>CM067216.1:55436181-56047475 GCA_034190945.1 Octodonta nipae | reverse complement strand
AAATCATAAGAATAAATTTTATGTTTATATAATTTTATCCTGGAAATACATGAACAAAAGTATAAATATTGCAGTCCTAATCAACCATACCACCTTTAAAAAAAATATCCCCCCCCGAACAAAATTATCCAACCCACCCCGAAAACAATTTCGGACTAAGGCCTCGACACGTTCCAAAGAGTCTTGGGAAAAATGTAGTTAGGGAAATAATAATAATAGCTTTGCCCCCCCCTCTCCATGGCTCAAGAAATTTCTGATTTGTCCCTCTCTCTAGGTGAACTTTTTTTTCCGGTTTGCCCCACCTCTAGGACAATTTTTCTTCCAATTTTGCCCCTCCCTAAACCAAAAGCTGGGTACGCCCTTGGCCGCAAACTATCAAACACATAAACTGATTCATAATGTCTATACTGAAAAATTAATTAATGCGACTTAGCGAATTTGTGTTATCGCTCACTCAGTTGGTTACATTGACGTGGTTGTAAATAACTATTCGCAATGTTTGCCAAAGATTCAGAAGGAGACGTTTTCGTAAATCCACCAGAATTTATGTTTTACTATTTTTCAGTTGTAAGTACCATAAGTTATTAATATCTCGTCTGAAACTGGTAGACTGGTGTAACTAGTTCCTTGAAGTTTCATTGGACTTCCATCCTCTTGGGCTCCTTAATTCCCTTATCTGGTACAATCAGTGCCGCAACGGTTGAAGAAGGGGTCTCCAGTGTTTTTAACTTGGACGATGGGCGAGCTAATTGTAATTTCGTATCTATACATGTTCTTTTATACCAGTGCTCTTCCTTGTGAATTACTGTGGCTTGGTCCCAGTTGATGTTATGGTGTTCGGTCCTTGCATGATTAGCTAACCCATACTTTCTTAGCTCCGCCCTTTGAGTATCTAAGTGGTGCTCCTTAACCCTGGCGACCAGTGGTCGCTTTGTATCCCCAATGTAGAGATTGCCACATTCACAGGGTATGCTATAGATACAGTTATTTGGTATTGCAAGGTGTTGCTGCTGCTGAAGATCATTTTGAATCCATATCTGTGCTCAATAAGTCTACGTTTTTCCGACAAGCCTCTAGTGTATGGCAATAATAGAGTTGTTAATGATAGTTTCCGGATATCCATGTTGTGTTGCAGATATTTTTGGCTGTATGAATTAGTGTTTTGATAATGCCAGTTTTCCTCGCTGATGCGTGGTTAGAAATGTAGTTTATGTAGAACCATGTATGTCTAGCCTTCCTGTAGACTGCTGTTTGGATTCCGGTTTTAGTCTTTTGTCACTTCACGTGAAGGAATGGTAGGCACTCACTCTCTGCCCTCTCCCTAGTGAATTTAATGGACGGATGGGAGCAGTTTAGGTGCTCTAGGAATGCCTGTAGTTTTCTCTTCGGGTTGCCCAATAATGAGGGTGTCGCCGACATACCTCAACCAGAGCTTAGTAGTGCGATTCATTTACTCATGTCGAGAGCTGATATTAAGTGCAAGATCAAAACTTTAGACGTTATTAGGTGTGTGGAAATTACTTTTAAAGCTTACGTGGAACAAATAAAAGCGTGTACTTTATTTTTTTTCCATAGAAAACAATTTATCTTTTTTGATAATTCAAGATTCAGTTATTGCTTCCAATTATTACCAATCCGGTGAAAATTTTATTATCTGAATATTGTTTGAGTTGTTTTGAAGATTAACCTGTTTAGGATTAGTTACTTTTACAGGATAATTGCCCTTAATAAATTTGCTGGATATGTTTTTCGGAACATCGAATTGGTCAAAGTTTTCTTTATCTCGATTACAATTTTCTTCTTCTCATTTTCTTTAAGACTAATCAAAACATACGCTGAAGTAGGAACTATCAAACTATTGATTTACGAAGTACCTAATCCCCGGGAGTCGTCAACATCCATCTTATGTAAATACAATTAATATCAACAAAAGTAATTAACTATCAACTATTATAATTATTGTAAAAAAAACTTAAAAAACCCATAGCCAAATCAAAATTAAACGTACCTAAATATATAATTCATAATATAAAATTTTGGTGGATAGCCGATATCCCTAAAAATTCTTATTTTATTAGCCGACTTCAAAAAGAAGGAGGTTCTCAATTCGTCTGTATCTATGTTTTATTTAACCGACTTCAAAAAGAAGGAGGTTCTCAATTAGTCGGTGTCTATGTTTTTTTTATCTTTGTTCACCGATTACTCGCAAACGGCTCATATATTTTCGATCGTTTATATTGGATCCTGTTCCGGGGGATCGCGAAGTGGTCCCGTTTCTTAGAAAATGAAGAAAAACTTTTTTACAGATTTTCTTATACACTATGCTTTGGAGGAGTCGCCGGATTAAAAATATGAAAGAAAAAATTATTCGGAGCATGGTATAAATTGAAAAGAAATTGGATTGGTTCCGGGATATTTCAAAGTGGTCCCATATTTTTTTCAGTAACATAGCTTGTACCGTTTCTTAGAAAATCGAGATTTTTTTTTTAACAACTCTCTTATATAGTAAAATTTGGTGTAAATTGTAAATAAATTGAACTAATCAAAATAAATGTCACTTAATATGTATATACACAGTGTGTATTCATAAATCAAACGATTTATTTTTATTAATAATTTTAATAGAAAAAGTTATCCTTCATAAACAGATTTGCATGGTCTAAAACGTAAACAGTAATTATTCCATGTCACTTTTTTTACTGTAGGCGAGGTTTGTCATCAAAGAGGAATTTTGATTACAAATTAAAGTATCTTCGTTTTTCTTAAGATCTAGAATTGTTATTAAATAGAAGTAATTAGAATTAAAAACTGCATCTTCTTATGCCATTGCACTAAAGGTTGTATGATAAGTATTTCTATAACTTTTTCAACTATCTACTAGGTTTGAAAAAATATTTCAATGTTGTTTAAAAGTGAGGTACCTTTATTTTTTTATAATATCTCAAATTGTAATCAAACGAAGTTTATATTAGAATTGAAAACTGCATCCAAATGTGGCTGTATTATTAGAAATTGTAATAAATTGAGATTTTATTGAAAATAAATCGAAATAAATGTCAGTTAATCAACTTCAAAGTGGAGATTCTCAGTTGGTTTCTACAAACAGTGTGTCTTCATAAGTTGAATTCAAACGGAAAACGTTCTTATGAAAATTATTTAGAGAAAAAGTTATTCATCATAAAAATATTTGCATGATCCGAAATGTATACGGTAATCATTACATTGACATTTTAAACTGTATACCAGGTTTGTTAGCGAATATGAATTTTGCTTAAAAGTAAAATAGCTTTATTTTTCATTATGTATAAAATTCTTATCAAACACGGGTAATGAGAATTATAAAATGCATCTAATTATCCCACATTACTGAAAATTGTATAATAGAGTTTCATGTCACTTTTCCAAATTGTGTACAAGGTTTGATAAAGAATATAAATTTTGTTTAAGTTAAGTACCTTTATTTTTAATAATAACTCAAATTGTTGTCAGACAAAGTTAATTAGAATTGAAAATTACGTCCTATTATAATCAATTAAAACTGTATAACGATTTATTATAAGATTTCGTTATTAAATGAATGTCAGTATAATTAACAGACGTAAAGAATGATGTACTCAGATCGTTTGCAATATAGTGGATTCACCTAAGTTAGAATCGTATACAAAATTTTCTTAATACATATACATATCTAGAAAACAAGTCATTCTATTCAACAGTAAATGAGATTAGACAAGCTAATAAATGAAAGGCAATATCGAAAAAGGTAATTAGATTTGAAAACTGCACCCAATTAAGCCATCGCATCAATAAAAATTGTAAAATAAATACATTTTTGAAAAAACAAAAACCGACTTCAAAAAAAAGTTAACTAAAAAGCATGAAATATTTTATTGTTGTAGCAAAATATTATTTCATGCTTTTTAGTTAATTTTTGTCGAAGTCGGTTTTTGTCGTTTTCAAATGTATATATTTATTTTATCATGATGCCAAATTACATATAAGTACAAATTAACTTTCCGATACAAGTGAAGCTATTAAAAACCTCTCAAAATTTTGTCTGTTTTTTTTTTCAATATTTGAAACAAAAACTTCTGAAAACAGTAAAAACTCTTCGTAATAAACTAAAATGCGAATTTTTGCAGAAAATGATAATTTTGATATGTTGCTTGGGCTTTTTAGTTCTTGTAATGATTTTTTTTTCAATTTTGCTTACATATATTACACGTTTAACAATAAATACCAATAAAAAAATCGCCGATTATTGTAAAATATACTTGCAAAGTTGCTATTTTTAACGAGCAAGTCTATTTCCATTTTCCATCAAATACCTAAACTATGTTGTCTGAATATTCTCTCACAATTCATTGCTCATAATGTAACACTCGTTAAAGAACGAGAGCAACGTCAAGTCTAAAATAAAAGTTTTACTCCAAATCACATTTCAGTTTTAAATTTTTCCGGATCGTTCGGTTCTTTCTTTTCATACCTTTTACGATTTTAAATTTCAATGCGACTGAAATGTCTTTTGACGCCTTTCAACCGATACCAGTCGTTCCCCAGACTGCCTGCACCTTCTAACAAAAGATGCGATTCTTTGGAACCGTAAGTGATATTACTAAAAGCTAAAATGGAACTGTAATATAATTATGAGTCTAGGGAGATTAGGTATTTAAGAAGATTGGAGCTGTAATTGCCGTAAAATCTCGGAACGATGCGGACGGAGACACGGAGCTTATAGTCTTATTGCTGAATTGCAATTTCCATTTCATCTTCAGGTATATTATAATTGTTTCCGCTTTCTTGCGACATGAAACCCGTTCGGTTGGAATAATGCGGGAACAAATGACATCTAAAATGTTGAGTCTGAAATTTAAAATCGACCTGTGCTGTTTGTAAATTTAATTATAAAAGTATATGTATGTCATCATCATCATCATATTCAGTTATATCATTATTTGTTGGTGCAGCCTCATTTATCTATACTAGCTGTCGCCCAGTGGTCGAAATTCGACCAATTGTGTCAATATCTCTGGCAGGTGAAGTACCCTGAAAATTTTATCGTGACATTCTGTCCTAGGACTCAAGGGAGAACAGCAATTACACGGAACAGATCCAGATTCGGAACCTCTGTGTGATAGTTTCCTCGAAAATCCTTGATGTCGGTCTTACATCTCGCTTCTACAAATAAGTAACGAAATTCAAGTTCTTTTTCAGATATAATTAATAGGACTTTATTTGTGTTCAAATTCGTAATTCTTAATTTAATATGACAACAATTCAACCGCTAATGGGCTACCCTACATAATTATTTTTTCTAACCACCCTGTATAACTATAATTCCACTCAATTCTCTAACATTTATTAAAATACTCATTATAATAATTTTATCTCATTATATATTTCCATCACCCTGTATATGCAACTGCTTATGGACCACGCATAATATTTTTGAACCACCCGGTAAACCATTCTGTATATGCGATTGCCAATAAGTCACCGTATTTACCCTCTTTGTTTATGAGATTTTTAACTATCTTCTGTAACTATAATTCTACTCTGATCTATATTTCAATCATCATATATATGGAACTCATCGAGGGCTACTCTATAAATCATTTCCTTTTCTAACATCTTTATAATCATCCTGTATATCTATAATTCCTCTACCCTATAAATACAACTGCTTATGGGTTACGAAATGTTGCATTTCCATTTCCCCTACCCTGTATATGCATCTCTGTATAATATTTTTTGCACCAGCCCGTATAAGTGTAATGTCTATTCCAAGAACCTTGTAAATTCAACCGCTAATGGGCTTCCCTATATAATTATTTTATTAGTTATAATTGCACGCTATTCTATATTTTAAACACCCTATATATGCAACTGCTTATGTGCCACCAACGAAAAAAATGATTTCTAACATATCTGGAATCGCCCTGTATAATTATAATATACAACCCCTTATATCTCAGTCAATTTAGAATATGAGAACACATAACTATTTACCCATCGAAAAATCGCCTAAGCAGCAATTTTTTCTTTAATAAATATTTTATAGCGATAAAATTCTTAAAATTTCCTACACATCAATTTGTTTTGGAATTTTTTTTTAAAGCAGTTTCAACCTCAAGTATGTTACCAAATCATCCTGTATTCACACTCTTGTACAGTAGGGCCTCGGTAATCCGGAGAGGCAAAAACAAGACCCTTTCCGGATTATCGAGGCGTCCGGATTATAGTATGCCACATTAAATGTTAATAAAACACATGTTTAACCTTAGTTTCTTTTAATCAATTTTTAAATTATGTATAGCATAAAGACAAAATGTACATGTTCAAAATTACAACTATGTATGTAAGGAAATCAGTAAGTTAAAATAAAACATTAGTTAACACGAAAAGCGATAAACAAAAGACTGACGGCGCATTGGCTCATGACATCCCATTGCCCGGCCGGATTACAGCGATCACCAATCAAGCGGGAGTCCGGATTACCGAGGCCCTACTGTAATTTGAAAACTCAGCTGTCATAATTATTGTCACAATCTCGTTTTTGCTGGCTAATAAGATTTTTCCCGAGCAATCGATTTGTAGACACCAAAACCCCGAAATGAAATTCCGACAGTCATAGTGCAGTTTGCGAGAATTACATGTAATAAGATTTATACTATAAATAAACAAAACATTATCTGTATTATATTGTTAGATAAATAAGTAAAAATATATTTGCAGCATATCACATCTCGTTAAAAGAACATTAAAACAATTTTTGACTGACTGCTACTATTTTCAACGACATGTTAAAATTAATTTAAAAGATTACCTTATATGGAATAAAACAGCAATATATTACTAATACTTTTTCAATTTTCATTTGCACATGGCATAAAATAAAAAACATATTCAACTTGAGAGGATCGGAAATTAAATGTATCAATTAGCTTTATAATCGCTCAATAGTTAGTTTACTTACGTAAAAGTTTTCATCGGGGGATTATATCAAAACATTTAAGAAATACAATTCAATGCACCATCTGTGAATTTATGTTAAATAATACCTTTATTTGTTGAAAATTTTTGTAAGTTCATTGAAATTGAAATTTTGAAAATTATACATTGATAATTTTCTCATTGCATTGAGAAGGTACCTTAACCTAGCAGCTAACATTGTTAAGAAATGTCAAATTGAAATTCAATCTGCCACAATGAAGTTGGCCGTGAACTGGCCGAGAAATTAGAACCATTGTCATGATGTCAGATCCAACTATTTACCTTCAATTTCACTATTTGAATTTATATCATAGCCTTTGTAATCTTTGTTAAATTGTATGAAACTGTTATCCTTTAAAATAAAAACAATATAAATTAATAGTATAATATTAAAACAATAAAATATTATCGGAAAAACATTGTTCAGTTGCCACGCAATACAAATTTCTGATTTTAGTTGACAAACTATATTTAGAAAAACTTGTCAGTACCCAATAAATTCTCATTATTATATAATATAAATTTTGTGGGTGAGTTCTCAATAGCATGATAATGTAGAATAACTTTCAGAACCAAATAAAATTTGTTACTTTTTCGTTTAATTTAATTTTTTTTTCTCATTCGAGTCTTACGATTTTCTCTCCACGCCATCTGGCGGCACTGTGGACGTAAATTATGAATTTTTTATTTTATTTTATTTAATGAATGAATCAAGATTTTAAATATATTTTAGCATTCTGCACTGAAGGTCGTCAATAGTCACTAAACAAAACTAAAATCAAATAAATCGGTTGAGGGACAGAGGAGAAAATGGTACCTAACCGTTTTGTCTTTGCCTATTTATATATAGATATTTGCTGCCCATTAGTGCCCATTTACTTCCATTGGTTCCAATTGATAACTTTTGGGGATAGGTTATTTTTGCTATTTCCAACACTGAAATTTCCCCAGGTGAATTCAATTTTTCCCCAAAATACTACTATTTGTAATGACTTCTCCCCAAAAAAAAGAAATAAATGTTTAACTTAATATAATAAAAAGTAACACTCTAAAATCATACCTAAAACGATTTAAAAGCAGGATTATAAAATATTTTATGTTGAACTGGGCGAGATTTGTTTAAATACAATATTAGGTAAAAAATGTACCTAACTATATTTCAAAATATTTATTAAAATGCCTCCAAATTATTTTCTTTAATATCTCGATTTGGTCTTTTATACACTTGGTCAGAATTAAATTTCTTTAACATCTCATTAGTTGGTATAAATTTAACATAGGGGGAGGGGGGCACTTTGATACACAAAAATTCAATCTCTTTTCTGAGGACCATAAAGCATTATATTTAAATATTTGTTTTGATGTGTGCATTGGCACCAGTGGGGCACTTTGATACGTATTTTAGATCCATATGAAATGCAAATTTAAACTGACTAAAAACCCAATATAAACTGTATTATTACTTAAAATTAAGAAATAAAACAATTTTATTGATTGAGATCGCAAAATACTTTTTATTAAGATTATTAGTCATAATCAGTCTCTTAAGTTACTTAAGGAATATAATCACAAAAAAACAATATTGTCATCATAGAACAAGACTAATTCTCTGTTATTTTTTTAATTATATAATCAGTTATATACTTACTAAGTAATCAGACTTTAATATTGAATATTGTTAATGAAAATATAATATTAGAACCTCCTATCAAAATGAACAATGTTTTTCATAAAATATTAAACAAACATCAAAAATTTAACAAAAATAATCATAAAACTCATATAAATTACAAAACAATCTACTTTATATTATATCGAGTTAAACCTACGGAAAATGAATAAAGCGACGATGTTCGAGATGTGCCTTTGGAGAAAGTTGGTTTTGGTAATTGCAAAACTACATCTCTAACATCCACACTTGCTTTGTCTTCCACAATTGGAAATATAAACTTAGAATACCCTGCTTTTTTTCTTAGAACTTCATATTCTGTCACATTATACTTAAATACAACTTTGGCAACGTAGTGAATCACAATTTTCTTCTTCTCAAACTTAATTAGCAGGAAATCTCCAATATTTATGTGTTCAGGATTAACTCGTTCTTCATTAATTACTTCTTCTTCTGATTCCGACGGCATTTCAATGTCTTCACTATCACTCGTCATCACGACTTCATCTTGACTAGAATCGGAATCTATTTCTGCAGGCAAAGAAGTCACTCTCTTTTTCTTTCTTGGCTCAGTTAATCCCAACAGATTTTTCGCTGTTTTCAATTCTTTTGCATGCTGTTTTGCTTTTTGTAATTCTCTTTTCCTGTCCTTTTCATTACGTAAGCTTTCTAATCTATTTGTTTCTGGTGTTTCAGTGTATATTCTTGATCGTCGTTTTTCTCTTCCTTTTCTTTTTAAGACACTGTCAGTAATCGCCTTTTTTGGATAAGGTCTAACTACCTCAGGGGTCAGAATAGCCTTTGATGAAGAAACGTCAGCATCAGACACTGAAACTGGGTCGGCATCCAAAGTAGGAGTTTTATTTTGTTCTCTATCAACAACCTCATTATTGTGACTTGTTTCTGAGTCTACAAAATGTAAATCTTGTGTGTTGTGAGTGTTCTCATCTGTCAAATCGTGATAACCTGTGCTGAAAATGTCTATCGGTGCAAAGTCGTCGCCGCCAAATACCAGTTTATTAATTGGCCATATTCCAGGTTTGGAAAAACCACCTATGATATTCTTTGGTGTAAATGATTCCAAATATGCTAATTTTGACAGTTCAGCAATGTTGTATATGGTCAAAGTTTTTCCAACATTTTGAATGTGCCAGTCGTTGAAAGCTATCTTCAATTTGCATTTGAAGGGTCCGAACATACTGACATCAAGCCGTTGCAATTTGTGTGACGTGTGTGGGGGAAGACTCAAATAAACAATACCGTTGTCACGACAGTAGTTAACAGCTTCTATTGAAATGTGAGATTCGTGGTTGTCACAAATGATTAGAATTGGGTTATCTTTATTGCTCAAAGTAAGGCGTTGAATGTGTTTCAACACTCTTATAAATAATTCTGATGTCATCCAGCCGCTTCTGTTTGCCAACCCTAGACTTCCATCAGGAGCACCATTTAGGAAGTGATCTTTTTAGTGAACTCTTGGAAAGACATAAACTGGAGGAAGAGCAGAACCAGTTGCAGTAATAATACCACAGAAAGTAACTAACTTTCCGCGTTCTGCAGAGACTATTTGTCCCACTTGTCTTTGTTTTCTTCCAGCAATAACTTTAGGAGTGGAAAAGACTGTGCTTACGCCTGTTTCGTTTATTATTCGATCGGATGTAAAATTGTATTGTCTCATTATGCGTTCGTAATTATCATGAAATTGAGCTACAGCAGCTTTATTGAAAGCAAAGCTTCTTGCTGCGCTTGTGTTTTCTGGTTTTCGTAGACTCAATTCTGGGTTTGTCTTTCTGAAGCCAGCTGCCCAATCTTTTCCAGCGCATTTGTTTTCTTTCCAGGATTTTGGATAATTACACCCTGAGGATTCTGCGTAGTTGTATGTCAAAGTCAAAAGCTGTTTCAATGTAAGGCCGTAGTGCATTTTACTGCAATTCAATAAATATTGAGTCAATGCCTTTTCTTATTCGGTTGGAAAAACTTGTGCAACGGTATACTTGGAACCATAGATGTTTGATGAAGTAGCTGTAGTAGTGTGTGATGATAAAGCTGCAGTAGTAGTGTGTGCTGAAGATGATGCTATTTGTGCCATCTCCATAGATGGTGCAATTTGTGGTGAAGATGGACCTGCTTGTGATAAAGAAGATTCTGCTTGTAATGAAGAGGATACTTCATTTGTAGATAATGTTCTGGTAGCTTCAAATGATTTTCTGGCTTTTTCTATGCGATGTTGTAGGGTTGCAGTTTTGATGCCATATTTGTCGGCTGCTTTGCGTATAGATAAAGTCTTTGACAATACTTCACGTATTGCATCTTCAATGTTTTCTTCATTGATATTTTTTCTATCAGTTTTGGGTTTGTACGTGCGCACCATTTTCTGAAAAAAAGAAAAAAAAAACAATAAAATAAACTAATTTTTGACGGGGCACTTTAATACACTAGAGGAGCAGATTGATAGGTACCATTGTACCCCGCACATTACCGTATCAAAGTGCCCAAAGGACTTTTTCCACAAACAATTAATTTCATCAAATATATAATAATCTTGCAATCAAAAACATTTTATAATACAATAATAACTATATTTACTTACATTTAGTAACAAATAATAACAAAAACAACTAAGAGTATCCTCCTGAGACACAATTATATAATATTTCACGTATTTTTTTTGTAGGCAGCGGCACACGCCACTTCCAACACGTTAGTGACCGTTGAGGCCCAACGGCAAACTGGCGGCGAGCGGGGTCACAACTGTCATTCTTGTGAATGTCCTTGAGCATTCTAGTGATGTGCCGGACTGTGTAGCGTTTATCGGTTTTGAGATATAGATACTGTACCAATGTGCCCCTTCCCCTAGACTTCAAGATCTTGAAGGGTATAACGTATTCTCGTAATGTGGTCTGTCGTTTTTGTGAGTATCCAGTTCCTCAATTTATCTTTTACAATATTTAGCTGGAACTCATTACCACCCAACGCCTGGAACAATTCATCCCTCGTCTTTGAACTTACCGATACATGGATGAACAAAACTTATTGCTCCAACACTACCTGAATAAACAATATTTAAGTATAAGGAACAAAACAATAGGTGAGAATTGGTCAATTAATAGCCTTGATTCTCTCAAAACTTTTCGGTATCTGATATAATTCAAATTTTATATCAATAAAAACACCATTGGTGTGAAAAGCATACAAATTAACGCAGGTGATGACTCTGCCAAGCGTATCGAGTCGTTAGACGGCACCTTTTTTTTTAATGAAAAAAAGTTAGTTTATAATTTGCATATAATAAAAAATTTAAATAATTTTAATATCAAAATATAAGAATATGTGCATTTTCGTAACTATCTATGTTGGTAAATTCTTTCCTTTAGTTTAAATAAATATATATAAATTTTATATCTTTAATTAGATAAAATATGTTTTAAAGTCTTATTAGACTTCCCAAATATTGACTTTTATTAACCTCTCAACGTTTAAATTCATGTGAATCACAAAAATTCACTCCAGTGAATTACTATGTTCACATACGGAGGCCGAGGTTCCGCCAGTCATTAACTCTGCAACAAAAA
The DNA here is from genome assembly GCA_034190945.1 of Octodonta nipae. Classification (NCBI taxonomy): domain Eukaryota; kingdom Metazoa; phylum Arthropoda; class Insecta; order Coleoptera; family Chrysomelidae; genus Octodonta; species Octodonta nipae. Next base: position 56,035,241 of record CM067216.1, on the reverse strand, counting down.
ATTTTATTTCAGCAAAATTTCTCCGCAATATATTTTATCCCCAAATTTTCGGCAAAAATATTATTTTTCCCAAAATGGGGGAAAATCCCCTATCTGGCAACCCTGACTTTCTTCCATACGAGGGCTGCCTTTTAAATTTCGGGATTGGACAACCCTAGTGTTGCAATCTGACAACTGACAGCTCTATCGTAAAGTTTGACATTTTTGAGGTTATACGTACTCAGAACGTTTTGACATACGAGCGCTATGTGTTGTTTACAGTAACTTAAAGGATTCATCTCGGCCAAAAAATGGAATTAAATCGTGAACATTTTCGTGCGATTATTTTTTACAAATTTCGACGTGGATTAAGTCAGCAAGAGTGCATGGATAAACTTAATTTAATTTTTGGCAATGAAACTCCATCAAGGACAACTGTTTATCGATGGTATGGTGAATTCCATCGAGGTCGTAGTTCACCCCAAGACGAATTTCGTGAAGGTCGTCCAAAAACAGTTGTTGTTCCGGAAACCATTGATGCTGTGCGCGAACTGATATTGCAAGATCGTCATGTGACCTATCGTGAGATTGAGTCTACCTTACACATTAGTGGGACCAGCATACATTCAATATTGCATAAACATTTGAATGTCAAAAAAATTTGTTCGCGTTGGATCCCACACAATTTGTCAATCGTTCAAAAAAAGGCTCGTGTCGATTGGTCGAAAGAAAAGCTTAAAAAATACAATCGCGGTGCTTCAAAACACGTTTATGATATAGTGACAGGTGACGAATCGTAGATTAACGCGTATGAGCCCGAAAGTAAACAGCAGTCGACAGTATGGGTGTTTGAAGATGAGCCGAATCCAACAAAAGTTGTTCGCGCACGAAGCACTTCCAAGCAAATGATCGCCTGTTTTTTCGGAAAAACAGTCAATTCTGAGTGGTACACAACCATTTGTTTGCCAGTCGTCTTCCAAGAAATGAGGAAAACCAACCGCCGACGACGGATCACTCTTCACCACGACAATGCGAGCTCTCACACATCGGCTCAAACAACTGCATTTTTGACCACTCAAAACATCGATTTGATGAGCCATCCGCCGTATATTCCTGACTTGCCACCAAATGACTTCTTTGTATTCCCGTACGTAAAAAACAAACTGAGAGGTCAACGTTTTTCGACACCTGAAGAAGCGGTTGCTGCGTTCAGGATGCATGTTTTGGAGATACCAATCAGAGTGGAAAAAGTGCTTCGACAATTGGTTCAAACGCATGCAAAAGTATATAGATCTTCATGGGGAATATTTTGAAAAACAATAAAGCGATTTTCGATGATTAATATTTGTTTTTGTTCTCTAATCCCGAAATATAAAAGGCAGCCCTCGTATACTTAATACCAAGTACGAGGAGTGTTTTTTTAAGTAAGTACCGTTTTGCCACACCCTGGCCGCAGTGCTGCAGTGGGCGTTCTGAGCATGCGCACTGGGTACCTACTTCTCTTGCCTACGCTCTGACGCCATTATAGTCGGATTATTCTTTGTTTGCGTTGTTTACTGAGTGTTTAAGATGCCTCCGATAATCTTGAGTCCCACCGACTGTGAAATACGGTCTGTTATACGATTTCTTAGAGCTAAAGGCCTAAAACCGATCGACAAATCGTGAGATGTGCATTATGAACAACGAGGTGGGTGTCTTTCGGTCATTAATGCAGTAAGGTGAGAGAAAATAGGCTTTACGATTTTCTGCTTGTTTGATGACTTTCCTAATGTTTCTCGTAGTGTTTTGTATGGCATTGTGACCGAGCACAAGAATTACCGAAAATTGTGCTCACGGTGGGTACCGAAAATGTTGACGGATGTGCACAAAACAAAACGTCTAAACAGTGCATTGACTTTCCTTGAATGGTACCGCAACGACGGTGATGATTTTTTAAGCTAAATTACTACCGGCGATGAAACATGGGTGGCCTACGTCACCCCAGAATCAAAGCAACAGCCCATGAAATGGCTGCATTCAGATTCACTCAGAAAAGTAAAATTTAAGCACACATTTGCTGCCCAGATAAATCATGTGCACCGATTTTTGGGACAGAAAAGGAGTATTGCTTGTGGAATTTCTGCCTCGCAATGAGACAATCAATGAAGCAGCTTACTGCTGTTCAATCCAGAACAAAACACGTGACAAGTTGAGCAAGGGCATCGTTTTGCTGCATGACAACGGCCCTGAACTGGCGCCCAGTGACTACCATCCTGCACTTGAAGAAACACCTGGGCGGTCAGCGTCTTCAAGAATTTTTTTGCACCTTTTAATCGTCAGATTATTGAATGAGAGCTTTTTTAGGTTCATTTAACATCTCCTTAGAAAATCTGACGCGCTCGATTAAATTTTTACTTTTTTCCATTTTCAACCCTTACGTACGACCACCCCCATCATGCAAACGATCATATGTTTATATTTTTGAAAATCTATAGCCGCTTTCCCCACCGATGAAAAGGTTTACATTATATAACATTTTTTTCTTTTATCATCTAAGCTACGCAACCCACTAGGTCTCAATGATGCTCGAGTAAATCCCCACTTAGCATCATGGGCTCCCCTACTATATACTTGGAATCACAGGGTAACGACATTACACACACCACGTCACCCGATTTGGGACCCCTGTCTGCTAGTTTTCTCTGAAACTCCTAGATTCGGAAATTTGTCTCGCTTTATGTTCGAAAACAAAGTTTTTTCTTGGAAGGGTTAAAGAACCTCGAGTACCAAAAGAGAGATGCGGAGTGCCGCACTCTAACGGTTGGTTTAGTAACAGCATAACCTGGCAATTTAACTATTAGTCAGTCGGTAGTACTGCTCAGTTGGCATCGCAGTAGCAGTAGCGCTATAGTAATGTAGAAGAAGAGAAAAAATGTTGTAAATTATAGTTGTAGATAATTAGTGTCGTTTTAATGGTAGTTTTTTAGTTATTGGGCTTCAACCAGGTCATAAAGCATTTTGGGAATGTAGACCGTTGAACAAAACAGTATTAATAATTAACTGATACTACAATTGCAATTTCCACAAATTACGTTTTTTGAAAACTGTCCGACGCGTTTCGACTAATGTCTTTGTCAAGGAACTAGACTAACTGGGTATTTCTTGAGGAAGTTGTATTTATATTCGAGAAGTGATATAATTACCAAGTACTTAGTTTTAAACAGGATTATTTAATTTTATTACAGGTAAAAGGATTAACTAAAGAGGTTTATTAAGGGAGAATTATTTATTTCTGTCTGGTCGTTTAACAAAATACCGGTATTTTTAAGTTTATTAATCTCCAATGATTCTAAAAGGTTTAATTTATTCCCTTTATTTTCTGAATGTAATAATTTAAAATTTTCCTCGAAAAGATGATTTTCTGTTACTAAATGTTCGGCATAATTGGAATCTGTTTTTTGATTAATGAAAGAATTGCGGTGTTCATAGATACGTTTTTTACACGCTCTGCCGCTTTGACCGATATAGGCTTTAGGGCATGACCCACATGATAATTTATAGACTCCAGATTTATTTTCTGGATCGATTTTTGATTTGTTATTTTTGATAAATTTTCCAAGACTATTGTTTGTTTTGAATGCAACGTTAATATTCTGTTTTCTTAAAAAGGATGCTATTTTTAAACTTGGTTTGCCAAAATAGGTTATACTATTATATGAATTAATATTGGTTTTGCTGTCAGGGTAAACTTCTCTTAATGCCTTTTTGTGTTTTTGATTTCCAAGAATATTTTCTATTAATTCGGCCTCAAACCCGTTATTTACTGCTATCTGTTTGATTATGTTTAATTCTTTCTGAAAATTATCTGGTGATTGTTTTATGGAAAGTAATCTATGAACCATACTATTGTAAGCGGAAAGTTTTTGTTGATATGGATGTATAGAAGTGCGGTGAATCGTTAGATCGGTTTGAGATGGTTTGTGAAATATTGAAAACTCGTGTTTGCCATTTACCTTGTTAACTGTTAGATCTAGGAAATTGATTTTGTCATCTTGTTCACACTCTATAGTAAATTTAATATTTGGATGGATATTGTTTATAAAATTGAGAAACGTTTCTAATTGTCTATTCGTCCCTACGAAACAAGCTAAAATATCGTCTACATATCTATACCAATAAATAAAATTTTTAGCCAATACGTTTTGGTGAATTTTGTTTTCAATATTAGCCATGAAAATTTCTGCGAGTATGGAACTCATAGGGTTCCCCATAATCAAGCCTTCGCGACTTGTGTAAAAAACATCATTGAATTGAAAATAATTTTGTTTAAGACATGTATCTAATGCTGTTAATATATGTGTTTTTATTATTGGGTTAATGTTGTTTTTATCTAATATGTCAGAAATTATAGAGATAGTGTCTGATGGAGGTATACTGGGGAATAAATTCTGAACGTCAAAAGAAATTAATTTGGCATTAGACGGTAGACTAAGCTCTAAAGAATTTTTAACACTGAATTTTGAATTAAAGTTGCAGGAGTCTTTAATAACATTTATTAAAATTTTTGAAATTTTATAAGCTGGAGCTGTCATATATGATACAACTGGACGGATAGGGTAATTTTGTTTATGGAGTTTGATTAATGAATACAGTTGTGGCGGTTGTGGGTTCATCTGAATCAGTTTAAATTTTGAGATGTCTTTGAATATTGTTGTATTTTGTATTAAAGATTTTATTTGCCTTTGAAAAGATTCTGTGGGGTCTTTAGTAAGGACCTGATATGTACCTGAATTCAAAAAATTCATTGTTTTGTCTATATAATCGGTGTTTTTTATAGCAATTATTGTATTACCTTTATCCGCTCGGGTGAATATTATGTTGTCTTGTTCTGTTTTGTCTTTAATTGATTTTACTATTTTATGATCATGCGTATAACAGTTGTCTTTAATAAATTCAGATTTTATAATGTTTGCGGAAATATGTTTGTTACTAAGATTATCAGGATATTTATTTAAAGCAATCTCTGTTTCTATTCCTAAATTTTCATATGCTTTTGTGGATGAATTGATGTTAATATTGTGTTTGAAACCTTTTTCAAGTAGTGACTGTTCTTAGGAAGTGAATACAGTGTCTGTTAAATTCGTGAATCTCTCGAAAAATTTGTGATCTGTATATTTTGTTAATTTGTTAATTTGTGGAAATTGCAATTGTAGTATCAGTTAATTATTATAATGAATTTCCAACAAGTATCGGCCGAATCAATTCAGTATTTAAAACAGTATTAGTTAGTAACACATCGAAGTAAATTGCAGAAAAGTCATAAAGCTTGTGAAGGAGAATTTTCTTGGGATACAAAGCAATGGCGTCAGTTAGCCATTGCAGTTTTTGGACATTGGAGAGTGATCTGTTGCAGAATATTGTACGACTCAATCAACATATGTATGTAGAGAAGATGTGATATAGATTGTGTTTATTATAGATTAATAAAGTGTTGTTGTTGGAACAGTGTTATTAATGTACCCGCAATTACGTAGAGAACAAACATAAATTCCCGTCTTCAAGGTGCGTAAACACTTTAAAATGTTAAGTTGATAACATTATTATCAGTTGTTGCGTTTGGAAGTACTCGAGTCCTCATACAATCTGTACAAAAGCTATTAGTTCAATTCTTCAACACCAGAGTAAATTAGTTTTGATATCTTTTAACTAGACCATGATAATGTTAACCAATGCCATGTATGAAAAAATTAATAAACACTGCTACTTACCTCTGGAGGGGGATCCGCATGGACAACACAGTCTAGTTTCGCTTCCAAGCCTTCGCCGGAATTGACCCAAGACCTGACAACGCTCACTTCGGGAGGATCTACACACAAAAAATAGGTAGTTTAGTTATTAATAATAAACTAAGAAAACATATTAAAAACTACATACACTGCTTTAGGACTAGTAAATAAGAATAAAAACGCAACAATCATTATTCAAATTCATAATCCAAAGTATCATGATCTACGCAACAGAGATGTGAGACGCAACAAAAAGGAAAGAGGGAAAATTGTAGCACCAAAAATGGATTACTAGAGGAGAGGTTGCGGTCTTACAAAAATGGCCAAAGATACGAAGAAGAATGCAAGTAGAAACTGATATTGTTGAGTTTCAGCAACTTGTTAATTGATTTTGTTTAAATTTTATTTATTTAATTAATTGTTTATTAAACTTTTACACCTTTTCCGTCGCGCCAATGCTGATTTATATTTATACATTTTTTGCTCCTAATAAGGCAGAACTAAAAACGACCCTTGTTTTGATCGCCGACAAGTTCTTATGATTGCGCGAATTATGACTTCCGATCATAACAACCCCAAACCGCTTTAACTTCGTTGCTTTCGTGCTTACGAAACCGCCTTTTTGTTGTTTTGTTCAATCCAGAAACCGGTCGTCGCCATTTTTTTTGTGTCTACAGTGTATTGTCCAGATTACTTTAAGAACAGAAGAAGCTCTAAAACTGTTCCTGCTACAGAAGAACCCAGAGAACACCACCTGCAGAGCTTCGACAAAAAAGGTCAGTGATTGACTCTTACTTAGTGTTAATTAGTGGGGACGTGACATTATTTCTGCCGATTTGTTCAGCTAAAGGTCCTTCGGAACAGTTTATTGCACATTGCTTGAATCAACCTTTGTTACAAACCCGCAACATCATTTTTATACATACATTTTTACTTATCCTTAACATATGTGGTGTTACTACCACGGGGACACTACAGATATTATCTGAAAAGAGGCTGTTAGAAAAGTAGGATGAACAAAATGAGACAGCTTAAGGTCATCTTCTTGTAATAATTGGAGGAACACGAAGAAATGGAGGTCCTAGTTGAAGGAAGGTAAGCAAGTAAAATATGCTACGTTGGTTCTTCAACTTCGTAGAAGGTTAACACTCATAAGAAATTAAATTGACTAGTCATGTGTAATAACAATGCTGTTGAGAGTTACAAATGACTGTGATTATAAATGGCAATGTATACAGAAACATATGTAGGCAGGTAGGCAAGACCGTAGCCAGAAAATTCCCCAGTTTTCCTGCAGGCTACGGAGTTGCATGGAGGCTGTTTCAATGCACACTAGATTTAAGTATTGGATTACTTGTTCTAAAACAGGTGTATCCTCTTCTATTTATATGGCTACGTAATGGTACAGTTTCACGTTTTTAATGCTTTGATACTTACACAAAACATGCAGTTTGATATCAGCTGTGACTGGTTGCCCTATACCGTTCGACGCTGTACACTGATAAATACCAGCGTCTTGTCTTTGTACTTCATTTAAAGTAAGCAAGTACCCAGTCTCCACTTGCAGTCCTGAGGGTAAAAGTCCATCCTGTAAAAGAAGAAATTGTTTTAACTGCTTGGGAACGTACTAGAGTTAATATTTTGATTTACAATTGTGATTTGAGTAAAAAGCGTAGCTATTAAATTTTGTGGCTATGTATATTTAGTTTGAAGAGAATTTATTAAGAATTGATCAATGCGACTGTATGCCGCTGACATGCAGGAAATGTGATTCGCATGGAACCAAGCGGTTTTGTTCTAATATTTAAATGATTTGTTTTCCTTTCAAAGGGTTGGTTTTTCTTTCGATTTCTGAAGTATCTGCGGATGCTTGTGCTAGATTAACGCCAGAAGAAATGTCCACAACTTATAAATCTAACTTCCACGTCCACATTGGGATCTCTCGGCAAATACTTGTCGTACAATGAGTACATGTTAAGAAGTCAACGGAAGAGGGTGAAGGCGAGGATCCGGCACCTTAAAACATATCCCTAAGGGAATAAATCCTGATAGGAAAATTCTGGTTTTGATTTTTTCTGTTTTTTTTTGTGGGAAAAACACCACATAAACTTGAAAGTTATTATTCCTAAAAATAAAAACCAGAGATCATCTTTCAGAAAACAACAGAAAAATTATGGTCCTCCCGGTTGGGCAAATTTTCGAGAAAACACCTCGGAACCAGAACAGAATAAAACGAGGACCACAATGAATGGTGGATAGAAGATGTAAAAGAAATGATAAAAAAACAAAAATGCATGTCAGTGGATGCAGTAAAAAAAAGAGAAGAATATATGTACGTTTGAATAGACAAGTCATAAACCAAGCAGAGTGGAACAAAACTGAAATATTGAAACAGAAATGCTAGTAAGTGGATAGGGTCATGTGCGAAAGCACAGACATTGTTAAAAACTTATTCACATAGAACTAATAAAGAATGGACAGGTAATACAGGAATTATTAAATACATTTCTGCAATGTGATCATGTTTCCAAAGAGTGGATATATAAAAACTGGACAAAAAATATGCCAGAATTACAGAGGCATAATTCTTATTAGTGCATACTGAATAAGAGAATACACAGTAGCTTCTAAGAAATTGAGGAACAAAGTGACATCCGAGCTGAAGGATTTTGTGTGAACAATATATTTGTTTACTATAAATAATGGAACAACGTAAACAATATTTAAATATTTAAGAAACTCTAAATGACTGGAGGAATAAAATATCAAGATAAATGAAAACCCTGCTTAGGCCACGATCAAGTCGTTATTGCTTCCGATGAAGAAGACGCGGATTATGTTTAAAAAAGAAGAGAATACAAGTTGTGGCTGAATATTAACATGACAAAAAATATATCAGACTAAATAATAATAACAAAGCCGCAACCAGGATTTAAAAATTAGGGACAGTAAGTACCTAGAATGCGTTTTCACTAAAGAAAGCAATTCTCAAGAATATCAAAAATAGAATACAATAGGGTGAAAAATCAACTTTCAATTTTTCACTTCTTATTATGGTAGAAAAGTATGAAATTAGAGAAGAAAGTCAGGATATATGAAATGGTTGTTGAACAGTATAGTGTAGAGTGCTATGAAATGACAAAAAATGATAAAAAACAGAATAGAGCACACCATAAATAAAGAAATAAGAATAAAAATTTGGAAGAGTATCTTGCCAACGGACAGAATAGAAAGTAAATAACATATGCTATGGGATGTACAGAGAAAGAAAGGAGAGACATTGTGGAAAATAACAAAAAAATTGAGAAAGTAGAGTGGAGGAATATACCCACAGTGGAATTTATATATTTTCTTCCAGTAAATTTGAAATCAAAATTAATCTAAACTCGTTTTATTTACATTTCTATTTCATGATCGATGTTCTAGTCAATAATTAAAACAAAGAACCGATTTGTTAAATAAACTGGAATAGAAACAAAATAATTCAATTTCTTGGAAAGATCTCCAAACATCACAAAAGTAAACACAATTGTAATATTAATTTAATTTAACCTGAAAAGTATTTTTCAGATTTTTCTATAGATCATTGAACTTTTTTTAATTGAAAAAATTCAATTAATGTTCAATTTCCATCGTGGGAGTATAACGAATAAGACACAATAGAGCCAATAAATTTATTGTTCCCGTCTTCTGTTATGATGTGATCGAAATGCCATACAAAAATTATGATTTTTTTCCACGACCATAATGAACAAAGCAAAAAGGAAATACGAATATCCATCGTTGGAATAGAGTGTTTTACGAATATACCAATTTTTCGGGGAACTAATTTTCCTTTCCCTAAAAGCCTTATTCAAACCATTAAGAACATTAAAATAATTTGGTCAAGTGCGAGTTGGACTCGCATACTTAGGGTTCCGTACCACCTTCAAGATTCTAATATTCCAGTTTCAGACAAGCAGGGAATGAGTGCATTTTCTTATATTTACCCTTATATCTTTTAAAGGAAGCGTTTTAAATTTATAAAAAATATACACTTTGATTTTCCACACATAGACTTTTCATTTTATCTGCTTCAGGATTCGCTTGATTTTTATTAGAATACATATGTATTTAATTTTCTAATTTGGCCCCCAAAAATTAACATTAGAGTTTTATTTTACTAATAAACTTTCACAGAAGTCTTTTATAATCTACTGTCTGAGTTTTGAGGCTCTGTAGATTGGAAGATAAAGGGCAAAATAGGTCAAGTTTTAAATTATAAATTATTAAATCTGTTATTCAAATTATTAAAAAATACAAATAAAATATATTTTTCAAAATTTAAATAGTGTACTTTCTAAAGTGGGACTTAAGTCGATGTTTAATATTTTTGTTAATATCTTTTAAACAAATGATTGAAAAATATGATATAGTTGTAATTCACATAATGAGGCTTTTATCTGATATATTACATGATGCGTTTGAAAATTGAATCTTTATTTTCCATTTAATTGTTTAGTTTGACCCTAAAATTACTATGGGGGTTTTTGCAATAATTTATGTTCCGTTTAATTCTATTATTTGGGGGCCAAAGGTTTCTCCTTATTTTTCCAGTAAACTTCAGGTCAGAATCTGTACCTCTAATTTCAAAACTTTACGTTTTATAGTTTCGGAGATAAGGGGGGGGGGGAATGGGTAAATTTTGGTATATTTTCGTTAATATCTTTTTAAACAATTTTTTTAATATGAAAAAAATATATTTGTGTTCCTCAGAATGAGACCTTTCATTTGATATATTACATGATGGGTTTGAAATTTTTTTTATTTTTACATTTTTATTTAATTCTATAATTTGCCCCGCAAAATTAATATTAATGGTTTTTCCTTATTTTTCCTGTAAAGATCGGGCAACGTTCTATATTTCCTATTTTTTTTAAATTTTAGGCTCAGTAGTTTTGGAGATCAAGGGGGGGGGGTAACGGTCGATTTTTTTTAGTTTTTCCCCACAGAAATACCCGTAAAATCAAATTTTTTTCTTTTACGCTATGTACTCCTGATCGGGTCACCAAACTATACATTGATACCAAATTTCAACCTCTTCCGTCCAGTAGTTTAGGGGAAAATTGCTGTGATGTGACAGAGGCAGAAATCCGGAGTGATATTATCAGGGTATCCGTATATTGTATATATGGAACTCTAAAAATAGCCAAATATGCCCCGTTCTTCTCAAATGGCAGACCTATCAACGAACAGCATGTAATTTTTAATACATATTTTGAGTAATTATTTTTATTTATATAGATATAGCAAGGTCTATTATTTGATATAATTCTATTTGTTTGCTAACAGCCAACGTTTATTAATTAATGTTCTGCTCTATAGAACTTCTACTTATAACACAAGAGAACCTTTTTGCAGGTGTGCTGTTTTACATGGTTTAATAAATACAGGTGTGTTCTTCGCATGAATGTTTGAAACGAATGTCAAACCACTGGTAGAGTTTTTTTATTGTGATCTGTGGTATAGTTATAAAGAGAGGGCGTATCAAGTTAGTGTTATATTAAATGTTCCAGCGAACTGCAAAATTTGTCAGTTTTACAAGAAACCCAAGGAAACATTGAAAATTCAACTAAAATATCCTGTATGTTATTGCATATTGTAGACGTTTCCTTATTTATTAGCGTTTTTCTAGAAAAAACGTTTTCACAAAACAGCTTAAAAGTTTAATACTTTCCTGCTTAAGTGAGTTTGTCAGTTGAACTTTTACAAGTGTCAGCTAAGAGAAAGTAGGTAATTAAATTTTAGTTGATGCATTTTTTAGGGTTCCGTATATACAATATACGGATACCCTTATAATATCACTCCGAATTTTTCCCTTTTTCACATCACATCAAGGAGGGGGGATATTTAAAAAATATCGACCGCCCCCCCCTTATCTTCGAAACTATAAATAGTAAAATTCTGAAAAAATTTGGGATATAGAGCCTCTTCTGAATTTTACCGGAAAAATAAGAAGAAACCTCTACTATTAATTTTGGGGGGCAAATTACAGAATTAAATGGAAAACATAAAAATAAAATTGTTTGTAACATATCATGTAAAATATCAAATGAAATGGCTCATTATGGTGAAAACAAATATATTTTTTTCATATTTTTAAAATAAATTATTTTAAAGATATTAACAAAAATAATTTTTTTTACCCATTCCCTACACCTATCTCCGAAACTACCAGACGTAAAAATTAATATATTTTTAATATTGTTGAAATAAATATTTAAAAATATATTAACAAAATATAAAAAAAATTACTCATTCCCCCCTTTATTCCCCAAAACTATAAGACCTAAATTTTTTTGTTTACAGAAAAAATACCAAGAAGTCCCTCATATTAACTTTGGGGCCCAAATTATAGAACTAAACGGAAAATAAATAAATATTTTCTAACGCATCATGCAATACATCAAATGACAGGGCTCTTATGAGAAATACAAATATATATTTTTCATATTTTTAAAATTAATTGGTTACAAGATATTAACAAAAATATAAAAAATTCTCATTCCCAGCTTTATTTCCGAAACCATACTACATAAAGTTTTGAGAATAATTCGGCGTACTGGGGCTCACTTGATATTTATAAGAAAAATTAGTAGAAAACCCCAATATTAATTTTGGCGACACATTATAGAATTAAATGGTAAATAAAAATTAAATTTTCAAACGCATCATGTAATATAACAAATAAAAGGCTCATTATGTGAATTATAAATATATCATATTTTTAAATCATTTGTTTAAAAGATATTAACAAAAATATTAAACATCGTCTTAATTCCCACTTTAGAAACTACACTATCTAAAATTTTAAACAATATATTTTATTTGTATTTTTTGTCTAAAAGATTTAATAATTTATTATCTAAAACTTGATCCTTTATCTTCCAATCTACAGAGCCTAAAATTCAGACAGTAGATTATAAAAGGTTTCCCTGAAAGCGTATTAGTAAAATAAAACTCTAATGTTACTTTTGGGGGCCAAATTAGAAAATTAAACACATATTTTTATAAAATCAAGCGATTCATGTAGCAGATAAAATAAAAAGTCTATGCGAGGAAAACAAAAGTGTTTATTTTTTATAAATTTAAAACACTTTCTTTAAAAGATATTAGGGTAAGTATAAGAAAATGCTCTCATTCCCTGCTTGTCTGAAACTGGAATATTAGAATCTGGAAGGTGGTACGAAATCCTGAGTATGCGAGTTCAAGTCGCACTTGACCAAATTATTTCAAAGGGAACATTGATTACCCAAATTTCCATACATATTTGTATACAAATATCTCACTATCTTTTTAATAGGTATTTCTATATTTAAAAAACATATATAAATATATACCAGCCTAACAAATGATTTAGCTAAGTAAGAAATTGCCATTGACTAAGGGGGTCCTACATTAATTACGTCAGATACTAAAAATTTGGCTGCTGCCTCACTCTTGGTGAGTTATTGTAACCCCCACCCTCACTTGAGATTTTCTTTATATGTTTTAATTAATTCATGCACTAAATACTGAAGTTAAGCGTTAATATAATGGCTTATTTGTACCAGAACCGGCCAGGCGGGGAACTACCCGAATGAAATCTGACCCTATTTTACATTGGGAACGTATATAATTAATTGATGCTCCCTAAGTAATAGTAAGATCTAAAACGAATTTATTGCCCAAGTCCTAAACTAAATTTAGAACATTTTTTATTTAGACTTATTAAAAACATAGTTGTTTCATTTCAAATCATATATGAAGGAAATTTTAAGAGTATTGGCAAAAATAGATGTTCCAATACACAACTGACACTGAATTTAACGAAATAACCTTGCGTATTTGAAATTTGGAATTCAGAAATAAATTTTTGAGTTTCATATTCGATGAAACTCGTTAAATGAACTAAAAAATATATACTATATTTTGTAAAACAATTTTAGTCAAAATTCAAGAAGTTCCATTATCTTTAAAACATATATTGACAGATGAATAAAATTTTGCTAGGATTGGAATATTCACCCGGCTAATAGTATTTTCGAATAACTGAAAAGCAGAAATTTCTTATGTAGCAGATGTTTTAGTTTCAATTTGGCTTGGATATTTTGGTAAATGACAGAACTTTAATCAGTATAAATTATATATTACTTATGTTACACAGTTTATTGTTTACGAGAAAAATTGTTTAAAATTTGTCAACCCAATTGTTTTCTGACGGATATTTGTAGCATATTTTTTAATGTTTAAACACTTTCTGGGAAATAACACCAATATCATGAAATTTAAGTAGGTATATTTCCAAACGTTTCGGAATCGAGGTCAGACCTTGTCAATGGCAAAGAAACTATGAAAAAAGACACAATTCTAAAATGTAAAATTAAAATGTTTGACAATAACTATTACTTGACGTAACTAAGAGAATTTAATTTGATAATATACAAGGTAGCACAGAAACTTCTAGGGATCATATAATAATTAAGTTCCTTTCAAATTTGAAGAATTTGGGCTTCTAGGTGCGACTTTGTTATAAGATAGTGCATTCGCCAAAAATTCGATCAAAGAATATTGTTGATTCAGTGATCACATTAAAATCATATGAGAGAACCTAGGAAAAACATTATGAACTATCCCGATATTGGGTTGTTCATAAGGACATGACCATTAGCAATTTCGTCCTTAATCAAGGACAAAGGTCCCAAACATGTGTTCGTTTATTCGAACATTTAGAGGTCTGGAGGTTTCTCCAATATAGAATATATTACATTCATAAGGGATTTTATAAATGCAATTTTTTGTATTTTGAGTTGCGTTTTTTGGTTTTGTTTTTGATATAATTGATTTTAGTGTGCTTCTTGTTTTAAATGTTTTAATATTACATCTGTTTCCCACTCTTTTTAGTCTTTCTGGAAGACCCTGCATGTGTGGTACAGTTATTGTAGTGATGTGATTATCTTGAGAGTCAGTGTTGCTTGGTGAAGTTTGGTGTTGGTTGTTAGCGATCGTTTGGTATTAATAAATAGTTAAACAAAATCAAACTTTTCGCATTGACATTGTTTTTTCAATGAATGTCTTCTTTTCACAGATTTTATTAAGAATCTATTGAAAAGGGGCAGTAATATCATATCATAAATGAATACAATAAATACAAAAACTACATATGTAATTCTTTAAAAAACACCATACAAATTTAAAACTTACATAAATATAACTTTTTAGAGAGACAAGGGAAGCTAACCGGAAAGAAATTATCCTAGAGAAAGGGACAACTCAGACAAGTCAGCAAATTTATATGAACCTTTAAGGCTCATGCCAGGTTTTTCAGCTCCAAGGGGGGGGGGGCACGGTACGCCATGCAGTCTTTCCGTTCAGCACAGTCACATTCACCCACGCCAAGGTTTCCAAATGTATTGAAAGTTCCACAAACTTAAGAATGGAATAGGTCCTGAACTATACAAGATATATGTGTCTTTTTTAAGAGTTTTTTAATTCATATCTGCACTGCATTATGTTCCTCTCTGTATTAACTTTGTTCATTTTATGTACGGATGCAATGTAATTCCGAATAAGTTATGGACATTTTAAAAACTGAAATTATAATGAACTGGTATCAGTTCGATCGATCTCTTCGACATTGTCGCCATAAAGTGAGACTCGAGTTAAACTTAATGTTCGAAGATAGATTTAGGTTTATGGGAGTGGCCTCCTCGGGTCCCAGATCTTACATCAGTAGATTTTTATCTCTGAGTAAGTATGAAAGAACCGGTTTAAGCTGGAGCATTAATAGAAGATGCTTACAAGTTGGAAAACCGCGTACGTCGATCTGAGGATTAGATACTGAAGAAATCCGTAGAGCAAATATCAAATAAAGCTACAAATTTGTAGCACTGCAAATGTTTTTGTATTTTTTTTCTATAGTTTACTTGTTTTTCATTACCTAAAGAATGAATTTTTGTTAACATTCACTAATAAAATGTTAAATAGTTGACAAACGCTTGTCAATTCCAAATTAGTGAAACAATAGATTAGGAAGGGTACTTAATGATGAATTCTACAAATTTTGAAGTACTACCCTTTATTTATTTGCTTTATTTGGGGTGTAAGAATCTACATGGAAATATAGAGACATTAACACGGTGGTTTGCCCCTTTCGGGACATATCAAACATGAAATATTTTAGAAATTTTTCATGCATGTGGGTAGTTTTTGGTTTTAAATATTGCATCTATTATTTTTAGGTTCTTATAAAGGTCTTTTTAATGTTTACATTTTGTGATAGAATAACAAATGTATTAGGTATATTCTAGATTTACAACAGCGACTTATAATTCTTGTTAAAAAATGAAACAAAACAAGCAATTAGGAGGCCTTTACCTTAAAAACACTTAAGAGAAAGAAAAAAAAACATAAGTGTCTACCTACAATTGAATTTACCTTCTTGGACCACTGTACCGTCGGACTAGGATTTCCGTTGGCTTTGCATTCGAACGATACTGGACCACCTTTCCTAGTAACTACTTGGCCATTCGGTGGCAGGATTTGTATACTTGGAGGCACTGCAACAAAATAAGTCATTAAGTTAAGGTAATGAACAAGTTCAATGGGTGTTATCAAATTACGGTTTGCTTCACTATAACTTGGGAAAACAAAATATACCGATTTGTTGGTAAAGTTTCCGCAAAAAGGTTTAATACATCTGGAAAAAATCTGTGTTTTATCGATCCTTGTTCAAGACAATGCAGCAGAATAAGTGCGAAATTATTGTTAAAAATATTAAGAGAGCTGTCAAGTTTCCAGGAAAATATAAAACTCGGTCTTGTTCAGAAAAGTCAATAGTTTGTTTATATATATTTTGTCCGTTTCAATATATCTATCAGTAGAATGAGAATATTGTCATTTGTGGTGGTAATAACATTTAAATCAATACCAAAGAAACTAATCAATGTGAAAATTCTTACAACTGTCTAAGAGAAACTCAATGAATAAATATGTACTACCATAGGTAAACTGAATTTATACGAGTCAATAATGAGACCAGTACTAACAGAACTGAAAACAGTAAGAAGGCAAGAATTGCACCTCCTACTGATTGACCACACAAAGCATATGGCACCGTACCTGCTTGAAAACTATGGGACGTTCTAGAAAAATGCAATATAAATGTAACATTAATGATACTATTAAGGAATTATATAGGGTCACAACAGCAAGAATGAAAATAGGAAATACAGTACCAAATTAATTCATTACAACAAAAAGCCTAAGACAGGGTTGTTGTTACAAGTAGAGGCATAGTGACTTCAAAAGAAAATATTCAAGCATGGAAAAATAGAGAAGAAACAAACATTACGTAATCGCAAGCCACGTTTGTTTTAAAAAAATTGGAATCGAGTTCTGAAGAAGAAGACGAAATACATTTGCATAGGGAGGATTCAGCTGGAGAAGAATGTGAATATGATTGCATAAAATGTGGTAAAAGCTACTATAATTAAATTGATGCATGACAATTGAACGTCATTTGACATTACGGCAAGAAGTGAAGGTAAAGGGAAAGGCAAGAGGAAAAGAACGAATAAATTCAATAACCATCTTCTACGTCTTGGTGTGGCCATCTAAGGCTAATAAGGCCAGACTGATGGGATTTCATGCTGCGTTTTATACGTTTTTTTTTCGAGTTCTCACATAGTATGCCACATTAGGAGTTTTTCACGCGCTTGAAGTCCAGCTCTACCCTGGCCACACACGCCGGTTGCAGTCATTCGCGTGCCTTCTGTTTGGAGGAGCTCGATGACGAAATGTGTACCGCGTTCTTTGCTACCAGTGTGGCCACTCAACAGCGTGAAATAATGGAGAAAAATGGAACCGATCCTATCGTTCGGCGGCTGACCTTGAAGATGCGCCCGACGCTGAACCGTTGGGTGAAAATTCACGTCGCGTCTGGCCTCGCCGATTTGAAATAGTACGGCCTATTGTGCTATGCCCAAACGCGGCATGGGATCCCTCCAATTTGGCCTTAGTCTAAGACGAATAGTTCGGATATTATATTTTATAAATCTAATTACTAATATTCTAATTCACCAATCGTAACCAAAGTAGGTAAAATCAAAGTTGATTGATAAAAAATTAATTATATTGTGCAGATTTTCATTTGTTTTTGTAATCACTGTATAAAGGTTTACATAGAAAACATACGGCTATATAAACCTAAATTACCACATGTGAAGATTTGTAAAATCTTGAAAAGTTATATGTATCTTCGAATATTATCATATATTTCATCCTGTCGAAAGCGAAATAAAAAAAAATTAAATAATTACTTTTAATTCAAATATTAGTCTATCTTTAATATTGCAATTTTGCACACATCAGGTAAAAATATGGAAGTACTAATTAACAAAAGAAAAAGAATTTAGATCTTCGTCGAATCAAATGAATCTGTATCTCTTCCAGTGACAAACGTCAGCCGATATGAAAAGATAGTTCTTAAGAAATATGTCCAGACTACTTCTCCAGCTATCATCACGTATCAACAGAAATTAAAACTATGACAATCAAGGTTTGGTCAATGTAAGGAATTACATGACAAAATATCTGAGTTCTCCATATATGCATCTGATTTCGATAGAAGATCTGAAACAATTTAGACACTAGAGATCAACCAAATTCAAGTCTATAGAAGTCTGAGAAAACTCCAAAGAACCAAGATAAGTACACAGCTGTAGAACTTGTAACACAGGAATACTGACTGATCATATAATAGATATTTTTTCCCCAGAAATGTATACTTGATTAAGTAACTTCTCAAAGATTATTTAAAAATGGCTTAGAAATGTCTCTGTGGGCTCGATTCCCTGAGGCTTCAAGATGTCCGCGATAGTAATTGTAATTAAATGAAAATTGCCGTGGAGTACGCAGCTTTTAGTTTAGGGAGGGGCAAATCAGAAACAAAGTTTTTCTAGAAAGGGGCGAATCAGGAAAAAATGTCCTAAAGAAGGAGACAAATCAGAAATTTTAGCAAATTTATGAGAAGCTATTAAGGCTCTCGGCAGGTATTTTAGGTCCAGTGGAGAGCAGCTGCCCTCCCTGCCCACCCCTCGGTACGCTCATGGACAATTGTACGATATTTGAATATACTTGCGAAATATGTGGAAAAAAGTCAAAGAAAAAGTATGAAGGCAAAAAAGTGACGGTAAAGGGAAAGGCAAGGGGAAAAGGAGGAATAAATTCAATAACCATCTTGTACGTCTTGGTTCAGTTATTTTTGTAATCACTGTATAAAGGTCTACCTAGAAAATATACGGCTATATAAACCTAAATTAGCACACTTAGAGGTTTGTAAAATCTTGAGGTGTATCTTCGAATATCATCATATATTTCATACTGTCGAAAATGAAGTAAAACATATTGAAATAATTACTTTTAGTTTAAATATTGCAACATTGTACACATCAGTTAAAAATATCGAAGTACTAAATAACAAAACAAAAAGCATTTAAATCTTCGTCGAATCAAATGAATCTGTCTCTCTTCCAGTGACAAACGTCAACCGATATAAAAAGATAGATGGCTCACTCAAAACGACTGCTTTTTCGAAATGACAAATTATTCCCAACCCGAATCCATCCATCCACGCCAATGGCACACCACCGACGACCTCGAAACCGCACGAAAATAAACGATTATCCGGATAAAATTTAAAATCGTAGCCATTCATCATGACAAAAATAAAAGCCGAACGATCCAATTTCGCTTCCAGAATAGTATCGTAACTGCATGGCACCGGTAAAAATTAAAAATCACTTCGTACGGCAAAAAAGTCCGTTTCAGCGTTTTTCATAATTCAGTGAGATGACATAGGACGCACCCGTATGAGTAAATGGGAAATGTAGGTGGGGGCGAGTGGGGCCGATATATTACGCCGAGTTGGTTCATATTGACATGGCAGTGATGAATGTTTGATGTTCTGGATTGTATTTTCTCGAAAAAATACCATTTGTGCTTTTAATTTAATGGTAGTGTATTTGATATATGGTTAAATAAAGATTTAATTAGGTAAGTTTATTTAGCTGGTGCAGTCAGTAGGATTTTTTATTTCATTTTATAACGTAATGAATTTTGATGGTGGAAGTCGTAACTTTGTGCTAATTAATTACTTTATTCATTGAATCCTATCTAAAACAGAAGTACACAAATTACAGACAGGAAATAGCATTAAACGCAATAGGTAAAAGGCTATTAGTAAAAACTGGATTACTTCAAAAATATGACACTTATATGTGGAATGCATTAAGCGTAAAGAGTATTTTGTGTTAGGATACAAACCAATGCTTTTATTTGTCTATAAACTATTCTATAAATATTATATAAATTCCCAAAACAATAAGTAAAAAATTTCAATTCAACAAAAAACCAATAAGGAAAAATGAACTTAATTAAGCCGATTTGAAAATAAAATTTTTTGAATTGGGTCAGTAGTAACCTCTCTGGAAAATAGTTATAAATATAAGTGGGGACTTCCTTCAAGAAGCTCTCGCTTTAATAAAGAAATCGTAAAAAATGCGGTAAAGACAAAATAGCCTCAGAACTGGTCAAATAACTTCGATGGTACATTCACAGATCATACAAAGAGAAGGTACATGGTCGACTACCTTCAAACTAGCACTGAATGCTTGGCAATTCACAGGTAACGAGAAAACCATGAAAAAGATTACAAGAGAAGAGGATCTCATCAATTTTGTCACACCAAATGTTTCCCAAAAAATTATATCTCAGGGAAGTAAGCCCAGAAAATACTTAACAAAGCCACCCTTGTCCTACTGAAGATGCAAATTATTTAATTTTTAGTATTTACTTTCGATGAAAGACTTCAAAATTTCCAAAAATAGCAATAGGTTGATTTACGAACTATTAATATGGTAACTGACAATGTGTCAATAAAAAGGAAATATAAGTAATCACAGCCAACACGTCCAACTGCCAAAATAGTACGGAGAAACTACAACACTTGTGGGTATTATATAGAATACATTTTATATGAAACAAAAAGTGACATCGCATCACAGTAATTCACCATAACTTTATAGAATTCAAGAATGTAATTCCTCCCACAGCTCAAGTAATTCACCAATAGCTACCAAAAGTCTTTCAAGCTATCAATTCTTGAGGGCAGAACGTTTTTTCACGTTAAAAATTCCAGGCATTGTGTACAAGTTGGGAAATACACGCAACTTGTATAACTTCATAATGTGCCGTTCGAGGAATCGCTTGGCTCAGTGGGAAAGAAACCACAATAGCAGAGACGTTTTGATCTTTACAATGTTACCTTTTTTCTAGGACGGGTTATTCGTGCAAGAAGGAGGCTCTACCTACGGTTTTCTTCTATCGTCAACAATCACCATTATGTTTATGGAATGGTCCAAAGAACGAGTAATGAAGTGATGTTACAAACAACTGATGCATAAGTATGTCTATGACATATTAGTCATTTGTCCATAAGGAGTAGGGAAATTATATATACTCTTGAACAGAACACTAATATTACCCTATTTCTTTTCAGAAGAAACAAAATGATTTAGGGAGCGATTTAGAATGAAGATACTTGTCAAAAGCAGCAGCAAATTGAGGAGCAAGATGGTATTTCAACACCTTAGGGAGCACAGTATTACTCAGTGGGTGAAAATAACAAAGTCTGGGCTTAGTCAGTCACACATGGATTGAGCACCACATCATTAACTCGGACGAGGCAAAGGTAATTAACAAAGACGAGCCTTGGTACTGAGAAAGATTAACGAACCAAATGTCAAAATTTCCATTGAGAGTTCTTACAAATATGTGCAGACTACTTCTCTGTTATCACATATCAACAGAAATCAAAACCATGCCAACAAAGGAGGGTTGATTGGTCCATGTAAGGAATTATACGGCACACTACCTTACTTTTCCATCAATTTATCTGATAACGATAAAAGAACCGAAACACTTTAGACATTCGAGATCAGCCAAATTCAAGTCTATAGAATACCAATGAATCTTCGAGCAACCAAGGTAAGTACACAGAAATATAACTCGTAACTCAGGAATAGTAACTGAGATTGATTTAGTATCTTCTCAAAGATTATTTCAAAAACCTTTGGAAATATCTATGTGAGCTCTATTCCCTGAAGCTTTAAGATGTCAGCGACAATAATTCTAATTAAAATAGTCCTAATTTTATTTCACTGTGTTGTTTAGTTTACTGCAGCAAAAAAAGTGAGAACTAATCACCTGACACTTAATTTACTGCTCTATAATTTCGAGTAATGGCCAATATATTTTAAACTCATTCTATAAAAAAACTAAATGTCTGTAGCGATATTTATGAAACGCGCTATACGTAAACCATATATATTCGTTGCTCATAGATAAAAGATGAACAGTACAAAACGTACTTCGGGGAATAAAAGGATAAATGGGGACACAAAGATACGCTTTTATTACGATCTTACTCGGCGATATAATTTTAAAGCTCTAGAGCTGGAATATAGTTTATTGCGGTTGAAGCATTTACGTGATAATTCCCTAGATGGAAAGATAAGCCCGTTTGGAGTGATAATTTAATAACTTGTAACAATTAATAGGGGAGAAAGGCAAAGATTTGTGGGATGATTCATTTGCTTTTGGTCCAGATTTTGGAATAGTTTGTAAATATGATGTCTGTGAGATAAGGGGATCTAGTATATATAAATGGGGTGTTAGTTTCTTAGGGATGTTTGGAAGTAATTTTAATAAGAATTCATATTGAGGGGTCTCTTAAAATGCAATATTGACTTTATGTTCATTATATGACTCGAGACATTGTAGAGTATTTCTATATATAAATAGGCAAAGACAAAACGGCTCGGTACCATTTTCTCCTCTGCCTCTCAACCGATCTTCTTCATTTTTGTTTTGTTTAGTACCTACTGACGACCTTTAGTGCAGACTGCTAAAATTAATTTATAATATTGATTCATTCTTTAAGTAAAATATAATAAAAAAATCATTATTTACGTCCATACTGTCAATGTCAAACAAATAATAGTGACAGTGGCGCCAGTTTGCTTGAGGAGAAAATCATAAGATGGTTTGACTCGAATGTGAAAGACTAATCAAAACAAACAAATTTTGAACCGATCCTAAAGTTATTCCACATTCTCATGCCATTAAAATACAACCCAAGAAAATTTATATTACTTAATTATCGCCATTTATTGGGATTTCACAAGTTTGCAACTTTTATTGCTTTGTAAATATGGTTTGTCAACTAAACTCAGAATTTTGTTATTTGATCAATTTTTTGCTGAAAATGTTTTATTAATTTTATATTAGATACCTATACTTTTAAGTTAGATTCTTTTTATTTTTATAGATATTTTCATATAATATGACATGTGACTAAGCTTACAAAAGTCGTGAATTTATACACAGACCTTAAGATTCAAGATAAACAGTTACATTGGCAACCCGGATACTCACGGCCATCTTTGTTTTAAGTTTGACTTAAATTTTGACATTTCATAATAATTTTAGTCATTAGGTTATTAAGCAGGATGATAAAGGTAAGTTTTTAATTCAATAAGAAAAGTTTCCAACAAATGTAGGTATTATTATCATTAATTAACAGCAGGTGCATTTTATTTCTTTATATTTTCCATGCTAAACAGAAATAGTCATTGCTTACTACGTGTGTTTCATTAAAATTTGTGAAAATTATATTGAATCTTAAGATATGTGGTTTATTCATATTTTCTTATGTTTTGTAGTTATTTTGTAATACTAATACTAACTTTTGAGTTGCTCGCTTGCATTTTCTGCTTACGAGTTGAAATGTTAACTATGAAATGTTAGAATAAAGCTTATAATTAATTTGATTATTCAATTTAAGATTATTAAGATTTTTCATAGATAATTTGTTTAATTAAAGTTTTAAGTAAAATAAACATCTCGTTGACATTTTAAGATGTGTATTATTTAGAACATAAAGAAATTCAATGCATCTACTGATTTGTTATGGTAAGTTAGGTATGTATGTACCTAGACATCTATTCTAGAATAAAAAATTTTTTTTCAACATATTTTTCCTTGGAAATCTTGCATAGCTGGCCTTGACGGTCAAAAGATTGAGTAATTATATATGAAGGGAGCGTTAGATACTGTTAGATTGGTTGACAGCCTAGAGCATACACTGCTGGAGATAGCTTGCAATGCTTGCCAAGAGTAAACTCAAAGGGTTGTCGATCATCCTTTTGTTAATATTTAGAAAATCGACTGAAATGACCGAAAATTTTAGATTGCCAAGACTAATCTTACAATTATTATGGCCAATATTTTTCCAGGAGCGGTTCCACTAAAAAATGGTTGGAGGAGGGGGTTTGTAGGATGGGGGTGCATTTGTCAAAATTATGCCAAATACCTCTATATGATTAATTTTTTATTTTAATACATTTGTCAATATGACTTGAACAGTTTTGGACATTACACCAATTCTCGGGTTTCTGCTGAACTTTATTTCTTATAAAAAACATACTTTTGACAAAAGAACCGCAATAATGTTTACAATTTGATGAAATAGGGCGAATTTCGAACAATGGGCGACCCCTAGTATTCATTATACAGCCCTAATATTGCTGACATTTTTCGAATAATAAGAAGTTTTATTAAGGAAAAAAACACAGAATGTTATAAATTAAATTCATGGGTGATTGTAATACAATTTTAATCAGTTCTATTTTGTAGCCTATACCTTGGTTATGTTTAAATTTATGGGCCAAATTGATCTCTATACGGATGAAATGTCATATTTAATACTCTATGACCTGGTTTTTACGATAAATAAAAATCAAATTATGACAATCTATCCCAGACGGAAAGAGATGATACGAGACGCGTAACGGGAAATAACATTAATAATTTTAAATGAATAAAATATTTTATTAAGAACGATCCCGACATTGACTTTGCCATTTTATGAAACTTACTATTAAACGGCTTTAATCCATTTGAGTAAAAGTATTCTGTTAAGACATATCATAATGTGGTCTGATATAATTCTTCTATAGGATAAAAATTCTTATTTTAGAAAATAGGAAAAATTAATACAATACAATAAATAGTCAACCTCAAATAAATGTTACACAACTTTTCTTTACAATATCCAAATTTAAATTTCAGTATGTCAGGAAATAATTATTAGAAATTCTAGAATAATGATGGGACATTCGGGCGGGACAGCCACAAGTGTAAATAGATCGTTAGTTATAAAAGTAACAATTTATATACATCAAGTAACAATACTCAGTACAAATGTCAAATTGTGATTTACGAAATTTGTCATTACGAATCCTTTTAATCTTTTATTTTTTAAATTTATTCTTCATTTGTGTTAATACCATTGAAAATGGGGTCTGATTTAGACCTTGAAACGTTTGGACTTTTTGAAATATACAGACTTTGAAGTTTATGTAGCGTTATTCCACAGAACTCAGACGCTAAAAACGTGTAGGGTGTCCAACAGAGGCTGTCCCGATTGTATATATCTTTACAAACATTTGACCATACACATAATTTTCAATTGGGTTATATGGAGATCCAGAAAGTAAAAATAATAATTTATTAATCGACAGGAAACTATTGCCTAGAGCAAGTATCCCTGGCTAAATAATCTGCAAAAGAATGAGACCATGAAAGGAGAACAAGAAGAAGAATTATTCTGGAATGACATGGACAAGGTGTTTGTTATTACATAATGGGACACTAAAAATATGCAATAAAATAATTAAAAATATGCAATAAAAATTTAAAAGAAATTTAAGGTACTTTAAAAAAGTACTAACAAATCGAAAATAATTAATGCAAACAGAACATTATACAATAACTACTTACTTAAGGACGCAAGGTCACATAAAATATTTCAGACTCCCCTTACCCCTTCTTGGAAAGTTTCTGATTATAGAAAAGGATCAATTGCACTAAAGCTAATAATTTGAGAAATATCAAAAAAATTAAAGAATAATTTAGGTTATACCATTGTATATGTTTATTAAAATTAGATTACGGTTATATCATTATCAGATATTTATCTAGTTTTCGGAAAATCTGTACTATACTTAAAGTTCTTCAATAATGGTAAAATGAGAAATCAAATGCGTCAAATAAACTACAACAACAACAAAAAAATAAAACCTTGCACAAAATAAGAAATGACTAGACCTACCTACTACCCTTAAAGAAAATAAGTTAAACCGTAAAAGGCGGTTCAGTTCAGACCATCAATCGGTGTTCGGACTAAATGAAATAGTATAATATTTATTTATAAGCTTCCAAATGTGTAAAAATAGACACATTTAAAATTCTGAAAACGTAATAGCAAAAATACAATATAAAAATATTTATTGTTACCATTTTTGAATTAAAAATACACCACTAATACATTCAAATTACAGTCTTAATGTCAAACTAAAACTGAGCAGAACGCGAAACTCAACTGAACTAACTCTACCTTCTCGGAAAACTTTTTAATATATATTTGACGTTCTTGAGTTTTCTAGATTGTTCCATGTCACTAATCTAGAAATCACTAGAAATTTCTCAACTGTCAGTTACAAGTTGGTTTCAGTGACATATAGTTTGTATATACATGATCCTTCCTCTGGCGCAATTATACATGTTCGTGACACTGCCTCCCCCCTTGTGTTCCGATCGTTCTAATTAGATGCATCTACAATCTTGATGAGGGGCTAGACTACTCAGATGGACAATCTTGGGCTGCGCTGGATGCGGTACATAAAATCATACCGAGTTTTCGTCTTGACAAGTCTGGCCCGCAGGCGCTTCTTTGCGAATTCAAGGATAGCCAGTAATCTTTCCCGTCATTGATCTACGTGATCAATAATTTCCGTAGGGGGTCCATCTGACGTTCCAAAGCTAGTCACAAGGAAGCCTTAATTCCTTTCCGAACAAAACATTCGCTCCTGTTAACCCGGTGGTTTCAAGTACAGCGAGCGGGAACAAAGGAATGTACTCATCCCAATCCCGTTGGTTACTGTTAAATATTTCTACCATCCGTCCTAATGAAGTGAAGAAGAGGCAATGGGCTGTTCATTTCAAGCTAAAAGTAGTGAAAATGACAATGATAGAGTCATAAATGTAAAAACAAACTCTAAATATGATATAGACTTTTTGAAAAATCAAAACCAACTATAGCCGAATTTTTTGGCATTTATAAGTATTAATGCGTTTAGTTGTGTTATTCATTTAAAAAGATCAGAATCAATATTTAAAACATCAATACCAAGACCAAGACTAAGCATAAGAGACCAGGATTTAAAGAATTTTAGAATACCAGCACCCAGACTGATACCAAGCGTTGGTCTTCGTCATGCTTTGAGCTTCACTAAATTTCTCGAGAACTGTTGGATAATATGGACTTTAAAACTGCTGTATGTTTTCTTTTCGTATTAATTAGCTATTGATTGTTTATACCATGGACTAATCTTCAGTTCTACTCTCCATTATAGGTGATTTAATTTACGTAGTGTGCTCACTTTGAGGGCACCTTGGGGTTCTATGTCTCGAAACATCATCCCCAATGCAAGATTTGACACTGAATTTACTTTTATTTCGGCCATTATTTAGGCTATTTTTAGTGAGAATTTCTACAAGCAAAGCATTCCCAGACAGACACCCAATTCGAATTCAGCAGCATCATCCCCTACAGTTTGCCAACGTTTCAACAATTCTCATCACAACCACATCATATTCCATTATCTCCAACCCTTTATCTCATCTTTGCACACAAACCCCCCGTTCCGCTCTCCCTATGGCGTGGAGGACGACAACTCAGTGTCGGCTGTGCAGCATCACATCTGAAACGTCACTATGAGCGTCAGAAGAAAAGTTGTGAGTCTAATGAATGGAAATTGCCTATTTTGCATTTTAAACTTGCAATCAAGCAAAAGGTCCTATAAATATTCATACGATGGTCGGGAACAAGCGCTCACCGTAGCCGGCTGGATGTCGAGAGAGTTATTTTCACGCGTATAAAACGCAGAACCATTTCTCTGAGGGTTTCACGTCGTTTGCCAGGAATGTCCGCTTTAAAAAATATATATCTCTACGTATATGGAGGTGGCTGTGAATGTTAAGCCGGCTATTAAGTTTTATTGTATGAGTAGCAACAGCGAGAACGGGTGAGATGGTTAAAAAATTGTAAATTTTACTGTAGAGGTACATTTTTCTACGTTAATGAGTCTTGAAATGACGTTTTTTTTTCTGTTCCATTCCTCAACTAGAAAATGTTGTAAATGAATAAAAGTATTCTCTTCACCCCACTAGATTTTCTAAATGCAAATACTGAGATGCCCGTAGAACATACTCTTTTGTAGTAAAGTAATTTTGTGTTCGTAATTAAACAAATTATAACTTTTATTTACTACTCCGTTTTTTATCCTGAACATCTTTTATCATTTGCTATTTTCACATTTACATTTTTTTTACATTTTTGACATTTTTTATGTTTTTGACTTTTTTAATGTTTTTAACTTTTTTGACATTTTTGCCATATTTGCAATTTTTTGACATTTTTTACATTCTTGGCGTTTTTGACAAGTTTAACATTTTTCACATTTTTGACATTTGTAATGTTTTCGACATTTTTGGTGTTTTCGACTTTTAACAATTCTGACATTTTTACACTTAAAATAATAGAAACCCCTATTACCTCTTCTCTATCTATTGACAGAATTTTCTTACAATGTCGTTTTTTTTGTTTCCTACAAGTTGTGAATTATTCTAAAAAATATCCTTCTGTCTGATAATTTTCTCAAAATGAATAACTTCATTTTCATTTTTGTTAGGAGAAGAATATTTACATCAATATTCACATTTGTATCACTTTCTGTTTCTGAAATATTGAATTTCCGTTAAAACAAATTGAATAACCGAATTTGGGGTACCCACACTATTCTTATGGTACATGGCTTTCGGCTAATTTTGCCAGTTGATAGTTCTGTACTGATGGATCAAATGTCTCAATGGGCTCATATTCTGAAAGCCGTTCGTTTGTATCTCGAAAACAGAAGCCTTTCAGAGCCTGAGAGAATAGAGACTTTTGATTCACAAGCTCAAAACTATCAAATGGCAAAGTTCCTAAAATATTAACAGAAAGCCACATTCTCGCTATACCTCATAATGTGTAAAAAATCTACTTTGGGGGGCTGCATCTCGAAAACAAAAGACTTTCAGAATTTGAGCTCATGGAGATATTAGATCTACTAGTACAGAATTATCAAATGGCAAAGTTTAAAAAAAATTGAAATCTACTCTCTCATTATTTTTAAGAAAGGGTAAAAAAATTAACAAAAGATTTCCAGAGTTTGAGCCCCTGGAGGCTTTTGATTGAAAAGTTCAGAGCTATCTATTTTGGGGTGCTGTATCTCGAAAACTAAAGACTTTCAGAGTATGGGACCATGGAGACTTTTGATCCACTGATACAGAACTATCAAATGCAAAGTTTCAAAAAAATTAGCCGAAAGTCATTTTCTATAAGAATAGCTAGCGTTTTTATGCCCCTATGGGATATTTATTCTGTGGAATGTCAACTAAAGTACTTTCTTTGAAAAAATGGCATATCTGTTCTAGCAATTATAATATTTCGTGATACTGTCCCTTTAGTTCTGATCATTTCTATCAGACATAACTACATTCCAATATGCTGGTACAACATTATTGATTGGTACTTGTAACTCACATGTTCATCCCGGTCAGTTCCTTGGGAGGCAAATTAAATTTTCTGCACTTGACTAGATTACATAGAATCATTAATTATTTCCTAGGTTGGTACTAATTCGGTACTAATTCCTAGGAAATGGTGAATGCTTGGTTTAGACACATTCATAGCAGCATCGGAATGGTTTGAAGTAATTCTAGAGCAGAAGGAAATTATAAGGATCGTGGCCTTTTCATCAGCGACCCCATGATTTTTTGCTGCAATTGTATCAAACTGTATTTGATGTTTTTAGTAACCACTAAGTAAAATATGGAGTAACATATGTAAAAATAGTGGCCAAAAATACAAAGGTTCTTTAAAGTAACTTTCTACATTATCCATTCGTTAATTAATACAGTAATTTTTCCTAGGCGTGGTCAGATATTATATTAAGAGTTTGGGTACTGAGAGCATCATCTTTTTAAAAGCTTTCTAAATACGAAAATAGGTGTATTAATTGTCAAAGTTCGATTTTATAAAAACTCAACTAAAGTTAAATACTTCATCAGAACTGTTTAATCTAAAACAACAATTTGAATTATAATTTTCACCTTTCATTATTGCCACTTAATAATAAAAAACATCTTATATCCAGAAAACTCTTCGTTAGATGAAAATTTCACCAGCACGCTGCCTCGAGGCTGACTCTAAACCGTATATCATTAACAATTTAAATTATCTCATGATATACACATTAAAAATTCATAATTTAATTACAAGTTTAGAGCATCAGTTGGTGGAGTTGATCTCTACTTGTGGAATTATATTTTGCTTTACATTTCAGAAACGTTTGGTGTAGATGAAACTGAATAGGTAAAGGGAATTAGGTTAAGTAAAAAACATCGTAGCGTTCGAGATTGACAAAATATTATTCAGTAATTAGAGGTAATCAGATAAATTTAATTTAGGTGGCGCATTTAATAGGATTTTGGTGGAAGCTATTTTGTTATTTAAATAAATAGAATTGATGAAGTAAAATGCCGCGTATTAATTCCCTTAGCCATATAATAAAATAATCGTAAATAAACAAAGGAGCAGGGTTAAGAGACATCATACTAGTAGATGGATGGATAAAATGTATTAACAATAGACATGCATACAGTAAGATATGCGAACAATACAGAAAAAAAAAGATTTATGTAAAGTGAACAATAGATCATGGAAAATCAAAAACAATTTGATGGTGTAGTTACATACATTTAATAGGTTGATGATACAGTCGAATTGTGCAAAACAAAGTGTTTTTAATTTGAGTCCAGGGACTTTATGACCCTTGTGTTATATGCATCTAACCGAAACGAGTAGAAGATCGCGAGCCCTGAAGAGGCCTCTAAGTTATAGGGTCTATATAACAGATCCTTCTGTAGAGGCATCAGTAAACACTATTGAAAATAAAACATTAAAAAATATATAACCGACTTCCACCTATAACTAAAAAGCTGAAAATAATTATAACAAAATACAAATCTAGCAAATAAATAACACATTCAATGTTGTTAGGTACCTACCCAAAAAGTAAAGGATGTAAACATTAAAAGGTACTCATTCTGTACAAATTAATTACCTACCAATCTAGTATATTTTTGAAGTAGGTGCCAAGGAAATCTAAAATCCTGCATTGCGTACTTATCTACAACTTCATCAAACTTAATTGTTGCTTGAAATCGACTTCAAAATATACTAGATTGGTAGGTAATTAATTTGGACAGAATGAGAGCACCTTTTAATGTTTACATTTTTTACTTTCTGGGTAGGTACCTAACAACATTGAATGTGTTATTTATTTGCTACATTTGAATTTTGTTATAATTATTTTCAGCTTTTTAGTTATAGGTGGAAGTCGGTTATATATTTTTTTAAAAATGTTTAATTTTCAACTTTTTAGTTTTTTTTGAACTCAAGTAGTTTTCATTCTTTAGTTTTTATTTTGTAGTATAACCTTAATAGACAGGACCAGGTAACATCGAAAGCCCCAACATTACACAATGATACCTTTTCATTTATATTGACAGGTAACTGTTTACGAACAAAATGTACTAGTACGCGTTGACTTAATAAGCCCAAAATATATTTATGCCTTATGGACCACGCCATGTAACCTTTTTTCAACAACCCTGTATAACTATAGATAGTTCCACTCAATCCTATGTACCAACCATCCTGTACATACGACTGCCCTCGGACAAGCATAAATTTGTTAGCTGCCTTCTGTAAATTATAGGACGGAGTAGAATCCATCTCATATTTACGGAATCAAATCCGTCCTATATTTCAACCATCGTATATAACTCCTTATGGGCTACCTCATAGATAATTAAATTTTTTTAAACATTTTATATTATCGCCCTTGTAATAAATATTTTTTAATCACACTGTATAAATATAATTCAACTCCAGCATATATTTCAACCATCCTGTATATGATTTGTTTACATCCACATCATATAATTTTTTTAAATCACCCTATATAATTTTAATTGCACATGTTTTCCAACATTATTATACCACCAAACGTCCACCCCACCCTATATTCCAACCATCCTGTATATACTACTGCCTATGGACCATGATGATTCTACTCCGTCCTATATTTCAATCATCATATAAATGCAACTCCTTCTATCACTTTACTTTGTAATTTTGATTGCTATAATTAAACACCCTGTGTATAAACGCACGAAATAGCAGTTTAAAATTTGACATGTGTTGTCACTGAATTTTCTATTAGACCGGGAGAATGTGACACCAAAAGCACCGTCTTCGCAAAATTTTTCATTTAAATTGCCTGAAATACTATGCTTTACTATCTATATGCTTGAGATGTACAAATTCGCAGTTAAAACTTCCAGGGCCTACAATTCCTGCACTATTACGATGGAATTAAAATATTTATGAGGAAATGTCCATTACATCACTTCCATGAAATTTTTGATAAAAATATTGGAATTTTCGGCGATTTTCTGTAAAATTGTAAGTTGCACGTCGCAGAAAAGTATATGAGATCACCTAGGGATCTTCCTTAATAGATTAAATGTTAAGAAACTATACATTTCCATAAGGAGTTTTCGAAAAATCGACTAATATGTTAGCGACATTGGTGAACAATTAGTTGGTTTCCACAACCACAAATCAATCCATGAATAAACATCGGAGCAACCCACAAGAAAAACTCCCCGAGGAATAACATGTTAATCTGATAACTACCAATTAAAAGATGGACTAGCAAATACATATATACAAGCTAGGCAAAGAGTAATCCAAGAAGACGAACCGGCAGAACCAGTGAAATATCCGTAATGCAATTTTCTTCTATACTAGACCACCAAATAACTACATCAAAGGGGAATCGACACGTATTTATAATCTCCTAAAAATCTCACAACACAAGATATATATCGAAACATCATTCAGAACATACACAAAGCTGTAAAAGAAGCTACTGGAGGGAAAAGCATAGTTGATAGGTTGAAAATATGGTTGAACAGTGAAATAGAAAACAAAATAACACAAACAAGAAAGCGTAATCGAAATGGATCGCCACAAACTCGGATCAACATCATGATAGGAAACAAGCGAATGTGGGATAGAAAATAGAACCATACATAAGAAGGAGGAAGTGTCCGGAAGTGCGGAAATTCTTCAAAAATATTAAGTCAACAGGAAGAGAGAAGTAATGGGTACAACATTAGGAAGAACTGTTGCATGAACAGGCGACCACAATACGAAGAAATTAGAAATGATCGAGCAACGATCACAGGAGATAAAGCAGATCTACAATACATGATACGTAAGCCAAAAGACAGAATAAGAAGTCTATATATCGACGATACTGAAAACATACGAAGATTATAGATATTCAGACGCAAAGTTCACATAAGCGGTACAAGTTAAAATGAAATTAAAACAAGGATAGCAGAAATAAAAAAAAACTAGATGTCTGAATTGCACAATATGGCGTAAATCATGAGAATATTATGAAAATTCAACATCTACAGCACAATGAGCAAGACGTATCTAACATATGGATCTGAGTCAGAGAATAACAGAAAGAAACAAGTAAAGGAAAGAGCTCAAAAAATGCATGCGTTGTGAAGATACGTTTAATATCCAGGAAACAAAGAATAAGTAATGGGGAGATTCGCCAAGGGTACGGCCGCGCCTATAGAATGAGATAAACTCAATTGCCAAAACAACCAATGGAGTGGGTATTGAACTTTGAAAGGTTAAAAAGAAAAGAGGAAGACCAAAAATTGCATGGAATCTGGAAAGCCATGAGTGACTTAAATCTACAAGCAAAACAGTGAGAAGATTGAAAACAATGCAAACTAGATATCGGGAAACGTGGTCGAACGTTTACAACCGTTATATAATTTTCTTCTAAACGTTGTTTGTGGCATATTCTCGATTACTTTTATGTTTTTTTGGGCAATAACACCACAATAGAAATAAAACGACGTATATTGCAGGAATACCAAACGTTTCAAAGTCTATTCTGACTTCGTTGTCAATGGCTTTATATTTATTGATGTAGATTGCAAAATAAAAATTTGATTTATGACATTTAAAATTAACATTAGAAAAATTGTTGTTTTTAGATATACAGGTAGCACAAAAAATTCTAAAGGTCATGAATTATAGTTAACCAGCTTTCAAATTAGAAGAATTTGAAAGAGTTGTCTTTAGAATTTATAAGTAGCGTTCCTAGGTACGACTTTGTTATAAGATAGCGCATTCGCCAAAAATGCGATCAAAGAATTCTATTGTTTCAGTGATCCCATTAACGTCATAAGGGAAAACCTAGGAAAAACCTTATGAACTATCCCGATATTGGGTTGTTCAAAAGGAGGTTACCATTAATAATTTCTTCCTTAATTGTCGGTAACCAGATACGATTAAATTCTACAGAAGTAGAAGCAATACAATCGTCTTCATTCAAAAGAATTAAGGCAGACTCTTTTATTTTTCGTTTTGTGTTATGTTGTTCTTTGTGAAGTATAGTTGAATTGTCAAATTGTATTTTATGGCCTAGGTCCCAAGCACGTTCACAAATTTTTGATTTTTCAAATTGTCGTTTCTTTATGTAATTCTTGTGTTCATTTATTCGTACGTTTAATGGTCTCGATGTTTCTCCAATATAAAATTTATTGCATTCGCAAGGAATCCTATATATGCAGTTTTTTGAGTTCTGGGTTTTGTTTGTTGGTTTTGTT
Source organism: Octodonta nipae (assembly GCA_034190945.1). Lineage (NCBI taxonomy): Eukaryota > Metazoa > Arthropoda > Insecta > Coleoptera > Chrysomelidae > Octodonta > Octodonta nipae. Next base: position 56,000,484 of record CM067216.1, on the reverse strand, counting down.
TTCGATATTAGAGATTTCAGTGTATTTCTTGTTTGGAATGTTGTTTTAACATTAAATCTGTTGCCCACTCTTTTCAATCTTTCTGACAGACCCTGTATATATGGTATAGTTGTAACTGTAATGTTGTTGTCTTGAGTAGTAGTAGTGTTAAGAGAAGTTCTGGGTTGATTCGGAAGGTTTGTTTTGTGTTCAAGTCTGTTTAACTCTTTGTTGATAAATTTTGTGGGGTAATTGTTTCCAGTGAGAACATTTTTTATAATTATTTTTTCTTTGTTGAATTTATTATCATCAGAACAGTTGGTCTTTGCTCTATCATATAATGACTTAATGACACCTTTCTTTACTGTATTCGGATGATTTGAATTGAAATTTAGGTATCTGTTTGTATGAGTTGGTTTTCTATAAACTTCTGTTTCGAATGAAGATTCTGTTTTTGTTATTAATATGTCTAGGAAAGATAGTTTGTTATTTTCTTCAATTTCTAGGGTAAATTTGATAGTTGGCTCTTTGTTATTTATGTCATTTAATAATTTATCTAGTTCTTCAAGATTGTGTTCCCAAATTACGAAAATGTCGTCAACGTAACGCCACCAAATTAAAGGTTTATTTTCTTTTGATAAAATTACTTGTTGTTCAAAGGTTTCCATAAATATGTTACTTAATGCTGGTGAGAGACAAGAACCCATGGCCATGCCAAAATCCTGTTGGTAAAAGTCATCGTTTAATTGAAAGTATGTAGTTTTGGTACAATATGTTAGTAGTTCCATTATTGTATCAATTGATAACTGAGTTCGTTGATTTAATGAAAAGTCCCGTTTTAGTAGTTGTTTTACTATTGGAAGTGTTTTGGAAACAGGAACATTTTTATAAAGATTTACTATATCAAAATTTGCTATTGTAAAAGTATTTTTGTATTCTATATGAGATAGTTTTTCCAAGAAATGTGCACTGTTTTTTAGATGAGAAAGAGAACTTCCTGTAAGAGGACGAATATTGTTTAAAAGAAATTTTGAAAGTTCACTACACGGAGAATTTATAGAATTGACAATTGTTCTTAAAGGAATATTAGGTTTATGAATTTTTGGTAACCCATAGAAATGTGGTGGTTTAGTATAGTGTAGAGTGAGTGCTTTACGTTCTTGTTCTGTGAATTCATGTTTGTGGTTCTACAGTAAACGGTATATTTTGTTTTCTATTGAGCTTGTTATAAAAACGTTCGGTATTTTATGGGAGGTCTAACCAAAACTGATGGGTGTTGTTTGATGTGGAAGTGTGAAAACGAGTTACGAATAGTTAATATTACTTTAGGTGGACTAATTGGATTAGCAGTAAATGTCTTGAGAACGGTAGCGTGAGCGAGAGCGATAGAAAGAGTGATAGCGAGAGGAGAGTGAAAGCGAGAGCGAAAGTGAGAGCAAAAGCCAAAGCGAGAGCGAAAACGAGAGGGAGAGAGGGAGCTTTTCTTGCAATCATTGATTCATTAATATATTTAACCAAATACGAGTACCTATCAAAGAAGTTAGATACTTTTTTAAAAGTAAAGTATTGTAGCAATGCACGATTTGAGTTTGTGGAATTTTTAATTGTCTGAGTACGTCGTCAACAACGCAAAAATTTTTTATTACCTATAAAAGTTTGTACCAATGGAGTCGTTTCTAAATTTCCTGCATACTTCCCTCGGTCTATAATTCAGCTCCCTTTCTGCAGTATTCAAATTACTAATAAAACACGCAAAACTATTACAATTTTAATTAATTTTTGAACATAACATCTTCTATATCGTATAGAAGGTTGAATTTATTAAAGTGTTTTCGTAAAATATCATTTTAGATTGGAATGTGTTGTAGCTTTCGGTGATGAGGTTATAAAGGTGATGTATTTGAGTTATAAAAGTTTCGTGCAAAATTTGGCATATATTTGGATTACATTGGTTCCGCATGCAAATGTAACACACCAGACATAATTTGTTGTATTTTAATGGGTATTACCTGAACACGAATGAGTAATTTTTTTATCAATTCAGCTGAATGTTGTCTATGTGGGCAATGCTACAAATTTTAATTTTTGGAACCAGTTTTCATAAGGCGGCACTTCACTTGGAGTTAGCGTATTTTTGTATTGTATTGCTATATTCGTCCAAATATTTGATATATTCGTAAATATTCCAAACGTGCCATCCTCACATAGCGCAAAACACTTAAATATGCCAAATATTTTTGAATACCAGTGAACGCTACAGTCATGGATGCGTTGACAGCAACAGCAGCTTATTTTTACCATCCTCCTTGTTATCATTACATGATATATCTACATACTAGTGCATTTTACCACAAACACCACTTACCATGAAAATCAACACTAGTTGATCACAATCGAAGCTCCTCGTGCAAGTATGTGAACCAACCAAGTGTGGACGGTTAAAGCAAATATTTGGCTTATTTGACTCCTCTGATCTGTGTTGAAAACCGACAAGTGGACGGTAAGCCGTAGTTGCTCTTAGCGTTATTCGCAAAAATAGCGAATAGCCTCTCCACATATCGCCGATTTTGGACAAATATAGCAAATAGACGAATACGCTACACTAAGTGAAGTGCCGCCTTTGGATATCGCCTGTTCATTATGGGAAAAATTAATACTAATAATTTTAAAATAAGGATAAATTCAATGACAAAAAAATAATATTATTGTAAAAAAATCGTGGGGTCCTTGATAGCTCCTGTTATAAATATTTCATTAGTAGTTATCTGTAATCGTAAGTAAGCAGACTGTTAAAAAAGTTAAATTTCAGATATTGCTCACTATCTCCACAGTAGAAAAAAAAGGTGGATGCGCCGGATCAGTAAAAGTCTTTTTGCAATAGTGTTATGTAGTAACACAGGATTTGTATTGTCATCACCAAGTTTTATTTCGATACTACGCGACGATTAGAAGTAGCTATGATTGATTTCCAAAATTTGATTACAGCTTATTTACAAAACCAACTAATAAAAGCGTGTTTAAAGTTGAGCTCGGTTTTTAATCACCATTATTGAGGAACAAATCAGATGTCCATGAATAACATGACAAACATTTTCATTGAGCTGCTGTAGTTATTTCGCAATATATTTTTCCTCAAGGAGAAAAACTATCTGCATTAATGACAAAATCTTGTTTTGTAGAAGTCATCTTTGAGTTGATATGTTGTTTTCGAACAAAATGTTAGTAATTTCATTAGTGTGTCAGTAGATAATTTTGTACGTTGATTTAGTAAAGAATTATGTTCTAATTGTTGTCTTAATATAGGAAGTGTTTTGGGAACAGGGATATTATAGTATAGGTTTACAAAAACTTTGCTAGTGTGGAAGCAATTCTGTATTGTATTCGGGTTAGTTTGTATAAGATTTAGACCCTGAAACGTTTGGAGTATTAGAAATATTTTGCAGTAATTGTAATGTTGTTCCCAAGAAATCCTGAAAATACAAATTAGTACATGGTGTTTTGATTTTATGATTTTCATGGATTAAGTACTTCTTCCCTTAATTTGACTTTGTTTTTTGATTCTGAGTAATGGCAAATATAACATCATCGTTTTCAGCGTTCTGTATGTAAAGCAGTAATATTTCCCATAACATCAAGACATCACGAAGGTTTTCACGACCGGAACAAAACTCGTAAAGCCGACCTCAATTCCAACCCCTTTGATATACGCAGAGATCGCGTTTATAAATATTCAAAACAAACTTCTACAAAGAAAAAGAAGGGCCCTTGAGGTATCGTTTGATCAAACAACTAGAACGCATTGCTCTACTTCTGACATAAACCAGCCAGCCAGTCAACAGCAGCTTTTCTAAAACTCAGAAACAGCCACGTATCGCCGGCAGACAGCAGTAACTGCAAAGCCTGGAACGTGGAAATTAGTTTTTAGCATTCGGTGACAGCGCGAGCTGCAATTACGGCCGTTTTCGGTGTTTATAGTCTAGAAAAAGTAGCAAATGATTATTACAGTTTAAAGGAATAGTTTGTTCAGAGATTTGTGGAAATTACTACAGAGATTTAACAATCGTAAGGGTAGTAGTTTCAGCTTGGAGAATATCCTTAATTTAATATTTTAGCGCGAAATTAATATCAATATTTAGGGTTTTCAGGGAAAGCTAGCCCACAGAGATGGGAGTCATATTGTAGATTTGTAGATTATCGAAGTTTCGCTGGTTCTAATGAACGAAAGTTAACGAAGAATATATCGTAAAAACACTACAACAGTGTTACATATGAACGAGAAGTTATATATCAGAACAGAATTGAATGAATACTAAACTCAGAGTCTATTTTCACATGTGTGACGGCAAAAGTTCCCTTCTTCCCGTCAACTTGACGCCAACCCGACCGCAGGTAGAATCCCTTGGGAAGGTCGGTCAACGGCAACCAGTGTCGTCTCATTAGGGAGCAAAACTGAACACATATTGAGTGACACGCCGTTTTTCTGTGATTCCTAGCATAGGTATCACATACAAAAAGAGCGGCAGTCATTTGAGACAACAATGGAACCTAAAGCTTCTAACGTTCTCATTATCTTCCTGTCCCTGTTCCTCGTTCTTTGTGTCATTCTTAGTAATAATAATGGATATAAATTTCAGGGAATTAAAATAATTATCATTATGTTGTTACGATTCAAGTATTAATCCTAATGTGTTATTTCGTTCTTAATTGAAATATAACTGCGAAGAAACCTATGACGTGTGTAATTTTTAATTAAAATATAAAATTGTAATAACTCAAATAACGAGATCTTAATTATAACAGATTAAATTATGGGAACGTTATTTAAGTAGATATTCTGTAAATATCAAAGGATCTCCAGACTATTGCTTAAAATAGTTGTTATAATATAGTATAATCTAATACATAATAAAAAAGTATTAGTCAAAATGCATTAAATTAGGGTGGCACTGGTGTAGCAGCATACCAAAAGTATTTAGAAATTCTCATAAATATTTAGTTATTCACCAGCGCCATTCTGGTCACTTCTTGAACCCATTATTTAATGCTTTCATCTGGACACTTTTTCAGTTTAATCCCCATATAAATTTCTCATCTTTATCTATTTTATCAAAAGAGAAAACTGAATACATTATAACAGATCTAATCACAATCTAATAAACATTGTTATTATGGATTTGACCACCAACGAGATGGAAAATTCCACTACTATCAATTACAACGTCATGAAGTATCTTTACCAGTACTTTTTCTCAAGAAATCAGTTTCATATCGTTTAAATGATAGTAGACGATTTGAGAAGATAGAAGAAGGGCTTGTGAAATATTCTGATGTAGAGAACTTTATTAATCAATGTTTTAAATATAATATTGTATAATAAATGATTATTGAATTATTTTGTATTTTATTATAATAAAATAAATAGTACACGTGTGTAAAACAAACACAACACTAGAGGCTAGACTCATAATTGAACACGAGGCTAGGCTAGGCTCTTGAAAAACATTTATTGTTGTTGTTGAAGATGTTATTATACACTGGAGATATACCATTTTATTATTAAACTCCATGGCTTAGTGCTTAAGGCGTACGATTTTTAATTGGGAATCACAAGTTCGAATCACGATCAAACCACTTTTTTTTTCTTTAATGTTATTATATACAATTACCTAACCATAAACACAAATGTTAGTAGCTGCCAATAGGTAGCGCTAGTACAGCAATGTCAACTAAAAATGTTCAAAACTAATGAACAATTCATGAAAACCAGGGCGTGAACATTATTGACAAAGGTGATTAATTAATGTCACCAAATGTCACATAGAAAGTCGCAATGTCAACAACTTTGTCGCATGTCTTCAGTACAAGAAATTGACATTTACTAGAGGGTCGTTGGTGACTACACCTCTTCTTACGTCGCCCCTGAGAAATGGATGGACTGGTTACCAAAGTGGTCCAGAACCCCCACTGCTATACTACTATCATCCATAAACTTGGTAAGGTTACCCTTTATTGTGGTTTTCTGATTTCTGGCGTATGTCATGTCTCTCATTTTATATCGCACCAGAAAATTGGAATTTTTATTAAAACGAAAAGCAAATTTTGTGCTGGTATTGTATATTAATTTGATGTTATATTTGTGTATTTACCATAATTTATTGATTTTCTATAAACGAAGAGTCTATTAATATAACACCTGGTCTCCGTTTCTTATACAGAGAACTGAGATGTATGGGTATTTCAAGCTCAAAGAAGTGTCGTGTTGGTCGGAACGAAGTTTAGAAACAAATGCAGTTTTTGCATTTCACTACCATACTCATCTATTTTCGTACATGTGGGCAAGCCCATAGCCAGCGGGGAAGGGGGCCCTGGAGGTTCAAACCCCCCGAAATTTTGGAATTTTTTGTTTCAAGATTCAATTTTAACCAATTAATTAAGAAGCTTCCCATAAAAAAATCGTATATTATCTAAAACTGTCAAAACAATTATGAACCAAACTTTTCAAGGTTTTACAATCCATTGAACGCAGGACAATATATTGTTTACTCTCTTCGAGGTGTCATTCCTTTGTACGCAAGACAATATATATTATATATAAATATAATATATATTGTTTCTGGACGAGAACCTTCATCAGTTGCGCTTCCCACAATTGAATGTCCTCTCAAACACTTCTTTATGCATTTGATGCATTTCGTTAAATTTGAAACGCGAGATGTAAGACCGACATCTAGGATTTTCAAGAAAATCAGTCCACAGAGGTTCCGAATCTGGAGCCGTTCCGTGTAATTGCTGTTCTCCCTTAACTCCTAGGACAGAATGTCACGATAAAATTTTCAGATTCGGAACCTCTGTGTACTGATTCTCTTGAAAATCCTAGATGTCGATCTTACATCTCGCGTCTTCAATATATTGTTTCTCAGTCAGAACCTTCATCAGTTGGGGTTCCCTCAACTGAATGGAATCACGAATAAATGAGAGTTACATAAAAAACTAGTCCACACAGACTCAAATCTAAATTCATTTCGCGTTAAAAAAAGATAATGTAAATCAGTTGAAGAAAACTCAACTGATTTAAGTTCTGGACTAGAAACAATATATTGTCGTGCATTCAATGGATCTTCAAAAAAGATGATATCCTTAATTACTGGAAAGAGGATTTAAGCTCAAGGTCATATCCGTCGTCGTCCTTTCCATGGACTTACTCAGCTTTTGGCTCAAAAGTGGGAGGGCAAATCGACACATTTTTGTCTCTAGATGAAGGCAACTTGGTAAATTTTTGGCCTAGGGGGGCGCAAAGCAGAAAGTTTCTTTTGCGAAAATCAGCATAAATATTAACGAGGTTAATACATTAAATACTGACTATATAGATAAGATTACATAAAAACAACACTTGGTTAAATTTTCACTTTTTTATTTCTTTAAATTTGATATATATTTCTCTAAGTCTGGTTTCATCATAAATTGGAAATACAATACAACAATTATGTATCCAATTTCTGATTAAGTCAGACTTGTGTTTTTTGTTTTTATGTAATCTTATAAGTGGATTTTCATCAAGTGAAGACTGAAACAATCATCGACTATATAGATTTTATTTCATCTTTAATTATACAAATACAATGTTGTTTAATTATAATTTACAATTTGGCAATGCCATAATAGCAGAGCTTTTATGTATAAAATAAATATAAATCTGAATAAATTAGTTTGTTTCCCCCCCTCCCCGCAAAGGAATTATTATGAGTTTCCTCAGAAATTATAATTGGCTCTATTGTGCCTTGTGTTAGCATATCGTATTTTTCTACATTTGTACTTTAAACCATAATTAGTTCACTTGGTACTCCACGACGTAACAATTCAATATCTGATAAAAAATAGTCAAATACTAAAAATATCTCAAGAAAAAATAGGTAAACTGTAAAATCGTCCCAATGGATAAATAGCCAATCTTGAGAAATATGACCCAACAAAAAATAATCGGAGAATATATGGCCTTAAAAAATATTTTATGTAATAACATTGCTTTATAACAATTTTACTTTACAATGGAGATCCAACTCATTTTCTAAAAAGGGTTATAGCTCAAATCTCATTAATTCCAGCTCATCGGTACACTTTTGATCTCTGCAAGGAAACAAAAGGCTACCATAATTATCTTTTACGACTATTAATATTCTAGTCGGCTTCTTAAAATGCTATCAGAATTTGCCCACTTGGTAAAACTAAAATTCCACAACAAGCGTACTTATCACGGCTGAATACAAAAGCGATTCTCTTGATTCGACTCTTGAAAATTTTCTCCCCTCTCCTGTGTCACAGAACGATGATTAAACAACATTTATCACAGAAAAAGAATTTCTTTCTTACTAATCTGCGAAATCCGACATTTGTAAACAGATGAGTTTTGAATGAAAACAAGTTGGTTTCCACATAAGTATTCATCTTAACCATGAATATAAAGCACGAAATGTTTGTTGTATGAGGTTTTATTTCGATATGAATATAAACTTCGTTTTCATCAATTTCCAATCAATAGGTTAACAGCGATTCTCATCACAGTTCTAGCAATAGAAGACAAAAAATAATGTCGCTAACATAGTCGGCCCGTAGAAACTTACCAAGTCAATAGGTTACAAGGTACTCAGGAGCTACAAATACCTAAATTCATAGGGTGAACGTTTAAAGAACAGCTTACTGATATATCATGATTTAATTTTTTGAAATGCTATATTATATGAGTAATATTTCGGGAGATTTCGATTCAGTGGCGTACAAAATAACAATACGTATGGTCTAGGCTCATTTCCTGCAACATTAAGGTCTAGTCCTTATTTTGCAAAAAAATATCGTAAATTGATCTAACCCGCTTGAAGTATATAGTCACATTTCTGCACCACAATGAACGTCCTTGGTTCCTTGATGCTCCACGCTATGATCAGTCATGCCGACAAAATAATCGCTCTTTCCGAACAGCCGAGCTGTTTACTCTCCATCAAAGAAAATCGACGGCAAAACAGGAAACCGTCCAAAGTGGATCGGTAATGGAAAGCGGTCCCTCTGGTTGAATCTCCTTTGTTTTTCTTTTCGACGATGTACGGCGCCGGCGTTTGTGCCGATTTCAATTCCACAAAAGCAAAAAAAAACCGCGATGTGTATTATGGAGATAGTTTAAAAGCTGCCGTATTAAAGTGTCTGCAACGAGATGGGGTTCATTGAGGTGCATTGTTCATTATGGTTAGTCGTTACGAGGGATTGAAAGTAATGAACATCCATGGAGTAACTCGAAACGAATAATAATGAAATGGGGGAAAACGGTTGGTTTTCGGGGAGAACAAGATCGGTCGGAGATGTTTAGATATAATGTGACATGACAACGTTTAAAAATACTCTAGCCACGAGGAAACTAAACATGTTCAGAGATTTGAAAATTTTGGTTGAGAGGTTTTCGACTATGCTCTAATTCGCTGAAATATTTTTAACATCCGGTTACAGTGGAAGTTGACCCTGACCTTAATATTTTAAATACAATTGTATAGTTTTCGTATAAAACTAAACAAATCTAAGATACTTTAAATCAACGGAAAAAATTGGAATACCCCCGAAAATATGTCATAAGTTCAAAACGAAATGAGATGGAATTTTGAAATATTTATCAGCTATAATTGAGAATTAAGATTACTAACACAAAATTTCAAATATTCTATCTATGCAAGTGATTAGAAGTTAAGCTATTTCACAATTTTTCCTTATAAAGGGTGTTCCAATTTGAGGTTAATTTTTAAATTTTTAATAAAATACACAAATTATTTGAGAATGATCAAATCTTTTATTTCAAGTGATAGTATAATTGTTTCGGTTTAGTAATGGAAAACAATATGGTAAGTGACCTCCTGCTGCTGTACGACAAGCTTTCTAAACTTTTGACAAAATTTTCGATAACTTTCTGGCATAACTGCGGTTCAATTACTTGAAAACAGTCAATAATGTTCTCCTTTAAGTTATCAATTGTTTGTAGATCCTTGGCATAGTCCTTTTCTTTCAAATAGCTCCATAGGAAAAAATTTATAGATGTTAGATCGCAAGATCTATGGGTCAATTAATGTTTCCTCTTCGAGCAATTATTCGATTATCAAATTTCTGTTTCAAAAGATTGTTTCTGCTGCTGAATGGCATGTTGCACCGTCCTGTTGGAACCACATATTCTGCACATCAATATGCTTAAATTCATCCCACAAAAAGTTAGTAATCATCGTTCGATATCGATCACCTTTCACAGTAACAGCATTTCCATCGTCATCTTCAAAAAAGTATGGACCAATCACTCTACCAGCCCAAAAACCACACCTAACATTTACTTTTTGTGGATGCATCGGTCTTTCCATTATTTCTCGTGGATTTGCTTCACCCCAGATTCAACAATTTTGCTTGTTAACAAATCCACCCAATTTAGACCAATCAATAGAGATTTTTTCGTGCAAAAAATACTATCAGGATACTGCCTGTGCCATCACATTAAGAATGATTTGTAGTGATATTTTGCTACCTTTTCCACTCGCAACTATGGTTTTTTACTTTATTATAAACAATTGAAACAAGAAAATTGCGTTTTTTTTCGTTGCATGTTTATAAAATGAAAAATAATAAACTAATCTCAATGGTGTCAACAGGTAAATTGTAAAGCATGGAAATACCAATGAAATGAGCCCAGGATCGATCCGATAAGATCTTTAGTAACAGGGAAAAATAAAAAATACTGGAATATTTAGCGGTTTTCTTTATATTATCATAACTCCGTCACTTTCGAAGTTGTAGAACTGGGATTGTGGGAACTGATAGTAACTGATATCTACCTTATGCGTGACTAAACCAGGCGCTATCGGTTTATTAGTTTTTGAATAATTGCGATCTGAAGTTTTTAGTCCACTATTCTTGCAGTGTGTCTCCATGCGAAATGGATCGTCAAATATCAATTCAGAATAGAGATGTTGAAAGTAGAGGTATCATTCTACAACGCCTCTATTTTCATTTTTCATTAAATATCTGCGAAATATACGAAAAATGTTAGCAAAAATGACCAAAATTTGGTGAGCGTATGAATGCGTTCGAGTAGTGGGGGGAACACGGTTGTTGAGGGGAACTGCTAACATTAAATATTATCGATAGTAACTGTCACTCTGACAGATGGTGAAAGAATCTAATCGCTAAAAAACTTCTATACAGAGTGATTTGTTCGATTTTATTATATCAAATGAGAACTGTTTGTTTATTAATATATTTATATGTAAATGGTTTGTCGTTTTTGCTTTAATTTGTGGATTTTGGGTTTACGGAACATCGAAAGAGAGCGGTCATTAGGAAAATTCTTACTTGTGAGGATTTTAAATATTAACATGATCTATGTATGTGCCTCCACTATCTATTACTATACGCTTCCCCTCAACAACCGTGTTTCCCCCACTCCTTGGATACATTCATACGCTCGCCCATTTTTTGTCATGTTTGCTAACATTTTTCAGATATTTCACAGGCATTTAGTGAAAAATGAGAATAGAGGCTTTGTAGAATGACAGCTCTACTTTCAACAACTTTTTTCAAAATTGAAATTTGATTTTCTATGACGCATAGGGACACAATGCAAAAATAGTGTACAGAAAAGTTTATATCACAATTGTTCAAAAACTAATAAACCGGTAGCGTCTGGTTTTGGCATACATAAAATAGATGTAAATTACTATCAGTTCCTACAAGCCCAGTTCTACAGCTTTTAAAGTGACGAAGATACGATTTAAAAAAAATTCAGTATTTTTTGTTTTTTCCTGTTACTAATGATCCAATCGGATCGAGCCTGGGCTCATTTCATTTGTATTTTTACATGCTTTACAATTGACCTGTTGAAACCATTGAGATTAGTTTATAATTTTTGATTTGATAAACATGCTAAGAAAAAAAAACGTTTTTTTTGGCTTCAATTGTTTATAACAAAGTAAAAAACCATAGTTGCGAGTGGAAAACATAGCAAAATATCGCTAGGAATCTTTGTTAATGTGATGGCACAGTTGGTATCCTGATAGTATTTTTTACACATTATCAGTTAATGTTTGCTCTATTGATTGGTGTAATTCAACATGTGCTTCATCGCTGAAGATGATTTTGTTAAAAAAATTCACATTTTCAAGTTTCTGTTGGCTCAATTAACGAATTGACGACGTAAACCAACGACTGTTGGCTTTATTTCTTGCGTTATCTGAATCTTGTAAGCCTTTAAATGAAGATCTTTGTGCAAAATTCTGAATAAAGTGGTTTTTGGAATGTTCAATTGCTCCAATATTTTCTTCTGAACCAGTTTCCACAAATTTTTGAACAATTTTTCCAATGGTAACATTTGACGGACAATTTTCTCTTCCATATTCTGTACGAAATTTTCTTTCAATTTCTGCACAACTTTCATCAAATTTAAAATAATTTTTAATAATAAACACGCGTTGTATATCTATCCATTTTTAATAACCGGAATATTCCTACTTGTCATCTGTCAAATAACATATGATATTCTAGTACAAAAAATATAAATGGCGGCAAATTTAAAAATTAACCTCAAATTGGAACACCCTTTATTTTTTGAATCACATTATAAAATATAATTTCTCTTTACACTTCATTTAATTCATCCTTTATTTGCAACTATTTCTAACCTTGTTTGAATCACACTGTGTAACTACAACTTTACTTGGCCCCATATTTCAGGTATTCCATATGTGCAACTGCTCATGCTCTACCCTATACAACAAAAATTTTATACCGACACTGTATTATTATAATTCTACTCCATTTATTTTGCACCCTATATTTCATCTATCTGGTATATGGAACTGCTTGGAGATCATAACTTCCCTTTATAATATTTTTTAAATCCACCTATATAACCTCTGTAATTATACTCCGCTACATATTACAGTCATCCTATATAATTATTGAACGCCCTGTAAACTATAATTCCACTCCATCTAATGTTTCAACCATTCTCTATGGACATTTGCTTCTAACATTTTTTCACCCCATTTTATAACAATAATAATATCTCAAGAATATAATTAAAATATTCTAACTGCTTACATAACATATTTTTTTTATCCACTCTGTATTAATATAATTCTATTCTGCCTTTATTTCAACCACATTGTATATGCAACTACTTATAAGCCTAAAAATATAACTTTTGTTATCCACCTCGTATAAATGTAATATAATTCAACTCCACTCGTTTTTCAACCACCTGGTATATGCAACTATTTATGGTCCACTGTTTATACTTTTTTTGAACCACCCCGTATAACTAATTCCACTCTCTCTTATTTCAATCACATTGTATATGCAGCTGCTTACGGGTCACCTAATATACCTTTTTTCAAGAATTTTTAAATCCATGTAATTCTACTCCGCTCTAAGTTTCACCTATTCTATATATGGAACACCATGTAAAATTATGCTTAATATATTAGTTTGACTTTTTTTTAAATCATAACATTTTACATTGGCATATTTCAAATTTTGAATAAAATCTAAGCTGATGCAAGTATCTAATATTTGTTGCATGCGGTGGAACCCAACATCGAAATAGTTTTTTCGCTATATCTACCGTTTTTTTGTGAATGTAGGGGGACAAAATGTATACCAGATGTTAAGTAAAACTATATGCTTTGCTACAAAAAATATTCAGCAAAATCAGTTGAGCAGTTCTTACGTGATGCCCGAACAAACAAACAAACAAAAACAAGGTAGTTAATTATTATGTTCATAACAGCCAACTGCTATTGTTTGTACCTCCATAAAAACCTTTTGTATTTAATTATTTTTTACTCTCGGTTAATTCACAAAATAATATTATTGGAATATTCATTTCGAGAATTTAATCATCCTAAGTAAAAATTAAACTTACGAATAAGGATAAAGACCAGTCAAATAAACAATGCTGATAAGAAAGGGATTCCCGGAGAAGTGACACATCTCGAATTGATGGAGATACATAAACGCGATTGTCTTATGAGAGAGGTTGAAGTTTACTAGGTGGCAATGTAGAGTACATCTGTTCGATGTTAGTCATCGTTGTTGTTCTAAATAAGGATCTGGGATTATTTTGGTCAAATAAAGACGTTTATGGAGTTTTGTAATTAAATTCTGAGTGTTTATAATAATATTCGATTTGTCTTCCAGCATCTTTCAAGTGATTTTCAATTCACTTCTCTGCTGTCGATATTGCTCTTGTAGTCGACATCAAATAAACCCTTTCCCTGCACCTTCTCTGCTTACGGCCCCCTAGATAGAAAACACGTCTCCAGTTTATGAATATTCATATTCATGAAATACCAACAAACCTTTTAATAGACTTCGAATATGCGCATCGACATCAAATTCAAACACACACATACACACGTACAGATTGCTGCTATGTTCCTCCCTCGAGTCTCGCTTCTCCAAAAACAAATATGAAGAACAAGAAAAAACAATTGAAAATCACGGAGCACAATTGAAACAATGGCGAGCCGGAGCTGTTCTGTGTGTTATTTTTCGACGTGATCATTCGGTAGAAAGAACAAATTTAATTAAAAACGATAGTTTGGTGGGTTTTTGTTTTCTGATGAATTTATATATCTACGTTCATATGTTGATGAAAACTTGCGGTGGTGAAGTTGAGCGAACTAAAGCCGAGTCTTTGGAGAGTTTTAGAGCAACGCGGGAAATGAAGCAATTGTAGGAATACGAAATGCGCTATTTCGTTTAGTTGTGTATTGTTGATGAGTTAAAATAAATATTATATTGTTTCCAAGTGCAATTCAAACTTTTCTTTCCCTTTCCAGCATTATCTCTTGTCACCAGACCGGATATGGACTTGCATGAAACAATCCAATTTATTCTATATCAATTTTTTTCATAAATTCACAAAGATTGGCATATTTTTTTTGATCTGAAATTTCTTTATGTACGTTTTGTAGGCTGTAAACGAAATTGTTTCGTCAAGTGACACTTACGCAATCCTAAGTGAGTTTGTTTTTGCAGAGAATTAGAGAATTGCTCACTTATCTCGTGTATAAACGAAATTATCCCGCAAATTGGGTTACACATTTCTTAACGGATTTAATTACTAATCATTTAGTACGATGTAAGTTTTCGTATGGTGATTGATTTTAGAGCATTCAATGTACAGATCATAGCTTTTGGTGCCATTTGCAGTGATTTTGTAATACAGTATGTCAAGTTAATGATCTACAATAGAGTTAGAAGATTTTTAGTTAATTGGTAAACGCAATGCAATGATACTGATTATTTCATTTTCTAAAATGATGAAAAATTAGAGAAATTTTTGTAGATCTTACTTGGTTGAGATATAAACTGTGTCCCGATTCTCAAAACCGTTCGAATGCTCTACCACTCGACCTTCGACATAAGTCGTATGAAAACTTACACAAATGTAGTTTACGCCGTATATTCAACCTCATTTATGCCAGTTTTCATACGACATACGCCCTCAGTCGAGTGGTAGAGCGGTCGAATGGTCACAAGAATCAGGACCTTGTTTGATTGTGTTATTGATCTCTAATAAATTTAATAAATATCGGAATAAACAATTCGTTTGCAGAAGGGTACGCTATCGCATTTTTCAAGTGAGATAATGGACTCAGAAACGAATTAGTACAAGTCAATAAAGATGTAATATAAACATATATACTTATCAATGTCGTTATTATTTATATTTTCATTATTTTTAAAACAATGAGAACTGACAACTACGTATGTTCATAACTTGCAGCTTGTACCTTCAGGAAATAGCCTGCAGTGTATAAATATCGCGGTAAGACTAAAGACAGGGAGGGTAATCGAGGGGGCAAGAGGCTATTTCACTCGGCTGGGAGCTGCTTCCAATGAAATATGATCAGCATGTTGTTCATTGGCTGCTTCCCCGCACGAAGTGAAATAGCCTGTTTCTGTCTCTATTGCCCTCTCTTTCTAGCCTTGCCACTAGTTCGTGCATTGCAGGCTATCTCCAGAAGGTACATGCTCTAAGGTTCATAATGACTAACCTCAAGCTCTCGAACCCAACACGGAGCAATGACATAGCTGTGAGATCACAAAACACGACTTATCGTCAATCAAATAACCGCACGTAACAATGACACCCTAACTGACAGTTAACTTTCTCCAAAAGGGGGCCTACACATAGCGTAACAAACTTCAATTCTCGGCTACTTACCCAATGACCTCCATCTACCTTCGAGAGATCGGTCTCCCTCAGCTTCCCTCCCTCAACGGCGGATTTACAAATAAACTCTGAATACCAACACCACTTCTCAACTGTCAACTCATAACCTCACAAAACAATAACACAAGCTCCACCTAATGTTACAACAGCCTCTAGGAAACCCATCAAACGACTACCCACCATAAGCCCTCTTAACACACCAACGACCCCCACAGGAACCATCACCTTTACGCCCTCACAGACACGGACAGCACCACTGGCACCCCCAACGGTTAACCGCATGAACAGCGGCCCCCAGCCCGGGGGTACTGACACCTACCAACACACTGCACCCCCACGAAACATGGGGCCATTTTAACGCCACGGGAGCAGTACAGTAGCATCACGACAGCCCACTGCAACCCAGGAGCCAAGCCACAAGCTACTACCGGCCTAGAAACCCCGTTATAATTCTACTAACTTCTGAAGGATTATAAATCGGAAATTTTTTTCGAAAAACCCAAAACATGTCAATCGATTAATTTTTTACGCTTCTGATGCCATATGACAAATGCGAATCCAAAACTGTTTTATACGTACTAGCTGTCGCCCAATGGTCGAAATTCGACCAATTGTGTCAATATCTCTGCCAGGTTAAGTAACCTGAAAATTTTATCGTAACATTCTATCCTAGGACTTTAGGGAGAACAGCAATTACAGGGAAAGGATCCAGATTAGGAACCTCTGTGTGATAGTTTCCTCGAAAATCCTAGATGTCGGTCTTACATCTCGCTTCTACAAATAAGTAAAGAAATTCAAGTTTTTTTCAAATATAATTCATAGGACATTATTTGTGTTCAAATTCGTAATTTTTAATTTAATATGACAACAACGCAACCGCTAATGGGCTACCATACATATTTATTTTTTCTAACCTGTCTGTGTAGCTATAATTGCACTCAATTCTCAAACATTTATTAAAATCCTCATTATAATAACTCCATCTCATTATATATTTCCACCACCCTGTATATGCAACTGCTCATGGACCACGCATAATATTTTTAACATTTTTGAACCACCCGGTAAACCATTCTGTATATGCCACTGCCTATGAGCCACGGTATTTACTCTTTTTGTTTATGAAATTTTTAACTATCTTCTGTAACTATAATTCTACTCTGACCTATATTTCAATCATCATATATATGGAACTCTTCGTGGGCTACTCTATAAATCATTTCCGTTTCTAACATTTTTTATCATCATCCTGTATATCTATAATTCCTCTCACCCTATATTTCATCTTCCCTATATATACAACTGCTTATGGGTTACAAAATGTTGCATTTCCATTTCCGCCACCCTGTATATGCATCTCTGTATAATACTCTTTGCACCACCCTGTATAACCGTAATTCTACTGCACCTTCTATTCCAAGAGCCCTGTAAATTCAACCGCTAATGGGCTTCCCTATATAATTATTTTATTAGTTATAATTGCACTCTACTCTGTATTTTAAACACCCTATATATACAACTGCTTATGTGCCACCCACGAAAAAAATTATTTTGAACATATCTGAAATCGCCCTGTATAATTATAATATACAACGATTACTTTACCACTAAACAATAACAACTCTTGCATGCCACTTCCAGTGGTACATGCTCTAAGTATAAACAGCATTGGTCCCTCTATATATAATTACTCAATGTTTTGAGTCTGGCGGTGGCGGAACGCGGCACATTCAGTTGTTTGGCGTTGACATTATGACGTAAATAATGAATTTTTATTATATTTTGTTTAATGAATGAACCATTATTATAAATTAATATTAGCATTCTGCACTGAAGGTCGTCAGTAGCTACGAAACAAAATGAAAATGAAGAAAATCGGTTGAGAGACAGAGGAGAAAATGGTACCTAATCATTTTGTCTTAGCCTAATTATATTATAGATATAGATTAGTAAATTGTTATTCGATTTTTGGGACATTCATTACTGCAAGAATGTACATACTCAACTCTTGAGGTTCGGAATCCAAATGTATCAATTAACTTGAAAAATTTCTGTACTTACATAAAACTTTTGATCTGGATTCTTCTGTAAATGCACAAACTTCAATTCTATTTGGTCACTTAAGTAATTGCTTTCATCAGGATTGTTTAAAAAAATTAACGTCATAAATGAATAGAAAAGGCGGATTTTAGGGCATACATACATCTTTGTAAGTAAAAGTCGATTATTTTAGTAATAGTTTTTATACCATGCTAGTATTGTCCGCAATTGGAATTTTATTGTCCGCAATTGGAATTTTACTGTTAACTGCCGTCAAATTTCGAACATTAGATTAAGCTACTTGTTCATAGAGGGCGCCACTCGAATTTTATTAATAATTTTTGTTAAAATTACTTATTTTAAAAGAAATAAATAAAGATTCTTTATATATTCTGCACTGAAGGTCGTCAGTAGCTACTAAACAAAACAAAAATGAAGAAAATCGGTTAAGAGACAGAGGAGAAATTGGTACCTAATCGTTTTGTCTTAGCCTATTTATATATAGATGTTCCTTAACTAAAATTGTTCAATCTACAATAATTTTAAAAACAAGACTGTATACCTTTTTAGAATCCATATTGTAAAAAAATGTTTTGTATTCAGTAGGCTACAGTCTAATAATCACTAATGATAGTGACACTTCTTAACTACTATCCGTTTAATTAATATTAATTTGCTTGAACAGGTTAAAAAGTGCGTTTTTCCCTGAAGCAAAGGATTGAAATTCTTATATTAATTGGTTGTGGGGATAAGATACGAAACAAGAGGTATTTGTAATGTTTAATAATAAATATCCAGAACGATTACTCAATCTACAGTAATCAAAATTAGAGGTTCTACCTATTCAGACTGTCCAGCAATTTCCGAAGATAGTAAATTAAACATTTCAAGGAAATTCACACAACAACGTAAGGTGCATCTTTTACAAAAAATGACGGACTCGCATAATGGAATTTAAGGAAATCTTTATGGATAACAGCAACAAGAATAAAATAATTTGGTCAAGTGCGAGTAGGACTCGCATACTAAGGGTTTTGTACCACCTTCAATATCTTTTAAAGAAAGCGTTTTAAATTTATAAAAAAATATACACTTTGATTTTCCACACATAAACTTTTTATTTTATCTGCTTCAGGATTCGCTTGATTTTTTTCATAATACATATAGTCAAGTCAATAGGTCAAGATTTAAATTAGAAATTATTAAATCTCTTATTCAAATTATTTAAAAATACAAATAAAATATATTTTTCAAAATTCAAATAGTGGAGTTTCTAAAGTGGGAATTAAGTCGATGTTTAATATTTTTGTTAATATATTTTAAACAAATGATTTAAAAATATGATGTATTTGTAATTCACATAACGAGCCTTTTATCTGATATATTACATGATGCGTTTGAAAACTGAATTTTTATTTTTCATTTAATTGTATAATTTGTCCCTAAAATTACTAATAATTTTTCTTATAAATGTGAGCCCCAGTACCCCTTATTATTTTCATAATTTTAGGTAGTATAGTTTCTGCAATAAAGCGAGAAATGAAATTTTTTTATATCTTTATATTAATATCTTGTAAACAATTAATTTTAAAATTATGAAAAATATATCTTTGTATTCCTCATAATGAGCCCTTTCATTTGATGTATTGCATGATGCGTTAAAAAATATTATTTTATTTTCCGTTTAATTCTACTATTTGGCCCCCAATATTAATATTAGGGATTTCTTCATATTTTTCCTATAAACAAAAAAAAATGTAGGTCTTATAGTTTGGGGAATAACGGGGGAAATGGGTAATTTTTTAAAAATATTGTTTTAATATATTTTAAAATATTCATTTTAAAACAATTAAAAAAATATATTTGTACTCGTCATAATGAGCCCTGTCATTTGATATATTACATGATCCGTTAGGAATAATTATAATTTTTTAATTTCCCGTTAATTCTATAATTTGTCCCCCGAAATGAATATTAGGGGTTTTCCTTACTTTTCCAGTAAAGTTCAGGTGAGGGGCTATACCACCTTTTTTTTTCAAAATTTTCCAGCTTATGGTTTCGGAGATAAGGAGGGGGGAATGGGTAATTTTTTTATATATTTGTTAATATCTTTTAATTAATTGATTTTGAAAATATGAAAAAAATATATTTGTTTTCGTCATCATGAGCCCTTTCATTTGATATATAACATGATGGGTTAGAAACAATTTTAATTTTATATTTTTCATTTAATTCTGTAATCTGCCCCCCAAAATTAAAAGTAGAGGTTTCTCCTTACTTTCCAGTAAACTTTAGGTCAGACCCCATACCTCTAATTTTTTTCAAATTTTTACGTTTTATAGTTTCAGAGATAAGGGGGGGGGAATAGGTAAATTTTGGTATATTTTCGTTATTATCTTTTTAACAATTTTTTAAATATGAAAAAATATATATTTGTGTTCCTCAGAATGATGATTTGATGATTACATGATGCGTTTGAAATTTTTTTTATTTTTAAATTTTCATTTAATTCTATAATTTGCCCCCCAAAATTAATAGTAATGGTTTCTCCTTATTTTTCCTGTAAATTTTGGGCAACGTTCTATATTTCCTATTTTGTTTTTCACAATTTTAGGCTCAGTAGTTTCGGAGATCAGGGGGGGGACGTTCGATTTTTTAGTTTTTTCCCCCAGAAGTACCCCTAAAATCACAATTTTTTCTTTTACGATATGTACTCCTGATCGAGTCACCAAACTATACATTGATACCAAATTTCAACCTCTTGCGTCCAGTAGTTTAGGAGAAAATTGCTGTGATGTGACAGAGGCAGAAATCCGGAGTGATATTATAAGGGTATCCGTATATTGTATATACGGGACCTAAAAATATATTTTTTTATTCAACATGCATAATTGTAGATATTGGGCAAATTAAAATCCCGAATGGATGAGAGCACCACACCACACATTATCCGCAGAAAATTAATACTTGGAGAAGAATTGTTCGAAATAAAATCATTGGGTCCGTGCCACCTCATTACGCAATCGATATTCGAAGATATCTTAATTAATTAAGTATGTGGATCGGTAGACGAGCACCAATTTAGTGGCTACCATATTTTGTACAACTAGATTCCTTTTTATGAGGTTATCTAAACGATGCAGCATATAGGGTACGTCATTTACAGATGGTATATTTCGTGATTTTTGTAAAAATGCATTAAGCTAAAATCAATCAAACTTTAATTGTGTCAGGATTTAATTTATTCTATATCTTATGTGGAACTCCGTACTTACTACAAATTTGTGTACTTAAATGGCTTATTCAACCAAGTTGCCAAATGCCAAATTTGTTATAAAGTGTACACAGTATCTAGTGAATTTCCATCAGGGAACAATCAAGTTATTTAGGTGCTAAATTTGAATAGCGAGATAAGTTGTAATAGGTTATTGATCAAACATCAAATGCAGAACTCCATTCCTTTATTTGTGAAATGAGGCTGAAACAAAAACGTATGGATTTGATTGAAGGGAGGAGTTGATATGCGGTTGAATGTGAGATTTTTTGTAATTCTCTTCAGTGGAAAATAATGATCGCATGTTTAACAATTTAAAGCAATAAATGAATTATCATTCTGATATTTGAATCATAAAAAATCTAAAATATCAAAAAATCTGAAAATTTAACATAACACTAGTAGTTGTTTTTTAGAGCTCTTAGCTTAAGCTTAGCTTAGCTTAAGCTAAAGAAACAAAAACAAAACAAAAAGTTAACTTTTTGTTAGAAATACCTACAGGTCAGGAAACAGTATAAAATTTGTTGGTCGTCAGGTTTCTTATTATTTTCAAAATGTTATACTTAGCAGTTTCGGAGATACTGGGGAAGGATCGATTTATGTATACTTATTTTACTTGAATATTTTTGAAACTACGCAATATGAAATATAGAAAATATATATTTGTATTTTTCCTTTGATATGTCACAGATGGCACTTTATTTTTTTAAATTTTCTAATTGAGCAGCTAAATTTAATCAGTTATCGCTTATATATCAGAAAACATATCCAGTAGAAAATACATTAATTTATTAAGGAATCTAGTCATTAACTATGCTACCAGAGAATATAAAAATGACGAATACAGTAGCATCTTTTAAAAAACAAATCTACTGCTAATAGAAACTTTTTATACGGTAAGAGAATTTGAAACATATCTAGAAGAAGAAGGTGAATATTTTTGTTTGGTTATTGTAATCTAACTTAATCCACATATAATTTTTGTAGGTACATTTGTTCGCTATAAGTGTTTTAAAGTTCTGTGTGTTTTTAAAATGGTTATCACAAGATTTTGTTTTATTAATAAAAATAGCAATAATGTTTATTTTACTACTTGCTATGATGGGACAGTACATCCCTTTATTGCCATATTTTATCTAATCTTTTGTAGTCAAAATATGAATCAATTGTCAATTATCTATATTCCTTATTTATTAAAAAATTTAGGCTCAATAGTTTCGAAGATAATGCGGTGGTAATTTGTCCGACAATATATTTTATCCTGAAATTACTCTTCAATTTTGTTTTCTGAAAAATATTTGTGGCATATTTTTTTCAATGTTTAAGCACTTTTTGGGAAATAATACCACAAGTATCGAAATTTCTGTATATTTCCAAACGTCTAGGTCAGACTTCGTTGACAATGGCAATGAAACAATTCTAAAATGTAACATTAAAATGTTTGACAAAATCTATTGTTTGACTTACGATGTAACTAAGAAAATTTACTTTGATAATATACGGGATAGCACAGAAAGTTCTAGAGATCATATAATAATAAAGCTCCTTTCAAATTTGAAAGTTGCCATTCCCAAATTAAAAAAAAAACAGGATTTGATGTTGAAAAAACTAGGACAATTTAGTTTAAAAACAGGACACAGTAATAGATTTGCAATAGTTTCATTAATGTGTAGTGAAAACAACAACTAATGTAAAAAATGTAGAAGTAGGGCGCGAATTTTAATATACATAACCTCAAGACACTTAAAAAACAGGAGGCTGTTTAAAAACTATCCAGGACACTACAAAAACAGCACAGATGGCAACTCTAAATTATGAAAAGCATATTTGTCAACTTAAGTCGGACTAGAACATCAATGTTAAGGAACATGGTAGGTGTCACCATCCAAATTGTCAGCAAATTCAGTTAGTCATAGAGTTTAGAAGATACTAAAAACAGCAATATTGTCCTTAAGTAAATATTAAGAAATTTATATTGCAATGTTTCATTTCAACTGAATAGTTGTTAAAATTTTTGAAGTTTATAGTAGTTTTAATAAGTGGTAAAATGTCAATTCATTAATGAAAAACAGATTTGTGAACAAGATAATTTCTATCCCGAATATCAAATATTCAGAGTAACAAATAAATGGATGTGATTTTCTGCAGAACTAAAGTAAAAGACCATATTGAGAGTCGTGAGTGCAATATATATTGGAGAATGTAAAAGTGCAAGACGTTGAAGGGCAAATATTTGTTAAATTATTCAATTATATACAAATATATTATATTTGTAGTAATCAGTTACGTTTTAAACAAATTAGCATATTAATCTAAAAAAGTCAATGAGTAGCTCCTCCATGTTTTTTTATGCAGTCATATAGAGCACAGTCTTAAGATTGCCCTAGGTGAGAGGCGATCTGCTTCCCATACCTATTGCGTCCCATAGGTACTATGATACTTTGCTGTCAGACGTTCAACAGCCAAATCTGAATTTCGTGTTATCACGTCGAAATCGTCTGACCCTCATATGTCCAACATAGCCACTTTAACAAATTTGGATTTGGCACTCAAACACAACATCCCATTGGTCATTTTGGTTTTGTCAAGTTTGGCGTCACTCCAAGCGGCGAGCAATAAGTTGTGGTGTCAACGGTAGCACCAAAATGAGTCTGTAAGCCCTCAACCACATTCCCAGCCAGGTATGATGATGGAGTGGTATTCTTTGATATAAATATCCCGATTGGTTGGTAGAAATTTCCTCACAAAGATGAGAACATAAAAACTAGCGCATGATCTGCCTGTTTGTCTTTTAAATTTTACAGCGTATCTTCCGAGGAAATTAATGTACTCGTTTCGTTTTCAAATGTTCTTTTGTGGGAGGAAATGTCCTTCTCAAAGTCCAGCAATCATTGTTTCAACATTAACGCTCAAGCTTCGGCGAACCTGTTTTTCATCAAAAGCTAAAATTCCATACTGAGCTGTTGGAGTGTCGTGGCAAATTATATCTAATTGTTTTTTAAATAACCCACAAAAATTGTCATCAAATCCTATTCCAACATTAGAATTTCTTAAGTATTTTTTATTGTGGATTGACAAGGGAGAGAAAGGATATTTTGGTTTCTTAATAAGTGGTAAGTAGTAGGACTTTTAGTATGCAACAATAAACAATTAAGAAGCCATTACGGACTGTATCTACGGCTTGTACATTGTTTGAGTTTACTCGTGCGCAGAATCTCATCTGTGACCATTCTCTATAAGGTGACATAAAAGTGATATAAAAAAGCAAGGAATTTTTGAAACAAATTTATTAACCATTAGCAAAGCACTCATTAACATTTGCTACAAGACTTATATGTAGGTATGCACAGTGTGACCCATTTCAACTAATTCCATCCCTCCAAAATCTGTGTTGGTTGACCGATTTGATGTAACGTTTTTTTAAATTAAGTCTATTTTATGGAAAGATATGAATGTTTAAATCTGAAATGAAAAGGCTTACTACATAAAAGTTCTTACCAAAATGTTTAAAAAACAGATAAATTGTTTAATAAAATGTTAAATAATAACGGAGTAACCAACAATAATATGCAGAATGATTAATGCTGCTTATTCCAGTGCTGGTGAAAAGTCAGTGGGACTATTTTTTTTATAATTGATGTTAAAGGGAATAACTAGTTTAAGAATTTCAATATTTAAATATATATTTACCGAATTTGTATGCTGGGGTTAGCCGCTACACTACATCGATGTGCAAAACAGTGTTTTATTTACTGATTATTGGTTTCTGTTATCATGAGAATGAAATTTTTAAAGAAATACAGTTTATATAAAGTTAATTTATATTTAGATATTTGTTTTAAGTTGATTCAGTTTTTGCAGTAAAAATTGACCAAAATTTAAAAAGTAATATCGTTTTAATATTGTATTATATAACACTATTATACAATTTGGTACCAAGCATGGTCGTATACCCCAATTGGCACGGGAAGCAAATGGCCAGATTTTGACTTCTGGACTGAGATATTAAATACCGAGCACAAAAATAATTTAAATTTACGTATTTCTGCTTTTATTATTCCAATTTTCTGAAAAACATAATTCTGTTTTAGAAAAAGGAATGGAATGAAATTGATAAGTCGTTTCGGATAAATGAGTGGAAATTCATTCCCTTAACAACAGCTTTTACCTGATTTTCTAGAAAACTATAAATTGCACGTTATGTGTTATGTTATAATACAGAGCAGTTAAAATTATCAAAGTTGGTTACACTGTTTTAAAGTAAACGATGAGCATCCATAAAAAATAAACTCCGACGAAATGATAACCTACTCCTTTTAATTCTATCTCCGAAAAGGAGGATGTTATTAATTTGTAGGCATCTTTTTTCATTTATGCTCATTGATTACTCAAAAATGGCCTTCTCTATTTTGATGATTTAAACTACATTGTATTAAACAAAATTACAGAAAATATAATTTTCTATAATGCAAGATTTATCGTGTTCGTTGGCATAAGCAGTTTGCTGTTAAATGTTATGTCATTTAAAAATACATACATGCACAATGCACATATACAGTTCAAAAATTAATATTAAAAATGACGACTGGACAAAAGTGCTATCATATAAACGCGGTAAAAGCCGCAAACAAGGTGGAATTATTGGTATGGGCGTGCAATCAGGAAACGATATTGTTGATGTCGATGTAGCTCCAAAAAAGTTTACATTATTTGTATCTCGAATAAAAGCAAACACCCAGCCAAAATCCCTACAAACCTATGTTAAAAAACACTTTCCTAAAGCAGAGTGTAGTGCTCTAACAGCAAAATATCCAAACCATTACAGTTCGTTTAAAGTCTGCATAAACTCAGAAAATGCAAAAACAGCGATGGATCCAGCTAAGTGGCCCGCAGGTGCATATGTGGATCGGTTTTTCCCACATAAAGAAAACAACGGAAACGACCAGGTAACTTACAATGATTTGATGTATAATATTGTTTTTATGAACTGTCAAGCGCTAAATCAAGACAAAGCGGATTTAATTACTGCTGAATATATAAAAAATAACGAAACACATATTTTGTGTTTATGTGAAACATGGTGCTCAACAACAAAATTACAGACAATTCATTTTGATGGACTAATAAATATGTCTAACTCCTGCAGATCCAAACAAAAGGGAGGTGGTGTTGGAATTTGGTGTCAACCTGAACCCATTAAACTTCCAGTGGTCTGTATTGAGAAAGACTTTGAAATTTGCGGTGTGTCCTTAAAAATTCAATCTAAATCAAAATCCAATGAAATAATTATTCTTACTTGTTATAGATCTCCGGATAGCAACTTTACTACTTTCTCTAATCAACTTAACATAATCCTAGACTATGTGTATAAGCCTAGTCGAGATATAATTGTAAATGGTGACTTTAACATTGATAATATCAGGGATATTCGTTACTACTCAATTTTAACAGATATCTTAAGCAGTTATGGTGCATTTAACAAAGTATTAACACCAACAAGAGGTGGATACATGCTTGATCATGTTTATTCAAATATTAATATAGAATGACTTGTTGAAGATAATATTATTTCTGACCACAGATCAATAAAATTAAAGCTTAATCTAAATCGTAATTTTATTAGCAATACAACTACACAATTCGTTTATAAAAGGACATTTTCAGAAAATAATGTTGCATCATTTTACCATGACCTAGAAAAAGAGGACTGGCAGGCTGTCTTTGGGGCTAGGCAAAAATAAAAAATCATGGGTCAATCAGGAAGTTATACAATCAAGTCTTGCATTAAAAACATTATTTAAGTCCAAATTATTAAACCCTAAATTAACAGCTCGATATAAACTGGCTAAAAAAGCCCATGAAATTCTAGTAACAAACACTAAAAGAAAATGTTTGCAGTGTAGAATAACAAAAGCCGAAAATCCTAACAAAGAGACCTGGAAGGTGGTGAGCGAGCTAACAGGCAAACGACTAGACAGGGATAATATTGTACTGGAAGTAGATGAATATGTGGAAAAAAAATCCACAAGTTATTGCAAATATTTTTAATAATTATTTTAAAGAAGCGCCCGCCAAAGTAGCGGATCAAATTAAAAGTCACAACTCCACATCACCCAACCCTCTCAGATTAATGGCGATTAGCCTTTTTATGTTCCCTTACACAGAAGCAGAGCTGATCTCGTTACTCAATCAAAAAATTAAAAATAAAAGATCTGCTGGCTTTGATGAAATTTCAGGCTTCCTCCTTAGGAAAGTTTTCGGTCCTTGGACCAGAGTCCTCACTTTTATGGTCAATATGAGTTTTAATCAGGGACAATTTCCTGATATCTTAAAAATCAATAAGATTATTCCTATTTACAAAAAAGGAAATAAGCACAGCCCAGAAAACTATCGTCCGATAGCTCTTATACCTGTATTCTCAAAAATATTTTAGTACTGTGTTTTGAATAGACTAGAAAATTTCTTAGAAAAAAATAAAATACTAATAACTTCTCAATATGGCTTTAGGAAAAACTATTCAACAAAAAATGCAATTCACAATTTCTATCAAAAAGTAATGGAATATATGGAAAAAGGCGAATGCCTTGCTGGGATCTTTTGTGATCTAAGCAAGGCATTCGATTGTGTTAATTTAGAACTGCTATTAAATAAAATGCATGCGTACGGATTAAGGGGATTAGAACTATCATGGCTTTCAAGCTTTCTAAGAAATCGTAAACAATTAGTCTCATTGTCATATGATAGTGGCTACACGGGGCAGCAGTCTTTTATATCCAACTCTGTTAATATAAATATGGGGGTACCCCAGGGATCAGTCTTGGGCCCTGTTCTTTTTATATGTTATATCAATGATATTTTGTCAGGAGTCAGCCCTGATTGGACGATATCGTTATTTGCTGACGACTCATCATTTATTGTTTCTGCTGCAGATAATAATCTTCTTGAAGACCGATGCAATAATGGGATAGCATCGGTTTTCAAATGGTTTAGTCAAAATTATTTATATTTAAACAGTAGTAAAACCACATACCTTAGATTTCATATACCTCAAAATAAACAGGATTTAAATCTGAATATTAGAATTGAAAACGAAATAATTCGTCGTAGTGAAACCACTAAATTTTTAGGGTTAAATTTAGACCATACCATGAGTTGGAGAGTACACTGTGACTCTTTGTGCTCTAAGCTGCATGGTTTGTGCTTTATGGTTCGCAGTTTAAAAAAGGTCTTAACAAACTCCGTTTTTGGGGTTCATCCGTTGCATCGCAATCAGTCTTCATAGCACAAAAACGCATTTTAAGGTCTTTACTCGGTGTTTCCCAAACTACCTCATGTAGAACTAAATTTAAACAATTGAAGATATTAACCATGACGGCTATATTCATATTTGAGGTAAGCTTACTAATTTTTCTAAACAGAAATAAATACATAAAAAACAATGTGGTGCATGACCACTTCACTCGGGGCGGAGACAGTCTGCGAGAGCCTCTAAGCCGACTAAATATAATTAAAAGATCACCTAATAATTTAGGGATAAAAATCTTTAATAAGCTTCCACAGGAATTGAAGAATTTTTTAATAACGAAAGAACTGTACTCGTTAGATGAATACTTTGTCAGTTTTTTTTAGCGTGTAGTTAATATGATTTATTTTGTATTGTAAATGTACTCCACTTTATTGTGTTATCTGTATTCATTAGGTGATCTTGTGTCAAACAGTAATAACTGTGTATATATTTATTGTAAATGTACCTGCAATCACTGTGATAATTATGCAAATGTACGCTCAAGTAACCTGACGGATTCCATACATTGTAAGCTATGTCATATTTGGAAATAAATATCTTTATCTTTATGTTATCTTATCTTTATCTTATATGTACTTTGCAAGCTTATGGTTATACAAAGAAAATAGTTATGCCCAATTTCAAAATAGAACTAAGGCTAAACATGAAAATAAAAAAAAAAATAAATAACAAACTGCACAATAACCATACAACTAAAATACTGAAAAAAATAACACTATGCAATGAGTGAATAGCATATTCACAGTTGTCAGATACATATACACAAAGTAAAAAATGTACCAACCCACAATCAAGATGAAGTAGTAGATAAGTACCTAAACAATGCAGGATTTTAGGTTTACTTGGTACTGACTTCTGAAATATACTAGACTGGTAGGTAATTAATTTGTGCAGAATGTGGACCTTTTATTGTTTACTTTCATTACTTTGTGTGCAGGTACTTACATATCAACTGAGCCTAACAACTTTAAATGTGCTATGTACATACAGTATTGGATATGTATAGTATAATAGCAACTTAAAAACAAACTTGATATGTCATGTTTGAAACATGAAACAAAATGCAAGATCACAGAAACATTACTACAAACTTCATCCTTAAATTAACAATGTTGCATACTTGCAGTGATATTGTCTCATCCCTATCTTCTCATATATGATATAGCAATTTAAAATCAAAGATAAATCATGATACAAACTTAGAACTAATAATTTTGCATGCAAGGCATGGTCAAGTGTACACACAGAAAATTATTTGTTTCTTACTGATCAATCATGGTTTTGTATGTGTCAATAAATCCCATCATTACATAGTTCATGGTGGAAGCCATTACTTTGATATACTATGATTATGATTGCAGAAAAACGAATTACTTTGTTTTATATCACTAATTTATTTATTAATTAAATAAACATAAAAACCTCTGACTAGTATCGAGAAGACTATGTCATTTTCAAGTGGAAAAAAATTCATGAATGATGACAAAACATTTTCAAACAGACTTGTTTATAACAGTAGGTACATGTTGAATTCTTGAAAGGATTACATAAATATCAGATTTTTATGTACAAGACTATTGAAATAGAAATAAAGTGGGAAATCCATTGAGAAAATTTAAATATATCATTGACTTAATTAATTAAAAATTTCAAATCTTTGTATAAAACTCTACTTGCTTGTTAAGTAGTAAATTACAAGAAACGGAATTAGAGTTTCAAAAGAACATCCTATTTGAAAGTTTTAAGTAACTAATAGTCAAAAATAATATTTTTAAATTTTCTTAATTGGTTTCACACTTTGTTTCTATTTCAATAGTTTTGTACTCAAAAATCCAATATTTCTGTAATCCTTCCAAGAATTCAACATGTACCTACTGTTATAAGACCCACAGGTCTGTTTTGTTGTCACTCATGAATTTTTTTCTGTTTGAAAATGACATAGTGTTCCTGATACTAGTAACAGTTTTTTATGTTTATTTAATAAATAAATAAATAAATTGGAGATATAAAACCAAGTAAATCGTTTTTCTACAACCCATCATTACAATCCACAAAGTCCAATAAACAACATTTTGTTCAAATTTTGAATAAAAAAAATGTTGGCCAGCTTTTTAAATTATTTGTTCAAAAATATAATCCTGTGGGCCTTTATTTTCATAAGGAAACATTCAAATCAAGCTGTCATCATCATGGAGTAAACCAAAACTTGGTTTACTCCATGATGATTACAGCTTCACTCTTGAAACATGCATCGAGGGCAAAAATAAAAGTTTGGTGTTAAGGTACAAAACTTTTGTGTTTATACATGTTACGATTCATTAGAATAGAGGCTTCATTGTTTTGTATTCAAAGTCAAGTTCATAGTAAACAATGTCAAAGCTTACAAGAAAATTGATATGATTTCCAAGGTAACCTCGTGAGCAACAGGAAATAGAAAACACAGACTTTTTATTAAAATGACTTTTCAGCAGCCACCTGCACGAGCTTATCTTTCCGCTAAATTGTAATTTTTTCAGATGTTGTAAGCTTGGTCACTTTTCGTTCTAGAACAGTAGTCACCAAGTATATTTTAATCTTCAATTTATTTCAATGTTTAAACTTTCAGTTAAATAAAATAAATAGTTTTTAAAAACTTTTAATGTTCGGCTATGACCTAACATTTAGCGCAGTCAGTAGGATTTTCGTACGTTTTTCGAACACGCAAACCCAAGATTACGCTCACGGAGAACGGTGGATTCCAGTCCTTTGACGAAAAGTAAACCTACAATCAAGAAACCGAATTGCTGACAACTCCAGGTAGAACACGAAACTGCCTCACTGCTTGGACCCAGACAATTCAAAAACAACTCCTGGTAGAACACGGAACTGCCTCACTGCTGGGAACCAAAGAAAATGAACCACGTAAAAGCGTGAGTAACGAATCATCTAATTATTTTTGAATTTTTAAACTGAATTTTGATATTATTGCAACAATTTTATTGAAACATTTATATATATATATATATATATATATATATATATATATATATATATATATATATATATTTATATATTGAAAACCAGAACGATTGTTCTATTTTAACAAATTATATTTAAGAATTTTATAACACTTAGAGATACACATTTTCGTCTCTAAATCCCATTTAAATATTCAAGTGAAATATTTTCAAATTTATTCAATTTTCAATTTCCCAATCTTAACAAATTCCAATTTCAATTTTATTCCCAATTTCAAAAAATGGCTGAAGCTCAAGAAGAAGCCTACAAACTTTCTGAGATTTTCTCAATCGTACCCGAATTCGAGGGAGATCAAATCTTTCTCGGTACATTTTTAAATGCTTGCGATTGTGCACATAATATGGCAATCGGTGATCAAATATTCTTGCTAAGGATTCACATAAAAAATAAATTAAAAGGTAGAGCAGCACAATTAATTAGCTCACGAAACCCTTCAACGTACCCCGAAATAAAAACCCTTTTAAATAATTTTGGAGACTCCCGTGACTTACCGTCCCTTATCCAAGATCCTCAAAGATCGAAACAACTTCCAAATGAATCACCATTAACTTTCTTTAATAGACTACAAGTCTTAAACGCGAAAATGCACGCAAACATACAAAAATCTGCAAATTTAACCCCAGAGCAAAGAAATGCTCAATGCTCATTAATCAATACCATGACCCTAAACACATTATTAACAGGTCTAGAACCACGCCTCGGGCAGATCGTTCGAGCAGGCAACCCCAAAGACCTACTAGAAGCAAACATTAGAATTAAAAGAGAGTTACAATTATCATATTTCGAAAATCATAAACGGCAAGACCCAATTCAAACAAAGAAACCAACTCCAATTTTAAAATATAATTCTTGTGGCCGAAATGGACACACATCAAATAAATGTCGTTCCAGACAACCTTATACACAAACTCAAAATACCTCAAACTACAATAGATTCCCATAGAATCAAACAAATCTCCAAAGCCCACAATTTGTGCCTCAACAAAGACCACAATTTACACCTCAACAAAGACCTCAATTTAATTTACAACAAAGACCTCAAAATGATACGCAACAACGTACAGGTCAATTTCAGAACAGGCCTCCTGTGATTCAAAAGAATCCCGCCTATAATCAACCCAGAGCACATCATTTAAATGAAAATGAATATTCCGATTCATATAATTACGAGATCTTTAATGAATTTAATGATGATAATAATTACTACCTTGATAATACCTAATATTCCACTTTCTATTCAAATCCAGACGAATATCCAAATAAAAATTTCCAAAATGAAAATTTTTCAAATAAAAATTACCAAAACGATAATTTCCAAAACGAAAATTATCCTGAAAATTTTCAAGAAACTCCTTTCCGAGACCATCCCTCAGACACAGACCAATTACAAGAACAAATTCAGCATTTGTCTCTAACCGACAATGTACATCAAAACCAATTCCCAGAACAAACTTTTATGTAAACCCACTTTTGATTGTAATCTGTAGAAATTTATATTACATTTACGACCTTACAAAAACTTTCAAAATCCTAATTGATACTGGTGCAGGTATCTCAATTTTTAAAAGAAAAACTGTCCAAAATTACCCCAAATTTCCAGAAAATTAATCAGTTCAAGGTATAACGAAAGAAAAAGTTTTAATTACAGAGTCAACCCTTGTCCCTTTCGCTCCAAACGATCCTCATAAAGTTTACATTCATGATTTAGATATTGAATTCGACGGAATTCTAGGAACAGACTTTTTAGAACACTACGACTGTGTTGTCGACTTAAAATCAAGGAAATTAATAACAAATTTTAAAACAGTACCCTTATTCAAAGCCCTTAATTTCGAAGAACATTCCACTGAAAATTTCAATTCAATTCAAACCCCTCTTCAAAAAGAAAATCAAATTCAAATGCCCATTCAAAATCCAATAAATTCTAAGACACCTATTTCAAATAAAGTATCTATTGAAGGTAGAACTGAAAAAATATTCAAATTAAAATGTAACCTTTCAAATACTGAAGCTCAAGAAAACGAAAAGGTTAGACTTCCAAATGCATTAGTAAAAGTAAATCAAAAAGGTGAATTTCTAACCACTATCATTAATCCCAACGCAATTCCCAAAATTATCGATTTTTCTGATATTTCAGTTGAACCTGTGGATAACTCAACCGATTTACAAATTTTAAATTTAAATTCTGATTTATATGAACCCTCACAAATAGACAGAAACTATATCATTCAACAACAACTCCGTTTAGACCACCTTAATGAAGAAGAACGAGAATTAATAACTGAACTATGTTTAGAATTTGCTGATATATTTTATCAAGAAGGTGATAAACTAACTTTTACCAACGAAATAAAACATTCCATTCAAACAAATAATGCTAAACCAGTCTATACCAAAGAAGTTAAAACTCAAATATCCAAAATGTTAAATCAAGGTATAATTCAACATTCAACCTCTCCATGGTCATCTCCAGTTTGGGTTGTACCAAAGAAATTAGACGCTTCCGGTAAACAAAAATGGCGCATCTTTATTGATTACGGAAAACTCAATGAATTAACCGTTGATGATAAATACCCACTTCCAAATATTTCTGACCTCTTAGAACAATTAGGCAAATGCCAATATTTTTCAACATTAGACCTCGCGTCAGGCTTTCACCAAATTGAGATTGATAAAAATTATATTCAAAAAACTGCTTTTTCTTTAGAAAATGGTCATTACGAGTTCATCCGTATGCCATTCGGACTCAAAAATGCCCCATCCACATTTCAAAGAGTTATGGATAATATCTTATTAGGTATCCAAAATGAACGAGCTCTTGTTTATATGGACGATATAATAGTTTATTCCCCTACAATTCATGATCACATTTCTCGACTTAAAGAAATTTTCAAAAGGCTCAGGAATTCAAATTTTAAAATACAACCTGACAAGTGTGAATTTCTAAGACAAGAAGTAGCATATCTCGGACATATAGTTACTCCCGAAGGTGTTAAACCTAATCCTAAAAAAGTAGAATGCATTGTTAATTTTCCAGAACCCAAAAACCCGAAAGAAGTAAAATCTTTTCTTGACTTAACAGGATATTATCGCCGCTTCATCCCAAATTTCGCAAAAATTGCTAAACCTCTCACTAGACTTCTGCAAAAGAATGTCAACTTTCTATTCGATAATGATTGTAAAAATTCGTTTAAACAACTCAAAGAAATTCTAACAACTGAACCTATTCTAAGATACCCAAATTATGATGAAGAGTTTATTTTAACCACTGATGCTAGTTCATTCGCTATTGGTGCAGTACTCTCACAAGGACCCATAGGAAAGGATCTTCCTATCGCGTATGCTTCTCGGACCTTATGTTCAGCAGAAACCAAATATTCCACAATTGAGAGAGAAGTCCTTGCCATTGTGTGGGCAGTCAAGACATTTCGAGGGCAAATTTTTGGCCGACGTTTTGTAATTTGGACCAATCACCGCCCGTTAACCTGGTTATTTTCAATAAAAGACCCTGGCAGTAGACTTGCCAGGTGGCGTTTAAAATTAGAGGAATATAATTACAGAATAGTATACAAACCTGGAAAGCAAAATAAGAACGCAGATGCATTATCTCGCATCAGAATAAATTACTTTCAAGATTGTATAAACCTACATTCCAAAATTCATGTTTCAAATGAAGATGAAGACTCAATTCCCGAAAATCCTGATATCCAAAATTTTGACGACGAAGAAAAAATGATTTCTGAATTTAATAGATTCGCAGAACTTTATAAAACAAAATTTTTGATAGACTATTCCAAAATTGAAACTTCAAATTCACAACTCCTAGATAAAACCCATAAACCTATCGTAACTTTCTTCTGGCAAAATAAGCTAACCGAACTACATGATAAAATAATCGATGACTTTTTTGAAATAAACCTTGACTTCAATACAGACAGAATTAATATACTTTCAAGTAAATCTTTAAAAGATAGAAAATACTTTATAATTCCCATACCCTTCGACCCAGAAAAAGTAGCTCCGCACTTATTTTATATATTATATAGATGCCAAAATTACTTTGAACCTTCTCAAACTTATTATGTTGAAAATAATGTTGAACTTCCAACCCTAGAAATACTTTCATATATCTTTGCTGACAAAGACATAAAATTTAAAATCTGTCAAAATCTTATTACTACCCCAAATGAAGACCAAATTCCAATTATCTTAGAACAGTATCACTATGGAAAAAGTAATCTCCATAGAGGAATTAATGAAACAATTAGAAGAATAAAAGAAAAATACAACTGGCCCGGTTTAGTTAAAAGCGTAGAAAAATAAATAGTGGTTGCTTTGTTTTTGTCCTCGTAGTCTATGAAAGAATATTCAATATCCAGTGTGTGTGTGTGTGATTACATAACTGTGAAAATGAGTATCAACTTTAACATTGACTATATTAAAAAATAAAATTGGCTGGTCCACCTAAGCCATATCTTAATTGAAAACAAGGGTGCAAAATGAAATATAAATATTTACAACAAGTTTTAAAAGTGAAATTTATAATAAAAAGAAATGGTTGTGTGGATGTGATCGAATCAATACATTATTTTGTTTTCCTTGCATTATTTATGGCGGGGAATCAATTTGGACAGAAACTGGAGTGAAGAATTTAAACGTTTCTTAGAAATACGATATCTCAGGACTGGCTAAATGCTCTTTCTTTGCTTAGTATTGAAAAAATATATTCAATCAATGCCTGACTTTAATAAAAAGGTCATTGAACATTTCGCTTTCGAAAAAAGTCGACGGTTATTTTAATTAATAAAAAATAAATGCAGTATTAGCAAAGCTATGGTTTGTTTTGTTGCATCTTTGAATCCCAATATTTGACCAGCAATGTGCACCACCAGTTTCATGACCCAACAGCCAGCCCCCACTGGTTATAAATATTTGCTGATGCTGAGACTTAATATTTTTTACATAAAAAAATAAATCTGACTATTTAGGTTAAAGACGTTAACAAATCAACAAAATAATGATGTAACAACAAATTACGATTAATTCTATAATGGATTTTTTAATTTTTTTATCATCTCAAAATTAACAAATAAATCACTAAACTACATAGAAATTATCACGTTTTGTGTATCACTAACAAATAATCTTTGAAACCCAAACCAACTCGTGTGAAATATGTCAAAAAGTAAAATTTTGTCGCAAAAATTTAAGTGCTCCTTTCATTGTTACTGAAACCCCTAAAACCCCATTTGAAAGAATCAATATAGATATTTTTGAATACCCTGAAAAGAACTATGCTTTAACCATCAGAGATGAGTTAACAAAATTCACCCAAGCTTACCCCCTTTCAGACAAAAAGGCTTCATCAGTTATAAATACACTTTTAGTCTTTTTTCAACATTACGGCACTCCCCTACGTATACACTCTGATTATGGAAATGAATTTGATAACACACTCATGAAAGACTTATGCGAACTTTACAATATTAAATTAACTTTCTCCAGTGTCAACCACCCTGAATCGAACGGATTGATAGAACGTTTTCACGCTACTTTATCACAAATGATAAGAGCAAACACCCCAGAAAATCCCAATGAACATCCTTTCAATGTACTTCCATATGAGGTTATTTGTTATAATAACACAAGAAATCAAACTCACGGTTTCACCCCGTACGAGTTAATATTTGGCCATACAGCAGGTAGACCACCTGAAACACTCTACAATCAAAAAGAACTGATTTCATAATATATAGGCGACTTAAATAACAAAATGGAACATAATTATAAAATTGCAAGGGCAAAAACAGATTTGATAAAAATATAAATCAAAATCAACCAGAATATAAAATAGGAGATAAAGTCTATGTAAAGGAAAGCCAAATAAAAAGTAAAGCAGAAAATAAATTTAACGGCCCATTTGAAATAAAAGAAATTTTCCAAAATTCAGCTAAACTAATAAATCTTGCAACAAATCAAATTACTAAAGTAAATTTTGATAGGCTAAAGCCGTATTCTGATTAGAGCTTTCTTTCTTTACAGAATTCTCGCATTTCTCGGATTATGCGAAATTGCAAACTCCCAATATTCCTTAAATCCTGTGAACAACACAATAGGGATTTATTTTCAAGAAGAAATATGAAAATTTCAAATACTAAGTGGACGCTCCTTGTTTATAAAGAACTTAATTCAATCAATTCTGCGATAGACAATAATGACAATATTTTAGATCATATGTTAGATGTTCTTAGTGACGAAACTAATCGTATGATGGCTTTCAAAACAAAAATTGTGACACACGTAAGTCGTCTTAGGCCAATTTCAAAAAATGTTAATGAAAAATATAGAGATATTTTCGCAGACACTAGAAGCTATATTTCAAGTAGACGCAAACGCGGTATATTAAACGGCTTAGGAACTATATGGAAAACCATCTCAGGCAACCTTGACGCTTCTGATGGAGAATATTTTAATAATTGTATAAATAAAATCACTCAGGATGAACATCAGATTGAAAATCTATTAAAAAATTAAATCTCCGTAACAACTTCAGTAATAAAGAATTTTAATTCAACTATTCAAAAACTTCAGGTAGATGAAGAAACATTTAATAACGATATTGTTGAAATTCAAAAATCAATTTCAGATCTCACTGATGATCTCGCATTTTACCAGGCTCAAATTAGAACCTTAGAAATATGCGAATCTATTATGGCAAGCTATGTTTTTATAGAGGAAACTCTAGACGATGTCTTAAATTCAATTTCCTTTGCTAAGCTAAAAGTATTACACTGTTCTATAATTACCCCGAACGATTTGATGAAATCGATTCAGACAATATCAGAATCTTTGCAAAAGAACGAACTTCCAATTCCCATATATACTTCCACTGTTGTACAATATGTTGATATCATTGAATTACAAGCTTTTCAAATAGATTCGAAAATAATATTTGTCCTAAAAATCGCTTTAGTTGACCCAGAAAATTATATTCTCTATCGTCTATACCACTTACCGATATTAGACAATCATACTGGATTTCATCATTTAATTCCAATAAATCATAAATTCATCGCTAGAAATGATGATTCCTTGCTTTACGTAACTATGGATTCATTACAAAATTGTAAAGACATAGATAGAAGAACAAAAATATGTTCAGACATTTTACCCTATCCTATTGATAGTGAAGCTTTATGTGAAGCTCAATTCTTCAAACCAATCAGCAGCCTTCCAAAAACATGTCATACAGTCGTAATCTACGCAAAAGAATATAACATTCAAGAACTTTCCACAAACTACTGGTTAGTTTCAGTATCAGACCCGTTACCTGTGACTATTACATGCGAAAGTCGAAACATCGTTACGAAAATATAGCCGACAAACTTCATACTAAAACTCCAAACTCAATGCAGTGCTTTCATAGGCTCAACCCGAGTCCTCGCAAAAAGGATAATTGATACTTATCAAAATATTTCATATAAAATTCATCCAGTAGACGTACCATACAGTTGCTGTGAGAACATGCCTTCAAATGTTCATTTCCCAAATTTGAAGCCCTTAAAATTGAACAAATTAAATACCGAAGACCTCAGTATAGCAGAACACAAATTATCGCAATATTCTGACCAACTAGATGATTTGATAAATCAACCATACGTAACCAAAAGTCTATCCTGGTTCACAATTTTGACAATATTACTAATAATTTGTCTAATCATTTTATATGTCTACTGCAAATGCCGAAGACGAAGAAGACGAGCCCTTATAGCCATCCAAAGTTCCAGTGATGACCCTCCGATTCCACCAACCTTTACACCAGGCCTATTTCAAAGACGCCTCAGACGTTCCAAGACGACGCGAAAGCATCCACCTGGGAGAACCAATCGAAGAAGACGTCCAATTAAAGGACATTTCGTGAAAGAAACATGTATGTAAAAAAAATTATCTTTGTTAAACATTATATAATTTTGAATTTTATATTGTCAATTTATTGTAATCATAATTTAAATTTTTCAAAATATTCATATGCATTTTATTTTTAATCAATTGCTTATTTTATTCAATATTATAATTTTCAACTGCAAAGCTAACATTTCCCTATCATAATTACAAATTCAATTAATCAGCAGTTTACGCACTATTTTTAAAACTTGACGTATAAGCGTCAACTTTTTTATATGAAAGGGACGTGTTACGATTCATTAGAATAGAGGCTTCATTTTTTTGTATTCAAAGTCAAGTTCATAGTAAACAATGTCAAAGCTTACATGAAAATTGATATGATTTCCAAGGTAACCTCGTGAGCAACAGGAAATAGAAAACAAAGACTTGTTCATTAAAATGACTTTTCAGCAGCCACCTGCACGAGCTTATCTTTCCGCTAAATTGTAATTTTTTCAGATGTTATAAATACTTCCAAACATGTAAGCTTGGTCACTTTTCGTTCTAGAACAGTAGTCACCAAGTATATTTTAATCTTCAATTTATTTCAATGTTTAAACTTTCAGTTAAATAAAATAAATATTTTTTAAAAACTTTTAATAATGTTCGGCTATGACCTATTAAATATCCAAAGACAACATTAATGACAACCAAAAATTATTCAGGATGCTTTCTGATGACAAGAGAGCAAATAAATGGGTCCAGACA
Source organism: Octodonta nipae (assembly GCA_034190945.1). Taxonomy (NCBI): domain Eukaryota; kingdom Metazoa; phylum Arthropoda; class Insecta; order Coleoptera; family Chrysomelidae; genus Octodonta; species Octodonta nipae. Next base: position 55,959,960 of record CM067216.1, on the reverse strand, counting down.
CACAGAGCCCCTGCAGGTTATTAGCGCAAGTAAAACGTCTTTTTTAACCAAGTCGTAGCATTGCGATAGGATAGGCGTTACATCTCCTTTTTATTACACCGTGGTTTTTATTATCTAACACACATTACTAGCTCTACAATCACTATATACAAGTTGCAGACCTATGCAAAAAATAGTAGCTGAATAAATAATAAATGTATTACATTCGCGTTCACAAATCACACCCGAAATTTTTAATAAACAACTAGACGTGTTCTGTATAAATAACAAATTTCATCAGAAATCATGACATTTCATTACAGAAGACCGATACGCAATTTGTCCCGTGTTTAACCGATTAATCATGTCCTGTGACCCATAAATTCAGCACCATATGTCACGACGTTACGTCAACAATTATTTGTTTTGTGTGACCCGATACAGTTATTTATGATCGATAGCTATGAAGCATTTCACGGAAAACGGAGCAATTAAAAACCGCATCGCTAATTAAATTCATTTTAATTGGTCGGAACGAGTGGCAAAAATGCGCAATCGTTTTTAATACATTAATATTTATATTCAGGGATGTTTTGTTTGACAAAATTAATTAGTGCGGTTTATTTGAAATACGGTCACAATGTTATTATCTATTTTGTTATAATTAAATATAATAATTTCGGTAATTATTTTATTTTGTGTTTTTGTGTTCTGTGTAATAATGTCAAACTTTGTTTAATAGTTTCGAGATCAAAGATATGGTTTTATCGAATGATAGCGCATGAACCGTTTTATGTATAATTAAGTTATTCTACCGTTAACGAATTTTAATTTGAACATGCAAGTTTACTCTTACTGGTACATGTGTAACTGTAGGGTGGTAATAAATTGTGACACGTGTTTGAGCTGACGTGACATGAACGGTACGACGCACAAGTGCCACGAACATAGCATGACATTTGGAATATTGAGACGCAATTGCCTGTTTCACAGAATATCTCCGGTATGCTTTGAGTCACGAAAACAAACTGTTGGTATTTTTTCGTCTATTCTATAGCTTTCGGTGAGGTATTGTCACTGCGTCACTGAAGATGTCCACTATAGTTCAAGAAAAAAATCCCTTTAGATTATGGTAAAATAGCTCGACAATAAGGGCCTAGCGAGTTTTTGGTTTGGGAAAGGGGAGAATATCGACAGGTTTTTTTGGCCTGGGCGGGACAAAAGACTATATCAATACCTTCTAAAACCGGACAAGCAAACAACATAAGGAAGGTATTCTAATTTAACAAAAGTAGAAAATATTTGCGGTCTTTAGAGGTTTAAGAACTAAAGGAATTATATAAACGATGGTTAAATACTAAACAAAAACCGTTTAGAAACCATGTGCAATCAATCACTATTTTCTGACATATATTTCTATTCTATTGATTATTTTAGCGTATTCTTATTTCTGTCTCTTTCCCCACTTCTCTCTAATTTGTATTTTTCTCTATATTTTCCATATATTTTTTAACTTTTCTATTCGTTTATAATTTGGACTACTTTCTATAAGTGTAACTTTACTTCAGCCTATATTGCAACCACTGTATATGTTTGTGTGTATTGATCACCCAATGTAAATTATTTGTCTATCAGTTTCTGAATCACCTTGTACAAACTATAATTCAACTCTACACGATCTTACAGCCGCCCTGTATAAGTATTAATCCTCTCGACCCTATTGACTGTTTTTATTTTTCTATTGTTTAAATCATCCTGTATACCTATAATTTTACTTCGCTCTATGTGAAGTATAAGCAACTACTTATGTTCCACACTATATATCATTTTTAACCACCCTTTATAACTATAATTCCTCTCCACCTTATATTTCAACTAGAGATGGGCAGGTCGGGATGGACACGCATGCCCGGACCTACATCCCTACTGTTACTGGGGGATGTACATCCGACAGCAATTCGGACACAGATCCGCGGACCTGTCGGATGAATGAGCGGTACTGAATATAATTTTAGAGATGTGTAGGTTCGGAAGGACACGAATCATCGGATGTGTGAATGAAGAATGTACATCGTTACCGTTCGGCGGAACCACTTGTTACTATATGCGGGAGCGGCATCGAAACATGCCATGAGCGGTACTGAAACAATGATAGCGGACTGGGAGCTGCGGATCGGAGTGAGGGGAACAGTATTACCTATAGTTTGATCATATAGAAGTATTGTTGGTTCATGGTTATATATTTTTATCGTTTTAGTTGTCAAATATGGCTATTTTTATTTGTAATTATTATTTTTGATAAATCATCATCGTTTTCTCGTAATTTTATTATATCAAGAGTAAAAAACAAGAATTCAGCGCCATAATGTCTTGCTAGCAGTATTACAATCCAACACTCCGATTACAGTCGGTAATCACAGTTAGACAACCGGACCCATATGGGTCCGACGGACACGGGTCTTGGATGTACATCTTTGGAACTGGATGCATATCCGGATCCAACTCCAAATTAAGAGCGGACCTACCCATCTCTAATTTCAACCATTCTGTATATGCAACTGCCTCTAACATTTTTTGAACCATCCGCCTTATAACTCAAATATCCTTACTACATATGCGTATTTAACAATTTTTTTAAAGTTCTCTAATCCACTCTGTATAACTATAGTTTTACTTTACTCTTATTTCAACCACCTAGTATACGCAACTACTTATCTGTCACCCAATTCAACATTTCTTGAACCACCCTGTATAACTTTAATTCTGTTCCACTTTATATTTAAACCATCCTATATATGCAACTGCTTATGTACGACTCAATATCACATTTATTTGCAAGATTTTTTTGAACCCACCTGTATAACTGTAATATTACTTTGCCCTATATTTCAACTGCTGCTTGAATTTTGATGCACGCACACCCACATACTTACTACCGTATACCGTATAGAAAAGATTGCTAACAGCAATTTTTCTTTTTAATACATTCACTCGACTGTAAGCCCCGTAAAATGAGAACTGTTACAAACAACCTGTACGATATACTTTCATGGCATATCTTGACAGTTAAGCTAGATATTTATGATCAAAATGTGACATTTAGATTGATGTTTACCGTTTTTGCACATAATTTTGCGATTTTTAGAAAATTGGTATGTTTTAAGTTATAGAAAATATACGGAATCAAGCTGGAACATTTCTTTGTAGAATACAATTTAAAATATTCAGATTGATTGAGCCATTTTAGATAAAACAGTGTAGATTCCTAGTCTAGTCCCTTAATTGCTGTTTTTTCTTATTTTCACGTTATAGAAAATTATATGGTACTTATCTGTAATATTCCTTAATACAATGCCGTTTAAATGATCAAAATTGCCCAAGCCGTTTTTGAATAATCACTGAGCATACATAAAAAAAAACGCGCCGACGAATTGATAACCTCCTCCATTTTGGAAGTCGGTTAAGAAGAACATCTCTGATATTACAAGGAAACAAAGAAAAAAACTAGGCAAAAAATTCAACAATAGAAAAAAGGAAAATGTACCGGAAACTACCGAGAAATGGGTACATATTTGGGGAATAAGAAATGCAGAGAATGCTGGAAATTTATACAGTAAAACCAACAGAAGAAATGTAATCAATTTACAACTAATACCAAATGAGAATGGCAAAACACACTATAAAAATGTATTAACGGAACAGAGACGGGAATATCAGAAAATACTAGAAACACTTGTTCAATTCAAATAGAAGGAGAAGAAATTAGAATAGTCAGTGGGATGTAGAGAAAGCCATAAAAGAAGAAATAAATCGAAAGAGGAATAAATGTTGAACTCCTAAAGAAGGGAACCCTTAAACTGTCTGAAAACCTTGCGTGTATTTTCATACGATGTATTTTACTTAAAACGGTTCAACAGATTTTTCTGAATTTGGTAAAAAGGTGTTCTAGGAATAACACAGGGGATCCCGAAAAAAGAATAAATCCTACTTTGCTCCAGTTTAAATTTTTTGTTTGGGTGTTTGTAAGTAGCATATTTATAGGCAGTTATGTACTAAAATCTTGACATCATAGGTACATGGTAAGCTTAAACACCGTATAGATTTTAAGTACTATCAACCTCAAAGAAACCGTACCCAAGGAGACACAATTTTCTAAAGCACTCATTTTAAATGAGTTCAATTTGCCTCATTTTTAAGAAGAACATCAACCAAGAAACATAATCACATTAACTACTGCTAATACTTGTTTGTTCTGCTGGTGTTTGCTAGAGAAATTGAGTATTATCTCCATTAGTTATGCAATGACTCCCAGAGATGTTAGGCATTCTAAAGTTTTTGCTCTCAGTGAGGGAAATTGCATTGATTTGGAAATAGTTTTTGGTTAAACCAGGCTAGTTTGGTATCTCCGTAATGAGACAGTTCTAAATGATCCCAAAAATTGGCATGAATCATCAGAAATATATTTCCTATTTCCTCTTTTAGATTTGACCGCAATAATTAAACTGCAGTTGGTAATATATGAATATTATTGCACTATATTCCGTTTATTTCGTTTATTCGGGATAATTTTAATTTTATTTCCTCATATTTAAAACAGACACACAATTTATAAAATGCAAAAAAAATCTTTCGTCCACCAGAATTCCTTAAATCACCTTTCATGAGAGCGAGCCTAACTGAGCTTTATCAACAATCTATTCGCCATCTTCAGGAGGTTTAAGGAAACGAGTACATAAAGACGCTAAGTGGAAGCCATTTTGTGTAACAATTGTCATCAAAATATATTAAAAAGTAGTTAAATCATGAAAGTTAATATCGTCTTCGGTTTTCCAGTTTGTTAGATAACAAAAGTTTTCTTTTTGAAAGGGTTAAGTAACCTCGAGTAGATTGCTGAGTGGAGGCGCACTCTGGCGGTAGGGTTCGTTAACAGCGTAGCCTGGCATAAAGTCCAAACTTTAAAAAGTGTATAATTTTTATTTTTTTTAAGTAGAACGTTAGGTTAAGTTAGATGAATTGTGATAATAGATGTAAAATGATACTGAAAGCAATTATTCTGTACTAGTAGTGAACGAATAATTGTTGAAGTGATTGTAATCAAAACAACGATAGTAAGTCGTTGCAACGATTAACTTTCCGGTGAAAAAATTGTGTAAAGTAATGGCGTCAGAGACTCTATTATAAGTAGCTTTTGACAAGTAACTAGTAAACTGTTTAAACTTTGTAAGACTCAAAGAGAGACGAATCTGATATTAGTTTAAGTACACTTGTGATATTGTTAACAGAAGATCAAATAAACAGTGATATTGTTGAACTAGATTTATGCTCATGCATAAAAACCCGCAAATACGTATGGGAGAGTTAATACTTGAAGTCTCAACCCTTTTCAAGGATAAGTGAAGGTGACCCCACCCCATTTCGTAGTCACAGTTTAAACAATCGTTTGCGCTCAAAGAATGTACAATTCGAAAAGAGAAGTCACCTAGCTTTGAGCCTTAATTTCCGTAAAGTACTGGTTATTTAAAATCCCATCGTGGCGCGTATGTCCAGAGTCTAGATAAAAGAGTCACATAAAACTGTGTGTCCGCTCAACTCAAATTTATTCCACTTGAGTTTATTGTTTTCCGGTGGCTAGGTTTTACGAGCGCGAGAAATGATTGTAGATAGACAGTAATTTCAAAAGGTCATAAAATTCTAGATCAAATGGGTTCTCGACTTTGTAGTTGTCGGAACACTTTTATAGGTAGTGGATTTAGTGCCCATATAGTTAAGGTAGCTTTCATTTCATAGAATTAATTGGATTGAATGTAGCTCTAAACACACGGCTCTAAAGAATTTTAATCTTATTTAAAATATTGCAAAATATGTACTTAAATTCATATTTAAAACTAGGGAACACTAACGCGGCTAACTAACGGTTTTTTAATGACTGCAGTTTTGAGTGCAGTAACTCTAAAACTTAAGTAGTTTACATGTCATTCCATTTTCTACTTTCCATTACCACCAAATTAGTTATTATTCAGAATTCTCGCTTTGTGGGCGTTTCGTTATCAAAATGGACGGTAGAATATTTTCTAAATATCATTCTCAAACAAAATGAAGAAATGACTTACCTATAAAAACAGTAGGTTAAACTTCACACTTTGAGTGTAATTTTTTGGTAACTGATTTTGAAGGTTTTTATGTTTTCTACACGCATGTTGAACGTAATATATCACATAGACAATATGATATATAATTATATCCGCACGAATATTAACGAATATAACGACTTACGCTTACGTTTGAGAGTAACGATGCTTAAATGCTACTTCTTCCCTGTATGGCTTGAAGCTCGGATAATCAACATATAAGGCTTGAATAAATTGGAAGCATTTGAGATGTACACGGAATTGTTAAAATCGCATTGAAAGAGTCACACTGATGATAGTTTCTGTTTACTTGGTGAAAATTCATTTTAATTTTATATTAAAATAAACACATTTGGTAAGGATGGTTTGAACCGGACAATCCACAATAGTTCACACCATCCATACCAACAAAAACTTGCAGCATAACAGTAGTATGTTGCATAGACTGATTGTAAAATACTCTTTTGGTATTTATAAAAAAAATTAATTGGGTATGGCTTGCCAATAGTAAAATAAAAAATAAACGTCTGCTTCAAAACAACTTAACTTTATTAGCACTTATACCCAACTACTTGAACTATCCTTAAGAATTTTAGAACCTTCTTAGTTCTTCCCTCATGCAATGCGCACATATGCATCTGCGAAAGATATCGCTTACAATAAGATGCAACGTTGTCACGCCAAGCACACTTTAACAGGGTTTATATACTTTCTTTTATAGGTATTAATTAATATAATTTTAACTAAATACAAACATGAACAAAATAAAATTAAGTCATCGTTGAAATTAAAATACAAAACACTGATTACCATCCCATTATCAAAAACTCACTTTGATACGGCACTACACAGAATAAACTGTATTGCTGTCAATGACGGTTATAACCCTCAAATTATCCACATGTTAACTAAACAATTAAATAAAAAGGCTTTAAATGAAGTATATCCTTCTACCTATAATATCGATTCAAAATTATTTCAAAGTATCACATTTATCGGTTCTCGCTCTCAAAAAATACCACACTTTTTATTAAATAGGAACATTCATACAGCTTTTAAAACTGATAACAACTTAGGAAAACATATAAGAAACAATAAAGATAAAATTAACAAAATTAACAACTCGGGTGTCTATAAGTTGTCCAGTTTCTACTTCGTTCATACGGGAAGATCACTCAAGACAAGATGGGATGAACATACCAAAGCTTTTGAGTGCCACAATTACAATAAGTCAACCTTTGCCGACCATTTATTGTATGAAACTCATTTACCTCAGAATACGTTCCAAGTATTACATTTACAACAAAAAAGTAAAAAATTAAATCTTTTAGACTCATTAGAAATTAACAAAAACAAGAATTCACCATACCTCTTGAATGATCAAACCGAAACCAATTCGTCTTCATTACTTAATCTTTTCAATATAATTATATATAAACTCATTAAATACATATTTTATTCCATTTAAACCTCTCAACTGTAATATTTTTTTCTTTCTTAATAGTGGTATTTCCCTTCTAAATGATTGAATATCCCATAATTTCAATAACCCTTTTAATAGCTCTGTAATTGCATCTATATATTGCTTTGTAAATAGTTTTAGGCATTTAGCAATTAGTTCTACTTTGTATTCTGAAGAAACCAGTAACCTGGTGAAACAATTGTCAATAGGAAATAAATGTAATTAAAAATTACCTAAGTGTGTTTATTGTAATATAAAATAAAAAGACTCACAAAGAACAAGTGATTGAAATGATGAATAATCAGAGAGAAATAGTATATACAGTTAAAATAAGAACACTGCAGTACGGCCATATTACACACGCAGAGAAAAATACAAACGACTACAAATAATTTTGGAGGGTATGCAATGTCTCTTTAACAGGTAAAGTCAATCTGATAATTGGAAATTATGGAGTAACAGCAATGACATGGAACTGAACATGTGTCTGCTGGTTTGCTTAAAAGCCCTGTCAATCATTAAATCTCACGTCAACGTGCCAAGGCTAGACAGAGTGGACAATAAAGAGGGTAAGAGGCTATTACACTCGATTGGGAACTGCATCCAATGAGCTGATTGGCTATACCTATCAATCGAGTGAAATAGCCTCTATTGCCCTCTCTTTCTATCATTGGCACGACATTTGTGCATTGCTCTAAGAATACATAATTATATTTTCCATCGACTTATTAGCCCAAGTAAGTCATTGACTTTCCAAAATTAGCGAGTAATCTCATTCTTTTGCTTTTAAAGTTTTGGTTTCATGATATCGGTATGACTAAGATTATATTATTCATTTCATATTAGGAACAGATTTCAGTTTTTTTGTCAGAATGGAAAAAATGCAAAGCTAAACAAAAACAAATTAATTATCATTAGTCTGAAGGCTGTAACTTGTTCCACGAAGTTTCCTTGGACTTCCATCATCTTATGAGACACGATTATGGAAGTCCAAGGAAACTTCGAGAAAATGTCTCATCATTAGAGGAACAACAGTGTTAGAATATTTCATGGTAAGTTTAAACTTTCTTTGGGAAGGATTTTTAAACAAACTAATAAAATGAAGACGCGAGTTGTAAGACCGACATCTAGGATTTTCAAGATGAAGGTTCCCGACCAGAAACAATATATATTATATTTATATATAATATCTATTGTCTTGCGTACAAAGGAATGACACCTCGAAGAGAGTAATAAAATGAACTTCATAAAGAAATTGTGTGCAATAATGAAATTCTTGGAGATATTAAAGAACAAACATCAACTCATTTGCTCTTTTATAGCCTGCAAGGATGCACTTTCTGAGCTCCGTGTATTATTTAACTTCCTTACCACTCAGTTTTAATTTCAACTTCTTGTCGCTCCCCAACCGGAAAAGGCAGCTTCGCTCTGAAACTTCAGCATTCAAATCATCTTATTATCATCGTTCCAATTTTAAAAACAGTCCGAATAGAGATGCTTTTACATCGTTCCCCTGGGGTCAGAAATGTTTGTAAAATACACTTTGGCATTTCATTTTCGATAGCAAACAGCACAAACTTCAAATTGCTCATCTCGATGATGCATATGTTCACTTTTAGTGGGCGATATTTCATCAATATGCCCGTTCGAGTTTTAGAATACGATGCGGTACGGTGTTAGGTTTCAGTTTATGAGGGGACTCGATTGCTCCAATGGCGGCGGTAGATCGTAAATGGACAAAAATGGAACAAAACTCCAATCAGTAAAAGTATTCGTTTTAAAATATCTGTTATTAAATATGATACTAACTGTTGGACACAAATCTCTGGACGCAAGGCTCTGGGTAAAACTCGCCATGACTGGCGTTATTCTCAAATTTTGAAATTTATTGACGATATCTAGTTGAATTGACAAATATACCTGTTAAACTTTAATTCAAGCACATTTCCTGATTTTATTACACTTGCGGGCGGCAGCTTTTCATGAAGAACATGTTTGGGGTGGATTTATATAATTATGAAACCACGAAAAATATTTATAGGGTCCCAGATAATTTGTTTTATTTTAAATTTAGATTCATATAATTGTCAACTCAGATATGAAATACTGTTGTTGGCTAACGATAAGCTAGCTAAAAACATTATATTCCAAAAAATGTATGAGAGGTAATATATACCCTTTTATACTTTTTCAACTCTACTAGTTCTTGGTGACAACTTCGTATGTTCAAACAATTTAATTGCACCAAAAAGAATTCACCTTTATGTTCTGCCAAATTCACAATATTTTTAACAACCTGTTTTTTGGACTATATCTACACATCGAATATCACGTCGAAGATTTACATGTTCGCTAACTACTGAACTTAACTCCACTGTTGCTGGTGTACAGCCGTATATACAGTGAGGGCGCGTGGGTTGGAACAAATTCATTTAAAATTCAGGTGTTGGTTTTTTTGGAAAAACGCTCGGACACGTCGGTTTTTTTTTGGACTGCGGTTGTTGAGATGATAAACTTATTTATACAGGGTGGGCTGAAATAAATTGCGACCATCAACTTCATTTTTTCAAATGAATTTTTTTTGTTTTTTATTTTAATTTTGAATTCTGCATTGAATTCTAAGTATTTCTCAAGTACAATTTATATTTTTCAACCATCCTATGTATACAACTGCTTATGTACCACCTAATATTACATGCACGCACGCACTCACCTATATAACCGTATACCATACAGAAAAATTCGCCGACATAACAAATTTTGACGCGACTATAAGCCCGCTAACTTAACTTTGTCTATAAAAGAACACTTCAAAGGAATTAAAATGAAATTTTGACATATAAACTAGATATTTATGTCATAACATTTACCATGATGTTTACAGTTTTTTTGCATATATTTTTCGATTTTCAGAAAAATGGTAAGTTTTACGTTATAGAAAAATATACGGAATCAAGCTGGAACATATCTTTGTAGAATACAATTTATATATTCAAATTTCTTGAGCGGTTTTAGAGAAAATAGTGAAGATTCAATAAAATTCACTGAAATCTGGTCCCGTATTTACTTTTTTTTCTAATTTCCTGGAAAACTGTAATTCTCATGTTATATACAATTATATGGGATTTTTCTGTAATGTTCCTTGATATAATGCAGTTTAAATAATCAAAATTGCCCAAGTCGTTTTTGAATAATCGCTCGTCATACATAAAAAAGTTGCAGACGAATTGATAACCTCCTCCTTTTTGGAAGTCGGTTAAAAAATATTAAATTAAGGTGGTGTTTTGGTAGCAAGTGCAAGTAGGTGGATTTTATAAAGAATGTTAAACGTTTTTAGAATATCTCATAGATACTTAGGAAAAATATATATACTTTACATACTTTGGGTTAAAAATACAAACCCGTGGCTTTACATTAATATCATTTTCACATCAAATTCTCTTTCTACACCAGCGTCATTCTGGTCAGTTCTTGAACTTGTTATTTATGATTGTTTGGGAATAAGATTACAATTGCTATAAAGTCTGTATATCTCAAATACTCCAAACGTTTCAGGATCTAAATCAATGGAAATAAATAATTGAAACATTGAAAACGGAGTCTGATTTAGACCATGAAACGTTTGGAGTATTTAAAACAATCAAACTTTCTAGTAACTGTGGTGTTATTCCCAAGAAATACAAACTAAAGATGTCACAACTATCGTTCAACAAACAACTACAAATTTGACAGCTTTGTTTCTACCATCTATGAAGTTAGTAACATTGACCTTTTTTGGGGAGCTATAGTTTGTCATCCTTGTCTCTACCATCCATAAACTTGCCCTCTAATTTAAAATATCACAAACAGAAAATTGGAATGTTTATTAGAATGAAAAGCAAATTTTGTGCTGGTATTTTATATTAATTGGATGTTATATTTGTTTAATTACTATAATTCATTGATTTTCTATAAACAGGTCCCTGTTTCTTATACAGAGAACTAAGTTGTATGGGTATTTCAAAATTAAGCCAGTGTGGTGTCGGACAGAACGAAGGGTCGAAACAAATGCAATGTTTGCATTTCATTACCATACTCATCTGTTTGCATATGTTTAAGTTTTTAGTTTAATTTCTATCCCTAAAAAACTCAAGCTTTGACTCAAACACCCTAAAGGTGTGAGGAGACCATGTTTCTGAATTTTATTAACTTAAATAAAAATGCTTTATAAATAATGTATGCTCACAAAGTGTTCTACATGCCTGAGTTAGGAAGTCAGAAGTTTTCATTTACTTCCACCCATAATTTATTCGCTCGTTCCTCCTTTCGCATAAAACATCTCCCATTATTCGAACAAAATTAACTCCTACCCAACTGAGCGAAGCGTGTTTTTTGTGTCACCGTTTTTTAACCGCAACTGTTACTCGAAGCGCACAATTAGACCCGGCAAAAATTTCCATTCAATTAGTGCCGACGTCCTGCCGTGTCCTTTGTCCTAATGAACCTATATTTTTCGTCTTCCCTCTGTATGTTTTTCCCATTAAACTAATCCCCCGATCACGACGGTGGCTTTCAGGTCGAACCTTAACAATGCGGTAGCCCTCTAACCCCTCAAAATCAAGTCGAACTGTGTATCTGTGTATTTGGTGATATACATAACACTGGGACAGATATGCTCCAGGGTTGGGCTAAGCTAATTCACCCATTGGATATGTTTATGAAACTGGGAGTTCTGTGCTGAAAAATGTACTGATTCCTTTATGCAATACTTAAATTATTAATAGGGCAAAATTTTGAAAAATGTACACTAGCATTTTTTAACTAGGGGGAGTCACTAGCATGTTTTAACTAGGGACAGTTTGTATTAAGGGTGTGACAAGATTTATTCAAGAGTGTGGAAAAGCATTCTAGTCAACTAGTCAAATGTTCATTTATTTATTACATTTTTGAAATTTTTTACTTTTTTTGACATTTTTACATTTCTAACATTTTTGGCCAGTTTTGACAATTTTTTATATTTCTGACGATTTTGATACCTGACATTTGTGACAGTTTTGACATTTTTGACAAGTTTGGCATTTTTAGGACATTTTTGGCAGTTTGAAATTTCTAACATTTTTGATATTTTTGACATTTTTAACATTTACGACACACCAGATATTTTTGATATTTGCACTTTGCACACACCTCCATACCAAATTATGTCAAAACCGATCTAGGTCGTTTTTGCGTGATGCATGTTCTGGTTGACAGAATATTTTTAATATTTTTGATATTTTTGACTTTTGTAACAGTTTTGCTCGTTTTGACACTTGCCGATTTTAACAGTTTTAAATTTTTTGTAATTTTGACATTTTTGAGATATTTGAAATTTTTTACTTTTTGACATGTTTGACATTTTGACTATTTTTGACAACTATGACTTTTTTGAAATTTTTGCCTTTTTTGATATTTCCGACATATTTGATATTTTTTATATTTTGCACATTTTTGCATTTTAAAAACACAGATCTCCACACCAAATTTTATCGAAACCAAAACTGCAGTTTACGGTTTGACATGTGTTGTCACTGAATTTTCTATTACGCCGGGAGAATGTGACAACCAAAAGCACCGTCTTCGCAAAATGGAAAAAATTTACATTTAAATAGGTATTTGCCTGGTATACAAACAAAACGAGCTTGGTACTCATTGATTTAAGGAGCTGAAAATACTATGCTTTACTACCTATATGCTTGAGATGTAAATAGAAAATTTTCAAATTCGCAATTAAAACTTCCAGTGCCTAAAATTACCGCACTATTACGTTGGAATTAAAATATTTATGAGGAAATATCCATTATGTCATTTCGATGAAATTTTTTATAAGAATTTTGGAATTTTTGGCGATTTTCTGCAAAACTGCAAGTTGCACGACGCAGGAAAGTATATGAGATCACCTAGGGATCTTCCTTAATAGATTAAACGTTAAAAAACCATAAACATCCATAAGGAGTTATCGAAAAATCGACTAAAATATCAGGGATATTGGTCGATTTCCATGCACGCATGTAATTGATAACCTCCTCCTTTTTGGAAGTCGATTAAAAATTACAAAATATGGTGTCATGTGTTCTAGATCGGTGACTATCTACACCACCATGAAAAGTTTCAAAAAATATTTTAGTAACACTTAAGGTCTTGTTACAGTTTATTATACGTGCAGATAAGTAACATACTGGTTTTGGGCTATAGCACGCTAATGATCGACAAAACAAAATGAGGCATCAGCATACATGGAATTTAGCAAAAAACGACTAGAATGCTAATCCAGAAACCCGCCGAGAATTCCAAGACCATTCTAGATTGAGCGAACCTTACGGTGTAGGTTAGGTGTTAGTCGAAAATTACAGATTGAGATTTTAATAAAATAATTATATTTTCACGTTTATATTACATAACTAAGGTCTGAGATAAGGATGTACCACCCCTTCAAGACGAACGTATAGAAATATGAAAATCCATGTGAACGATGATACAGTTGCAATGTTTAATTGACAAGGTAATTCTCTCGAAATTAATCAACCTAGTAAAAAAACTAACAGCGATAAAGAAAATGTTTAGCAAAAACTTGTATCCATATTTTACCAAAAAGCCATTCTTTTCATCATGAATGCTAGACAGACAAGGAGGCTATATGAATAATTGAAAATGACGGGTGAGATTCAGAGTCGTTGGAGAGTAGTAGTGTAACAGCCTATATGTATGACTCATGGTTGTAATATTTGAAGTTTTAGTCTAGTAAATTGTTGATTTTTTGGTGAAAATAAAAAAAATTTATTTCTCTGTAAATTATTTGTTTTGAAATCTACGGGGTTTATACTATTTGGTCGTCTCAGAAGTTGGAAATTGTTGTTAACTGACCGAATTTACGATCCTTAAATCTCTGGACCTGCCAATGAACCCAGCGACGCCGCCGGTGTCAAAAGTGATGAGTGATGGTGACTGTTGGGGCATTGATGACTAGGCTGCTGCTATCCCGACTAAATCCTGGGTTGGATACTGTCCTCGGGGCTGGTTGAGGGTTAGTCTTTACCGTTATACTTGGCAGATTATCTCGTTTTCATAAAATGCCATATATGCTAAGAATAGTATATACGGGGTACAAAACTGGGATCTTATATTAAATGCCTCAAAAAAATATGTCGTTGTGGGAGGAAGAGGACAAACAGAGAATATAGATTTGTAATTAAAAACGGTCAAAAAATATTAAAGTGTACAAATACCTGAAAATAATTATTATAACAGTAGAAATCATTGCAATTTTCGGCGCCAAAACTTGGGGTAAAAGGAGGACAAATAAAACAGAAACTAATAGTAATAAAACTGAGGTACAGGAGAGGATCATGAGAAATTACAATACAAGACAGAATTAGGAACGAAGTGATGAGAGAAAAGATGGGAGTATGGATTTCGGAAGATGCCTGAAGAAAATAATTGTTTGGAAACCGAATCAAAGAAGAAAAAGAGAAAGATCCAGTAAAAGTTGGCGAAATGAGGTTGATGACGCCATGGACAGAAGAAATTTATAGAAGAGGACTGGACAAATCGTACAATGTGGAACACGATGTATAGATTTTAAAAACCATAGAAGAATGGTCATTTTTGCCAACAAAATTTACAAAAATACGTAGGGATATAAATAAAGAAACGCGATTTGTAAACGAGACAGTTAGAGAGTAAGAGTTAAACAAATATACATAGTCTCGTAATTACGTTTAGAACGGACCGCTGAATGTTAGGAAGTCAGTATTTGAACCCTCAAAGTGCAAGTCGCGGGTGTAGTGAAGCAGGTTAAAAAAGACAATAAAATGGTGATACGATGGGGGTTTCCCTCTAACAGGAATTATTCCGAAAAGATAAGAAGGAAATTTATCAAGAAATCAATATCTTAAAAGCCAGATTGCGAAATGCTCAGTGTATATAAATATTAAAAGCAAAAAGCAGAATGCACAGCAAGTAATGTTTCAGTTATTCAAAGTCCATGTAAATAATTAGTAAAAGCTGTAAGCAACCTAGTTAGTTAACTTTCAATTCAGGTTTAAAACTAATCCTGTCGTATCCAGACAATAAATTTTGGTCAGCAGAATTCGAAAATCAGTATAAAATAGGCAGTTAACACCGGTTGTAGTGAGTCTTATATTTGTTCAAAAATAATCTAGGCCGTCTAAATGGTGCTGGTACCTAGAAAATATACCTTTATTTCTGAAAAGTGAAAAATAAAAATTCAAAAAAATAAATTCATCATTAAACTAAAAATAAGTATTTTTGAATAAAATGCTAGTCAGTATGAAACAAAGAAATTGCAGAGCAACATATTAAAATAAGCAAAGGTTAGTGGAAATTTATCTCTTACTATTATAGTTTTAGTCTGATATGACATGTTAATATAATATTTTTGTTAATAATGTCATCTTCTAGATACGGTCCTGGATTTTACAATTCCGTTAACATTATTATGCCTAATCAGCCTGCCGACACAATGGGATCATGTAAGTGCAAATGATTTGTTTAATCGATTATGTGCTGCTCTCTACTAGCTCTTCTTCGACAGGGTCAGAGGGAAAGAAGGGATTCTGGGGCTTTTGATACGCACTCTCTCGTTACGTCAAATGTCGCCTTGGGAGTTGTTCATCCACTCATGAACACGAAGTTGTTGAATGGGGGACACGCTTCTTATCAAAAGGACTGTTTGATTTGATATTTTGGGTATAAAGAGAATTACTGGAGTGTGTTAATAGGGTATTGATATTGTATAGATATTAGAATGTGTTGTACATACAGTGGGGTGTTAGTGTGCACATGGAGAATATTACAATCTACAATAAAATAAGACGACAATACGTAAGATGAGTGTTATTAATAAACAGTATTATACAATTACACTTTATTCTAAAATAATTTATATTTAAAAAAGAATCGACTTCAACTGACTTAAAATAAAAACCGATTAGAAACCGTGTGCAATCAATAACTATTTTCTGACATATATTTTTTTTATCTGATTTATGGTACAACTCTATTAATTATTATAGCGTATTCTTATCTCTCCCTCTCTGGCTAATTTGTATTTGTTTTCTATATTATCTACATATTTTTTTAATTGTTTTATTATTGGACCACTTACTATAAGTGTAAGTTTAATTCACTCTGTATTGTAACCGTTCCGTTTCTTTGTATTGGTCACCCAATATAAATTATTTGTCTATCATTTTCTGAATCACCATGTAAAACTACAATTCAATTGTACACGATGTTGCCACCGCCCTGAATAAGTATTGATCCTCTCCACCCTCCTGACTTTATATTTTTCTATTGTTTAAATCATCCTGTATACCTATAATTTTACTTCGCTCCTTATGTCAAGTATAAGCAACTACTTACGTTCCACACTATATAATTTTTTAACCACCCTCTATAACTATAATTCAACTCCACCTTATATATCCTGCTTCTAACATTTTTTGACCCCCCGCCCTGTAACTCGAATTTCCTTACTGCATATGTTTATTTAACCATTTTCAAAGTTTTTTAATCCACTTTGTATAACTATAGTTTTAATTCAATCTTATTTCAACAACCTCGTATACGCAACTCTTATATGCCACCCAATACAACATTTTTTGAACCACCCTGTATAACTTTAATACTATTCCACCTTATATTTCAACCATCCTATACGGGAAACTGCTAATGTACCACCCAACATCATATTTATTTTGTAAGATTTTTTGAACCCACTTGTCTAACTGGAATTTTACGTCGCCCAATATTTCAACTGCGCACATTACTCGCTGCTTGAATTTCGATGTACACACACACATATATACACACTCACAGCTACCACCATATACCGTGCAGAAAAGATCGTTCACTTGACAATTTTTCTTTTAGGGTACACTAATAAAATATTTTGAGCCATTTCATTCGACTGTAAGCCCTATCAAATGAAAACCGTTATAAACACCCGGTACGCTATACTTTCATGGGATATCTTGACATTTAAGTAAGATCTTTATGATAAAAATTTGACACGATGTTTACCGTTTTTTTGCACATATTTTTCCGATTTTCAGAAAAAATTTATGTTTTACGTTATAGCAAATTATACGAAATCAAGCTGAAACATCTCTTTGTAGAATACAATTTAAAATATTCAAGCTGATTGAGCCGTTTTAAAGAAAAAAGTGTAGATTCATTAAGGAAAACCGTAAATCTCATGTTATAAATAATTATATGGGACCTTTCTGTAATGTTCCTTAATATAAAGCAGTTCAAATCATCAAATTTGTCCAAGTCTTTTTTGAAAAATCACTGAGCATACATAAAAAAAAGTGCCGTCGAATTGATAACCTCCTCCTTTTTGGAAGTGTGTTAAAAATATGTAGGAATGATGATGTGAGTCTCTATTTAGCACATCTAGGTACTTGACCTAAACATGTTTTGGGATTATAAGTTAATTTATATAGGTACTCCTGAAGATTTAACTTTATTAGTTTTAAGTTTCCTGTTTTTTATTATTTTTTCTAATAAGTTAAGGAAATCGTCTGCTGTAAATTACAAATTTCAAAATTTTACATATTAAATAATAATGGTATAAAATTGAATGAGTTAGAATGCTAAGAAATATATGGACTCAATAAATCCCCAAATTTACTCAGTGATCAATTAAACCTCAGTAGTTCTCCATTGCTATCATAGAGCCTTGAACTTCTGGAGGTAGCCTGCAATGCAAAAACAGCGTGCCAAGACTAAAATAAGAGCGAAATAGGGAGAGCAAGAAGCTATTTCAATCGATTGGGAGCTGCTTTCAATGAAATACGTCCAGCAAGTAGTTCATTAGCTCTTTCGACTCACAAAGTGAAATATCCTGTTACCCTTTCTATTGCCCTCACTTTCTAGTCTTGGCTAGACATTTGTGCATTGCGGGTTATCTTCAAATGAAATATGCTGTAAAATTGGTCGACTCGTTCACCTAATACCACAGAATAATCTAATTATTTTGTGCTATTACCTACCTCTGTCTTATGAGGAAAATTCACGGAACGTCAACCGCAAGGTAGCGCCACTGCATATAAGGGTACAATGGCCGCCACGTATACAAAATTCTCATGCATGGCGGCCATTGGATCCTTGTATGCAGTGGCGCCACAATGCGGTTGACGTTCCGGGAATCTTCCTCATAGATGGATCAATACAAAACTTACATTGTCATATAATATTAAATTAATTTCAGTTTCATATTTATATTTTATCATTTTGACTTTACTATACCCTCAGCTTAAAATGATTTAACTACCTCTCCAATTGTTAATGAAAATATTCATTCATTCAAGCCCAAAGCCATCCACACTTGAAGGCAATTTATAACGTTTTAAACCTATTCGACGAGCATATGATTTGAAAATGAAATGTATTTGAACCTCGTCTTCTGATAATTTCCAAAGTAATCCAAAATTCACACACGAGCATTCGCCATTCAGTAACTTAATTCAACAATGAAAACCAAAACTTGCATAAATAACAATTAAATAATATTTTTAACGTGAAATTAAAGTGACAGAACTTTACGGTTTGTTTCCCATGGCCTACTATATATCGATAGATAATCTATTATAACTTTGGGAAAGTAATGAAATTTTACATTACATAGCATGGAAATTAAAATCCGCGGCCTTCTAAGATCAAAAAATATGTTATGAGTTATAAGAAATGACACAAAAGTTTCTGAAGAAACTGCCAGAAACAGGTAGACATAACCTTATATGGTTATTAGACAACCCGAAAAAAAATGTGGCTTTTATTGAAAAAAATCAAGTTGTCTATGGTTATACTTTTTAAAATTGCAGTGAAGATATCTGGCACATTAAAACGAGTTCAACATTGTAATTGTGGCTCTAAGCAGCATTGGGGGTGATCAATAGTTTCCTTCAGTTTAAGCCTCCTATGATACCAGACAGCTCCAATATTCACCTGTTTCTAGATATCAACATTTGGCAAAATATCGAATAACCCCCAATCGGTGGGTGCTTTTAGGGGTAACATTTACGACAAATAACGTCTTAATAAAATTGACAGAGGAATCCAAATATGTAATAATATACATGGCGTTCCATTTAAAAAAATGTAACTTCAATATTACATGTACAGGGTGATATATATGTCTTGGAACTCCAGTGAAAGTATTTTTAGTTTCTATCTCTCACTACCCCTCACCCTCCCACTGGTGGCAGATTTTTAAAATATACATCAGTATTGTCACAATCTTCCGTCTACGCACTATTGTCCCACCTTATAATATGACCAAACAAATTATTAAGAGAGAAAAGAGCGTTTGAAGGCTTGGGTTTATTTAATGTATCAAAGAATCATCATCGGGTTAAACTGTTAGTGACAAGCCGACTAAAGTTATGAGACCTACAAATTTTGAAATCTTTGTATTTACCACAAAAAGCTATCAAAGAAATTTGAAATGCGTTTGCAAAATTCTTCAGTAAAAAGATAGGACAAAGATATGAACCTGGTTCATTTCTCGGTCTATGATCGAAAAGTTCAATTCTCGCATTTCATTAAGTCAAATTTCAGTCGTTTCCATTTCTTGTCTCAAATGGGTATAAATCATGAATCGCGATCACTTGTTGCAAATGAATATTTGTTTGTGTCACTTTATTATACATTTATAAAACTGCCCCGCCAAAGATTGATCTAAATTACATTAACATCTTCAAGTTACGACGTGAATTCTCTCAGCCATCGAATATCATACGCAGAGGAAATCTAGCGGTACAGCCGTTAATTCGAGCAGCAGCAGCACTTACGAAGTTTGAATACCGCACACTGTTACGTTGTTGCCTTCCTCTACACGTAATAAGTTAATCTGCGTCACTAAAACTTGAAAGGCCTCCATGCTCAGGACGTTACCCAACGTCGGTCGTATTGTATCACTTTAGAAACGTTTGCAGGCAAGTGGAAAACTTGGCTTTTTATTTCTCCCTCGGGACGAACTCCGTTGAAACATGTGAGGGCGGGAGCTGCCCTTTAGATGCGTCGTCCCAGTTAAAAGGTCGACATTCGCACGAAAGGGAAGTGTTGTTTACCTTTTTAAGGAGGCTTTGAAGGTCACCAGATAAATGGTGTGAGACATTTTGTTTAGCGATGAGATATATATTGCCAGTCTCTCAGAAAACTAGAGAGAGGAAAAAGTGGCGAATAATAAAGATGAAGATGCGGTAATCCAGAAGGGTGTGTGATATAGAAGAAACATATGTAGATAGGAAAGTACTAAGCCAGGAAGGCGAAACCAGAAAGTATAGGCAATCAGAAGCAAGATGTGAGAGAAGTAGGAAGATGTACGACTAAAGTTAGTTAGAGGAAATTCTGGGTTTGTGCTAATCTAGAATAGAGAGAGATAGAGATAGAGATAAGAGTTTGTGATATAGAAGAAATATATGTAGACAGAAAAGTAACAAGCCAGGAAGGCGAAAACTGTAAGTATAGGTAATCAGAAGAAAGATGTGAGGGAAGAAGGAATATGAACAACTAAGAGCCAACTTTCTAAAACATGAAACAACATCTATATTCAGGCAGAGAGGGTACTAAGTAGTATAAACTGGATGTAGTTCTATACGTAAATGCTCTCAAACTCTCATTCCTGATTGTTTAAAGAAAAGCTGTAAAGACATAAGTTATGGTAGTTTCAAAGGGGAAGTCTGTATAGACCGGGAGCCCACGCTATTTTTTTTTGATTAATGACAGGCTAAAAATTTTAGAGTGGCTTAATTTCGCCGAGACTTTTTCCTTTTCGAAAATTTTTGAAACAGGTAGCTAAAAGAGCTAGTAGGTGTTAAACATGTCAATATGGTAAGTGAAAATTTGAAATTAATATCAGTTAGTTTTTTAGTTAAATCTTTTAAGCATATAATAAAAAACGCGTAAACACTTTTGTCCTACAACCCAGATAGTAGGAGAGATAGGGCGAGATTTTACTCGTCATCCTGAAAATGGACAGAATGTATCGTATTAAGTTCAATTCGTGAACTACACGTTTCTAGGCAGGCGCCAGTGGAAGTGATAACCGAGGAGTTACAGGGTGTGAAAGTGTTAATTTTTTTGGTCATGCTCATCATTGAGTGAACGTCCCAAAATTGGCTGCATACAAGATTGTGATATATTTATGCAAATTTCCGAGAGGCGTCTGCCTAGAGCGTTACCATCAAGATGGCGGACATTTGCACCAATTTTTTGCTTACACAAAACAAACTATAATCCAAAAGGAGGTACAGCTAAATGAAATAAATATATTTTTCATGACGTCATTAATGTGGTCTGTATGATGTCATACAGATTTTTTTTTAAATGCGAAGGCACATTTTTTATTAAGGATTCGGGAAAAGCGCAAAATTTCATGTCCGAATATGACTTTGACGATGACCTTGAACTTGATCTTCCGGGTGATTCCAAGATCAATTTTTTTTTTGAAAAATCAACCAATTACAGCTAAATTAGGTGTACGGGGGTTTTCGACATGGCTGATTTTGAATCTGAAATCAGTTTTTCAAAATTCACAATCCAAGATGTCGGACCATTTTTTTAAAAAAGTCAACCAATTGATGCACAACCAATTAAAGGTAATTGATGTTTTTAATCCTGATCCGAAAAATGAATGATTCAAAGGGGGTATTCAAAATTAAAAACAAATTTGACGTTGAACTTGGCCACTACCTGTTTTGAAAATTTTCGACCAAGTTGGGAGTAGGATTTTTTCAATTTGCCAATTTTCAAAATCTGGTTACGAATCTGAAATCAGAGTTTCGCAATCCAAGAGGGCGGACCAGTTTTTCAAACAAAAACTGATTTCAGATTCGAAATCAGCGACGTCGAAAACCCCCCGTACACCTAATTTATAATAGGCTGATTTTTCAAACAAACTTTGATCTTGCAATGACCTTGAAGGTCAAGTTCTAGGTCATGGTCAAAGTCATATTCGGACCTGAAATTATCCGCTCTTTCCAAATCAGTAATGAAAAATGTGGCTTCGCATTTAAAAAAATTGTGTATGACGTCATACAGACCACATTAATGACGTCATCATTTAGCTGTCACGTCCTTTTGCATTATGATTTCTTTTGTGTAAGCAAAAAAATGGAGCAAATGGCGTTCTTTTTACTTAATGACGAAGTTCACCCCTATTTTTGACAAGTTTACCCCTGTCCGCCAGCTTGATGGTAACGCTCTAGGCAGACGCCTCTCGGAAATTTGCTTAAATATATCACGATCTTGTATGCAGCCAATTTTGAAACGTTTATTAACTATTTACTGTAACTATCCTCGGTTAACACTTCCATTGGCGCTTGCCTAGAAACGTGACGTAGTTCAGGTATTGAACTTAATACGATACATTCTGTCCATTTTCTGGATGACAAGCAAAAACAGGCTCTATCTCTGAGACTAAGATGGTATGGCAGCAGCGTTCCCCGCTCTAAACATGTCAATTCAACGTGAGCAAAATATATACTAATATAAGGTTAATTTTTTCACTATTGCTTGGTAATTATTATAATAATAGAATGGCATCTTTGTCCTACCAGTTAAATGTCCTACACGCGAAACATGTCGGTTTTATGACCCGTTGATATCATTAATAACAACCTAATTTTGCTTTTGTTGTTTAGGGAACAGCGTGTATGATAAGATTTTACAATGTCAAACAAAAAAGAGGTTTATACTAAAAACTAATATTAAAATTGGTATAACAGTATATAAACGTTATAATTTTTATTTAACCGTTTAAATACACACACAGGCACACATACAAACACACACAGTACTTTAAATTTATAAGACAAATATATTTGTTGTTGTCATGATGAGCCCTTTCATTTGATATATTACATGATGCGCTTAAAACATATTTATCATTTAATTTTCTAAATTGTCCCACAAAAATTAATATCAGAATATTCTATTCCTGTAAGTTACACTGTGAAGCACTACTTTCTCATTTTTTTTTAATTTCAGGTGAAGTAGGATTTTTGTGTAATTTCCTTAATTACTTGTAAAGAAATTATTTTAAAATTACAAAAAAATTATATTTGTGTATGCTACGAGAAGTTCCTTTCTGTGGGACATGTATTAGGTATTCTCAATTTCTTTCAGCATTTTAGGCTCAGTAGTTTTGGAGGTAGAAGAAGAAGATGCGTTAATTTTTAAATATTTTCCTTAATAAACTTAAACATATTAACTTAAAATTACTAAATCCTGCTTCATTATATATATATTTTTATGTAATATTTTTGGGCTCAACAGTTTAGGAGATAAGGGGGAACGGTCGATTATTGTATAGTTTCCCTATAGAAGTACCCTCAAACTCAGATTTTGTTCATTTACGCTATACACTCCTGAACGGGGCACCAAGGTGTGTATTGATACCAAATATCAGTCTTTTCGGTCCAGCAGTTTAGGGGGGAAATGGGCTTTAACAGACGGAGAGACACAAGTAATTCTATAGTTATGGTTTCCTTGCAGCGGTTGTACGAAACCCTATTATTTTTTTAAATGCGTAAAAATTTTCGAGTTATTTGCAACACTTTACGTTTATATACGTCAAATCGAATCCACTCAAATGTATACGAGCCTTGACGATAATTAATATCATATGAATTTGTAAAGTAAACTAGGAAAGAATCTCTCTCAGTTATGAGTACTGATAAAAAAAATTCCATGTTTTTTTCTATGTAATGCATCGTATAGTTGCATCGCTGTAATAAATATTGTTGGGTTGCGTATATCCAATATACGGACACCCTAATATGAATATTACTCCTGATTTCTCCTTCTTTCACATCACAGCTATTTTCTTCGAAACTACGGGACGGAAAAGTTTGCAATGCATAAATCTTGTGCCAAGGCTAGAAAGAGACGGCAAGAACCTAGTTCACTTGATTGGAAGCTGCATCCAATGAGCTCTGTGCAGTTTGTAGTTCAGTGACTGCACCTTCCAATCGTCTGAAATGTGAAATAGCCTCTTGCTCTCTCTATTGCCCTCTCTTTTTTTACTCTTGCCACGATATTTGTGTATTGCATGGTATCTCGAGAAGTGCATGCTCTTAAAACAGATCATGATCACAGATTAACAAAGAGTTTGTACTTCTGGAGGCAGCCTGCAGTGCACAAATTACGTGCTAAGTCTAGAGGCTATTTCAATCGCCTGGGAGCTGTATCCAATGAGCTATGTGCAGTTTGTTGTTCATTGGCTGCTCCTCCCAATCGACTGAAATAGCCTCTTGCTCCCTCTCTCTCTATCTATTGCTCTCCCTTTTTACACTTGGAATGATATTTGTGCATTACCTTAGAAAGGATGGAAAGAGGGGACAACATAGAGAGCAAGAGGCTATTTCATTAGATTGGTAGTTGCAGTTCCCAATCGAGTGAAATAGCCTCTTGCCCTCACTCATGCCCTCTCTTTCTAGTCTTGTCACGATATTTGTGCATTGCAGGCTACTTTCAGAAGTACAAGCTCTATGTGCATCACAGCCTACCTCCAGAAGCTCTAAGGCTTAAGTAGTTAAGCATTCCCTCAATGATGGCTAGGACTTACACCATTCGCACCCCTCCTGTCACTTATTTTATGTTTGTGCACCGTGCTGTATAGCCCAATCTTAGAGCATCTACATGCTAGAGGTAGCCTGCAGTGCATAAATATCGTCCCAATGCTAAAAAGAGACGGTAATAGAGAGGGTAAGAGGCTATTTTACTCGATTGGGAACTGCATCCAATGAGCTCAATGGCTACACCTACCAATCGAGTGAAATAGCCTCTTCCTCTCACTATTGCCCTCTCTTTCTATCCTTGACACGGCATTTGTACATTGTAGGTTACCTCCAGGAGGTGTATGCTCTGAGTTGGAGTTAAAAAAATATTTTAATATTCAACATAGCTTTCGTATCATAGAATTCATTACAAAGTGTTTGTAATACCTTCTGTTTGACCTCCGATGCATCGAATGAAAAACATCGATGTTTACTCGACGCTGAAGACTTAACAATACATCGGTTTGATTCGATGCATCAATACCATACATCGAGTGTTTTTAAAACATCTGAGTATAACGTCCATCCCTAATCTTTCCTCTGTAGTATTTCGAAAGCAATTGCACTAATTCTTTTTCGTTGACACTTACACAATAATTCTTTACTTATATCCTTGATTTCAGTTTGTCGAAAACCCCACATGTTTCATTAGCGCGACAAAATACGATTCGATTTTATTCTTCGACAATACCAACTACTGAATAGCAAATGATAAATCGAAGGTTCACGGTGCTGTAAGTGTTAACAGAATTCATCAATAGAAATGCAAATTTCCTCTGTCAGATTTTCAGCCAACCGAAGAAATGGAAAAGAGTAAAACCCTAAAAAAAGGCACGAGGAAAAAAGAACTTGGCAAAATCCTCTTAGAGTGCCTTGACATCGAGCAGAATTTAAATATCGTTTTCATATCAAAGACGGAAGGCGGAAGAAAGAATGAAAGACTTTGAGTAAATCATCAAAGGCAATTTAAAGGTCTTCCTTTTCTCCTGTCGGTGCCGGTGGTGGCGTATAACCTTTGACGTTCCACGGTCTTTCGTCTTTGTGTTACGTTCAAGAGAAATTAAATTTGAAATGTAAATAAGCGGCTCTCTCTTCTATCTATGAGATTTCGCTCGCTTTCCATTCTTTCCCGCGCTCGTGTGCTAATATCGAGGAGCTGTTCTCTCAAAGGAAATATCCGCTTAATATTGCTCCGTGTTTATGTTTTAGTTCATTAAGCGATGGTGGAGTTTTTTACTTTATGAAAAATACGACGTTTATTTGGGCATTTTGTCGAGTTATATGAAGATGCCGTAACTCAATAATAAGTTGAAGATATGCATATTTTATTTAGTAGTTTTATGGGTTTTGTTAATAGAGCAGAGAACTGGAGATTACTGAAGTCTACTTTTACAAAAAAAGTCCACGCGTGTTTGACTGAAGAAGTAAGATGGCATAAGACAATAAAATTTTGTTAACAACATAAGAGTTCTGTTAGCAAATATTTTGTTTCTTAATTAATTATAATTTTTACAGTCATTGTAATTTTTCTACAAAAGAATAAATAATTAGCTTTAAAAAACAACTGAGTTCAAAGGTTAATAACAATAGTGATACTGAAAAATGAAATATAAGTCAATTCGGTATTTTAAATAAAAATATTTTATGCTTTATAAAACTGAGTTTGAAGTTGGTGTCAAGCCTGAAAAATATGAGTTTAACATGGACTATAAATAGCTTTATTAGTTAATAACAGAAATTGTTGTAACAAATAGGCCCTGCTTACTATGTAATAAAAAAATAAAGAACCTGAGAGAAAAGGGTAATGCTGCCACCACACGCAGAGAATTTTTGTTGGAGAGAAAGACTCCGGGAACCCTTCTCTGTAGATGTTGGCTGAAAAAAAATATATATCAACGGAGATTTACTGCCCCTTATCTGCCTTGACTCTCAGTCCTTGGTAGCTTCTGGTTTTCGTCACCTAACCGCCTCTAAGAGGGTAACAACCAAAATAGACATCTCTATTGAAAAATAAAAAAATTAAGGAAAAAAATTTAAACAAACAATAATTCAAACCCAAAAATGAAAATGAAAGGCAAAAGAAAAAGTTGAACACTGTTAAGTAAACAATACAAAAAAATATAACCCCACAAAATTATGGCTTTTGACTAACCCCAAACTACAACAGTAAATTAATAGGACAACAATACTACTAATGTAATTACACCCACTAGTACGGGGGAGTAAAGGTGCAATTCAAACCCCAGTTTATCCAACGAATTTATGAGTATATCCCAAGTGAATATAAAAAAAAACAAAACCAAATTTAAATAATATATCAAGACAAGAAACAAATTTTTGCTGTTCGTTCCTTTTATCGATTCAGGGAGTCTGATGAAATCTTTGAAATTCCACAATCTAGCTTTGCGCACTCCGACGCTCTATCGCGAGGTTTCTTCCCGACCATTTGCTGGTCTAAGAAACCTCTACCCTGGGTTCAGAATTTAAACCTACAACTCTACGGAAAAACTCACAGATTTTTGGCGCTAATACTCCTTTGTTAGAAAAATGTAAAGGTACTCACCGGATGCGAATTATCTGTTAATCCCAAAAAGGTTTACCTGTGAATCAAGAAATAATTGAAGCTAATTTCCTAGCTAACTAAAGCTCTACCAAAATAAAACACACTCGCGACTCTCGCATTTCCCTCCTCTCGGCGATAAATTTAATTGACTTTCCCTAGAGCTATACTTTAGGAGCCTGGTTTCCATCTTTTTATGTGTCCTATAGCCGTCGAGACACGTACGACTAGTTTTCTTGAGTTTCGGCCCCGAACTCCAACGAGTCCAGTTGAAAACTCCTTCGAGTCCTGATGAAGACTAATTTTTTTCTTGATATCATGTTCCCGCGAAATTTCGTATTTACCCGTATATGAATTAATTTAAACAAATTTCCTCTATTTGTCGATTTCCCGCACGTCCATTGGTTCGGCTTTTTAAAAATCCCTCTTTAGAATAGTTTCTTAACTCGACCCAAATAGACTGATGACTAACTTTTTCCGAGTTTTTGACCTTTCGGCCATCTTTGATTTTTGCTACTTTTCCGCACGTACAATTTTACAAAATCAACTAACAACCAACAATTTGCGTCGACAAAAAGAACGAAACCGCAAACATTAACTATGCAACATTGTTTAAAATAAAATAGCATGTTTTTTTGATATTTAC
This sequence comes from Octodonta nipae, assembly GCA_034190945.1. NCBI lineage: Eukaryota > Metazoa > Arthropoda > Insecta > Coleoptera > Chrysomelidae > Octodonta > Octodonta nipae. Next base: position 55,931,579 of record CM067216.1, on the reverse strand, counting down.
AAATCATTTCTTTTAAATAAGACCTATTTCATTACATAAATTGCTTATTTAGCCCATAGCGACAAATTTCGACTTTACGATTAATTTCCTAATGCAACGAAAGAAGAAATAATTATTATTTCAGCTTAATTAAATAATTACTAAAAAATGAATTTGTTTAACACCACTGGGTGTTACATTATTTAAGTTATACAGCTGTTTTCCTATGTAAAACATATGCATTTCGCAGACTTGGAACCGACTTCAAACAGAATTTTATAGAGCATATAATATTTATTATTTAAAATATCCGATTGAATTATTTCTTACATATTAGTGTCATTATTAGTATGCTTTGAAGTCTGTTTTTATCTTTAAAAGCTGTTTATTTTACAATTTACAGTAATATAATAGCACAATTAGTTAAATAGTACCTGTTGCGTTCCCGCAATTTGTTTAGTGTATTGTTTAAATTTGATTGAATTACTTCATTGATTTTTAAACTTCTGCACCTTTTCCAAAACCTTCCGTCGCGCTAATGCTAATTTTAAGTGTTTTTTGCGTGTAAAATATAGACAGTATTCGTGATTCGTGTATTGACTTCCAAGCTATTTGGACGCTTTTTTGATTCCGTCTTAAGACGGCCGCTTTTTGTTGTTATTGTGTTATTATTTCGCGAGTTATAGTTCCGAGCGTAACAACCGCTAAACCGCTTTCATTTGTTTCTTTTGTGTTTACAAAAGCACATCATTTGTTGTTAAACCCGCATTTTTTGTTTGCTCAATCAATGAACATTACGTCGCTATTTTTTGTGTAACATGTTGTCCAGACGAAGCTCTAAAAACAGTTTCTGCCGCTGCGGGGCTAGCCTCTGAAGAAAGAAGAACCAAACAAACACCACCTGTAGAGCTTCGACGTAAATGGTCAGTGATTAACTTTTATTTGGTGATTTAATTTACGCGACGATACAATGTTTTATTGATTGTTCCGCTAAAGGTCCTTCGTCAATTACATACTTGCATTGAACCAGCATTGAACTAAAACCGCAACACCTAATTCATATATATTTTTTGGATATTATAGGTAATGTGCCATCGAATACATTACAGTACCTTTACACGAAATTACAAAACAATATTCTTATTAATTGAAAGGGTAGATCTTTTCAAACCCAATTTATCTTCTAAAAATCAATATTGTAGCCCCGGTAGTTTTTGCAAAATTTCAGTCAACCATATGAAAAAACTTTTTTTATAGGACCGTATTACATCATCAAATGATCGTATGATTATGAATAAACCAGGACTGGAAAGTAGAAGAGTTGATCTAGGGAACCCTAATCTCAGTTTTCCAAAATTTAAAGTATGTAAATACATATAATAATTGAAAATATTTGACCATTCAGTACTGGTCCCTCTGGACGAGTCCACCTGTGAAACTCTATCCTTATGACAAATAATCTCATTGTGAATTGTAATTTTTTGCAGACACCTATTTCTAGCATAATATTAAATTATTTAATAAAAAAAATAATTTGTCAATAACAACAAAAACATTTTTTGACAAAAAAAACCGTTTTTAAAAATTTGTGAGTTTTGGGACCTACTGCTTCCAGACCATTTACGAATGGACTCACATCTACCAATAGTTCACGGTATCTTTTATAATAGCTTACGCCTTTCATATACTATACATGATTGCTCCATCATTATTATCTGTGTCTACATGGAGTATTGGTATTCTATTTTGCTAAATTTATTACATAAATCCATATCATGATAGAAATATAAATATGTGTCTGTATAAAATGAATATTTGCAATAAGATTATTTCTTATAAGGATAAAATTTCACAGGTACCACCCCTTAGCAATGTCTCGAATGGACTCGGCCAGAGGGATTAGTTCTGAAAGGCCAAATATTTTCAATTATTATATGTATTTGTACTTGAATTTATTTAAAACTGAGATAAAGAGTCTCTAGCTCAACTTTTATTCATGATGATAGGGTCATCTGGTGAGCTAATATGATCCTGAAAAAAAAGATCTTCCATAGGTTTGGTTGAAATTATGCAAAATCTACAGGGGCTACAATATTTATTTTTAGAACATAAATTTGATATGAGACGATCTCAGTTAGTAAGAAGGTTGTAACTATAAAATAAAAAATATATAAACTGTTAATAATTTTTTTGTAATTTCGAGTAAACGTTTCATTATCTAAGGAATCATTTAGCGAAATTGAGTGCATAGTCATTTTATAGATTCTTCATTTCTCTACACATTGCCCAGAGTAGCAATCACGATTTATCGGTAGATTTTGTGTAAAAGGTAAAAAACTAGATTGTTACCGATTTTTTAAGGTTTTTTTGTTAGAAAAGAAAAACACATCTATAAAAATGTTGAATTTTATGTCAATTAGTCATGTTTTATCATTAGAACATATTGATATTGGTTTTGTTCTACTGTTAATTTTGTCAGGTATTTTCGAAAAATGACCTGGGCGAATGATTACACTTTAGATTTCAGAGCCTTTAATGAAGCATAACGGTTTTCTTAATATTGCATAAATATAAAGATTTCCATATAATTTCAACTTAAGTGAATACTATGTATACAGACAAATTGAGAATCTTTTTGAAGTCGGTTAATTAACATGTATTTTTATTTAATTCCAATCTATTTTCTAGAATTCGAAAACCAGGACTAAATTCATTTAATATTGTAATTTTTACTCTGCCAAATTTCATCATCAGAAAGGTACTTCAGTTTAAAACAAAATTTCTGCATCTTTTTTGTGGTGGATTAATTAAAATTTATTTTCATTTAATTTCATCCCATTTTCAATTGATTCCAATATTAATAATTACTTTCAATTAATACCCTCACCATCGCCAAATTTTATGGTAAAATAACTAGAAGAAAATAATGGACCATTTTTGAGTTCCTCCGTAATCGAATACGGTTGAAACTATCAAAATTAGTTGAACATATATAAAAAAATAAAAAAAACATGCACATGAAATGGGAAACTTCTCCAGTTTTTGATAAATCTTTATTAGTGTTAATTAGTTATTAAAATACAATCAGTTGCAAGATTAAGCATTCACTTTTTGCTTTATTTAGAAAGAAGAAATTGAAATTAGAAAAGTAGCTTGCTATTTTATTACGGCTTGATCCATTCCAATTGGAAATTATGGCTTTATCCCAAAAAACATATGCAGTTTTACAGCAACCGACCCGAGAGTGTTCATTTATCAGAACTACTCGTATCTGTTCAAGTCAGCCTCAGGTGGTAAGACTTTTTTTGCTTCAAATGCATCCTCCGACACCACCTGATGTTCCCGTTACAGGGCATGCATATCCACACAGCCCGGGTATATAAACCGATTTAACTCGGTTATATTAATTGAGCTGAATCAATTAAATGCCGGCGGGCACGGCTATTTAATTATGTCTGGAATTAACATCGAAACAGAGAGCACAAAGTGTTTGCATAAGAGCGCGGGGGGCGGGGGAGACCAAAGCGGCGCGGTCGGTCGGTCGAATCCGACGCTCTCTGGCCGCCCGCAGTAGCGAATGCTGTTCAGCTGGCGAACGATGATAAACAAAAGAGACCTGTTTGGCGTTTGGATGCTCTGGCTGAGTCTAAGTTAAGGTTTGTTAAACTCTGTGAATGCAGCGTGTTTGTGCAGATTGGAGTGACTGCTGTTTGATCTTGCCAAATAAAGGTTTTAATCTACGATGACGTCTCGTTTTGTTGTTTTATTGTTAGTCAATAGGAATACGACATCCATTCGTTTTAGTGAATTTAATCAAGTAATATAAATTATGAATACTGGGTGGGCAACATATAACTCCATTTGTCGAGCTAAAATCCTACCACGAATTGACTTCAGGTTCAATCATGTCATGGCGTATGTGAGACTTACAGCAACTCGCATATTCTCAAAAAATACTTCCAGTCTGAATAAAATCTCAGATACCCCTGCTCTTGCACCATCTATCCTCTCCTACTTTCTCTGCACCACAGCAGTTTCGAACTCATAATTTATTCCCCAGTTCCGTGTATTCGTCATCAAACATTTCACAACATTCTGTACCTCCATAGTGCACCCAATCGCCACCATTACCTCTCATATCTGAAAAAAGTGATGTGTGGGGTATTAACATTTCCAGTACAGACACATCATCCTTAACCAACATAAACCCATTGAAATACCGTATAAAACAGTCTTCTCCTATAGCATTTATGTAATGAAGGAATTAGTTTGTCCATGTAGACAAACAGCTCATATCCTCACATCTGGTATGAGTTGTTTCGTCTATTGGGTTATGTTTACGTTAGTCGTGCATTTTCTGTGTCATATACTCGTATTTACACCTTCCTTTATTCCTCCTATTCATTCCTTCATATATGCTTCTCCTCTTGTCCATTTCTTGTCTTATAAGTAGAAGCCCAGTGATCACGAACATCCTTTCAACCGAGCCTCACAATAATTCTAGCACATTCGAGCAGCCCACCATCATTGCACTATACTGCACAGATGCACCATAGACATAAAAACACTACACACTACCTCAGACCCTTCACGTTAGGTAGCAGTCTACATAACGACATTACTAGTTTGTAATAAAGGCAACAGCTCGCCTGCATTACAGACCTATGGATATTGTTATATACTCCGTGGGTTTAATTAAAATTTAAAAACTAATTTTCACTCTCACTTTCTAAAAACTTTTATTTACATCAAATATACAAAACAGCAGATTCGAATATCGAATATCATAAATATAATACAACACAAGCTCTTCGTCGCACAAACTAACTCCGCGATAATGGGTCGTTCCTTTTTAAAACCAGCATCGAACACTCTCGTACAATCCGTTATCAGTTCTACAGCTGCCGAGATCAATTTTTTGTCCTAAAAGCGATCGATGTCGTACTGGAATAAAAACAGGCGCGGCTTAGGGAAATTTCGTTACAATTTGCTTGTTTTACATCAGAATCCGTTTATTATTGGGATAAAAAATTGAGCTACTAATGAACGAGTATTCGTATTTTAGGTATTAGAAATATTGTACACGGAATTTGGTACAGAACATTTTTGTTGCATTACATTAGAGTTGGATCTCAGTTTGGTGTGCTATTTATATGAAAACCATTATTACACCTAATTTTTTGCGCTATCGGTATATGCTACACAACAAATTTAAGTCAACAAATGGCGAAGTGAGATCTGGAGAACATGTGGTTTCATAAAAACAGAATAATGTGTTTTCAGACCTATGTTTGCCGATATCGTCTTGCATCCCACAATTGCCAGATTTCACAAATAAAACATTCTTTATGCTATTATGATTATACCATTGGAATTGGAAAGTGATGGAGAATGTAATAGAGGAAGCTCGAGCCTGTATGCTCGAGCATCGGGGGTATGCATATCCTGTGGATAAAGGTGGAAACACATTATCTTCACTTCACGTGAGCTCATATGTTGTCACATCGGTGAAATCTCACATGCTGTCATGCCTTGGAAACTCACGTCACATTTATCACTTTACATTGTGTTTCGTGATGGAACGAGTTCCTCAGAATTCGAAGACATTAAAAATATATAAAATTTAATTTTTCTTAGTGTTTTAACTTATTATTATTCTTATTTTACACCTGATCCTACTATTCCAAAAGTAGGTATAATAATCATTTCACTAATGTATAAATTTCTCTTAAAATTACATATTTATATTGTCACTTAAGTTATGTCAAAAGCAGAACTACAGATATTGGGTACTTGAAAAACCACAATAGATGATGGAAGCATAAGCACAATGTATAGCCAGGGATTGTCGGCTCTGCAGTCATAGGTCTGTTTTTTTATTGAAAGTGCACTAAATGGTGCGAATTATTTGGAACTACTATATAATACCGGCAATTGCAAGAGTCTTTTCCAATGCAGGGTATCCCGGAATGCCTAATGATGTTCTATGTTTTTAGCAGGACGATGTGCCGCTACATTATTCACAACGAACGTATAAAAGAAATCGCATTGCTCATTGTCACCTACTAAATTGTGTCAATTTGTACACTTGCTTCGATTTTTTCGTATTCTTTTGTTACATGCCTTGCCGTTGATTGTTTTGGTTTAAGTGAATAAAGGAGAATTTTTTGTTGAAAAATTTATGTTCCTGTAAGTAGAATAACTAAATCTTTCAAATCGATATATTAAATATTAGAGTGGTTCTTTAAAAAAATTGTGTACTAGGTCATACAGACCACATTAACGACGTCGTGAGAAATCTATATATGCCCAAATTTACGCATTAGTATCTAGATTTTATTTGGTATGTTCCAGACTTTACGTGCATACTGTGTAGATAGATAAATATAATAATGAATGAGGACAATGACGATCTAGAAAGGACAAAATAAAATAAAAGAAATAATTGAAACGAGAAGTTTGAGGAATAAGATGCAGGTTAAAAATAACAGTTTCAGATACCTTTTAGTAAGAAATAGTCTCAGATCATGTCACGACAGATATTAAAAAAAGTTCCTGGACACCCTATATAAACTAAAAATTAGAGTTTTCTGAAGTTATTATCAACACTTGTCGGCAAGTTACCGAATGTTTTTGATTCATACGTTTTATACAAAAATATGCACGGCAAAAATTTTGCAGCAATTTATTATTTTAACTGCAAACGGAAAAAATGCTCTAAATTAGAGTAACTGTCAAGGTGTTTGTTACACAAACTCACACGAGAAAATAATCCAATTTTTAATTAACTCTAACGAGTCTAATCTCACATTCTATCTTGGAAGGCATTAAAAGTTTCAATTCAAATTGTTGTTTCCGACATCCATTAAAGTGAAGGAAACTAAGGAAATACACTGGCGCGCTATATCGAGGAGATGGCAAATAAGACCCTAATTGTGACTGAAATATTGGAGTAATGGAATGCAGAGTGGAGATAATTTAAACAGGAATAAGTGCTTCTCTTGAATTCTCCCCGACGGCAAATAATTTGTTGGAGAAGTGGTTCAATTTCGAGAACGCCTAGGAGTATTGACCGACTAAGGAATCATCATAGTAATGGGAAGTACGGTGGCGATTTGTGAAAACTAAGTTATTGGCTTCATTGATGGAATTGCTGAAATCATAAATTCATCAAGGTAATCAACTTGGAGTTGATTTCTTGGGTATGTTTGTGTTTTATGTAGTGTTACTTTATGAGTTTATACGAATATGTTACAAAAAATGGTGTTTACCTGAAGTCAATGTACTAAAAAGAGTTGAAAGCAACTGTTGGGCAACAACTGTATATAAAATAGATAAAAGGTATACAATGAAAAAAAACTATAGTACTTGGCAACAACTTAACAGATCATTATCCGTTATTATATAATTTGCAGCTCCAACAGCAATGTCAATCAAGTTCAGAAATTATTGACATATACAAGAATAGAACTAAAATAAACTAAAACAAGTTGATACAACTAGTTAAAGAAATTATCTGGAAAGTTGGCTATTGTTTCCAGGATCTAAATTAAATTCAAAGTCCATCTTCTAATAGGTCGGTCATGATAAAAATTACAAATAAAGTAAAAGCTAAAACCGTGCTGGTTTTCTTACATCAATTAGAAAGAGAGATTCTTTAAAGCAAAAACATCTTTAAAATCAAAATCATGAAAGCATTAAGCAAGAATACAAAAACTATACAAATTTTTTAAGTAAACTAAAATGAAAAACTATAAAACTAAATTGTTTGATTCAAAAACAAATTATAAGAAATCTTGGATACTGATTAATGAAGCAACAAACTTAAAAAAACGAATGATTGAATTTGTCATTTCACATAAAGATTTACCTAAGTATAAAATACAAAAGTAACCTAGTTTAAAAAGTTCCAGAAAACAAATGTGTACTACATACAATGTTTCTGAAATCCAGTGACCGTGAGAAAATTGAAGAAATCATATCAACGTTAAAACAATGTGTGTCCAGGGAATGATTTCTGCAAAAAAAATACTAAATTGATAAAAACACTTATTAGTAAACTCTTAATTTACTGATCACAAATGAACAAGAAAAATTAAAAATTAATTTTTAATTTTTCTTTTTCATTTATGTTAAGTTATATCATTGAAAACGGGGTCTAATTTAGACCTTGAAACGCTTGGATTATTCGTTAACATTTATAAAAATATTTTAGTACATACATTCATCTCAGACACTTGAATTTTTCAATATCATCCATGTAAGTGTGAAAAGTATTTGTGTATTCAATAGTAATATTTACAATCAAACCTTACCTATGTATACATGGATACGTTTAGATCATATTTCGCGTTCTAATTTCGCTGATCGTTGTATATTCACTTTAAAAATTTACCTCTTTTGCTTGGTTAAAGGAAAAGTTTCATCAAAGATCGTTGACGGTCTCGAGAGCCAATAAAGGAGAGGGCTATGGCGTTGAGTTAGCCTCTCAACACATAGAGAAAAAAATATTGGCCGAAAAAATTGTTTCCATAACATGTCAGTGAATTTTAAAACAGGGCCTCTCCAAAGGAGTAAAGTAAATGACCCAGAATCTCCCACTGGTAAAACAGTCTGTCCCACTGATTTCAGGGGGAGTAAAAGTTTACTGAGAAAGACACTCAATCTGGACAATTCTACTAGACCAAGAACAAAAACAAAACAAACAGGAAATTTCGGAAAAAAAGAACTATCCCAATTGGAACATGGAATGTTCAAGGACTTCGTACTAAACAAAAAGAAATAATAAACGAAATAGATAAACTGAAGACGGATATCGTTATATTAACCGAAACCAAAAAAAGGGTTCAGGTCAAGAATTAATAGATAATTACTACCATATCTGGGTGGAGTTCCTAAATAAACAGACAAAAAGTGGAATATCTGTCCTAATAAAAAGAAAATGGAAGGACTATATTTGATCAAATAAGGGAGAGAATAATCAGGTCAGATATCAATATACATGGACAATCAACAACGATCCTAGGATTTGGACCGCGTCATTTTTTCGAATTAACTTATTTATATATCTAAAACCAGCATATAAACAAAGTTTTTCGACGTTTCGTCAACACTTATAAGGGGATTTTTCAAGGATGAGAATACAAAACAAATGTTACTTACCTGGAGACGACTCCATCCTAAGGATTTAAACTTCATATACAAAAAGGAGAAAAAAGGGTATGCTCAAACTATAGAGGAATAGCGGTAATACCATCCATAGCCAGTTATTTGCAAGTACGATAAAGAAAAACTAGAAACCGAGGGTGTAAACCTTGGGGAAGAACAAAGTGGTTTCCGAAGAGAAAGATCATGTTTAGACAATATTCACTGAATTAGACAAGTAATAGAGAAAAAGAGGGAGAAACCAATAGAAACACACATGATCTTTATAAATCTGTAAAAGGCATATGATAATGTACCAAGATGTAAGGTCTGGCAAGCAATGCGAAGAGTGAATATAAAAGAAAAATGGATTAATATAATTAAAAAAAGTATAATAACAACGAAAGCAGAATAAAAATAGGAAACCACTACGCAAAACCCATCGTAATAATCAAAGGCTTGAAACAATGGTGTACCGTTGATCTTCAATATATACATTGAACAATCTCTGGACACCTGGTACCGTCAATGCTTGGATATGGGATTTAAAATAGACAATCATACATTGCTTTCCATATTATACGAAGATGATCAAGTCGTATTTGTCCAAAATCATGAAAATATGGAATCTATGTTGAGGAAACTACGAAAGGAATATCGGAAATGGGGGATGAATATCAACTTCCGCTGCAGAAAACTTAGAAATAGACGGCCAACAGATAAAATCGTGCAGTGTTCTTAAATACCTGGCATCTGCGAGAAAGAGATCTCAACGAGGATAGGTATAGGGAAAATGGCGACAAAAACTCTACATGGTTTGCTGTGGACTGAGAATTTAATCCAGGATACAAAGAAACGTTTGTTCCATAGCATTGTGGAAAATATAGTACTCTACGGCGCAGAGATGTGGTCAATAACAACAGCAGTTGGAGATAAGATAAGAACCGTAGAACTGCACTATATGAGGAGATGTTTAAGGGTTACAAGGCAGGACAAATTAAAAAATGAAATAACAAGGGAAACAATGGGAATAACAAAGATACTGGAAAATCGAGCACTCCAATGGTATGGACATGTTAAAAGAATGCCAGAAATCAGATGGTCAAAAAATTATAGAGTGGTCATCAAAGGGAAAAAGAAAAAGAGGCCCACCTATTCCGAGTTGGTAAAAAAATATATAAAAAAAAATATAAAAATATGTGATGGTTGAAAAGGAACTTGAAATGGGAGATTAGGAAAATAGAGACTTGTGGAAACAAAAAACGGTAAACCCAGGAGGGTAAAAATGGAAAGACGTATTAACATTATTGTTAATATAATAAATTATTTACTTTCAACGAAAATTCATAAAGGTTGCCCTTCAGACGATATTTTTGTGTGATTTCTTCACAATGTTTATTCTTGCTCTTATGTAAGTTCTTATTGTGTGTGCAACTAAATGAAAAATTATTACTTGTTTAAAATATTTATTAAAACCATTATAGAAAGTTGATTCCCAATATTTTACAACGGCTAATGTCGTTATCGAAATAAAAAGTGACAATGTTTTCATATGAAACGCTAAACCCAGGATATCTGTCAACGAGAGTGAGGATTCATAGCGTTTGATGTGTGCTCTCGTCTGTAAAGCCACCCTCCCAGTTAAAAATGTCCTAAAAACTCTTTTATTGGCACGATATTGTCATAAAACCGAAGTTTACCGTCGCTGCTCGCGATAAAATGGCAATTTCAACGTTTAATGGTGATTTCCATCATACATTACTTTTCGGCCAACATTTGCAAAACACAAACTCGTCGAACGCTTTGTGTTTTGTTGTATTTGCTGTTCCACGGTCTAGTCAGAGGAATGAACATAAAAAACGGCAGTTCAATATCGCGTTCTGTTAAAATATGAGAAAAACTTTGGTTCGGGATGTTGGAGTATTAATATGTATGAGTTATAAAGTGGAATGATAAAATGTCACACGGGACACGATGACGCATAAATATTTCTCATTATCTGCTCAACGATCTGCCATGACAAAGCATTTAATTGTTTTATTACCGGAAGGGTAATTCGGGAAATTTATGCATGAAAATGTTGAATTCAACCTTGGAAAGGATTAATTTTTGAAATGTATTTAACATACTTTTATTGCCACCCCTTCCCCTAGTAACTTTTGAATCTCGAACAAAAACCACGTAAAATGATGTCAATGAAACGAAATTTTGTCATAAAAATTGGGTATTTGAATGTTTGAGCAAAGACAAAAGTCTTTTACAAATTCCAGCGACTTTTGTTTTTTGTGCTATACACTTTTCACTTTTGTTTTTGCTCAAGTATTCTGTAGGTTAATTACTAAAACAGAAAATTCCACCTTGTCTTAGGGTACTTTCCCTGACTGAAGAAGACGAAGCGATGTCTAAGTACTTCTTGGGAAATAACACCAGAGTTAAGAAAATTGCTGTATATTCCAAAAGTTTCGGGGTCTAGGTCAGACCCCGTTGTCAATGGTCAACTATTGATAAAAAAGGAACAATTCTAAGATGAAAAAATAAAATATTTGACAATATGTATTATTTGATTTCTGACGTAACTAAGAGAATTTTATTTGTAATATACAGGGTAGCACAGAAACTTCTAAAAAGCATATAATCATAATGTTCCTTTCAAATTGGAAGAATTTTGTTGATTCAGTTGTCCCATTAAAATCATAAGGGAAAACCTAGGAAAAACCTTATGAACTATCCCGATATTGGGTTGTTCACAAGGACATGACCATTAGCAATTTATTCCTTAATCATCGGCAACCAGGAACGACTGAATTCTACCGAGGTAGTAGCGATACAATCGTTTTCATTTAACAAAATTAAAGCAGACTATTTTAATTTTCTTTTGGTGTTGTGTTCTTCTTTGTGTAACATAACTGAATTTTTAAACTGTATTTTATGACCAAGGTTCCAAGCATGTTCACAAATTTTGGATTTTTCAAATTGTCGTTTTTTTATGTACTTTTTGTGTTCGTTTATTCGAACACTTAGAGGTCGAGAGGTTTCTCCAATATAGAATTTATTACATTCACAAGGGATTTTATAAATGTAATTTTTTGTATTTTGACTTGTGTGATTTGGTTTGGTTTTTGATATAATTGATTTTAGTGTATTTCTTGTTTTAAATGATTTTTTGATATTATATCTGTTTCCCACTCTTTTTAGTCTTTCTGATAGACCCTGCATGTATGGTATATTTATTGTATTAATGTGATTACCTTGGGAGTCAGTGTTGCTTGGTGAACTTTGATGTTGGTTGTTAGGGATTGTTTGGTATTGGATTTTGTTTAACTGGTTATTAATAAATTTATTTGGGTAATGATTGGCAGAAAGTACATTTTTTATAAACGTTTTTTCTTTATTGAATTTATTGATGTTAGAACAGTTGGTTTTTGCTCTGTCATCTATAGATTTGATGATACCTCTTTTGACTGAATTTGGAATATTAGAGTTAAAGTTGTGATACCTGTTACTATGAGTCGGTTTTCTGTAAACTTCTGTTTCAAAAGTCGATTGTGTTTTGGTTATTAAAATGTCTAAGAATGGTAATTTGTTATTCTGTTCAAGCTCTAGTGTAAACTGAATAGTTAGTTCTGAGTTGTTTATGACTTTAAGTAATGCATGTAAATCCTCAAGATTATGTTCCCAAATAACGAATATGTCATCAACATAACGTCATCAAACCAAAGGTTTAATCTATTATGAGAAAATTGTTTGTTCTTAAAATTTTTCCATAACCCATTGTCATCCCGAAATCTTGTTGGTAGAAGTCATCATTAAGTTGAAAATATGTTGTCTTTGTAAAGATGTTACTAGTTCCATTATTGTATTAATGGACAATTGAGTACGTTTAGCTAGTAAAGAATCTTGTTCTAATCGTTCTTTTACTATGGGAAGTGTTTTGGTGACAGAAACATTATTCTATAGATTCACAATGTCAAAACTTGCTAGTGTGAAAGTATTTTTGTATTGTATATGTGATAATTTTTCTGAGAAATGTGCGCTGTTTTTAAGATGAGAGTTAGACTTACCAGTAAGTGGTAAAATAATTTATAAAAGGATTTTTGAGAGCTCAACGGTTTTACCTTATGATTTTAATGGGTGCACTGAATCAACAAAATTCTTTGGTCGCATTTTTGGCGAATGCATCTTATAACAATGTCGCACCTAGGAGCGCCACATAAAATTCTTCCAATTTGAAAGCAACTCTATCATTATATGATCTTTAGAAGTTTCTGTGCTACCCTGTATATTACAAATAAAATTCTCTTAGTTAGTCAGAATTCAAATAATACATATTGTCAAATATTTTAATTTTACATCTTAGAACTGTGCCTTTTTTATCCATAGTTTCTTAACCATTGACAGCAGGCCCCGAAACGTTTGGAATATACAGCAACATTGAAAAATATGCCACAAATGTCATACAGAAAACAAGACGAACCGAATCTCCAAACTTAACAGGTTTTCAAACCAAAGAGTACTTTTGCTTCTTTTGGTTATAAAGACTTTTCCTTTTGAACAAAAGGGTCAAACGCCTCGCAAAATTCGTAGAGATTTACTAAATCCCAAATGTTATTTTGCTTTTGTCAAAGCAATCCGAAGCAGTAAACTAGGATTCGGATTTCATCTTAACCCAACCATATTAAATGGAAGTCTTCAACCTTTCCGGGTCTCATCAGTTAGGCAAAGAAGCCTAAGAGCTAATTTGATTATTAAGGTGTCGTATTATCTAGTGCCAAATTAGATTTTTTTCCAATGGAAAGGATGGACGCATTATTTGAAAGATATTTTTATTCTCTATTCAACATGATCATGTATTCATTGGTCAAAATGTTGTCCCCGCTCCTCCTAATAATAAACTAGCCTGTCCCTGCCTGTCTGTGGGATATTAGCCTAAATGTCTCTTATTCTGTTTTTTAATTCGTCTAATTATTTAATGATTCCGGTTCCGTAACGTACACTACTCCACTTCAAATATAGCCAATAAAAAATCTAGAGGCGTCCTATCTGGTGAACGAGCTGGCCATTCGATAGGACCGCGTCTATCAATCGATCGATTATAATAAGTTTCATGTAGCCAATCTGAAATTGGTCTAAAATAATGCGAGGGCGCCCCATCTTCCTGAAATACGACTTGCCTATTAAACTATTAAGATACAGAGGCCCTATTAGGTTTTCAGAAATATTGAACCTTAAGATGGTGTGTTATTATCCCTGCCCAAACATTAACTTTTTAGGAGTCTTAGTTGATTTGGGAATGGGTAATGTGGCCCCTGTCAATTTTATGTGAAAACTGCGTCTCACAGTATAGTAGAATACTATTTATTTGTTGATTGTTAATAATATTTAAGATTAATAAACAAAAGGGGAGAAGGTAGGGAAGGCCGAAGAGACTCGCGTAAAGTTAGCCCGATCATTTCACAATATTCGCTTTTTGAATATTGGAAAATTGGCCGTAAATTAGCCGTAAATATACCGTGAAAGAAAAAAAATTGCCGCTTTGTTTTTTAATTTTTTTATCGCTGGTCATGCTAACTTTAAGTAAAGTTACTGCAACAATTTTTCATTTTCAATAAAAATCAACTTTAGAATGACTAAGTAGGTGCTAAAAATTAGCCATAAATTTGCCATGAACGAAAAGAAATTTGCTGCTACAAGTCTTTTATTTTTTATCCATGGTTATGTTAATTTTATAGGTAAAGTTAGCACGACAATCTCTCATTTTCAATTAAAATCAACTCTTGAAAGATTAAGTATGTGCTAAAAATTAGCCTTATTTTTTTTTCGTTCCCGGCAAATTTACGGCTAATTTTTAGCACCTATTTAGTCATTCTAAAGTTGATTTTTATTGAACATGAGAGATGGTCGCGCTAACTTTACACATAAAATTAGTATTACCATGGATAAAAGATAAAAGACTTGTAGCGGCAATTTTTTTCCGTTCACGGCAAATGTACGGCTAATTTTTAGCACATACTTGATCATTCTAAAGCTGTTTTTATAATATCGTCGGGATGCATTTCAATTTGGTGAAAGCCACTCGCTAAGTCTAAAGTTGTGAAATATTGGCATTTGACAAGTTTATCGAGAATATCGGAAATATTTGGAATGGGATAACGATCATCAATTTTTTTTTTCATTTAGTGTACGATAATCTAGTACTATTCGCCATTTTTTAATACCGAAAGCATCGGCTTTTTTTGGAACTATCCAGATCGGGGACGACCATGGAGAATTACTTCCTCGAATAATTTCATTATCGAGCATTTCTTTGATATGTCTTTGAATTTCGGGTTTATGAATAAAAGGATATCGATATGAGTTTGAATAGACTGGAATTTCGTCAGAAGTTTTTATTTTGTGTTTTACTTGGTTAGTGAAAGTCAGGGGTTCATCACTAGTTTTGAAAATGTCAGAAAATGAATGACATAATTTTGTGATATTTTTCTTCTGAGTTCATGTGTTGAGTTCGGATTAAGTTCGTAATGTCATTTTTTGGAATGTATTGTTCTTTATTGGGATATATTGTTGCATGAAAAATTTCAAAGTCATTATGATTGAGAAGTTTTACAGATATGGGAGAATATTAATTTATTTCTTGGGGGTCATCAGTGTTATTTTGAATTTCCAAATTGGCATAACCATTTATTTATTTATTTATTTATTTATTTATTTATTTATTATACAATAGGTCATCTTACAGGTTGTCCCTAAGGCAAACCCTTAATAAAGATGACACACAGTGACAAATAGAAAATTACAAATAGGTGAACTCGAAATAATTAATTAACAACAAAGTTCAAAACTTAACAATATCTAAAGAGAAAAACTTAAAAACTATTAAATTATATTGTGGATCATGTTTATATATCACTGTTTACGCCTGTATTATAAAACTCTTGTAACGATCTAGATAAATTTTTCTTAAAATTATTAAAATTGGAGGAAAAGATATCTACGTTTAAATGACAAATTATATTATAAGCATTCATACTTCTTATTAACGGGAGTTACCGTAGTAGTTGGTAGAATAGTAAGGAACGTAAAAAATCTGTTTGTGTCTTGTTCTAGGAAAACTGCAATTAATTGGTAAATTCTTCAGACACCATTCAGAACACAACATATTGTTAATAACTTTATAAATAAAACAAATATCGGCAAATTCTCTTCTGATAAACAGTGGCTGAAGGTTGTAGAATCTCAAGTTGTGACTATATTCATGGTAATGCCGAAACCTAAAATACCTATAATTAAGTGCATTCACAAATTTTTTTTGTACATGTTCTAGGGATTTTATATACTTATCATACATAGGATTCCATGCCATACTGCAATATTCTAAAGAACATCTTACGTAAGAAATATACAACCTTATTACTGTACTATGGTCTTTGAAATCTTTTGTATTTCTTAGTATTTAGCCCAGGAGCCTTAAGGCTTTTTGTACCATAAAGGAAATGTGGTTATCAAAGCTTAACTTTTTGTCCATAATAACTCCTAAATCTTTAATTTGGGTTACATGAGGAATAATATCATTATTGATGGTCATATCAACTAGTGGTGGATTAACTAATCTTGAAAATAGTATACAATTGCACTTCGTTACATTCAATATTAATCTGTGGACTTCACAGAAATTAAAAAAGCTACAAAGGTCGGCTTGCATTAATTGGTAATCATTAATTGTTGAGATTTTTCGATAGATTTTCATGTCATCAGCATATAAAAGTACATTACAAAAAGAAAAACATTCAACTACGTCTGAAATGAAAATACTAAATAATATTGCGGTTGTTATACCTCCTGGGATAAAGCAATTACCTATTTTAATTGTATTTATCTCAATTTCGCCATTTTGAATGTTAATTGGAACTTTGGAACCATTGAGGTATGGTGTTCTAGTCGGGCAAAGAATAAAAGTTTGTTCTTTGTTTCATAATGATCTAGATTAATTTTGGAAGTTGGAGTTTTCAAAGTGAAATTTCTTATATCAATTTGAACATTGAGGTCTTTCATTGTTTCATACCCTATTAAGCTGTCAAAGAAATTGTGAAACTTAAATAAATAAAATTTAATATTTTTCTTAGAATTAAATTCTGAAAATGCTGGGATTTCGATACAATAATTTTTGGTCGTTGTCTGAAAAATTGAAGAAATCGTAAAGGGTTCTGTCTTTATGAAATCTGACAAATAGTTTTCTGCTACTTCAGGGTTCAAAAATGATTTTGTTGCACCCGTGTCTATTAAAAGTTTCAATGAGGGTTGGATATTTTTATATAAGGTAGATCCTTTTTGTCATAGATATAATGTAGTTCTATGTAGGGTTTTTCGTTGAGGCAGTTTTCAAAACATAGAAGCATTGTCAGGTTAATATTTAAAGACAACGTGTTTGTGAAAGCGAAAAATATTTATTCATTTTTATTTCAACGTTACTCCATGTTTTATTAGAGGACACCGCAGTAGTTTAATCAGTAAAAGAGACAGGCTAGACTTCATTGACATATAATACAAACAAATATGGTTCTAGTTCAGAACACAGAGCAAAACCAGATGTACCTACGACCGAGTTGTTCAAAGCTGGATTAACTCTCGGATTTGTTAATCCCGGTTTAAAATTTAATTCCAGATAATAATTTGAGTTGTTGTACAATCTGTAAATAATCCTGAATTTGTTAAACCACGGATTAATTCTCCAAAGTATTTATTTCTTGTCTATGACATATTCTCTCAATGTTTCATGTTGTTTTGTCAATATTGAAAGTCACAACAACAACATAATTTGTCTGTATTTTTATACCGGTTTTTCTTATTTGCAGATGATTTCATCTGTAATGATTATTTTCTAAATAGAAGAAAATGTCCGAATTTAGGAAGAGAAGCACGAATTTCAAACCTCACGAGGAATATTGGGTGGAACAACAGGTTCAGTTGCGCTAAGATTATTAGCTATATTGTGAAGAACTGCTACAACAATTGCCTCAACTCTTGCAGGTGTTACTATCAGTCCAAGGGATCGAATTGGAAAACGTCTTTTCCAAACACCTAAACATCTTTCTATGGGATTCCGTGTCCTAATTTGTGACTCATTAGATAGATGATCAGCTGGAGGGTTTGGTTATGCTAACGGAGTTATTAAATATTTTTGATGGGATATCCACTGGCCCCAGCTTATGCTGCATTACCATATACCCCATTTTCAATTTGACCTCTTAACCAGGAATTATTAAATATTTTGGAATGATATGTAGGTCCTAGTCAGCGACCTTTTTTTGAATATTGCGTTCAGCATCAGATGTAACCTGAACATTGTATGAAAAATATTCTTTCCGTTTACGAAATATTTCAGTATTTTCACCTCCAAATGCTTGAATTCGAATATGTGTACAAACAACGGCACCAATGCCTTGTGGAAATTTAGTAATTGTATAGAAAGTGGCAATCTTTGGTCTAGTATCATTTTCACTATTAGGCATGTTAATAAAAAAACGTGGGTACAAACTTGTTAAAGTATGGGATACTTTATGGATAATTCTACATCCTGTTGGCTTATCAATACCAATGAAGTCAGAGGCGTCATACCACCAGTAGCATAAAATCTTAAACTTAGTAGTACCATATCTTGTACACTAACACTGTAATTCCTGTCAGGGATTTTTTATGTCATTCATTATTAATTCAATGATTATGCTGACAGCATATTTCGGTAATCGAAATCTGTTAAGAAATTCTCTTTCAGTCCATTTTTCAAAATGGTTTTCTCAAATATGTTGGTGTCTTCCTTAAGGGTTCAACAATTTGTACTAGTTCCAGAAATTATTCATCGTCTGTTATTTCTTCTATTAAATCAGCCATTACTACTTTTTTAAATAGCACTTTTGTTTGTAACAAAACAAATCTAAGAACGAATTTTTTACAAACTACAAAAAAATGAAACCTGG
This sequence comes from Octodonta nipae, assembly GCA_034190945.1. Classification (NCBI taxonomy): domain Eukaryota; kingdom Metazoa; phylum Arthropoda; class Insecta; order Coleoptera; family Chrysomelidae; genus Octodonta; species Octodonta nipae. The sequence goes on along the minus strand of CM067216.1, from coordinate 55,912,485 downwards.
AAGAGAGTATACAATATCTCTGATATGTGAAGTTAACCTGAAAATTTCATCGTGACATTATAACCTAGGAATTACGGGTAGCAGCAATTACATAGAACGGCTCCAGATTCGGAACCTCTATGTGCTTGTTTCCCCCAAAAATCCTAGATGTCGGTCTTTACATCTCGCGTCTTCAAATTTAACAAAATGTATCAAATACATAAAGAAGTGTTCGAGAGGACATTCCATTGGGGGAAGCGCAACTGATAAAGGTTCCCTAACCAGAAACAATATATATTATATATATTGTCTTGCGTACAAAAGAATGACACCTCGAAGAGAGTAATCTACTATATAGTTCATAACTTGATATGTGAAATTTCACCTGTCAAAGTAGCGTTCTAAACGTCACATTAGTTCTTAATCTCGGTTTAATCTATGAATATTGAGGGATTCTTTTGAACCAGGGTTAACTCAGGATTAAGTGTTAATCTCGAATTGTACAATGAAATTTTTTGGTTAATCGGAGATTACATATATTCTCGGTTTAATCTTGTATTGACAAGCGGGCCTAAGAGTTTCGTATAACTCCATATAAAAAAAATTATATAGTTTTTCCATAAATCAGTTTTATAATTATTTTACTACCTATAGATTTGTCTATGCTTGGAACACCATAAGACTTAAATATCTGCACATTGGCTGCTGTATTTCGTGAGTAACAGCCTGAATACTGTCTGTGAGCACTACAACTGTTAGAGGATTACTGATGTTAATATTTTTATTTTGATCAAATGATTATTTATTTATTTACGGTTAAGACCATTTACACAGAGTACATATATATATATATATATATATATATATATATATATATATATATATATAATACAGTAAATATTACAACACTAAATTAATTACAAACCAAGCATCCCAATTATGTTTTCAAAGTTAAAACAGCTTTTTAATATCACATTTAAATTTCTGAAAAGAGATTCCAAAAATACCAATACGGCCCTGAAATAAGTTAAACGTTCTTGTGATTCTAGTTATTGATTCCTTTGACCCATAGTTAGTCATATGAAATGGCTCAGTATGCCTACTGCGCCTGTCCGGTACATTTAAATGAATCAAATTCAGTAGATCTGGGCATTTATACATGAGTTAACTAGTTTATGCAAAAAGCATAAATCTGCACAAATTCTCCTGCTCTCCAAGGATAACAATTTTTGTTAATGAAACCAACTGAGTCGAAAACGTAGGCACATTTTTTACGTAACCATATGGCAGAAACTGAAGTAAGTATTTTTTGGGTTTGTTCATCTTAATTGACTAATTTTTGTTTCGTTAAACTTAGAGGCTTGAAGTCACAACACCATTCTTATATTTCTGAGAGAGCAATTCACTGGACTACATCCTCATAAAAATGTAGAGAAGTCAGGAGAAGGTCGCCTCTTTTGTTTCAGGAACATTTTATTGCACAAGAAGACGGCAACAGGATAATAAAATTTGTTACTTTTGCCTTTCGTACTTTTACGTTTCTTTTAAGGGGAAATATTAAGTTTAAGTGACCAAAAAAGTTCATGTTTTTAGAGTGAAACTCAAATTTTATGTGAGGTTGCTATATAAATGGTTTTCAGTAACGTCTTATAATTGGTTATTAATTTTGAAAAAAGTTCTCTTTTACATTTATTTACTTAATATAATCCCGGACATATTAATCCCCATCATAGAAAATAGTTGAATACACACATAAATCTAAATAGCATTAGATTAAAAATTAATTAAATATAAAACATATAACAGTGCGATATTGTGAAATTATGAGTTATGTAGTAAGTATGCATACACAAAATAAATCTCAAAAAATATATTTTATAAGTGTTAGATTTTAGATCTAATTACAGCGCATACCACAATTTTTGATAGGAAACAATGTAAAATGGATATGTCCGAAGAGTTCTGTATGATATTTATAACTTAATAAATACTAATATAGCTCTACACAAATTAATATACTGAACAATTTATATTTTATTATATTAAACAAGCAATGTTTGTTTAGTTATTGATATGTACATTCTTGTAAACCGCTCCAAAAATTTTGATCGAATTGACGGATTTTGAGTTCTATGTATACAGGGTGAGTTTTTTTTTATGATCAGTATGGGGATCTCGGAAACTAGTGGAGATAGAGCAAAGGTTAAATTGGGAAAGATTTGCAGTTTTACTGGCCCAATTTAATGACACTTTCGGATTTTTGTAAAACGTCATGGCTTACTAGATATTTTGAAAAAACGAAATTCTGTCGATTTAGTCAAATCCCTCTAGCTTCTTTGTTTTTGATTTTATAAAAAAAAGTGTAAATATCAAAATTGAAGAGAATTGTATCCCAAATATGATTGTCATGTTCTCGTTTGAGTGACAGCACTCGTTTTCGAGATATGAGACAAACTTATCTTTTTTTGAATGGAAATATATGAATATAACCATAGTTGGCCTCAAAAAATCGGACATTTTTAGAGCTTTTCAACGATATAATACTCGATACAGTTACTCATAAAAATAACGGAGTTATGGATGCTTTTCTCTCTAATTTTCACTTTTAACGTAGGTAGCCATGAAAAAGATTGTTTTCACTTTGACATTTCCTCATTTGAGAGTAATTCCATTAGTAGTGCTGAACTGATAGTCGATATTGACAAGTTCTCGTGATAAAATTGAATATTCTAAAAGAAAAATTGAATATGGTGAAATGTTATATCATATGCCATAAAAATTCAGTTCGTGAAGCTGAGGAATACTTTCATAGATATTTTAATTGTCGTCAACCTGTTCTATGTACATTTAAGAGGCTTTACAATAGTTTACGCAGATATGAATCTTATGTTTTGCAGAAGCTGGCACATCTCAACATTCAATCATATTGTGGCTCACAACAGAGCAGATATAGCTGTACTAGATAAAATTAAAAAAAAACTTAAAATGGATATAGAAATCCCCAACAACAATACCCAATATAAATAGACAGCAGTCTGAAAGTACAAGGATTTCAAATTTCAAATAAAAAAATAATGGGACATGAACAACACAAAAACTGTGCCAATTGTTATGTCAACATCAGGATGAGTCCTAAACGATCATTAAACAATTTACAATACCTCGGTCTGGACGAGCATTTTTACAATGTTATACAAAATGGCATCCTTTTATGAACAGCCCGGACTCTCAGAAAGTTTATGGGTAACTCCATCCACGACAACTCTCATAGACTTGAAAACCTCACAAAGGCTGTCATACAGCTAAATCCCTTTGATATTTAGTATATCTGGGATTTAGCGAATTTTCCCTAAACGCCTCACAGATAGTGCGTGTGTTATACATTCTATGGTCAAGTCGATGATGATATTTTATGCTTTAGAGCTTCAGGTTAATTCTAAAATTATCTCTGGTAGAACTACAAGTTAAAACCCTGCAACTTCTCTTGTTACTGCAATAGAGGGTTTTACGAAAACGCAGATTCAAGGTGAACAAAAGACATGTTGGCACTATACAAGAATCAGATCGTGGAACTTATGCCATTCTTATAGTGTATTTTTAACAAACAATTAATTGTAGGTCGCTTAGTGCACAGATACAGACTGGCTCGGGGATGGTTAATAACTACAACTATCGTTAATGTGAGTATAATTATTATCCTAACAAATATTATAAATGTTTGTTTATATCACTATCGCGCCTAAAACGCTGACTCGATTATGATGAATTTTGGTATAGAAATAGATGAGACCCTGGAGACGTTTATAGTCTACTTTTTCTCGCCAAAAACATATAGTGGGTAGGATGAGGAAAACAGACTCGATTGTTTCAAACTTTGCAGAATTATTAATTATAATTAATAAATAAAGAATGATTTTTTCCAACGAATCTTAAAGAGATAATATAGAGAAATCATATTCATGAAGTTAAAATTTGACAGATAGGCAGTTGATAGATAGACAGTAGATATCACCTAAGAAATAATTTTTGAAAATTCACATTTAAAAAGGAGAATGGCGAAGGTGAGGCGTTGAACTTTGTATGAATTTTGTATGGCAACGTCTAATTTGGTTTGAATTATGTAGAAATATTTTCGAATTTTTAAACCACTCCTAAAAGTGTTTGAGATGCGGTAGTCAAGCAAAATTTGTACTCTAAAAATCTATTTTAACATGATTAAATTCAGTTAATTCCGTCTTTTTGTTGACAAAATTGGTGCAAAAATTTTGACATTATACATTAAAATCATATAAAAACATTTTTACCAAAGTACTTTTTCCGTTTAGTACTCTAACAATTTAATAGATCTCGCTGAGTAACTTCATGGGTTTATTTTATCTGATTAATGGTTATGAAAGGTACATACGAGGGTGAATCAAATATGAACCGAACTTTTCTGTTTCTTGCCCTGTAGGTAATTCGAGTGGCGTGACGTCTCGATATATGTTAGGTCGGGATGTTAAGAAGAGGGGAGTTCGTCGGTTTGGCGAGGCGTAGTCGATGTGCTGTTAGTATCATCATGTCAGAGCAAGAGGTGCATACGTCTGTTGCGCAACGTGTTGTTATCAAATTTTTGGCGCGGGAGGGCGTTAGACCGTCTGAAATTTTGCGTCGATTATCTGCACAGTTCGGCAATGAAACATTTTCAAGGACCCAAGTATACGACTGGCACAAAAGTTTTCAGATGGCCGAGAGAAAATGAGTCTCATGCAGCACGCCGTCCCACGACAAGCATCAATGAGGCGAATATCTACGCAATTTGTGAGCTGATTGAAGGCGTATTGCTGATCGATTTTCTGCACGAACGCCGTACAATTAATGCTGAGTATTACTGCTAACTACTCCAACAAGTGAATCTTGCCTATCGGCAAAAGAGGCGGGATATGTCTATCCGAAGTGTGATTCTGTTGCATGACAACGCTCGGCCACTTACAGCTGCATTGACGCAAGCGAAATTGAACAAAATGCATTGGGAAACCCTTGAACACCCGCCTTACAGTCCTGATTTGTCGCCATGTGACTACCACATGTTTGGGCCACTTAAAGAAGGGGAAGGCCACCACTTTGAGGACAACGAAGGCGTAGAAACGTTTGTGCGCAATTGGCTATCGACACGACCAGTTTCATTCTTTGAGAAAGGTATTAAAAAACTTTCGATTCGGTGGGAAAAATGTATACATAAGAGAGGAGACTATGTAGAAAAATAATATGTATTAAAATTTGTATTGATCGTACCAATAAAATTTTTAAAACAAAAGTTCGGTTCATATTTGATTCACCCTCGTATGTTTGAGCTATTAAACATTGATTGGCTATCATCATTGATTTGATACTATTGTAGGTATTACGTCAAATAAATACAATGCAATATGGTATATAGCTGCATACTGTATGATTGTAACCGCTAAGGACCAGCACACCTAATAAGAGGAGATCTTCAGTATTCGACGAGCCAGAAAATATAACTGTGTAGTTAATTTTATCTTTTTGTAACTAACCAGAATTGGTTGACAAAATCAACCCTAAAGCGAGCTAAGCTGCGAGTAAAAGCTAATATTTTCTTAAGTAAATCTTCTACATCAAAATTTAATTATTTCTTTAATTATTGTTATATTGAGTGAAGGAAAGTTAAAAACATGAGGGATATAATTCCTGGTTAAATACTAGGATTTCAATTAGCGATTTGGAGATTTTGTAACGGGTGAATTGCCGTTCTCCCTGTTACATTGATATTTACTCATATTTGTAGCATTAATAAATTACTTTTTATATTTTTCAAATCACTTTTCTAATTATATCATTTTCTAAACTGAGTTCTACCGAAATAAACCAGTGTCTTTACCTTAATGAATAAACACTTCAGTTGAAAAATATTCCAAGTCCAACTCTGTTCCTAGGATTTAGCGCCATAAATGTCTTCTTGACAGAACGAACATCACGTGCTATTTTGATGTAACTTCCGTTCAAACTGGAAATTTTAATTTAATATAATTTTGTTGGTTTGTTAGTTCCTGTATTGACCAACTATTGATTAATATTCATGCTTTCGCGCTCAATAAAATTTGAAATTTAACATGTCATTTCCTTTCCTCACTTCTATCATTGGACAAGTGGGAGAATTGCTTGTCCAAGGAAGCAGTATATTTGATTGTAATTAAGCAAATTCAGCTTACCGTTATAGTTTGATTTACCGAATGAATTTGTTTATATAGTTTTTATAGGCTATAGTTCATATTTTATCATATCTACTAATAATTTTGGAAAGAAACCTTGGGTGAATTTGGTTTCATATTCATCTTAATATCGATATACCGCGTTTTATTGCAACGATAAATCGTTAGGGCTTAACTGCGTGGTTCATTATTTTTTTGTCATTTTTTGCTTTGCATCTGCAATGTAGTTGGCGTGGGTAAGCCATCGTTAGTTGCTAGAAATATTACACTTATTGTCATAAACAAAATAAAGGAAAAAGGGAACAATTATTGCTGGCCTCTTTTGCTTTTTTAGGTATTGGTGAATCTGGAGAGTTTGATTGACGATATCTACCAAAATTCAGGAAAGGACAAATTGATCCACTAGACGAAATCTCCTGTCAGGCTAAATTTAGTAGCTGACGAAGCTTCCCAACTGGGTTGGACTGCAACTAGGGATGATCATGGGAGTGGCTTAAAAATTCTATTTTTTTAATTGTTTTTGTAAATATATATATATTTTTAAGTCACTCGCTGGTCTTTCATTATTCATTGGTCCAGATTTGGTTGCTTGTTTGCTTGGTTACAGATAAATCACATTTAAATTTTTAATTTCCTTTCTCTAAGTTTGCAGTAGAGAGCCAAGCAGGTTCTGGGCTAAAGTATTTAGCTATGCCTAGTTTCCTTTATTGTATTTGTTTAACTTGTGGGAAATGTTTATGACCAGATTTCACATCTGATTTTTTTTATTATATTTATGAATATAGATGCAATGACCATTTTTATCGTTTATTTCCTTATCATTTTTAAAGTACCGTACGTTGATATTAATTTAGAGTACTGAGTTTTCCCATCATCTCGGCGGAAATTCGCTTTCGCTCTGTTGTCGAACGGTTTGTCGGATTAGAAGGCATTTGACTAGATCTTGATTATAATTTTTTATACCGTTATCTTTAAACACATTATTATCTCTCAAACGTAATTGTTTATATATCTGATTTATAGTTAAATTTTACCTGTAATTAATAATTGATTTGTTATTTAAATATTGTTGCAATTTACCTTAAATCTTATCGTTATCTATTTTTACTTAGAATTTGAAGAGTTTCAAATTTACTTTTATTAGTTAAAGTATTTTCTTTCATTTTTGGTAGTAGTCAAATAGCTAATTTAGGGTGAAGAAGTTAGGAAAAACTAAGGTAGGGTGCCTCACCTCATACACGTGCCGAACCGATCCTATAGAGCATATATACGCCTATACTGGTCAGGGGGAAAATTCAGTATCTATACTCTAAGGGCTATTACTAATTGGTCAATAACTTTTTTTATGTATGCCATGACCTGGGGCTAAGAGTGCCCAGATACGTAACCACTAGCCTCAAATCAAGGGAGCAGAACTCTGGCAGTACTCCTTGATTCGACTTGTCCTCTGGTAGGACAGTGGCAACTCCTGGCCGCCCTGAGTTATTGGATCCCGGGCTGCTGGTTGGCATATAGCTCCAGGATCAGGTCCTTGAACAGCAGGCCAACCACATTCCTACCGAGGGTATTGTAAGGGAAGAATTTATAGATTATTTGTTGTAACTTCACTCTAACTAATTCATGTATATATAGACTGTTTAATTTTGTTCTCTGATACCTACAAATATAGAGGAAACTGTGTTAATTAAAAAAAAATTGTAAATTTTCGTTATTTTGTCGTTTTTCTTGTAAACTGTGTGTGTCCATTGGCCTGGCGCCCTTGTATAGTCCTTCTGCCAATTGAGCAACGAACTCACGCCACCGGATACTAACTGAGCAGCCTATCGGCACAATATCGCCAAGACAAGTGTGAGAGAGGTGTATTGTCTAACCAACAAAATATCTCTCTCGAGTGGGGTTTTTCTACAAATTTAAGCATTGGAATGGTATCTTTACATTTTGAAGACGCGAGATGTAAACACCGACATCTAGGATTTTCGAAGTCTTCAAATTTAACGATATGTATTAAATACATAAAGTGTTCGAGAGGACATTCAATTGTGGGAAGCGCAACTGATTGGGGTTCCTTAACTAGAAACAATATATATTATATATATTGTCTTGCGTACAAAAGATCACCTTGAAGAGAGTATCTTTACATTTTTTTCAAAATAAAATATGTAAAACACTTCAATGAATAAAATTAAAAATAAACATCTCGTATTCTGTGATGCATTAATTCAGACCATCAATTCGAGAGAAAAGACAGCATTTGCAAAGAAATAAGTAATTTTTTTATAGTCGAGCGTAAGACGCCTGTTAAAGAAAATTCATAACTCGAATATTTCAAAGGAAATTGAAACATCCCTCGGGGGCGCAGAAGGAAAAATTAATTTTCCGATAAACGAGTAAGTAAGAGGGACAACGTCACCACCATTCCAGCCATAGGGATAAATTTAATTCTTGAAACGACTGAAAATAATGTGCTTTTCAATTACCCTTAATGGATCTAATCTTCTCGTTTTAGTCGAGACTTGGAAATTAGAATTTCGTTGAAACTTTTTTGATTGTAATTGCCGTTTGTGACATTTCACAAGACAAAAAGTTATATTGTGCTCGATTAAGGGAAGGGAAAAAATAATCTGTTGTAGTAAAGCTTATTGCACATTAGCTAATCTTAGTTAAATCATTTGTAATTTTAGAAAACTTTAAGCAAAATTAAAACTATAATCATAAAAGTAGTATCTTTCTGTAAACAACTTTTATTACAAACATATTGTTAGAAAATACTATATTATGATAATACAAATGTTGGAATTTAGTGCTCATTCAGAAGGGTATTATAAAATTTAAAAAAGTTAAATGGAGTGTGACTAAAAGTTTAAATGAAATATAAAGCATTTCGCTTCATATTTCGCTGGTGATAATTGGAAGGGGATTTTAAATTCATTCAAATGAAAAATTAAACATATATACAATGTGCCCCAAAATTCATGGTCAATCCGAAACCCAGAAGTGGACCAGTTCATGACTACCCAGTGAAAAATAATTTAAATAATTTATATATATATATATATATATATATATATATATATATTTATATAAAAGAACAGACTTCAGCTGACTTCAAATAAAAACCGTTTAGAACCCGTGTGCAATCAACTGATATTTTCAGACATGTCTTCTTTTTTTATCTGATTTAAGGTCACTCTGTACAACTGTAATTCAACTCAATACAATATTACAACGGTCGTGATATCTTTAAAACCACCCTGTATCAGTATAAATCCTCTCCACACTATTGACTCTTTCTATTTTTCTATTATTTAAATTATTCCTGTATACCAATGATTTTACTTCGACCCATAGATCTAGTATTCCATTTATGCAACAGCTCATGGGCTACCCTATATAACAATATTCACCTTTTTGAGCCACATTTTATAACTATAATTTTAATCTACCATTTATTTCAAACACCCGGTATATGCAACTGCTTCTAAAATTTTGAGACCCATGTCTATAATTATCCTCCGTCCTTTAATTCAAATATCCTAACTGCTTATGCTTATATAACAAATTTTTGATGCACCCTGAATAACAATAATTTTTCCTCACCCTCACTTCAAACGCCTTGTACAAGCAGCTACTTTTGTTCCAAACTATATAGCTTTTTTAAACCGCCTAGTATAGCTGTAATTCTACCCACCTTATATTTCAATCATCCTGTATATTTAACTGCTTCTGACAATTTTTAAAGGCTTTTGTATAACTGTAATTATTCTCCGTCCTATAACGGAAATATCCACTCTGTATAACTCTAGTTTTGCTACACTCTTATTTCAACCACCTTGTATACGCAACTACTTATGTGCCACCCAATACAATATTTTTAGAACCACCATGTATACCTAATTCAATTCCCACTTATATTTCAACCATCCAATGTATACAACTGCTTATGTACCACCTAATATCACACGCAGGCACACACCTACAACCGTATACCATATAGAAGAATTCGCCGACATATCAAACAAATTTTCGTTTCGATAAGCTAACGGAATATTTTTGCTATTTCACGCGACTATAAACCCCCTAACTTAACTTCGTCTCTAACAGAAATTGACTTTCAAATGCATCAAAATATACTTTCATGGCATATCTTGACATTCAAACCGGATATTTAAGTTAACTTTAAATTAATACTGAAATTTGGCTTCCAACACAAAGTGCAGATTCTAAATACTCTAATAGTCCATAGGTAATAGAAGATATGCCTTTAAACATTTTACATACACTGTGGTAAGAAAATGGCGGGTGCCCTGCTCATTATGCCTGTATCGTGTGAAAATACCTGAACTATGTGTTTGCAGATCGTTGGATCAGATTCACTGAGATAGAAATAGGCCTCGCCAATCATGATGATTTTTGATGAAAGGTTGTCTGCCTCTAGATGGAGATTTAGGTTACACGTGCTTTGCTGGCAACGGTTAACAATTGATGCACGTTTTGCATTTTGTTATGGAACGTCTTCAAGTTTTTCACTAAAATCTTTGGAAAGATCGCAGATTAAAGCTCATCTACGTCTAGCCGATACTCTGACATCCTCAGCAACAGGGGCGATATTCTCAGCAGGGCCGGATAAACCTGGTAGCATCTCGTGCTGGTTTATACTCTTCCATGGGTAAATCAAACTTTAAACATTTAAACTTCTAGTCGATTGATTTTTCTGTGTCCTTTACCGTCACGCGCATATTTTTAATTGCCCGCTGTAGATTTAAAAAAAATGAAGAAATAAAATAGCAAAATTGTTGTTACTTTTCGTTAGCTGTAACTTCGATTTTACAAATTAGTTTGACTAATGGTTTTTTTTTGGGGTACTGTTGAAATTAGGTTTTCATTTCGGTGTTATAGTTATTGAATACTAATAAACATTTTGTTAGTTTAATTTTTTTTTGAAAAATCTAAGTCGTGGCAAATAAAAATATGAATATGGCTAAAAAGGACAAATGAAAATCTCTCGATTACTGAAATTTTTTACTGTGTTAAGTCATCTACCAAGACTGACCAGAGTGTGGTCTAGAATTGATGAGTATAGAGTGTATTTCGTATCTGTCCCTTCACCATAGATGGGCATTAACTGGTTAATCTGTTAATCGTTAATTAACGAAGTTAACAATCTGGTAAACGGATTAACTTTTAAGTTTACTTAAAAAATTTTAACACTCTTGTTAACTTCCGGTAAATTGAACTTCCGTTAATCTTAGTCCGATACATCAATCGTTTGTTGACATTCTGTCATTTTGATTGTTTGAATTACGCGCTTGGCCAGGCTCGTATGTTCTGCGAGTCGAATCGTGAACGATTTCATATCGATGATTATGCCACAAAACATTCACCTAATGTGTTGTGATATACGCGGAAGGGGGGATTTAATGCTAGGCATAGTGTAAACAAGGTGAACCAGTTTTAATAAAACTGTTTATTAAATATCACACTGCTATTCCATCTAGTGCTGCAGTAGAACCTCTTTTTTCTACGGGCAAAGATATAAATTACGATTAATAATAGCCTTATCTCTGGCTACTTTATCATCGAAATAAATAAATGTGTGTTTAATTATTCTTTCTATTTTTTTTTTTTAATTTATTTACCTATTTGACCTATTTCTCCCAGCCCAAAAGCAGTTTAAGTTTTGAATGAATTAACTTTCGTTAATTTTTGAAAAATTTAACCTTGTTAACTTTTTAACTAACGAATTAACGATTAACGAAGTTAACTTTTGCATTAACTGTGCCTTCCTCTTCTCTTCACAAATGTCAAAGTAGAACTGATTTTGTCCGCCATTTGCAAAAATTGTAGTAGTTATCTGCCAATAAGTTGATAACTTTTGCGTCACCTAGTTCATTTACTGTTTATGATCAGGTAATCTGTCATAAAAGGGTTATTTTAGATTCACTCTTATTACAACATATATTTAACGTCATTTAATAGTGATCTTTAATTTCACAATCAAAGTATTCTATTGAATAGCTCACCATTTTTTCGATTTAGACTGGCATGATATTATGTTGAAAATATTCTCCCATTCACGTATTTAACTATTTACACATATATTATTATTTGTTGTTAAACACTATGGCGGACTTATTGCTAGTTTCTGTTGTTCAATTTACTTAGATTAAATCGCCATAACTCTTGAAAGTGTCAATTTTACTCTTCCTTGAAAATTTCCGGCGATATGTAATAAATTGTAAACGAGTTTTTCATGTGTTTTATGGACGTGCAAAACTGACATCATTAATCAAGGCTTTGATTTCAGTGCTTTGAGCGTCTAAAAGGCTTCAGTTGTTTTTATTCTAGACGCAAAACCGAAGCCATTTTGTTTCTCCAGAACATGAAAAGCCGAATGATAGACTGTGTTCTGTGGTGACCATCAGTAGAGAGACTCATTAAACTAAATTGAATAATTTTAATAATCTGTTTAAAAAATGCTTATTTTGTCCTTGAAATTCCTACAGTGCGATCGCTATTTGTGTGTCCTTTTTAGATTAGTTCTTGGGCATTTTGGGTCTAACAAGGATTGGCAGAATCTAATAACGAGGGCACCCTCCAAATTCAAGCCGGTTCCCAGAGTTCCTAGCAAGCCAAGCTCCTTAGTACACTATTTTTACTGTTCTTTTATGAGCGCTATTTTATTTGGCTTTTAATGAAAGCTATTCAAATTCAAATTCATATAATTTTGGATGGATTTCGAGGTACATTTTTGGAGCTAATACAATCATACTTAGAAAACCGAAGTTTTTGTGTCAAGACTGAAATGAATATTCAGACGTCGGCAATATTGTCCTAGGGATCCCTCAAGGATTGATCTTAGGTCCCCTGGTTTTTATTTCTTGAAAATAAAATACCTGGTTATATTAAATACGATACTGTTATGATTGCCAACGATACAACAATCTAAGAAGTAATGTCAATATCACCATTGAAGCGTTGGTGGGCAAGAAACCACCTTATTTTGAACGTTAAAAAACCAAATATATAAATTTTCGTAGCTGCAACCAAAAATCAAAAGTTATTATCGAGGGAGTAGAAATTCCTAGGCCTACATATAGATCAATATTTCAAATGCGATACTCATGTTGAGCGATTATGTAATAAATTAAGTTCTTGTTATTTTGCAATTGCAAGCATAAAAAGCACCTTCACAAAAACAATTCTAATAACCCTATATTATTCACTGGCATACTGCCACTTGAACGTTAATATTATATTCTGCGGCAACTATATCACACAATATAGAGATAACTATAGCGTGTGATAATCATTTAAAATATTTTTAATCTGCAAAATTATACTGTGTAGTGTATGTTATTCACTTGTACATCCTATTTAGCTAAGTATTGAATATATTTATTTATTTATTTATTTGTTTGAGCTTGGTCGATTCGCTGTAATGTTTGGATGAAGTAACGCCATCCATTTATTTCATTTATTTACCAAAAATTACAGTACAATACAAATGTAAGTAATGTAATTCTTAAAGAGGGACACGCATATACCTGTACCTAGGAACTGGTATAGTAAAATCTATGTTAAATCTAAACAGTAAAATTACATTTAAAATTAACATTAAGACTTAAACTTGCAGCCTCTCAGAGTAAAATGGAATTCTTTAGATTATGTTACTATGTCATATTATGATAATGATAATTAGTTACTATAATAATTTCTTATTTATGTATTAATCACCTACTTACTTTATATTTTATCCACCTTTTGATTTTATGTTTCATTACATTTTATAGTTATTTAGCACTTTAAATTAGTTTGGTAATTCATTAAATCTCAGAGTAGACTCATATGTACGGTTCTTATCACTTAATTTTTTAAAGGTTTTTGGCAAGATTACTCTTATTTTTTGTAATGCTCGTTGATTTAGAAAATGTTTGTTTTAAAGTAGGATAATGCAAATTATTGTTTCATGTTTAGTGTTAAGTCATTTTTTTACTAATTATTTTGAGGATTCTATTCTGTAATGTCTGCATTTGTGAAAGAGTATTATTGTACGCTCCACCCCAGGCAACTTTGCCATATGAGGCGACACTGTGAAAGAACACATAGTATAATAAAAGTAATGTTTTAGTATCCATCATATTTAACAGTTTCTTAAAAATAAAGGTTAGATACCTAGTTTTTTTTATGACATACTCAATGTGCTTGGTCCATTTCAAATTATAGTCAATAATTACACCAGTGTATTTAACATTATCTACTCTATTTAGGGTTTGTCATTTATTTTAATAACACAGCAGGAAGTTACCAAAAGTAATATACACCGTTTTATCAATGTTAAGAAATAATCTATTTTCTAGAATCCACGATGAGATATGTTTATGTAATCTATTCATTTTAGACACTGCTTCTGGCCAAATGTTTGCTATAGATATAGTGGCAATATCATCGGCATAATGGTTCCATCTTCCATACTGTCTAGGAGATCATTCACAAATACCAAAAACAGTAAGGGTCCCAGAATTGTTAATTGATTAAATTTATTTTAGAAATACACAGGAACTGTAAATATGAAGTACAAAAACAAAGATATTTCAACAAACTTCCTATATAATTGCGCCGTAGTTTTCGATACAGTTCGCCACGTTATTTGCGTTTGTTTTCGTTGAAAATTGCACAGCAATGCCTGTGTAGGAATTGAACGGGCTGCAATTGATTTAACGTTATTGTGCACTCAATAAATTTATATTGACATGTTTGTTTTACATTTTGCGGCAACAACGGGTACGGATAAATACCCGGTGAATACCCGGTTGGATATTGTTTGGTTTCAGATATTTACGCAAAGGGGTTGTATATTATGTATGGAACCACAGCGTTCGGTCTATTTGGAATAGATATGAATTTATTTGTTCGAGAGAGCCGCCTGCTTTCACTAATGTATGATTTTACCGTAAATATTAATTCCGTTGTTCGGGTCCCGGTAAGTAGAAAATTTACTTCGTTAGGTAAATTTGCACAAGCTAGTAGATGCTTTTGGAAATACATTCACGTTATTGATGTAGTTAATTAAAATAATGAGTAAGTGGCAATCCCAGTAACTACGTCAGGAACGAAATGCGTTATTAAACCTGCTTTTCTTCAGAAGTGTGATAAACTACATATGTTGTTTATTTGGTATATTTTTAGTTAATAATTCATCGGTTCCTGATGATGGAATAACTCTCATAATGCTTATGCCTACCGGTTATAATTGTGCACTTGACGCATATTATTAACTGTTGCTTAGAAATTGGATACTTTCCACAATGCTGGAAGGAAGGTTTTATTAGCCCTATCCTTAAAGTTGAGAATCGTACGGAGTACACGGACTTACGACCGATAAGTCTGCTACCACTATTATGCAAGATGCTAGAGAGAGTTGTGTACATACAGCTAAGTGAGTACTTCTCTTATAACATTTTGCCGAAATATCAGTTAGGATTTCGTCCTGGTTATAGTACAGCTACAGCACTCATCAACTTAGTCGATAACATTATAAAATCGTTAGATGATAAAAAAATCTACTATAGTGGTATTACTGGACTTTTCTAAAGCTTTCGAACTTGTGGATCACTCGTTATTATGTGACGCATTAGCATATTACGGAGTATGCGGGTTAGTTAAAAGATTTTTTAGGTCTTACCTGCAAGACTGATACCAAAAAGTTCGGATACAAGGTACATCGAAATTGCAAATAGTAAATTCAGGAGTACCTCAAGGGTCCATTTTAGGCTCCTTACTTCTTCTTATCTACACGGCGGATTTGTATAAACACACTGTGTGTACAACTCAGTGTTATGCTGATGATATACAGAGAGGTCTCAGTTTTGATTCTAGTGACTATATAAATGCGTGCAAATTAATTAACTCTGATCTATTAGCGATACAAGACTATTGTAATAATCACAATCTTAAGATCAACCCACAAAAGTCAAAATGTTTGTCATTCACGACAAATAAATACTATAGTTACCTCAAAGAAAACATTACGGTAAAAATGGGAAACGAATTAAGTTCTATTGCAGACGAAGCAAAAATTTTAGGTATCATGTTTGATCGTTACTTGAGATTTACGACGCATGTTCTACAGCTACTCTATAAAAACAAGTAAATTTTAAACTTCAAAATGAGGAAAAAATTGTGTAAAACATTTATTTTGCCAATCTTCTATTACTGTTATACAGTGTACTATCCGTGCCTAACTGAGTTTATCAAGAAAAGAATTCAAAAAGTACAAAATACCTGTTGTATAGAGATAAATCGGTTAACAATGAAAAAGACTTGGCAATATCTTTTTGTAAATTTGTCCATCGTATCATTCACAGGAAAAAACCGGATTATCTTTGGGAAAAAATAGTTTATGCTAATCTAATCACAATAGACCTACAAGACTCAGCTACCTTCTATATGTCCCTAGAAATTCATCAGCCATGTTTCATGGGTCTTTCTCATTTAACGCAGTTAAAATGCATAACAAAATTATTCTGGAAAATTTAGATGATACAACTTTACTTGGTTTTCAAAAGAAAATTAAAAAGCTCTTGTTTAACGACAGTTTTGTTTTTAACTTGTCTTAATGTAGTTTGTCAATGTCAATACTTTCCTCCATATTGTTCAATTGCCTCAAATACCTATCTTGGTAATAAATAAAATAAATATTTTGTTAAGAAATTTGTTTTGTTTAGGGATGAGTGGAAGAATAGCCGTAGGTTAAACTCCGTCTTTTGTTTTGAGATGTATGTGTATATTGTATACATTTATGTATGTGCATGCTGTATAGATATATGTATTAATAGATGAAACAATAAAGACGCTTTTTATTATTATTATTCCTCCATTTTCAGATTTTATATTGATTTCTATTTTCATATACTTTCTTTCATCTCCTTTACGTCTGGAATTGATTATTAAATTTGAAGGCTTTCCATACGCGTTATCCAATATAGTACTTGAGAATTTGTGGTAAGTTTTCCATTATTTTTTGTCCATTTTTTGAAGAAATGTGCTTAAAAACGCAATTTTCAATTAATAAGTATTATTAAGGACAATTAAATTATGCATCCTTAATCAACAAATATCAAGTGATGATACAAAAAACTATTAAAATGGAGAGAATATCTAAAGAATGGGAGACATCAGGCTATTTAAAGAAACAATTTGACTATTTATACATTTTCTCACTTTCTCTTAAACGGTTCATTCAACAACCTTAAGGCATTTCTACTAACCTGGATACTTCATTATGCACTTGAATATTTCTTTTATTGTTACCAATTCGCCAATCATCTGAATGTTTGATTGAGAAGGTAATGTAACTTTTAATACCAAAGTTTTTTGATTTTAAGTTAATATACAGGGTGAGTATTTTTTGATGATCAGTATGGGGATCTCGGAAACTAGAGGACATTTTTAGAGCTTTTCAACGATATAGTTATTCATAAAAATAACGGAGTTATGGATGCTTTTCTCTCTTATTTTCACTTTTAACGTAGTTAGCCATGAAATAGATTGATTTATTAATAACTATTCCAAAAAACATTGAACGATTTTTTATTAGGTATATCAGATATAACTAATAAAACTAAATAAGTAGGTACTTACTAAAAACTTAAGAAATTAAACTACATAATAATGGTTACAATTTATGTTCGAAAAGTCCACCATTGTTATTTAGACAAAAATTGCATCTTTTTAAGATTGACATTACCGCTTTCCTCACAGACCGCCTATCAATTTCTTCAATTGCTTATAATACCGCCTCCCTTAGGTCACCAACTGTCTCATACTTTCTTTTGTATACTTTGTTTTCTAGCGCACCCCATAAATAGAAGTTAACTGCCAAACCGGGAGGTAGATATCTGCCATCCCGGATTTCTTTGTAGATCTATAAAATACTACCATGCATTGTTCTGTCATATCTCAAAAGGCAGCGTTTTCGATGAAAGTTCCTAAGCGGTATGACTTTTTCCGATATTTCCAACAGTTATATTTAAACCTATCTATATATAAATAGGCCAAGACAAAACGGTTAGGTATCATTTTCTCCTCTGTCTCTCAACCGATTTTCTTTATTTTTGTTTTGTTTAGTAGCAACTGACGACCTTCTGTGCAGAATGCTAAAATTTATTTATAATATTGGTCCATTCATTAAATAAGATATAATAAAAAAGACATTAATTACGTCCATACTGTCAATGCCAAACAGATAACAGTAACAGTGTCGCCAAATTGCTTGGAGAGAAAATCGTATGATGGATTGACTCGAATGTGAAAGACGAATTAAATTATACTAAAAAGTAACAAATTTCATTCGTTCCTAAAGGAAACTGTTCCGTTCCAGAAAAATGTACATTACATAATAATTGCCATTCATTGGGCTCTCGCAAGTTTGCAACTTTCATTACTTTGTAAATATGGTTTGTCAACTAAAATAAGAATTATGTTACAATTGATGAATTTATTTCTGATAATATTTTATTAACTTTAATGTTATACTTTCAATTTAAAGGTTCTTTTAAGTTTTACGGTACAAATTTTATATAATTTGAATAAGATTACAAAAAAAGTGAATTAATGCACTGATTGTAATATAGATTTGGCAACCCTGCTCATGGCTATCTTTGATGTGGCGCCTTGATTTGAATTTTGACATTTCAGAATGTTGTTTAGTGTAAGATTATTATAGCTTCATTCACTGCGAAAAGTCTTAATTAACAAATGTGAGTATTACTTATTTATCATTAATTAACAGCAGGTGCTTATATTTCTTTATATTTTCCATACAAAACATTAGTAGTCATTGCTTACTATGTGTTTCATCTAAGTTAATGAAATTATATTGAATCTTAAGATTTTGGTTGAAGGTTTATTAATATGTACTTATGTTTTGTATTTTTTGTGGAATGTAATAGTCGGTATAACAACTTCGTACTAACTTTTGAGTTGGTTGATTTCATTTTCCGCTTACGAGCTGAAATTGGTAACTGTTAAATGTCAGAATAAAGGTTTTTATTTCGTTTTATTTCTTACTTTAAGATTAGTGAAATTTTTGAGTCTCAAATCAAAAAATATTTTTGAAAAATATAGGTATTAATTAATGTTTTAAATATTACATTTAATATGAATTTATTATTTATTTATTTATTTATTTATTTATTTATTTATACAATAGGTCATCTTACAGGTTGTCCCTAAGGCAAGCCCTTAATAAAGATGACACACAGTGACAAATAGAAAATTACAAATAGGTGAACTCGAAATAATTAATTAACAACAAAGTTCCAAACTTAACAATATCTAAAGAGAAAACATTAAAAATTAAAAAAATTATATTGTGGATCATGTTTATATATCACTGTTTACGCCTGTATTATAAAACTGTTGTAACGATCTAGATAAATTTTTCTTAAAATTATTAAAATTGGAGGAAAAGATATCTACGTTTAAATGACAAATTATATTATAAGCATTCATACTTCTTATTAACGGGGAGTTACCGTAGTAGTTGGTAGAATAGTAAGAAACGTAAAAAATCTGTTTGTGTCTTGTTCTAGGAAAACTGCAATTAATTGGTAAATTCTTCAGACACCATTCAGAACACAACATATTGTTAATAACTTTATAAATGAAACAAATATCGGCAAATTCTCTACTGATAAACAGTGGCTGAAGGTTGTAGAATCTCAAGTTGTGACTATATTCTTGGTAATACCGAAACCTAAAATACCTATAATTAAGTGCATTCACAAATTTTTTTTGTACATGTTCTAGGGATTTTATATACTTATCATACATAGGATTCCATGCCATACTGCAATATTCTAAAGAACACCTTACGTAAGAAATATACAACCTTATAACTGTACTATGGTCTTTAAAATCTTTTGTATTTCTTAGTATATAGCCCAGGAGCCTTAAGGCTTTTTGTACCATAAAGGGAATGTGGTTATCAAAGCTTAACTTTTTGTCCATAATAACTCCTAAATCTTTAATTTGGGTTGAGGAATAATATCATTATTGATGGTCATATCAACTAGTGGTGGATTAACTAATCTTGAAAATAGTATACAATTGCACTTCGTTACATTCAATATTAATCGGTGGACTTGACAGAAACTAAAATTGGTAATCATTAATTGTTGAGATTTTTCGATAGATTTTCATGTCATCAGCATATAAAAGTACATTACAAAAAGAAAAACATTCAACTACATCTGAAATGAAAATACTAAATAATAAGGGACCCAAGTGAGACCCTTGTGGAACACCCGAATTAATAGGAGTGACTCTAGACTTTACATTGTTTAGAGCAACATACTGGGTTCTGTTGGAGATATATGAATAAATAAGATCCAGTACCATGCCATGCACACCGAAATTTATAAGTTTGGCGACCAGTGTCGGATGATGTACCTTGTCTAATGCTTTGGAAAAATCGGTGTACACAGCACATACTGACTGACCGTTTTCCATCCCATTATAAATATACTGAATGAAAGGCACTAAATTAGTAGCTACTGATCTTTTTTTAAAAAATCCGTGCTGAAATATGGTAAGACGATCTTTAACCAGAAAGAATAGCTCTTGAGTCAGAATTTTTTCAAAAATTTTACCCGTTAAATTTAAGTGTTACCTGTGAAGACCATCTTTGATAGTTCAGCATCAAGTCAATGTAGTAGATCAGTATTGATTTTTGGACAAGTAGCAGTAACTTTCGTTTTAATTATTCTGTAAGTTTTTATTGTGAATTTAGTTATTTTATTACTACATTATTTTCACAATCGTCCGAAGGTGTGGTGTAACAAATTGATAATCAGTGGAAAACAGAAAATATATATTAAAGATTTTAGTTTTTATAAGGTTGTTGGACATATATATTTTTTATATTTTATGAACTCGATTGAAACTGCAAATGACAAAAACTTTTAGGTTACAAAGTGCAATCCTACCAAAAACTGGGGGTCACCCATTTTTCAAAATTATTTGGAATACCAATATTTGATTAAATTCTCATATATTTTTTTATTTCAATATATTTGTTAATATGTCATGAACTATTCGAGGGGGTCGGAGTCTTCTTCTCCGGTTTCTTCTCCACTTTATTTCTGATAGACACATACTTTTGATAAACGAACCTCAATAATGTTCAGAATTTGATCAAATAGGGTCGAATTTCGACCACTGGGCGACCACTAGTTTACATTAAACTTTGACAAACTATATAAACGTTCCTCATTCTTCATTCTATCCATTGTTGAAATCCGAACGGAAATCCCATCAGTATTTTCGGAGTTTATCGCGAACAGACAGACAGATGCGGAGGAGGACTTTGTTTTATAATACGTATGTAATGACGGTGAGATTGTTTATTAAACTTTATAGACACTTTCTATACAGGGTGAGTTTTTTTTGATGATCAGTATGGGGATCTCGGAAACTAGCGGAGATAGAGCAATTGTTAAATTGGGAAAGATTTGCAGTTTTACTGGCCCAATTTAATGACACTTTCGGATTTTTGTAAAAAGTCATGGCTTACTAGATATTTTGAAAAATACAGCTCTCGTTTTCGAGATATGACACAAATTTATCTTTTTTTGAATGGAAACCATAGTTGGCTATGACCTCAAAAAATCGATCATTTTTAGAGCTTTTCAACGATATAATACTCGATATAGTTATTCATAAAAATAACGGAGTTATGGATGTTTTTCTCTCTTATTTTCACTTTTAACGTAGTTAGCCATGAAATAGATTGATTTATTAATAACTATTCCAAAAAACATTGAACGATTTTTTTATTAGGTATATCAGATATAACGAAAAAACTAAATAAGTAGGTACTTACTAAAAACTTAAGAAATTAAAGTACATATTAATGGTTACAATTTATGTTCGAAAAGTCCACCATTGTTATTTAGACAAAATTGCATCTTTTTAAGATTGACATTACCGCTTTCCTCACAGACTGCCTATCAATTTCTTCAATTGCTTGTATTACCGCCTCACTTAGGTCACCAACTGTCTCATACTTTCTTTTGTATACTTTGTTTTTTAGCGCACCCCATAAATAGAAGTCTATAACTGCCAAATCGGGAGACCGGGGTGGTCATTCGCGTGAGCCATTCCTACCTATCCAAGAGTTTGGATAGATATTATCTAAGTGTTGTCTTACTAATAACGAGTTATGAGCAGGTGCTCCATCATGTTGGAACCACTCAATTGTAAAGTGTATTGCAAGAAATACAAGTAGCGTTCCCCAGTAAGTAATTCGTCATAGATAAAAGGCCCTAGAATAGTAGACCCTATGATACCACACCAAACATTAAAAACAAATTTTATCTGGGGTCGTCTTTGTTCTACATGGAATGGGTTTTCTTTAGCCCAGATATGCTCAGTGTGTCTATTGAACATACCGCAGTTAGTAAATCTAGTTTCATCTGACCATAAAATGTCTCTAAACCATGTACAAAACAAAATACGTCGATGTTCGTCACCAGCATGCAAAGTTTGAGAAACTGAAAGTTTGTACGGGTGGAACTTGTGCGCTTTCAGTACCTTAGAGAGTTCGTTGAGATGTGCCAGCTTCTGCCGCAATCTCACGAGTTGATGTAGATGGATTTTGATTTACCATTGCCAAAACATTTATTTGTGCTGCTTCGTTAATTTGATTACGTTCCTTTGATGGTTTAGTAAAAGATCCATATCTGCGTAAACTATCGTAAAGCCTCTTAAATGTACATAGAGCAGGTTGACGACGATTAAAATATCTATGAAAGTATTCCTCAGCTGCCCGAACTGAATTTTTATGGCATATAATATAACATTCTACTATATTCAGTTTTTCTTCGTTAGAATATTCCATTTTATCACGACTGTCAGTTCAGCACTACTAATGAAATTACTCTCAAATGAGGAAACGTCAAAGTGAAAACAAGCTTTTTCATGACTACCTACGTTAAAAGTGAAAATAAGAGAGAAAAGCATCCATAACTCCGTTATTTTTATGAATAACTATATCGAGAATTATATAGTTGAAAAGCTCTAAAAATGTCCGATTTTTTTGGAGGTCATGGCCAACTATGGTTTCCATTCAAAAAAAGATAAGTTTGTGTCATATCTCGAAAACGAGAGCTGTCACGCAAACGAGGACATGACAATCATATTCGGGATACAATTCCCATCAATTTTGATATTTACATTTTTTTATAAAATCAAAAACAAAGGAGCTAGAGGGATTTGACTAAATCGACAGAATTTTGTATTTTCAAAATATCTAGTAAGCCATGACTTTTTACAAAAATCCGAAAGTGTCATTAAATTGGGCCAGTAAAACTGCAAATCTTTCCCAATTTAACCATTGCTCTATTTCCGCTAGTTTCCAAGATCCCCATACTGATCATCAAAAAAAACTCATCCTGTATATCTCCTTATCTACGCTTTATAGGTTCCTCCTTAACTCTATTCTGCATCATAATAGTTGTTGGGGTCACAGTCTCGGTGGTGGATATTGTATATTTGACGAAACTTTTTGCTAGTGAACAGTAGCCTTGGTTTCAGAAAATCCTAGATAGAATTCTGTAAGACTAAATAAGAGAGAAAATAAAAAAATGCTATTATTATATGACGGAAAACCAATTAACTTTAGAAATTGAAGCGCGAAGTAAGCCTCCTTGAACATGACGAACAATCAACTGAAAAAAATCGAATTATCTTAATACCCTCGTAAGTTGAAAACCCATCAAGCTCTCGGAATTGGGAAGCGGTGTAAGCCTCTTTGAATGTAATGAGGAATTAATATAAATGCAAATTGCAGGGGACACGACAAAGAAAATTAAAGCACGCACCGAAGGGATTTCATCACGGCATTCGTTCGAATACATAGTTTTCCAGTTTCTGGAACACTGGACAGAGAATTTCCATCGGGGGATTTTATTTCGCGGAAATGATGGAATGGAAGGTGTTGAAATTGCCTATTGAACTGGGAGGAAGGTCACGATTTGTATAATAAATTTTAGCTTGGAAGACACGTGATTTCACTAATTCAGTTTAATGGTTAAGTTAGACCGTGGGGTGGTCCAAAGTTACCAATCTAGTGATTATTACGGTTTTGGATTGACACCACAACACAATTATTAGGTTACTTAGGATGGTTTAGGCGGCCCAAACGCGGAGTAAGTTGTAGATGGAAGAAGCGTTTTGAATATGAAATTATCTATTTCTATCTATCTATTCCTTCAAATACCTCATATACCACGTATACGACTACTTACATTTGTAAAAAATGTAAACGGAAAACCAGTTCTGTATCTATGTAGGTTTGTATCTTTTTATTTGAATAATCTTTGAAACTTTAAATTCGTACACTGCTTTCTAATCATAATATGAAATAAATCAAACAAAAAATGAAAATCAAATTTAAATTTCATAATGAGTGAAGGAGTGGAGGAATTTGTTGTAACTCCGTCAATTCACATTCTGTAATATAATTTATATAACTTAATCTAATGTAAGGGGATATAATGTAATAAAAAAATGTAATGTAATCTAGTCATGTAAAAAATAATGTAATTTAAATGTAATGTAATGTAAATGTAATTTAATGTATACAATAAGATTTTTTAAATAAATAAATAAATTACATTTTACCTGTACATTTTACTTTACACTTTTGGTTTATGGAGATAATATTTGATATAAACCAATATGCAATCTGATGTGTCTGAAGATGAACGAAAAAAAATCGAACGCTGTGCATTTGATCGATAATAGAGATGTGCACGAAATGTATCCTCTTTTCTCTCCCTTTCAGCCTCTCTCTTATATAGAACAATGAGTTCGGGAAAATAATATAATTGATTTTGCTACAAATATAGAATAATTTCGAAATTGTATTGTAATATAGTTTACTCTTTTAAATTTCGAACATTTCTTTTTAATAGTTCTAAAAAGTAAGTTATTTGCTGTCATTCAATATTAGTGTACTTTTACACTTGTTTATTTATTCCACTTTAGAGGCGTATTCTACTTGCAGAGAAAGTCCTCTGTACCTATCCTCATGAACTCCTTACATCAATTGTTCCTCATAGGAGTCGAGGTTACTTGCGGTGTCGGTGTTGGATCCGAAGTCATAGCGAAAGTACTCATTTATCTAGCCATTTCAATCGTTCTTTCTTGTATAAGTGGGAGCCTCTCTTCTTAACTAGTAAGAGATATAAAAAGGCATAAAATCAGCTAATTATATATAAAAAGGAATTGTATATCATGGAAATTGGTGTTCCATGCCATAGTAGGTACTTCAAGAACTAAGCTTGTGTACGCCGAACAATGGGAACAATGTTACCGACTAATGGAAGTCCGGTCACCGACTAATGGGACTTCAGTCCCGGACTAATAGCATTCCTAACCTGCGAACTGACCACTGAGAACTAACTACTTCACCCCGTACACCCACAACCTATGTGCTTACACCCTGTACGGTCACCGTCTGTATATTTAATACGCCGTTTTGTGTTTTGTTTACCATATACCAACATTTTGTTTTTATCAAATAAATAGTCTAGGCACGTGACTGCAACCTACTAAATATTTCACCCTGTATACCTACAATCTAAGTGCTTACACTCTGTACGCCCACAACCTGTATATTCAATACGCGGTTTTTATTTTGTTTACCATATAACAAGACTTTGTTTTTATCTAATAAATAGTCTAGCCACGCTAATGCCACCCACAGTAGGTGGATTGGTCGCTGTAGACGGATCACAGGGCGCGGCTTTTACTCTAATTTTTCACCACGTACAGATTTTTTCCGGGCTCAAATACGAGTTCTCCTACGTACGTACATACGTACTATCAAGTTATGGCCTAGCAAAATGCTAGTTGAGATGAAATTCCTTAACCGCCATGGTGGTGCAAATCACATATTCTAAACATTACATACATATTCCCAGTGCAATCAGGAATTCTATGAGCAAGTAAATGTTGAGACCGTATGAGGTTCTTTTAGTTGGGTCATTGCTGATTTTTAGATATCAATTCTTTTCCGTTACTCGATGACACCTTTGAACTTCAGAGTGACGGTAAATTTTAGTAATAGTACTTACACGTCAATTTAACTTTAATGTTCAATGTGAAAAAGATAAGTGGTTGATGTCGTAGTTCCGCAGAGGAACGATTATTCGTATTACCATTCTAGTCATTAGAAGATTCTAATGAAGACTAACCACGTCATATAAAAGTCGAATTATTTCACTAAAATCTTGCATTCAAGGTGAAAGTTTATTCGGCCTATGTGATCAGTAGGTCGTTTAAATCAAGACGAACCGATATCCTAGAACTGTGATCACCAATTGAGGATCCTAATAAATTTACAAGGTTGGAAGAAGACACCACTAGAGACCTGTCAAAAAAACTCGAGTGAATCGGGTACACATATGGAATGAAGGTGATTTTCCTGAGGGGTAATACTGTGAGGAGCATGATAACAAAAACGAAATCTGATACTCTTGAAGTACTTCAAGTTTGTATCTATAACATACACTGCGAGTGTGAAAGTCTCTCTACATTGGTAAGACAAGACAACTTCGTAGACCAGGGTTAGGTAACATCGTATGACAGGTCCAGTTATACAGTACCACATAACGATGTTCTTTCACTATCATCTCATCTTTAATGTGAACTCATAGAAATTTATAAACATCAAAACAATCTCACAAGAAAACATGGAAAATTTAAATCTGAGAAGGCTTTGGTATTCTGCACTCCGAAGCGCCATACCAGTAATTTGTCAGACTCGGAGCCAATGAGGACACGCCAAGATGCCACAGTTAGGGCAAGATACCTCGACGATCCTATTCATCTCTAACATTCCAGGAAGAATCATTTATGCTCGCGTCGCTAAGGATATTTGTCGCTGTTGCAGATAAAACGTTAGGAAAAAATTCTACTAGAGTACGATAAACAGCCCTGAAAACTAGTTGTCCAGTACTTTTTATGTATAATGTGATGAAACTTGTTCTAGAATTTTGCTATTAATAGTGAATGTTAATAAGTAATTAATTTAATATTTCACAAACATTCGCGATTGAAATTACCTCAATATGGAACGTTTTATAAATCAATCAGCAAATTCAGAACTTTCTTTTTACATTACTCGCCAAGTTACAAATAATTTTTCCAACAATTTTCGACAGAGATGAATAAGATTAACCCGACTTCAACAGCATCTGAGCAGCGTATTTCGACCTTATTTTAATATCCGGAGGCATTTTCAGAGCAATTTTATCTTTCGTTTGACTCCGTGGCCAATTTACATGAGAAATCAACGATCGCACAGCAGTAGCAGCCAATCTACTTCCATAAGCCAATCTAGTTCTATGAGCCAATCTAGCTGTATGCCACAAATAGAATTAGGTCTTGGAATGCAAAGCATGAATTTTTAAGAGATCGTTGAGAATCACTAGTGAGGATATCGGCGACGTTTATCAGCCAGAAAGAAATATGTTATACTGTATAAGAAGTGGTAAATACAAAAATAATTTTAATATTTTGATTGGGATTTGTTAGAAACACATACATAAATAAACTATGTTTATGTTTTTAAGATGGGGGCAATGGAAATCGTAGATATTAAATAGTAAAATCAAAAAGTGACATGCAAAACTAAGAGTCGCTAATATGATTGTAAACAGTGTAAATGTTTAAAACGTCTCCACTGGGAACAATGCCTCGTGGAAAATAAATCACCAGAATTTAAAAGCAGTTTGTTGTGTATTTAATGTTTTTCAAGTCCGAAAATCTGTTAGTGCTCTTTTACCAGCAAACAGTAGTAGTACTCAAATCTTCTTTTGATTTCTATTTAATATTTTTTCTTTAATAATATCATAAAGTTCTTTTCAGTTGCATCCATCTGTTTTACTTTTATCTACCTCATGTTTCCAACTGCACAGTGCACATATCTATTCGCTCCCTTCATATATAATTATTCAATGTTTTGAGTTTTGACCGTCTGACGGCGGCACTACAGATAAAATAGGCGGCACCATAGATAAAATAGGCGGACTGTCAGTTGTTTGGCATTGACAGTACGGACGTAAATAATTAAATTAGAGAGAGAGAGAGAGAGGAAAAATTGATATAAAATGATCATAAAAATTAATTATATTTTAGGGTTATTATCAATATCGTCAACGAACCAATTAACGTCAAATCAATAGGTGTTTTCATCACAAATTCTTTTTGTGCGTAAGCGTTAGCATCAGTCATCTCTTTTCTACTGCTATTTTGTGAAGAAAGGTGTTAGAACATCCGAGTCAAAAATTAAAATGTAGAATAAAAATAACTCCAATTTAATTAAAATAAGTGTATAACAAATAATAAAATAAATATAAAAATATTCTTCACAATTATGTGTTTCGACTGAATTGTGAACAAGTGTAGCTGTTTCAAAAATTTGTTCTAATGGCCGATTTGTTTCTGGATATATCATTGTTTTTCCAACCATTATTACACAAAACTTACGAAACTTTTATATTTTCAATATGGCGGATGCGATTGCGTTTGTTATATGATGGAAAGGCCTACTGATTTACTCAAAAACAGCACACTGTTTTTATTACATTTTGTTATAATGCCAATTAAGTATAAAACATAAAACTAAAGCAATATTTAGATTTTGATTTATTTATATTTACCCTGATATCTTTTAAAGGAAGCGTTTTAAATTCATAAAAAATATACACTTTGATTTTCCACAAATAGACTTTTTATTTTATCTGCTTCTGGATTGGCTTGATTTTTATCAGAATACATATGAATTTAATTTTCTAATTTGGCCCCCAAAAAGTAACATTAGAGTTTTATTTTACTAATAAACTTTCCGAGAAGCCTTTTATAATCTACTGTCTGAGTTTTGAGGCTCTGTAGATTGGAAGATAAACAAAAGATTGAAAAATATGATATATTTGTAATTCACATAATGAGCCTTTTATCTGATATATTACATGATGCGTTTGAAAATTGAATTTTTATTTTCCATTTAATTGTATAATTTGTCCCTAAAATTACTATGGGGGTTACCTAATAATTTTTCTTATAAATCTCAAATGAGCCCCAGTACCCCTAATTATTTTCAAAATTTTATGTAGTATGGTTTCGGAAATAAAGCGAGAAATGAAATTTTTTTATATCTTTAAGTTAATATCTTGTAAACAATTAATTTTAAAAATATGAAAAATGTATATTTGTATTCCTCATAATGAGCCCTTTCATTGATGTATTGCATGAAACGTTAAAAAATATTTTTTTATTTTCCGTTTAATTCTATAATTTGCCCCCCAAAATGAATATTAGGGGTTTCTCCTTATTTTTTTAGTAAAGTTCAGGTGAGGGGCTATACCTCCATTTTTTTTCAAAATTTTCCAGCTTATGGTTTCGGAGATAAGAAGGGGAAAGGGTAAAATTTTTTATATTTTTGTAAATATCTTTTAATTAATTATTTAAAAAATATGAAGAAAATATATTTGTATAATATAATATAACATGATGGGTTAGAAACAATTTTAATTTTATATTTTCCATTTAATTCTGTAATTTGCCCCCCAAAATTAAAAGTAGAGGTTTCTCCTTATTTTTCCACTAAACTTCAGGTCAAACCCTATACCTCTAATTTTTGTCAAAACTTTACGTTTTATAGTTACGGAGTTAAGGGGGGGGGATTGGTAAATTTTGGTATATTTTCGAAAATATCTTTTTAATTATTATTTTTTAAAATATGAAAAAAATATATTTGTGCTGCTCAGAATGGAACCTTTCATTTGATGTATTACATGATGCGTTTGAATTTTTTTTAATTTTTAAATTTTCATTTAATTCTATAATTTGCCCCCAAAAATAATATTAATGGTTTTTCCTTATTTTTTCTGTTAAGTTCGGGCAACGTTCTATATTTCCTATTTTTTTTTTAAGTTTTAGGCTCAGTAGGATCAGGATCAGGGCGGAACGGTCGATTTTTTAGTCCCCCCCCCGAAGTACCCCTAAAATCAAAATTTCAAAATTTCTTCTTTTGCGGTATGTACTCCTGATCGGGTCACCAAACTATAGGTTGGCGCCAAATTTCATCCTCTTCCGTCCAGCAGTTTAGGAGAAAATTGTCTTGTGACATACGCAGAAATCCGGAGTGATATTATAAGGGTATTATTTATTTTTTAGAGTTCCGTATATACAATATACGGAAC
This sequence comes from Octodonta nipae, assembly GCA_034190945.1. Classification (NCBI taxonomy): domain Eukaryota; kingdom Metazoa; phylum Arthropoda; class Insecta; order Coleoptera; family Chrysomelidae; genus Octodonta; species Octodonta nipae. Next base: position 55,882,022 of record CM067216.1, on the reverse strand, counting down.
TCTAAAAAATCTAGCTTAAAACATCGATGTTCATAAAAGATCGGTCTTGATAAATCAAACATTGCATAACGGGCATTCTTTAATCTCTGATGTATCTTCCAGAGATTTCTTCAAGCATTCGTGGATATTAAGTATGAATCAAGATTGAATAATATCGGTGATACCATACAACTTTGCCTGACCTCTCTTGGTTTAAATTTTTAGCAACGTTCTCTCAAAAAGTTTTTGTACCATAAATCAAATAACGATTTCTAAAATCAGAACTGAATCTATTGCTCAAAAGCGCTGTGGAATAAAATATGAAAACAGCGCATAAAATTACATCCTATTACTCAAGGCCCCGAGCATATATATACACTTAATTTCAACCTCTCTCGTTTTACAAAATTAATTATCAAACAAGTCATCTCGGCACCAAACTAATAAAACAACTCGACTCGAATGGAACTCATAAATCCGAAACGATTCCCTCTAATTCCCATGCTCTACTTAATTCCCACTTGATACTATTAATTTTCTTTAGAGCACAAGAGTGAGTATCAAATCCGCAGTCTTCCCCAGACCGCAATAAAATCCCAATGAAACCGATATTATAATTTGCAATGTACACAGAAATGCCATCCATTTATTATACACTCAGTACATTAAATTTACGCGGCCCCGCCCCGGAGCGGATTTGATTAATGGCTTTTTTGAGGGGATGGAGTTTGGTGTGGGGGGACTGTTGTTGAGTTTCGCAGATAATAAATATTGGTCCGGTTATTCTAGAAATGAAATATTCATCTGTACACATCAGAACTGGTCAGAAGGAAATGAACTATGATTTAATTAGATTTATAACAGGTCGTACATCTTTGCGTAGTATAAAACCAAGTCGCTTCCAGCCGTGTGTCTCTTTAGACGCTTAGATCTTTTAAACTGCGGAATTTTAATGCGGTTTTCATCAATAGATAGAGTGATTCAAGAGGAAGGTTTATGCAAATAGTTTACTATTGTTTTTTGGTATTTTGTTTAAATATGACGAGAATTGTTGTAGTCGCTCGGCGACCGTTACGTGAGAGTATGACGCATCAGTCGCATTCAGTATCGACATAAACACGGTATGTGCCATGACAATATGTTTTGATGTTACACCGATTTGTTTAGTCCCTGCGAAGCGGGCCTAGGCCAGCTAGTTAGTAATTATATCAGATCCCACCAATATACAGTGGGTTCAAATGTGTGGAAACGCTTCCTTATAAAATTCAGGTAGTACAGCCATTGAAGCTTCAAATCGACCGAAACCTCGCAATTTTAAAAACCTTCATCGATCTTCTTGAAAATTTGGAATTAAGTTCAGCTTACCCTCCTCTTTAAACCTGACTTGGTGGCAAAGTATGCTTTTTATTTTTAAGGGGTGAAAATCACCCCTTACTCCAATAAATTGAAAACTAATGAATTAAAGCGGTAATGGGCTATAGTTATGTTCAAATATAATAAATGTTGATTGTTTTGTATCATGACTTTCACATTTTGATATTTTACAGCTCACCTACCCTTAAAAACAACCCCTCATACAAAGATTCTTTAAAAAATGTGGTAAAAAAGTTTTTTTAATTTGGATCGTAATAGGAGATTTTTTTTTTCAAGTATAAGAAATCTGACCCTCAATATTTTTAATAATGCAACCACCAAAAACCACCCCTCAGAATGGAAAAAATTGCAAATTACTAAATGGAAGCAGTTATAGGGCTCATTATGTTCAAACATATGTTCAAACATGTGAAATGTTGTTGTTTTTTTACAATGTAAGTAATATTTATATTTTTTATATGTAACTACCCTTAAAAACTACCCCAATACAGTTATTTAAAAAACGGCTGAAAGTATGAAATCATTTTATTTTCCATTTTGAGTAGAAAAAATATATATAATTTAAATATAACAAACCTGATATATAAGTTTTTAATTTAGTTCAACCCCTAAAAACTACCCCTTATCACAAAAATTAGGGAAAAGTTTAATTATGTATGTATATATATATATATATATAAATATATAAGAAAGAAATTTTAAGCAGGTGTTCATCACGAAAGAGCCCCTTCCTCTCTTAAATTTCTCTCTCTAAAAATTACGACGGAAGAAGCGCACCTTTCATTTTCTAAAATAATATATATATATATATATATATATATATATATATATATATATATATATATATATATATATATATATATATGAACTAGGCTAGGTTCCGGGTGAGAACCGCGTCTGAATTTATTGAATACTCGACGTATATATATATATATATATATATATATATATATATATTGTATTGGATTTAAACAGACATAAGATAATACAAAAGTTTAGCAATTTGAATAATTAAATGATTGGGAAAATGTAAATAAAATGCATACATATCTAATAAAGAAAGAAAATTGCAGAAATCATATCAAAGATAAAGTTAACCTAAAAATATAAACCATGTAAAAAGAATGTTTCAAAAGCAAATTGTTGAAAGGATAAAAGGTGGCATATAAAGTTAGATCATCTATCATGCAGATTGTAATAGAATTTGAATACTTACATAAAGAAATCCATGCAGGGAGTCACATTTAGGTCAAACAGCAAAAAGGTTAAATTCACTTATGAAAATCACAGTAGAGTTTGTAAAACAAGTATAGATCACATATTAGGCAATGAGAACACTGAATATAACACATTTAGATCAAAATTAAATTTTAAATACATAAATTTGTTAAATAAAGAGAGAATTGAAACGTCAAATTGGAAAAACCGTTATAAATTTTAAGGAATGATGGAACAGTAAAGAGATTTATACCTTTAGAAAGAGCTTAGAGCATAGTTTGTGAAAATTAAATATTTCAAAAGATATTTAGTCTTAATTTTAATAAAATCCAATTTTTTTAAAGTACCTGTTAAATGACTGGTGACCAACAGGTGACAAGTATCAAATCAAAATTTTTGAAAACATGAATTAAGTGATTTAGATAAAATTTAGGAGAGTAAACGGTATTGAAATTCAAATTAAAATTTGTTTAGATTTTTTCATATGATTTAGAAGGAACATATTTGGAAATTAATAAAATAAATAAAAGCGGAAATGGAAATAGCAGGTGGCAAAATATATTACATAAATAGAAAATCTCACATTGAAAGATTCTCTTTGTTTCCCAAAAGTCGACCAGAGCAGTTCAAAATTTCGTTCTTGTAAAATTACGTTTCCATGACAACAAGATAAATGATCTGTGATATCATTGAAAGTGTTCCATGTCAACTTGACAAGAAATTGAGTTTGAAGTAAATTTTTTGAAGTATTTTGATAAACAATTTGAAATTATAAAATAAATATTCCATAAAAGGAATTTTTTGGAATCTATTGAATGGAGAAATAAAATCAATTTTTGTTGGAAGAATATAAGTATTGGTACAGCAGTCAAAAAAGTCAATTAAACAGCAGAATAATTTAGTTTCACAAAAATCAGAAATCAGGAAGTAGTATTCAAAACCAAAAGTAAGGAAAAGGGAAATTCAAGCCAGGCAACTGTGAGTTTTTGAAACATTATTTAATAAACAGATTATTAAAATATAAATAATCAATCAGTGATAGAAATAAAGATTTTAAAATTTAGTATAATGACTATTTGTGTTTGAAGGATTGAAATATTTTGTAACAAGTTGATAGAAATTTAATAATATTTAAGTGCAAAGGAAATTTATTTTGTTTTAAAGGCAAGATTATATCTAAATTAGATTGTAGACAATCATTATAAATCGTAACTTAATTTGAAAGTTTATTTATTAGCAATTAAAAAATCATAAATTTGAAAAAGAATAAATAATATTCAATTATTAGAATTGTCGACCAAACGTGGGGCTTTGCAAATATAAAATGGCGCCCAACTAAAGGGGCTCACCAAATAGTGAGGCTCACTAACTAATTTCATACTTTCAATTTAATATAAAATGGTGCCCAACTAAAGGGGCTCAAAAATTAGTGGGTCCTATATAAAAATTGGAATCAAAACTAAAGGGGCTCAAAAATTAGTGGGTCCTATATGATATAAAATATAATAATTGTCAGATTTAAATAAATAAAGAAAGAAAGAAACAAAATAAATTGATAAAGTAAACTGTGTGATAATGTGGTTAAATAGATAAGATAAAAAGGTTAGAATATTTGAAATTGTAAAACAAGAGATTTTTGCAATTTCGAAAAATTTGGTGGGGAATTTATAAAAGTACATATAGAATAAAGAAACAATATAATTCATAATGAAAACAATAATAATAAATTTGAATAATATATAATAATAAATAAAGAAACTGTGTTGAAATTAATTGGGTATAATGTATAAAACAAGAGATACAAAGTTTTATGAGACTCCAGAGGAACAGGAAAGGCGTAGCTTACCAGTAGACTCGTGTATAAAATTTAATGGGAGAAACTCAGTTTTGCATCCATGCGAGTTTGTTAAAATTGTGAAAAGGCAATTTGGGCACATAGGAAATTTCAATGAAGTTAGGAGACAAATGCGGTGACTTTTAACAGAAAGGGCTGGAATATGGTTCACAGCAACTGAAATGGACTTACATACATTTGAAGAATTTGAAAACGCATTCAAGGAATATTTCTAGGGAGATGATAAACAAATAAGGTATAGAGACAGACTATACGTTGGCAAGTACAATCCAACAGGAGGAAAAAGTATGGTTGAGTATGTTTTAAATCTGGTAACCCATGTAAAATATTTAAATTATCCCATGACAGAGTATGAAATTGTGACATGTATATCCCGTCATTTTGAAGAGGGTATTGCTGACACATTATGCTGGCAAAATATAACAACTATGGAAGAATTTATCAAGTATCTAGGAAGGATTCAATGGATAAGAGAAAACAAGACATCAAGACAAAACACAAGAGAATATTATCAACATGGAAGTAAAATGGAGCAAAGAAGAATGGATTATAACAGAAGACAGTACAATAACCTTAATTTAAATAATTACCACAGAAAGAGATATAATAGTGAAAGAAGTTTCAGAAGATATTGTAATGACTATGGGAGATATCAAAGGAATGAAGTAGGCTTGGGTCGTTCGTGAATGAGTCGTTCAAAATGAACGACTCTTCTACATGTGCCACGAATGAGCGGCACAGTTACGTCAAATAGCTCGTTCAGTTCGCCATTAATAGTCATTCGGCTCGAGCGAATCGAGAGTCATAGGCAGTGCTAAACGTTCAACGTTCAATCACGAACTAGACTCATTCATCGTGCAATCTTTCGACCGGCACAGTCACCTCGGCTCGGAGCAGTGGAGAGAAAAGAGCCGTCAGCGGTCTGGTTCATCAGACGAAAGGTATTTTAAAATTTGGTCGGAAGGTTTTATTTTCAAGGAATCGATGAATGGGTATTTTAAATTTTTATTATGACAGGAACTAAGGTACAGGTTTGTTATTGTTTTGCAGTATTTTTGTTATATAAATTTCTATTTGGGTTATAAGTAAGCATAATAATTTTATTTGTTTTTAATGTTTACAGTTTTTTTCTTATGTTTGTTACCAAATAATACAAAAATAAAAATTATGTATTTACGTAAATTAATGATCTTTAAATTATGACTCAGCAAAACTTTAATATTAGCTTGAGCAGTAAACTAGACAAGTAGAGACATTATATAAATCCGCCTAAGGGTAAACGACTGTTTTAGGAGTTCGTTCAATTGAACGACTCATTGTGAACGACTCGTTTAGGTGAGCTGAACGAAATGAGCCGGCTCACTAAAAAGAGTCATAAAACCCAACGCTAGAATGAAGATGAGATAAAGGACACAGGAAACCAAAGAGCACAACAACAAGAAATGTATAAAAATTCACAACAAAAGACAGAAGAAGATAAGAAGGAAACAAAAGAAAGTTGGATTCAAGAAATGCAAGATTTTGGTCAGAAAATAACAAAGAAATTAGACAACTTTAACAAGATACAAGAAGAAAAATCAGCAAATCTGATGGACAAAATACCAATAAATAATACTGATGTAAATTCTAAGGATGATATTGAAACTGAAAGGCAACAAGAAACACAAAGTACCAGAAACGGAAACTCAAAAGGGACTCGTGTCTGAAGAAACGGAGCACGATATACAGGAAACTGAAGATAGACAAGAAGGAATTGGGAGTGAAGAGCAAATCGAGGAACAAAATATTCAAATCATTTCAGAGCATGTGGTAGTAGGACAACTAGAAGAAACAAAATCAGAAGGAAATACAAGTATTAGATCCGATGGTAATTTACAATTGTTGGAAATGATGAAGGGAATGATGCAAGATTTCTGTTCAGATATAAAACAAGCTTTAAAACAAGAAATAGGAAATTTAAATTCTAATATGGCAGATATAAGTTCAAGGATGGATAAAAGTTTAAAACAAGAAATAGGAAATGTAAATTCTAATATGGCAGATATAAGTTCAGATATAAGTTCAAGAATAGATGAAAATAATCAAATATTGAGGAAAGACATGAAAAATCATATGACACAAATGAGAGAAAAAATTATAGAACCATGTAAAAGTCAAGAAAACCAAGAAGATGATTCAAATTTGGACAAGCCTGAAGAAAAATATGAAAATACCAAATTACAAGAAGAGCAAAACAAACAAGTGATAGGGACAAGCCAAGAAGAAAGAGCAAAAGTTGGGGAAAAAGTCAAAATTCAAAGTAACCAAGCAGAAGCAGGAACACAAATGGAAAATGAAGAGGTTATACCAGAAAATTGTAGAAAAATGAAATTATATGAAAAATTGAAGTTAATAGAAATATATGTAAATTATGGAGGTGAAAATGAAATGAAAATGAATATACAGTGGGGAAAAATAGGATTTTTGGTAACAATAATGAGTAAAAGGAATTATCAGACAGAATACATGAAACCAAGTATGAATAAGAAGTATGAGCAAGAATATATCAAGAAGAGCAGATATATGGAAAAATGTGGAAAGTTTTGTGGGGAAACTCATCAGAACACAATTTATTACTGGGGAATAAACCCAAAAGTAAACTGGAAAACCAGGAAAAATATAAAAATACAAATATAGATCAGGAAGGATGGATGGAAGACCAACATTAGCACAGGAACATGGAAATGAAAATTAATAAAAGAGCAAGATAAAAAAATAAGCAAATTGAAAATAAGTAAAGGTTCATCGTAAGGGAAGTATCATCATAATCAGACCGTATATGGTAAAAACAAAAGATGGAGTGAACAGTTATGAGTTAGTGGACATCAAGACAAAGAAGATCAAAGGAATATACAACATTGATAGTATTTTCAAATATTATATATAAAATAAAGTAATTAAAATCCATATTGTACAAAATATAAATAGAAAACAACAATAAATAATTAAAAAGAAGTGAAGTGAAGAAATTTAAAATATGTTCAGAGTAAAATGATTAAGATAAATAAGAATGTAGATGATGGATAGGTAAGATTGTAGACAGTGAATGATTCGTGTGGGGACAGTGTAGGCAAAAAGAAACAGGATGATAACAGGTATTTCAAAATATGATGACTTATAAATGAATATATGATATAAATGCGGTTAAAATAACAGAATTATAAGAAGGTATGAAATAATGATGAAATAAAAAGGTACTAAGGTACAGATAAGGAGTTGAAATAAATAAATAATGTGGTAAAAAAGCGGTAACATATGAAGAAATATAAATTATCCTGTAGGTAAGAATTATAAAAATAGTAAGAAAATATGGAGATGGAATGGAAGCAAATAAAGTTAAAGAAAAGGGAAAATGAAAGTGTTGAAAAAAAATTACAAAGAGAAGAAGAAACTTATGAACAAAAAGCATAAATCTTAAATTAATGAAAATATGTATAACTTAAATTTAAAATTAAACAAGGACAATATGGAAAAATATTATAATAATATCAATGAATACAAGTCAGAATATTTTAAAAATTAATAACATGTTTGTAGAAATCTTATAATCTTCAATGATGAGATACTAGGGAAGAACCAGATGAAGTATTGATATAACTAGAGGGAAGAAATAAAAAATATTATTAATGATTTGATTTAAAATAAAAGAATTGGTTGAAAAAAAAAATAAAATGGGAACGATACATGATGATTGAAAACTTACTAAGAATGTTGATTCCAAAAGTTTGAACAGCATATCTTGGATAAATTTGTAAATAATAATACCAGTAGTGGTAGATTTGTTGAGAGTTCATCAGTTGATGTGTTTATATAATTGATTGAGTTTTCTTGTTAATTTGTTAGTAGTTCATAATTAATTTGTTCACAGTTTTGTTTGTTATTTGATGATCTTGATAGCTAAAAATTAAAAAAAATAAAAGGTTAAAAAATATAGATATTAAGAAAGTATTGGAAAATTTCAGCAAAATAAATTCTTAAGTTAATTTATTCTGTAAAATTTTGGGGAAATTTGTAATGGATTTAAACAGACATAAGATAATACAAAAGTTTAGCAATTTGAATAATTAAATGATTGGGAAAATGTAAATAAAATGCATACATATCTGATAAAGAAAGGAAATTGCAGAAATCATATCAAAGATTAAGTTAACCTAAAAATATAAACCATGTAAAAAGAATGTTTCAAAAGCAAATTGTTGAAAGGATAAAAGGTGGCATATAAAGTTAGATAATCTATCATGCACATTGTAATAGAATTTGAATACTTACATAAAGAAATCCATGCAGGGAGTCACATTTAGGTCAAACAGCAAAAAGGTTAAATTCACTTATGAAAATCACAGTAGAGTTTGTAAAACAAGTATAGATCACATATTAGGCAATGAGAACACTGAATATAACACATTTAGATCAAAATTAAGTTTTAAATACATAAATTTGTTAAATAAAGAGAGAATTGAAACGTCAAAATTGGAAAAACCGTTATAAATTTTAAGGAATGATGGAACAGTAAAGAGATTTATACCTTTAGAAAGAGCTTAGAGCATAGTATGTGAAAATTAAATATTTCAAAAGATATTAAGTCCTAATTTTAATAAAATCCTTTTTTTTTTAAAATACCTGTTAAATGACTGGTGACCAACAGGTGACAAGTATCAAATCAAAATTTTTGAAAACATGAATTAAGTGATTTAGATAAAATTTAGGAGAGTAAACGGTATTGAAATTCAAATTAAAATTTGTTTAGATTTTTTCATATGATTTAGAAGGAACATATTTGGAAATTAATAAAATAAATAAAAGCGGAAATGGAAATAGCAGGTGGCAAAATATATTACATAAATAGAAAATCTGACATTGAAAGATTCTCTTTGTTTTCCAAACGTCGACCAGAGCAGTTCAAAATTTCGTTCTTGTAAAATTACGTTTCCATGACAACAAGATAAATGATCTGTGATATCATTGAAATAAGTGTTCCATGTCAACTTGACAATAAATTGAGTTTGAAGTAAATTTTTTGAAGTATTTTGATAAACAATTTGAAATTATAAAATAAATATTCCATAAAAGGAATTATTTGGAATCTATTGAATGGAGAAATAAAATCAATTTTTGTTGGAAGAATATAAGTATTGGTACAGCAGTCAAAAAAGTCAATTAAACAGCAGAATAATTTAGTTTTACAAGAATCAGAAATCAGGAAGTAGTATTCAAAACCCAAAGTAAGGAAAAGGGAAATTCAAGCCAGGCAACTGTGAGTTTTTGAAACATTATTTAATAAACAGATTATTAAAATATAAATAATCAATCAGTGATAGAAATAAAGATTTTAAAATTTAGTATAATGAATATTTGTGTTTGAAGGATTGAAATATTTTGTAACAAGTTGATAGAAATTTAATAATATTTAAGTGCAAAGGAAATTTATTTTGTTTTAAAGGCAAGATTATATCAAAATTGTATTGTGGACCATTATAAATAAATTGTAACTTAATTGAAAAATTTGAAAGTTTATTTATTAGTAATTTAAAATCTTAAAACAGAAAATTAAAGTGAAAAATATAATTTCAAAATTTTAAAAGTGGTAGTGTATCGAAGAAGAAAGAGAGATTTATAAGATAGTATAAAATTTATTATTTATTTAATATCTGGAACTTGAACCCAAGCGAAAAAGACCCTGAGGTAATAAAAATTATAAATTATTATAAATTTTTAAAATTCAAATGTCACATTCTATTATAATATATATATATATATATATATATATATATATATATATATATATATATATATATATATATATATTACTTTTTTGTATGTATTTATACATGTGAGAATCCAGATATATAAATACAAAGGAGACACAGCATGTATAAAAGAATAAATACTCCAAAAAGATCAAAATATAGACGTTTCGTGATTTTCCAGCATTATCTCTTAAAAAATGTATTCGGTTTTTTAATAATAACTCGGATTCCCTTTAAGCTTTTTGCATTCATTCATACATCATTTTGTAGGGAATTTTATAAGCTACAAAACCATGAGAGTTGCAACCCTTCTAGGCCCTTTTCTTCAGAGAATTTTGATGTTAAAGGGTAAAAAAGACTCTCCCTTAGCATTTAAATTCATACTTTAAACGCTTATACCTCGTTTAATTTTCAAGCTTAAAAAAAGGAAAATGTTCAGTAAAATAAAAGCTAAATTTTAGTTACAAAAAAATTCTTTCGTTGACCAATAGTTTTTGAGATATTTTGAAAAAATAAGGTTTTTTTTTAAAATCAAAAAAAAAAAATTTCACATTAAACAACTTTTTTTGAAAAATACGTGTTCCAAACCACTAAAACTTTTGGAACGTGTTGTTAGGGGTTAAACAAAGATAATTTTACATGGGCTACGATTAATTTTAATTTTGCCGCACATGGTGTCAAATTTACCGACATTTTTTTTTCAAATTCAGGTTACTTAACTTATTTTCGTCATAACTGCTTAATTTTGATGTTAGATGATTTTATAAAAGCTCATTTTAAAGGTCTGAAAAAGTACTTTGAAAATGTTTATTACAATTTGTTATGAAAAATTGATCGTTTTTCCCTTATTTGAGCTCAAACCTCTGCATAAATTTACGAAAAAGAAAAAATTGGTTTTCAGTGACTCATAAGTTGCTAAATATTATTTAAACTGACTAATTTCTTTGTTGTTTTATAAGCTTCAATTTTGATAAGAATATTTTTTTTCAGAAAATGCGTAATTTTCGAGTTTTTCGTGAAAAAATGTTGAAAAAAGTGTTTTTTTTAATATTCAATCGCGAATAACTCAGAAATTATTGAGTTAAATAAAAAACTTCATTCTACATTTTCATTATAAAATTCAATTCGATTCCCGGTGTTATTTTGAAATTTTAAATTTCCACCCCCGAGTAAGGGTGGCATTCACCCCTGGGGTAGAAGCATACATTGGCACCAAATCAGGTTTGTTATTTGCATCATTTTTGAGCTTCTGTCAAAATTTTAAACTAATCCATGAAGGTCTTTAAAATTGCGAGGTGATTTGCTTGGTTCACTGTATTAAGGGGGGAGATCTCGAGCTTAGGGGTGAGGGTGTTACTCCAGTAATATAGTAATATGAAGCTTCGCAATAGATATGGATTTCCTCGTATTAGGGTACTGATCAAAAGGAAGGCTCGCGTCTAATAAAGAAAATGATTCTTATTACATTTTGTCGTTTTGTATTTCAATAGTAAAGTTAGGTGTGGTTAAATTCCCATTTACTAATATGGAGGTACTCAGCCAATCAGAAGTCTGGGTTTTAGTAGTAAAGACCCGAAGAGCGCAGGAAATAATTAATAAACAGAGTTCAATGAAAAATTGCCGTTCAGTTAACTGTGCCACAACAGATCCGAAATCTGGCTAATTGAGGACCATGTCCAGTTACCAACTACCACCAGCGAGTCAATGTTCCTGAAGTATAACTCGCCATGTGTTGTCAGTAGTTATTGGTAGCTTTTTACAATTACCACAGCACAAAGGGACTTTGCGCGCCACAACGGCGCAATTTTTGGGCGTTAATGGGAACAAATTTTATGTTTTATGAGGACGTTTTGTGTTAACTTTGTAAAATTACATAAAACACCAAAATGCACAGCTATTTTTTATGCCCGTTTGTGCAAGGCAGTGCTATAATTAGAACAGTTAGTGGTGAGCATTGTGAGCGCGCTGTGCTGTTGTGCGGTAACTGGAAAACTATATCATTTACAAGAGAGAAGGCGAAGCAACATGGTAGACTATCCAGTTGAGAATATCGTAATTGGGAAGATGAAACAGAAATAATGAACGTGGAAAGGAAAGAGATCGAGGTTTGAACTTCAACGTCTTAGGCGAAGTTCAAACCTCGAACCTGCAAATACACTTGTTGAGAGAAACTGAGAAAAGAACAAGATGATCATCCAGAAGATTATCCCTTCGAAGCATATCTCCAATAAGACCCCTTGCTAGGGGAGTTTATCTTAGAATACTATTTTCTAAATATGATGCTAACAAATTACGGCAAATGGAGAAGGTCCCATATAATATGATTGACCCTATATTAGGGCGAAGACCTACTGGATAGGGTTGATCAGAATCGAGATCACCGAAGGAAGTGAATGGAACATTCTTTCTGGGCAGTTTCTAGATAATCTTTACTTTGTGTATAAATGTAAACAGAATCTTAGTTAAATAGTAATTTGGATGCAAAAATCGAGTAGATTTTTGACATTTATTTTAGTTGAAGATAGTAGTGTTAGACTATGTTCAACGTAAACGCGATATGAGTGCTGCGGGAGGTGCATTGCGTTAAGGCTACGGCTACCAACTGCAGTCCAGGACCAAACAAACCCATGGACCATAGTGACAACACAAAATCGCTACAAAATGAGTTGCCGCTTTCGGAAATTTGCTGAAGGTCGTAGACTTTTTTAGTAGAGTAGTTACGTGATGAAGTATTGTGAATTGATATTGTAGTAATAAATAAGATTTATTTTTTTGGAGTGAATTAATTGTTTAATTCCAAAAATATATGTAACAAAATTATTTTGAAACACTGACCATGAAAGCGTCGGAACTCAATAAAATCTCTCATTCTCCGCTACTAGTTTCCAACGAGATATCCCACATAATTCGATCGAATAAAATCCAACAGATAATACGTATCAGCTTCCGCAGAGAATAGGAAACAATTTATCAGTAATAGGGCGAAATAAATTTGAGTGGGTATTATTATAGCAGCTATTATACAAATTTGATGCAATAATACGCGCTGTTGCTGCAAAGTTTCCGTGATGATGTACGAGCAATGAATATGGAGGGTCATTCTGAACTGTCTGGGAGCTGACAATGATGGAGTTCGTAGTGGTAATTGTTCGTGGCTAGAGGGATTCATTAATACCTGGTAAACTATTACAAATTGTTCGATGATAAAGGATTAGCACTCACTTTAAAAACATTTATTATTTTTCTGAGACCGCGCTAATAGAAAAACACGCTTGGTAAATAGGATCTAAATACAAATAAAGAGCATACCTTAAGTTGTCGATAAAGATAATATGTATTAGTAGCACATTTAACTGAATTTAATATTTTATTGCGAAATCAATGTCGACATCTAGGAGTTTCAGGAAAACCGAGCTCACAGGAACTGCAAATCCGAATTTGGTGTTAAGATGAGTCTAGTGAAGAATTTATTGAAAGCTTCAGAAAAAGAAGGTTAGGCCTCCAGTCATTTTAATGAAATGGTTTCCAAATGAGTGGAACAAAGCGAAAACTAGGTATATTAGTTGGATTGTAAACAAGAAAAATTTTGATATCAAGATCATAAGTATCGTGTTTGTTTTTCTGAGCAAAGACGAACAACTGTTTCTGTTGTGAATGAATTGTTGGACAGCTCCAAGAACATGGGCTTTACTAGTCACTTGGGTGAAATTTGTTTAGAAAGGTCACCAGAAGCCTGGATAAATGTTGATGATTTCTTGTTAGAGTCATGTTATGACAAAGCAAAGAAGGAAATGATGTCATATTTTGCAACACGAAATAATTTTAAACTTGAAAATTGAATAATAACCAAAAATTTAACTGTAATAATTTAAGATATAAATAAAAATCTATTTTCTTGAAATTATGAGTTGTTTTGGAAAATTGTCTAATCACAGATGATTTAAAAAATAAATCAGGGAGTATTGATCATATTAATTCATGTATCTTAAAAATAATACATTCAGGTATCTGTCTACCTCTGTCTGAATATTCATTCCATGTATTACTCAAAGTAGCTTGGCTGATCATTTCAAAAACTCTTAAGGCTTTCTCCATTTATAAACCAGCAGAAAAAAATCTAATTATGAATATTATAGACCAATACCTATAATTTCAATTCTTGTTTATTTAAAGAATTGTTTAACAATAGGTTAATTAATGTCTTTAATGATGTTAACTGAATATACCATAATCAATTTGGTTTTCGTTGGGGCATAGTTGTTCTGATGTCATATCATTTTTCCCTGAATACATTTATTCTAGAATTGCTCTTAGTAAACTGGCCATTGCTATTTCCCTTGATTTAGCAGTGAATCACACCTTTTGATGTGAAAAATTATATAGACTGGGTATTCGTTGTACAGCTTTGGAGCTTATAAAAATTTACTTACTTGATAGAACGCAAATGGTTATTAGAAATGGTCAAGATGATAAATATGAAGTGATAAATACTGGAGTACCTCAGGGCACTATCCTTGGTCCACTCTGGTTCTTAGTTTGCATTAATGGCATCCTTAATATGTCTGATTATTGTACAATTACATATAATGTTGATGATATAATTATTCATTGTTCTGATAGGGTCTGTGGCTCTATAATAATTTATTGTCTATTAACGTCCAAAAGACGGCTCTCCCTATTAATGGAGTAGTGTACCTTCATCAACTAGAAAATTGTTTAAAATATCACAGTGCTATACGGTATCCACAAATCACATTAATTCATTTGCAATACATCAAATTCTTTAACTTTCATATTTTCAAAACTGAAGACCAAATTGTCAATCAAAGGCTTAAAAATTATTTACTATAGATTCCACAGTATCACTTTTAAATATGGCAATATTAAAATTATTGCAAATAATAAAAATAATGTGGGTCTTTAAATTTAAAACACAATGATAATTTAACGTCTACAACTGTTAATTATGATAACTGAAAAACATATCTACACTCTAAGGCTACAACAAACAAAGTAGAAGTTTTTTAAAGGTGATCGATTGATTAGGACGGATAATTTATATTTTTCTTCATGCATTTTCAGTAAACACAAATTGTATAAAATATAAATTTTATTTTCCTGAAAACAAATGTTAATTCGTTAAAATTGAATTTTTGAAACACAAAACAACACAATTTTGGGTATGAGGGTTTGAACTTCCCGTTAGCTCCGGTCTTGGAAACATTACATTTACTTCAGATTAAGAACGTTAATGTTGTAATAACGAATAAGTACTTACTTAGAATTTCTATGGTATGTATTAGATCTCCTTTAGTGCCATCACCAATCTGGCAGACGTAATCTCCTTGATCAGCGTGTCGGATGTCTTTCAGCTGCAAATTGTAACCCACCAAAGAATATCGTGGGTCCATAGTGATGATCTGTTGACCGGCACTGATAAGCGTAGTACCTCTCTTCCATACAATAACAAATGGACCTGCAAACAAGAGTTCTTTGTAAAATTTTAAAATGTTTTGGTCAAAAAAATTAAATAATCTAATAAATGAGTTTCCTTTATTAAAATTTAATTCCTTTTATTTAGTTTCTCCTAAACCTGAGGCTTAATCTTTCGGAGGATATAGACGTAAAATTTGAGAAATGATTCCGTACTAATAAATACAATCTTTACAACTACAAATAATATTCCAGGTAGTCAGTTCAAAATGCTTGCAAATGTAACTAATTCGCAATTCACATGACATTTTTAAGCTCTAAAAGATTGAGGTCAAGATTCTCTTGGAAAGATCTTTTATCTTGTTCGGTTCTTATTTAGCAGCCTGGCGTTCATCTTTTATAGCCGTTTCAGAGAAACGATTCCAACCCACTTGCCCTTCGTAACACATTATTACTGAAACGACATCTTTTATAATTTAAAATTAATTACTAGATTCGTTTAATTTCGAGTCACCGGCCCCATTGAAAGGCTTGTTTTCACAATTTAGCATTTAGTCTCATCTTTTGTTCGTGTAAATGACTTACGTTATTATTTTGAGGATTATGAGGCTGTTTGGGATTTTTATTTTCGACTTTGAATAGGAAATCTTTTTAATCACGAGGCACCCCATTCATGGAAATAATTGCAGCTTGAAAGAATTCGCGTGACACCGAATCGCAAATGAGTGTCGGAAATGTTAGGATCAAGTGTACACTGAAAAAACAATTTATTAGGCACATGAAATTATTAGCTGAATATGAGTATTTTCTAATTTTTTTACATTACCCAGAAATGTAAATAAATTATATTGTATCTTTATAAGTCATAATTATAATACTATGTCTTGAAATCTGCATTCGGCAGTATCGTATGTACATTGCCAACCAATATGCAACAAAATATCTACAGAACTCAATCATTTGTTTTTTGGACAAAGGCGGGGTGTTGACCCGATATACTCCAACTTTTCTAAAACATTCGATAGAGATAATCTTAATAAACTATAGACGGCAGGAATACACGCAACACAGTGAAGTTGGTTTGCCAGCTATCTTTCATACAGAATACAAGTAGTCAATATTAACAATCCATGAAATAACTGTTCCCTCTGGAATGCGTGAGACGTCTCATCTTGGACCGCTAGTATTTAACTAATTTATACCGACTTCAAATGTTATCTAGTCATGTCCTCTATAGAAGACTACCTTGTGCTGCAGTCTGACTTAGATAGACTTGATAAATGGTGTTGTACTATCGGTATGGAACTCCATTAAAATGCAGCTCATGAATTTCATGACATCATAACCAAATCATATTTGATGATGAACGATTGTACGATATTACCTTGTTCCACAAATTAAAGATCTTGGTGTCTTGCCCCAAGTATATCTTTTCTACCACACATTATCTGCCAGGATCCAAGGCTCTTAAATCACTCGGCTTTATATACAAAAATACATATGAGTTTAACAATACTGATTCAATTTGGTTATTCTATTGGTCACTAGTCAGACCTATATTAGAATATGTCTCATTTGTTCTTCTGTTGGGTCTCTTAATTACACTGGTCACAGAGAAAATAGAGACCTTAAACTTTAGATTGCCCAGACTTCTTCAATCAACTTAAAGGTACCTTCCAGACTCACCAGGTCAACAAGCAGATTTCATGAATACTTTTGACGGACTAATCTTATTGCAACTTCCTTTACCTTGAGAACAACTAGACCAGCAAATAGAAATAAAAGTATTTTAGAGTTTTTTGGAGATTACAGCTCTGCCATACATGTATAAACGCAAAAGTTTATACTCTAACAGTATATCTTTTTTTCACAGTAGGTCAAGATTACCAAATAGGTGAGAATAAGTCTTGCGTGGGCAGCTTGTATACAATCTGTCTCTAAAACAAAAGGTGTTCATTGAGTGTATCCATCTCTTGATGACGTATGCAGCTGAACCACTAACTCTAATAAAAAAATCCTTAAATAAACTACAAGTTTACAGAGAGCGATGAAAATTTAATTGAATCTTCCTGAGGGACAGGGTTATAAAAGACTAAATAACACGTATTAAGGACTCGATGGAGAGAATAACACAACTGAATTGAAACGATGCTGGTTACATCTCCAGAATGCAGGGTGAAATAATGAAAATAATCGAGTAGAGACCACAAGAGGCAGACAGAAGTAGTTGAAAACCCACACTCCTTTCCTTAACCAAGTCGACAAATGTGTGTTGACGTCCTAGAATTCAACGTTATCCCTAGGAGGTCCAATAGCCTAGATCTTAGTGAAAGTGTCTTAGTGCTTGAGATAAGAGAATTTTCAGAATTTGAGGAAATTCACTGCTAATATTAGTTTTTCAAGTAATATAGAGCTACAAGGGGTGGCAGACTTGCTATATCAAGTATAAAGAATCTAAATGATTTATATTTTAAGGTACTGAATATATATTTAAAATACACAATGTCATATGAAAGAATACTCATTAAAAATTTGTGCATGTTTTATTAATTGGCATTTAAAGAATTGACAACTTTCAGGCATCAATTCTGAGACTTCAGTAATACATTCGAAATAGCGATAAATTTGTGAAGTCATGTCTTCTCTACAAACATGCAAATGTCCTATCTGAGTAACTAAATAATTATTTTCAATTATATTAGATTCTCAATAATAGAAATACCATAAATTCGAACTTATTTTTCAATATTTCCGAAGAGTAAAGCTCGGACTGTCTGAGGAAGTAAGTACATCGCGAGAGTAAACTTTTGCATATAGATCTGATGATGCAGCTAGCTTGCGCTATACAGCACATATCAATTATTCTAAAAATCTTTTCCTAGATATCCATTTTTAAATGATAATATAATAGGAGCCCAAAATCTCGTTTTCTGACATCTACCATTCCGTAAATCATCATATATATCAAACAGGCGATGTAAATTCGAATCTTGGTACCTTTTATTCTGAGTAATGACTAACACCTATGGCTGTCAATTGATGTGCACTGCAACTCGCAATACGCCATTCAAATAAAAATATAAAAACCTAAAACTATATTTCTTCAGCCAATTCTGCTGCCGTTTTTGATCCAGAAACTGCTTTATTTTTTTTTTATACAGAAATCTTTCTTTAAGTTTTTTAGTTACGATTTAGACAAATTAATTACAAGATAGTGAAACAAGAAAAGAGATAAGTAAACACAAAGTTTTGAACCTTTATTTGTAATACTCAACGCAATTTTTCCGCTGAAGAGTAAATCAATATCATAGACTTATGTTGTTGACTATCACAAACATGCAGACTAGGACAATTCTTAACGAATCATTTTTCTGAGTGTACATCCAGAAGTGCGAAATTCTGAGCCTGAAAAAGACTAAGCGTTGAAAGCAATTTCTCCTATTTCCTCCGGTACTATCGGATGGATGGGTAACTGCTCTTGATGTTTAATGAGAGACAAGAAAAGACATTGAAAGACAGACATACAGAAGTTTTAGTTCCGTTATGGTATCTCGCTGGTGCTGAAAATGGTGTAATGATGACAGTGCTAAGAGTGTTTTGTTTTTCCAGTGAAAAGTGGGAGACAGAAATAAAAATGTGATTTCAAAACGACAAGAAGAGTTGAGAATTGCATTGAAGGATGAATTTTCTATAATTAATGAGAAAGTTTGTTAGCCATATTGTGTTGTTTTCTTTTCCTTGTTTTGAAAATATTGAATTTCTTCAGTTGTTTTGAAATAATTTTAGCTACAGGCAAAATATATTGTGGTTATATTATGTTAGTAAACATGGAAAATTGATTAAAAATTATACTTAAAATAATGAAAACATGCTTCTGTCAGTAACATATTAATGAAAACGTACAAAATAACGTAATCTACCTAAAATATTTTGTAACAATTACTAATGACAATATTTTATTTTCAAGTCAGCTTAAAAAGAATAATATAAATTATTGATCAATATACCTTGCTAAACCCAAAGATAAGGTCTTCAAAACAGGAGGGGGGAGCATTTTCCCGGTGGTTGTTAGTTACTCACGCGTGTATATTGTTTCTATTTATAACTAAAACTATCTGACCTTCGCCTACTTTACAGGTCGTAGACCAATCTGTATAATATTAGATAATAATGAAACCTATTGAAAGGGCTCATCATACCTTTATTATGTCGACACTGAATGCGACTGATTTGCCATGCTCTCATACAACGGTCTCCAAACAAGTATACCAGCAACGCGTTGATTGAACAATTAATGTCATATGTAAACAAATTGTCAAAAAACAACAAAACAATATTAAATTATAGGTATAACCGTTCCTCTTGAATTACTATATCTTTTGATGAAAATCGTATTAAAATCCATTTCTTAGTTTAAAATATCTAAGCAGAGGGACAGGCGCCGAAAAGCGACTTTGTTTTATACTACTTAAAAAGATTTAACCGTTGTATTCGAGATTAGAACTTTCAATATTGTTATAGAGTTTCATTTAACAACGCCAATGAATTGCTGTGAATGATCTTGAATATCATACAACAGAAACAGACCTCACAGACAATAGTGGAAGATATAAAATATTTTCTCGATGTTTCTGTCCAAAAAGCGAGACATAAATGCGGGGGATACTTTGGGTATATTTTAGAAACAAAATGGAGCATAAATAGGTTACCAGTTTCAGTAAGTGGGAGTTGAAAGTGGCAGTGGGTGATGCAAAGCACTTAGTGATTTAGTTCTAAGTTATTGTAAATTAGTGAATTGTGACTTTTGAATAATGCAAATAAAGAAAATTTTATTTGGAGTTAAATCATTTTCATATTTAAATTTAATTACTAGTATAACGAGGAGTGACGAAGCAGCAATGGATGAGAGCAGAAAAGAGATTTTCAAAAGGGTTACCGATAGAATCGTCGAAAATTTCAACAAGATCTTAGGGGCATCAGCTGCAAAATAAAGGTTCGGGAAGAAAGTCAACAAAAGTTAGTACAAACTATTGATGAGAAATTAAAAACTCATGTAGTCACTGCCGATGATAACCAATAAAGCATGATCACCATCATGAAAAATGAATATGTTCTTAGCACTACCCTGAAAAGTTCTTGTCATTACTATGAAAGGTGAACAACATCAACTAATTGAAGGTTTATTTTCCAAAGTAGAAGAAAAAGGGGAAATGAATTTGACAATTAGAAGCAAAGAACAATTTGATTAACTAATAAAGTAGTAATACAATGTAAGGATGTATTTATCTTAAACATTCATATTTTGGAATCCGATACAAAGGAAATAAACGATGAAATTAAGGTACTAAAAAGTTCAATGGAAAAACCAAGATAAAATTAGTACAATCCACAACACAGCACAAGGTGATATTCAAAGCGTACAAATCGAAATGTAAGGAAAACAACAGAAGAGTACCACCCACCAGTTTTTTCTGATAGTTGTGGCATCCATAATTAACTTTTTGGGAATAACACCACAATACCTTGAAATTACTATATATTTCCAAACGTTTCGGTGCCTAAGTTAGACCACGTTGTCAGCTATGAAAAAAAACACAAATCTAAAATTTAAAATTAAAATGTTTCAGAATATTATGTGAAATCATACCCTGAAAAGTTTGGAAATATACAATCATTTGAAATTATTCCAAAAAACTTCACCCACGGTTGATATCATATGGACAAATAATGATAATCTGAAGCAGTGGCAGTAGCTAATTGAAGGGACAGTCAAGAAAAGTCTAGATCTTTCGTTAGTTCTTTAAAAGGTTTAGCATTAGAACTTCTCCAGTAGAAGATCAAGTTAACTTTAATAAGATAATATCAGTTCTAGATAAAAGAAATGCCATCCAATCTCTATGCCAGGTACATGAAGTGCAAATCCGTGGAAAAACACAAAAATCTAGAGAGAGTAACAAGAATTTCAAGCAGACATTAGACGCTTAAGGCATATGTCTTGTCCAGATCTACCTGAGGACATTAAAAACCAGTTGGCTACATAGAGTTTTATAAATGCAAAAGCAGGGCAGGTCCATTAAAGGACTAATGGAATCCCGAGCCCAGTCCAAAGAGCAAGAACGTACTTATAGATCGTCTGAGGCTGGTTTGCTGCTGCTTATCATTTGAATAGGAGCGTGTCATTTGAACACCTTAGCTGAGATACAATACGTCGGGACCAACAGAATCGACGACCTAGTGTCTACGCCACCAGACACTAAAATTTACTACTGAACCCTTTGCATTTTAATGTTCTAAGGTGGACTGCCAGTCCCTGCCAAATGGAGAGTTGCTCCGGTCAGTTGACTTGATACATCGCGTCGGGTGGACTCGGTCGCTCTTGACGGATCTCCATAATTGAACAAGCTAGTAACGCCCCCCCTTCTGCTTACGGTTTACCTGTAGCTCGTGGGTATTCTTGTTCGACTGAAACTCGGGATAATTGTTTCTGTTACTCTAGTGACATTGTCTGTTGTCCTACCACTTCTTTCAGGATATAACATTTTCTTCTGATTATCTTTAATGTTAATCTATTTTAGCCCATGGAAGGATTGTATGATTACTTACACTGAACTTTTTCAAACAATATATAGTGCAGTGTGTATTCAGGAGGATAGTTGCCACATGTGTGACATACTTTTTCGTACCAAACGTGAAATCAAATGATCTTTACATTGGTAGGATAAATTTTTATTTTGCTTAAAATCAGACTATAATTTCACTTGAAAACCGTTGGTTCCCCAGATGTCACTATGTATTATAGACGTCAAATATTAATATCAAATTTTCGTTATAATATTAATTTCGAGAT
The DNA here is from genome assembly GCA_034190945.1 of Octodonta nipae. Lineage (NCBI taxonomy): Eukaryota > Metazoa > Arthropoda > Insecta > Coleoptera > Chrysomelidae > Octodonta > Octodonta nipae. Next base: position 55,859,530 of record CM067216.1, on the reverse strand, counting down.
TAGCAACCCCAAAATCAAATACCGTTCGCTGTATAATCCAACTTCCATGCGGCTTCCGACAACTGTTTAGGTTTGCATTTCATTACAAAGGTGAATCGCTAATCTCATTCTCTCTAATAATACGTGCTGACCTAACGTTCTGTACCCAACGCCGCATTAGTCACAAAGCTGTGGGACGAGTGACTGCCAAACAACGGAGCCGAGAGCTTCCCCCCGAAGTTTGCGAAACGGCTGTACAAACAGAGATACAACATATACAACTCCATCCCTTCGGCTTCGGCTGTTGTACTGTATGCCTTGCTGCTGCTGCGTTAGCTATTTTGCCATTCATCAATGTGAAAAAAAATCACCGGTTATCCTTTGCTCGAGTGTACTCAACGGATGTACGAGGGGTTATTTGCATGGGTGTGATCGTTACATACTACGTGAGGGCAATTTTTAAGTGTCCGGGGGATTCACACGAGTGCGTGCCGTGCAAATTTTGCAAGAAAGAAAGTAACGTTGGAAATACAAACAAAACGAAAATGAACATTACGAGTTCTGTGATTGGAATAATTAAATGATTATTATTGTTGAGGTGAAATTCAGCAATTCGTTGAGCTAACGAGGTTTTTTTCAGAGCTTCAAAAAAGAAAGGTTCTCTGTTCTACCCACTAGTCTCTATGTGTACGAATGTTTACACTCATGATATTTGTAAAAGGATACCAATCTATTTACATGAGATTTTTAGGTAAAATTCCACGGCAAACCGCCTAAGCCATGACGTAAATAATAGTTTATAAGTCATAACTAACATAATTTGAACGGAGAACACGTAGAAAGAAATATTTGAGCCTTAAAAACCCCATAACATATGGGGTATTTTCGGTTTTTGCTTATAGTGTAAAAAGTATTGATCTGTTCTTATTGGCGTCAATAGAAAAATTGTAGAGAATCAGAAAATCTTCAAAATGAATGTTTATAAATTTAAAAAAAAGCTGCAAAAACCGATGTAATGTGCGTAATTTAAAAAAAAATCATAACTTGGTTGTAATAACAGCTGGAACCTTAATCTGTCTGCTAGTGATAGCTTATAACGTTGAGATTAATAAGGCTGAAGATCGATATCGTACGTTAGAATTGCAATTTAAATAAATTGTAGAAATATTTTGCAGGACGTATCGTATTAACCAATATAGTTCGATAGCGGTAAGCAAAATATGTTTTGAAGCCTTACAAAATGCACTTCACTTTGTATGTATTGGATTTTTGTCAAAGTGCTGTAAAATATATTAATACTGCTTTTGAAATTTGGCTTAAACGACGGACCCTCCGATTTTTGACAGTAGGGCATCCAGTAAGTGGAAAAGTCATTTAATTAATATCAGTAAAGTGCACACGTAAGCATTAAAGTAATAAAGCAATGACGAATCAAAACATAATAAACTGCTGAGAAAAAATATATAATAATACAATTTACCATACTTTTCATCTCGTGCCCCCACTTTAAGAAAATTCTAGGTCCGTCCATGTTCCTTGACAGCTATTGCACACAGCTCTACAAATAAAGATTTTTTTTTGTTGCCCTGAATATCTGTGAAAATTTTTATGTTTTCAAGTGTCCATATCACGAATATATATATGAAAGCACTGAATGTGCTCTTATTTTTATGAGTTTCACATATCTTATAATTTGAACAATAATCAGCTTTTTATTCATAAAAATCGATTTTATCAGTCATGATTAGGCTTCTGCACAACTTTTTCGCGCATACAAACATCACGTGATCCCTACTCTTAGCGATCCCCACCATTTGCTCCGCAGAACAGCTGAGATCTCAGTTATTCGACAATACGAAGTACCTACACGTGAATCTAAATAAGTTCTTATGAGTTAATATTTCTTTTCAATTACTGAATATATATTTGTTTTGTCTTTTAAAATATGAGTTCGTCAAGAAGAAAGTGTAAATATAGTACTGATTTGTTTTGTTATATTTGCGGTGTTTAACAAAAAAACAACAACGAAACATCACAGACTTTGTTAAGGAGGCTTACACTGAATATTTCGGTTTTAAAATGGACAAACTAGAAAAACCATGGGTTTCTCATAAAGTTTGTAAGTTATGCGTTGAGTCTTTACGGTTATGGAAAAAAGCAGAACGTTCTGGATTAGACTTTGGTATTCCGATGATCTGGATGGAGCCTATAAATCATTTCGATGATTGTTACTTTTGCGTTGTAGATGCTAAAGGTTTTAATCGCAATCAAACCTGGAGATATCCAGATTTACAGTCTACAAAATGTCCTATACTACACAGTGAAAATCTTCCTCGGCCTATTTACGTTTCAAAAGTAATTTGAATGCCCTCAGAAACAATGATGTTACCAAATTCACAGAAATCGGGACAGTCTACAAATGGAAGTGAATGGGAAGGTGAAACATCTACGCCCAAGTTATTTTCTCAAAATGAACTCAGTGACTTAATACGTGATCTCTATTTATCAAAACAAGGATCAGAATTATTAGCCTCAAGATTGAAAGAAAAAAAATTATTGGCCCCAACAGTGACAATTACGACATACAAGACACGAGAAAAAGAGTTATTGCAATTTTTTAGTGAAGATGAAGGTCTGGTGTACTGTAATGATGTCGCGAAGCTACTTTTAGACATAGGTTTAACAGCATACAAACCTACTGAGTGGCGACTTTTCATTGACAGTTCTAAAAGAAGTTTGAAATGCGTTTTACTGCTCAATGGTAATAAAATTGCATCTATTCCAATTGCCCATTCAACAAAACTCAAAGAGGAGTATGAAAATGTAAAATTAGTTTTAGAAAAAATTAAATACTCGGAACATCAATGGCCGATGTGTGTGGATTTGAAAATGGTTAATTTTTTACTCGGTCAACAGAGTGGATACACGAAATACCCGTGCTTTATTTGTATGAGGGACAGTAGAGCAAAGCAACATCATTGGAATCAAGATGTTTGGCCTGTGAGGGATTCTTTAACTGTCGGTAAAGCCAATGTAATAAGAGAGCCATTGGTAAGCAGAGACAAAATCATACTGCCACTATTACATATTAAGTTAGGAATGATCAAGCAATTTGTAAAAGCATTAGACAAGGAAGGAAACTGTTTTAATTACATTTGTAGAAAATTTCCTAAGCTTAGTATGGAAAAGTTGAAAGGTGGAATATTTGATGGTCCTCAAATACGGCAAATGATGAAAGACTCAGATTTTATCAAAGTTATGACTGTTCCGGAAAGTAAAGCATAGGAAAGTTATGTATTAGTAGTCGAAAATTTCCTAGGTAAAGCACCAAATTATGAAGAAATTGTGCAAAATATGCTGACAAATTTTCAGATTCTAGGAGCAAATATGAGTATCAAGTTACACTATCTTCGCAATCATCTAGATAAATTCCCGGATAATTTAGGGAATTATAGTGAAGAACAAGGAGAGCGGTTCCACCAGGATCTAAAAGTGATGGAAGAACGGTATCAGGGTCGCTGGGATTGTCCCATGATGGCAGATTACTGCTGGTCTTTAAAAAGAGATTATCCAAAGAAGAGTTATAAAAGAAAAGGTAATAAAAGGCGTTTTATGGAAATATAAAATAAGTTTTTAACACTTTTTCCTCTATTTACTTCAATGTGTGTTAATTTTTCAAAATAAAACTAATATTTATGTCATTTTATTTCTTGTTTTCCGATTTTTTAAATTAAAATGAAAATAAAGATTTTAACAAAATTGAGAGCAATTCTTACAAAATCATTGATAGTTTCATGAATTGTGAGTATAAATATATCTAAAATTAGTCTCATATCCAGGGCAACAAAACCACTGTATACCAGTGTTGTCAGTGTCGCATATTCGAACATTTAATGTAATGTTTACTATCATTTTAAACCAATTTCTCGGCGAAAAACCAAGACAGACAAATTGAAGTGGGATTTATGAACATTTAAAATATCTTTAGTATATCCGTATCGGACTAGTCTCGTTCATACGGTGGAATGTGGAAAATAGTTCTCTAAATTATTTAAGTTCGAATTGTCCAAAAACTACTTATTCAATAGTATCCACCGTGAGCCCTTATAAACTTAATATCAAAAACTATCGTTTTACACGATGACCAGTATTAGTTACCAGAAAGTTATAAATTTTTGAAAAAAAAAAACACTTTTGACCAGTTGTTCTGGTTTACTCGGTAAAAATGATCCAATCAGGAGGTATAAACACTCATTAAAAATGATTTCTTATGCTATACAACTTTCCTGTAGACAGAATTACGATTCCTCTATTACTTTTCATTATATAAGCAAAAAACAAAGAAATTCGTATTTTGAGGGTTTTTATTATTTAAATCGTTTACTTCTACGAGTTTAGTGTTAAAATCTTTGCAATAATTATCTATAAACTGTTGCTGACGTGATGGTAAAAGCTAATTGCTGTTGAATTTTATATCCGAAAATGAGTTAAATTTTGCTCTATAAACTGGTGTAATTATCAAAAATAGATGCGGTTATTTTTATTTAACAAAAGGTTCTATTCGTTTCAGTGTTTCAATTGAAATTTTTTATTGTGACAAAACAGGGTCGTGCTGAAATCCGTTGTTATATTATAGTCTAGGAGCATTTATGATTCCCGAATGGAAAATAATGAAGCTTGATGAAACATGAAAGATACCCCGCTGGTTAAAACGAAGTAAGCAGTTTCGCATATTTGGATTATAAAACTGGTTTATGTTCAGTTTGAATTGTGCCAGTCGATCTAACAGGCTTTCCAGCTCTGGTGGTTATCAGCAGGACAATTTTTTGTTACGAAAATTGTCGGAGACTGAGCGTTTTCGGGTAGGTATGTAGTGTATAGCAGGAAAAAATCGTCAACTTTATGATACAGAAAAAATGTATGATCATCACCTGGCTTTCTACCTTACTTGTGAGGTTATAAACTGAAAAAGTCGAAAAATTTAGCTGTCGGACAATAAAAATGGTCAAACATCTCCAACATGTTAAAATAACGAGGTTATGTTCCTTTATTGTCATCAGGCTAAAATTTATAGGGAAAACCTTGGAAAAACCTTATGAACTATCCTGATATAGAGTTGTTCAAAAGGACATTACCATTATTGATTTCATCCTTGATCATTGGTAGCCAGGAACGGCTGAATTCTACAGAAGTACTAGCGATACAATTGCTTTCATTTAATAAAATTAAAGCAGACTCTTTCACCTAACGTTTTGTGTTGTGTTCGGCTTTCTGTAATATGGTTGAATTTTGAAATTGTATGTTATCACCAAGGTTCCAGGCATGTTCACTCAAATTTCTGACTTTACGAATTATCGGTTCTTTATACAAATTTTGTGTTCATTTATTCGAACATTTATAGGTCTAGAGGTTTCTCCAATATAAAATTTGTTACACTCGCAAGGAGTTTTATGAATGCATTTTTTGAGTTTTGTGTTACGGTATTTGCTTCAGTTTTTGATATAACTGATTTCAGAGTGTTTCTTGTTTTGAATGTTGTTTTAATATTAAATCTGTTACCCATCCTTTTCGGTCTTTCTGAAAGACCCTGTATGTATGGTATGGTTGTTGTACTTGTTGTAGTAATGTGACTATCAAGATTACTAGTACTGTTTGGAGTAAGTTGCTGTTAAATGTTAGTGATTGTTTTGTGTTCTTTTTCGGATAAGTATTAACAGATAGTACATCTTTTACAAATGGTTTTCCTCCAATAAATTTATTGATATCGACATAGTTGGTTCTTGCACTATCATATAAAGATATAATGATGCCCTTTTTACGGTATTTCGATGATTAGAGTGAAAATTGAGATATCTGTTAGTGTGTATCAGAAATCAACTGTAAGTGGATATCAGTATCTTCATTAACAATAAATTCTAGAATATTTCCAGCATTTCTACAGGTATGCTGTTCTATGTAAGCATAAAATTGAAAACAGCGATGTTATATATTAAGCAATTTGTTAGCATATAACCGAGCTGCATTTCTTGCATTTATTCTACTCGTATATTCTTCATACATTGAAAACATATCTATCTGTTCGGATCAAGAATACATTTTATTACGTGAAGAATAGAAAACCTTTATTTTTTAAGGGTAGCTAGATAGCAACCATGAGGTAGGTGGTAGTAGTCGATTATAAATAGAGACCTCTAGTTTTTTTAAAGAAATATATTTCACCCCTTGTTTAAAAAAATACAGCAACAGTTTCATTTAAGGCTTCCAAAAGGCATAGCAAAAATTATGCATCTAAAAAAAATTGCTATACACTTTAGCATGTTTTAAAGACAAATTGATAAACTCAATCGATACAGTTTCGGTTTTGTGCACCAGAGCTAAAAATACAAAAAGTTGGGACTGACACGAACTTTTCCTTCGGATCAATGTCGCTGATTATTAATGAAAGAGCTGACGAGAAAAGCAATTGAAAAATAAATTGTACCGCAAACACGGTCAGATCCAAACTTGTTTGTTCTTATCGGGGTCTTGGAAAGAAGGTAATGGCCTGGAACACGTTGCAGGCGCTGATCAAAATAAACAATTCAAAAAGTTCATTGGGTTTTCTATTACGTTGTATTCGAATGTAAATTTAGTTTTCTTTCTGTCTTATCAGCATTGCAGTACTCGAAGTAAAGCAAAAAGCACAACAGCAATGAAAAGCATTCTTGTGAGTGTCTTAATCATTTTTCTTTTCTTTAAGAGCATATGAATTTATTCAAAAAACGGATTATTGGATTATAAATTGAATAATACATCACTTAAGAAGTATATTTGAAACGGTTTTATTTTATTTGCAGATACAAATGAATTATTTTCATCCACTTACTTAGTTGTTTGCTACAAAACATATTTAATAAAATTGAATATCAATATAAGTATTTGCCTGAATTTGTTTATATATGTATCACTGCTGACCCGACCCGGTTTTGGGAGGGCTAGACAAAGGAGCCTATTTGACAATATTTATATTGAAATAATTTTTAATTTGGAAATTTTCATATCGCCTACATTTTTAATTTCTTTTGGGTAAAACCGTTTTAACTTCATCATTCATGAATTTATATGGCCACAACCGCTTCTAAAAATAAATAATTTTGGGATTTAATATGATGTACTAACATGTTTCACGTGTCTGAGATTTTTGATATTTGATATTGTGGTTTTCCCTTTTTCCATTTTAGTTTTTTTGACATGTGTTATCATTGTCATTATTGACCTTAATGACATGTCTAACGCTTTTTAGACATTTTTTACTTTTATGCATTTTCACATTTTTGACGTTTTGATGTTTTGCACATTTTTGACATTTTCGACATTTGTTTGGAAATTTTTTAATTTTTGAGATTTTTGAAATGTCAACTTTGTCAAATATGTCAAAAATCCCAATTTTGATATTTTTTGTGATTTTTCTCAATATTGCATTTTCAAAATTTTTGATATGTTTTACATTTTTGACGTTTTTGACATTTTTCACGTATTTAAGATTTTTGGCATTTTTGGCAGTTAATATTTGTGACATTTATTAGACTTTTACTTTTTTCACATTTACGATGACGTTGACGTTTATTATATATTAAATTTTGAGATTTTTCCTATTATAATTTTTCGACAGAATAATTTTGCCATTTTTGTCAACTTTGATATTCTTGTGAAGTTTGATGTAATTAATATTTGTAATATTTCGTCGTTTATAATTTTTTTGTCATTTTTTGGAATTTATTTTTATTTCATAAGACTGTCACTTAAGATTTTTCATATTTCCGACATTTTCTAATTATTGTTTTAGATTCACCTGTGGTTAACCAGGCATTCAATACTTGTTAGCCCCGATCCCTTCCGTAAATTCAATATTGGGAAAATGATGAGTAACGTCTCCATTAATTTCAAGAAAAGTCTTAGTTTATTAATTCTAATCCAATGAATAAATACTCCTCTTGACACTTACTGAGTATGTGATATACAGTAGTGATTAAATTCAGTTATAGTCATTTCAGGACAAAAGCTTATGTTGAAACTTCCACACCAGTATCATTTTTTGTTCCCTAAAAATTACTAAAACCGATCCCTCTATTCAATAACATCCATAATATCCATAATACCTTATTATTGAATTCTCTATAAAACAATGGCGAGCCTCATTTCTTCTATTTAATGTTTCAATATTCGAAAAATGTTAAAACTCGCTTCTATGCATTTTAGAAGATTGTATTTATCAAGATTTACACTCGTATTATTTTCTATTTAGAAGATATTGAATTTTCCGTAAAACAATAGTGACCTTCGTTTCCCCCATTTCATATTTCAAATTTTGACAAAATGACGAATCATGTACTACTTCACTCAAATAAAGGAATCAACCAGTTAAACCACACATGGCCTTATTATTTTTGGTTTGCGAAAAATTATAAATTTTCAAAAAACATTTCCCCACCTATCCCCCATGAAATAATTGAATTTTTACAAAATGATTAAGTCGGTTTTATTTATTTGGGTAGAAGTATATACACCAATATTAAATTAAAAACAACAGACACTCCATTGTCCCCCCGTCGCGTAATTAATTAATTTTATCCTAATAAAATGTAGGCTATGTTACTCGTAGAAAGTGAATCTTTCAATACCTGGAAAAAATTTAAATTCGGTTCACTACTTTCAGAAAAACAAACACACAAACAAACAAATTTTACATCTTCATAATCCGAACTATAACTAACAGTTATTATTATTACATAAAAATATATTCATTTCCCGAACAACCAGTTTCACTATAACATTCAAAAATTGACGGCTGTCCTTTATAGAAAGTCTTCTTCAGAATATTAGAAGAAAAATAAATTTTATTATGATGAATCAATGTGTAAACGTTTCAACTACAAGGATGGAATCAATTCATATTATTTGTATCATACGCCTCCTACGACATAAAGTGGGTAGAAAGCCTGTTCTCTACATTAAAAGAAACTATCCGAGCTCCAAAGTGAATGGAATTCTTGAAAAGAGGTACTTTAAGACCAAAATTGGAAACTGAACAGTAAAGATGCACTATCAAAAACGGGCTGCCCAAGGGCTTAGTTTTAAACCCACTGTTCTTTAATCTGAACACGAATTATATGCATAAAACTATCGTTAAAAAATTAGTAGGTAAGGGCAATAACACGGGTTAAGATGGGAAAACTGCAATACCTTAAATCCGACAAATCAAATATACCCAACCACGCTAATAGGAATGCAATTGCTCAGAAAAATATTCAAATCAAAAATGATCTAAAACCGAACTTTCGACTGCGGCACCTCCCAACTGGCTGTCACATTCTAGAAGGGTGAAGTCTTAAGAGACATAGGATGACCTTATGGCGGCAGCAGTTAACTTGCAGGAATCCTTGGACGTCCAAATCGGAGCATCAAACGCATCATAAATGTTATTTAAGGTATACACATGCCGTATTATATTATTCTTTAATCTTCAAGCAAATTAGGCAGACATATCGTTATAAACTCAATCATTACACAACCTATAAATAGTCGAAACACTTCAGATTTATGCTAAGTTGAGAGATCTAGTGAGACTTGGGGAGTGGACACATTGGCCCTCCAAGCTAAATGTAGGTTTGTAATTCTTTTATTTGTTTGGTTTCATTTCTACTTATTAATGTCTCTTAAGAATGACACCAAAGCCATTCTCAACGTTTCAACACCCCCTTTGGAGCCACTATATTTCAAAAGACATTAACAAGAATAAGCATATAAAAAATTTAAAGAGATCTCAGTAAGATAATCGATACCTACCTTTTTTATTTGTTTTATAAAGGATATCCCTTGACAAATGTTTAAAAGTTCCATGACTGGAGTTGTACTTTGTAGGTTCCCTGAACTAATTGAGGTGTTTGTAGCTCCCGAGTACATTGTATCCTGTTGTCTTAGTAAGTTGTTACAGGTCGATGATACCAAAGACACTACTTTTTGTCCTCTGGTTGATAGAACTGAATTTTTGTTTATATTTGTTGTTCGAAAATTCATAATGATGTTTATTTTCATATTTCCCAATGGAGTTCGAATTAAAACTTAACATTAAGTTCAACATTTCGTATCTGATGCTAGTCATTATTTGAGAACCAGTAATATGCTAATACAAAAAAATAGAATTATAATGTACTGCACCTACAGAGGCTATCTAGTTGCCTGTGCGTTAAAGTAAATACTTAATTTAAAATCGATGAGACGAAGATGAGAAGTCATAACTTTACAACTGTCCGATTTATCAGGTTAGAAATAAAAGAGATTCTTTTTCTACGGAATATCGGTTAATTGTTCTGCCGACTCCACAGTGTTGGCGCGATCACACAGCGTGAATTCGTGCCGTGGACCAGTATACACAAAGGGCCACTACACATTCATGGATTCACACTTTCTACACGGGAAACCTGCTGCGAAATCTTAGAGCGTATGTGGTTGTTCTCACTGTTAACCTTTTACCGAGGAAAGAATCTATATGCAAATCAGATGGGCTTATAAATTTCTTCTGTCTTGAACTATTTTTTTAAAATCGGTAACTGGATAGTAACGAATCCTTTATCTAATTTGATTCAACAATTTCAATGTTCATTGCCCTGCTAATTCTCGTCCAGGCATCAATTTTTTTGCTTATTTTTATATAATGGATGTTTAGCTTTTCATAAAACCTCTTCAGAGTGATATTGTTTCGAAAATGTTAATTCTAAATCATTACGCCAACGAGTACGCTGGGCTATTTTACTTGATGACATTAACAATTACAATGTCGAAAATATGGATACGTTGTCATGAACAAAGTGTGTGAGCTCTTTGACGCGGGACAATATACCGACTCCGAATGGGAACTAGGCGTGAAGACCCGTGAAGTCCGCGAAAACCATGCACATTTACGTTCAGGCCTCTGCGCGACACTAGTGTGGAGCCGGCATTAGATCAGACTAGTCTGTTGATGTCCAGAAAAAAATGCGATCGTTCTCTGATCTACCGGGGGAAGAAAATTTCGATTTAGCATCAAACAAAGGGAATCGTTTCTCTTCTCGATTCAGCTGTGGCAAGGTGAGTATGTCGAGCCGTTTATTGCGGGTTTATATTTTCACCATGAGCAGCCGACGTGTTTAATATTAGTCGTAAAAAATAAATTTGGGGGTCGTTTATTTCCTGTCATCGTTTAAAAGTTCAAAAATGAACCGATGGGCTGGATTTTTTGAGATTTTAGTTATAACTCTTTTTAGAAGGAGAGTGGAAGTGAAGTAAAATTGTAATGAGGCAATTAATATTTTACGGATATACAGAGGGGTCGAATATTTAAAGATTGGCAGTGAAATAAATTTAGTTTTATTTTTTTATTACTTTATCGACTTCCTGAAATGTTCTCAATGAAGAGCTGCCGTTAGCCCGTGTGAGTCAATCAAGTTAGTTCATTGCTTTGACGATATTTGAGTGTTTACCTTTAATATCTTTTTGAGACTAAAATACACGCAGCACGATTTCCGATTAATAGTTTTTGGTAACCTGTTTCACTAAAACTTCTAGATGATGCTGTATAAGTTTTGCATTCTTTTAAGTGTTTAACCATATATTAATATTGTTATATATACTCCGTAGGTTCAATTAAAATTTAAAAACTAATTTTCACTCTCACTTTCTAGAAACTTTTATTTACATCAAATATACACAACAGCTGATTCGAATATCACCAATATAATACAACATAAGCTCTTCGCCGCACTAACTAACTGCTGCAATGATGGGCCACTCCTTTTAAAATCAGCATCGAATTCTCTCGTACAATTCGGTGTCAATTTTACCGTTGTCGAGTTATTTCGAGATAAGTTTTTTCCCATCAGAAACTTCTAGTTCTTTTTTTCTATCCCAGCGATTGATTGATTGATGTCTCATGGAATGAAACCAGGGACGGACTGGATAGATTTTTATAACAATATTAGCATCAAAATGTTTTCGTAACTTATATTGTTTGACGGTCTAAGGTCTCTTAATAGTCTAAGATCCGAACCTAGGTCAACCTTCAACGAGCTGATAATAGAATGAAACATATTTTATAATAAATGTAGTATATTAGAAAGTACTTTAAAAATGAGTTGCCTAAAGAACTCCTGGACAGACTATTTTTAATTACATTTAAAAAAATGATTTTTATCATCTCATTTATAATGCGAGTGGAAAGTTATGACAGAGAGATCCGAGGTAAGTATACCGTGTAATAATGAAGGACCCAGCATCGAAGTCGTATTTATGCGACAGGGAATGACAGCGATGACACTTGTGATAAAAAATGGTTACAAGGTGTTTTTTGTGTGGCTCGGACTAATCTTTAATTGATTTTACTGATGAAACTATAATAATTGTTCGTTAAAGTTAGCGTTTCGTAAAAAAAATAAATATCATGAAGCTGAACTAACTAAATGTCAGTTGCTCCAAAATATTGCTCACTGTTTACTAGAGTATTACTTACTTATTATAAAATATGTTTCATTCTATTATCAGCTCGGTGAAGGTCGACTTAGGTTAGGATCTTCTACTATAACTTCTAAAAACGCGTAACGTAAAGAAATAATAGAAGTTATATATTCAGAAAAATAGTTCTTTAAGAGCAAGTAGCTGAGTACGTTATAGAGAACGTATTCCTAAAATTTTGCAATCCATATACGGCAACTTATAAATCCAATAATTTATTCAGAGTGGAGAGAATCGGTAAATCACACACACAAAAAACGTTTTGAATTCTCATTGACTATGCAATAAAGCCGGCTAGGTAATATATTTGATTTCAGTTCATTTGTACGATTTCACAGAAATATCACCGTTGTAATCCTCTTACGTCCCCCACTCGGCTTCTCTGTGCGATTGTCCTCTGGGGGCCAACAAACACCGAAAGTGGGGCTTAATCAAAGCGCCGGACTCCCGACCATTCAAATCGGATTACTCCGGTCTGTTCGCGTCCTTTGACAGCGAGAACATCGACCGTACGATTGCCAAAGCCGGGTCTGCTCGCATTGTTAGGCCTCTCCGTGTCGTTCCTGCGTCTGTCTGTCCCCCGTGGCCGGTCTCTTCATCATCGGCCCAGAATCCTACCGCCCCGCTGGGGCCGGGCCTGCCCCAATTGTCGACTTAATTGGGGGGGTAATGAGCCGTTGTCGTTTTAATGAAACGCTTTCCGATACTAGACTCGAGTTGGGTTTCGGTGCGGCCGCATTGTCGACTATTCATGTTCACGTGGCAGTTGCAAAACGAATCGGAAATCGAACTTGACAGATTGGGACAGAGTTAGAGCGTAAATCGAAATTGAGCGGAACGTAGAGGGTTTTTTTGGTTCCTGTAAACGAAGGAAGGATACTTAGAGTTGTCAGTTAAGAGGAACTGTTATTTAGGATGGGAATTAATTGTAGAGCCCTGGGGACAAGAAATAATGCCAATAAGTTAAGAAACAAATCACACTACTAATTGGTACCACGTTAGGCAATACGAATAGTAGACAACTAACAAAATAAATCATCAACAAATGTTTATTGAACGAGTCTAAAGTCTATTTTAAGAAAAGACGTAACTGCACCGTCACGGTACAGGGTTTGGCAAATATGTTGGAACACCTTTATCCTGGATAAAGTACAAGATTTGCTAAAAAGTGACTTAAACGATAGTTGTTTGAGTATTTCTATTTCAGTATGTGGTACATTTTCATTTAGAACAATTATGCATTGTTTTGAGACATGACGACATCGGCAGATTTTCTTAATGGATCACCCTATATGCTTTTACGTTCTCAATATGATATTCAGATGTCCGAACCTGAATGTTTCAGTACTGGATAAAATCAAATATTAAACACAATCTAGATGTTAATGACAAGTTTTATGTGACAAAATATTGAAATAATTAATACATAAACAGCATGTGCTCGTAGTAAATATTGAAATTGAAGACTTTTGGTAACGTAGCAATATCCCAATCAATCAATGAGGGACAGTTGTGAGTTTTGAATGATATCTTGTGAAATTCTTTCACGGTCATCCAAATTCGATATTCCAATTCTTCTATGGATTGAGTTGATTTGATATATCCCTAAAGGAAAAAGTGTATAAGACTCAAATCGGGCGTCTGCGGTGGCCATTCAATTTGTCCTCTTCACCTACTCATCGCTCTGGTAATATTTCATTTAGGTATTGACGCAAGTCCATAATGTGCGGACCTTCATATTGTTGTACAAATGTCATTGGATATTAATGTGGGGTATACCTGGTTCGGAAATAATAATTATCTGCAAAAAGTTCTCACAAGGTTCACCAGAATAGAGGTGATGTTTCTGCAGGTGAATTCAGCCCCCCCCATTTGGTTACGTGTAAGTTTACCAAAACGCCACTTGATAGTTACCAGCTTGCTATGCTTTACCTTTGTCGTCCATGGGGAGACACTGTAAACTAAGTTTTATTCTTAAGTTGAGTTTAATAATATTTGAAACAAAAGGAAGGAAACCGAAAAAAAGTTACAGAAATTTTTGTTTTGAGAATAGAATAACATTATATTTTTGAACAGTTATTTAATTCACCAACAGGATACAACATTTATCTACAAAGGCAAAGCGTTTTAAAACAGTTTATCAAGGTTAATTAAAAATTAAAATCCTAGGACATGTTATGAAGCACTTTTCAAAGGTAGTAAATCATAGTATTATTAATACACGAAGAGCTAAACGCACTCCCCTTTTACGGCCTTCATTTTGAAATTAGGGTTATGAAATATATACCATCTGAAAGGTAATGTGCCTTAGATGTGCAGAATATATAAAGAATCTTTATTTATTTCTTTTAAAATACGTAAATTAAATATAAATTATTGATACAAACCAAGTAAGATGGCGGCCACCATGAACAACTACCTTAACCCTTAAAATCTAATGTTTGAAATTTGACAGCAGTCGAGTTGACAAAACCCCAATCGAGTAGGGAAGTATAAATATTGCCTAAATAATCGACTTTTACTTACTATGATGTATGCTCTAAAATCCTTTTTTTTCTGTTCATTTATGGCGTTACTTTTTTACAAAAATGTTCACTTCAGAAACTATGGTGTGATCGAATTGAATGTGTTTTTAAGAAGTTTGAGCATTTATAGAAGAATTCACATGCAAATTTTTACGTAACTACAATAAGTATTTAGAGATTCTAAAGCTAATTGATTAATTTTATTTCTGATCCTGACCAAGTAGAGAATATACATTTCTTCAGTCATGAATTTATCACAAATCTGTTGGTAATTTATTAATATTTTGGTGTATCCATTACTGCGTTCAAAGGCAATCTTTTAAATAAATTTTAAGATGTCATCTAAAATAGCAGTCAGTTAAAAACTGTTTAATGTTCTTTTAACGAGATGTGATATATATGCTGAAAATATATTTTTACTTATTTATCTAATAACACAATACATATAATGTTTGTTTATTTTATCGTTTTGTAGAAATTCCATTTTGGGGTTTTGGCATCTACAAATCGATTGCTCGGGAAAAATCGTATTACCTAAGAAAAAATGAGAGTGTTACAATTATGACAGGTTTGTTTAATACAGGGTGATTTAGTGACCTACTTGAGAATAAAACTGCTATGAAAAATTCTTTCAATGCAAATTGATGTGTAGGATCTTATAAAAATTTCAGTACTGTTTTTCTAGTATTACATTTTTATAGCTGAACCTCTCAAGATTTTAAAGTAAAAAGTGCTGGTTAGGCCATTTTTGGATAGGTAAAAAGTTATGTATTTTCATATTAATTTGAGGCACACAATAATGTTGTCTTGAGAGTCATTACATATGCTTATATAAATAGACTGAGATATAAGGCGCTGTAGAATACAATTATACAGGGTGATTCCAGATATGTTAGAAACCAAATGTTTTATTGGGTGGCCCAGTTGCACGTTCAGAGAGTTCAGTTCAGAGAGAATATTGAGTGCAATTATAGTTAAAGAGGGTGGTTAGAAAAAATAATTATATAGAACATCTGGTGTATTTTCTAGGGATAACTAGGGGACATAAATTTTGGATGTCAGATGTGTACACAAAATGAAATCATCAGGAGATATATCACGTGATCTTACGGGCTACTAGTTAGCATCCTTCTTGTATCCCCGTACTGGATCTGTTCATTTTCTAGTACATGTAATGCAAATGGGAAAGAATTTCGTCTGGAATAATGGAATTTCTTCAAGTTGTTTGGTTATTTTACATAACAAATTTTGGTATGTATCTACCTCCAATTATATTTCACGTTAAGTAAAATAGTGCAGTTGTATTATCACCAAAAATAGCAATCCAGAGTTTAAATTTTTGAGGATGTTAAATATGAATATTATATTGGTTTCTTGTCTGACCAATAAAATAAAAATGTACATTTTATTAGGAAGCATACTAATAACAGTTAAAATATTATAAACTGTATTATTAAGATCATTCAAACCTTATGGAAGTTAAATTTTGCTATGTTTCAATATTCTCTGACTAGGGACCGCGAAATTGAAGCTATGTCAGACGTATTTCTGGAACTTAATATAGGAATCATATCAATTTGGCCTATAGCGCGACTTTAATTTATTTCTCACCGAATTTAGATTATACATTCTTGTTATTTGTCAGTGTACTATACACGTTTACTGGAATTATGCCAAAATAACAGACTATATCATTTTGACAGACTCGACTATGTTGAAGCTATAGAACAGTAGGTATCAACTTCTTTACTGAAGAGAAAGTGAAATTGTCGGGTGATAATTATTTCTTGTTTCCTCACAATACTATTTTTTGTCGTTGAGAACGGAGTCTGATTTAGACCCTAAAACGTTTGGGATCTTTGAAATTTACAGGATCTTCTGTACCTAAGAAATACGAACAATACAAACTTGAGATACCACAACTAACATTTAGGAAACAAACAGGATTTAGTACCATATGTAAAGACACCATCATGTTTCTCTTTTGAGGAAAAATAGGTTTGGAAGTCATCCTACGGGGTTGAAATTCCAGCGATAAAATTATTACACAAATACTTCTCCCTGGCAACAAAGCGGATCTAGGGATTTTCAAAAATTTTGGATAGGAAGCTGTTAAGCTTGTTCTTGTTGGACCTTATGAGTTATCGTGTGACTATGATTCAGTAGATAGATTGAGATCATATAATATGTTTGATTTGTCAGAGGGTTCGTTCGCAGCTCTACTAGGATCTGATAAGTGGCCCCGTAGTCCGTTTTGATTTGTTTTATCGAGATGATAGTTTGTAAATATGTCCAGATCCGACAGATACGCTTTGTGTAAATTATTCACAAATTCCATATTTATAAATCGAAATTATTCATATTTAAGCTATACATTCCATAGCCATCAAATTTGTCTTTATATATTTTGGTGTCCTGTCGGTTAGATGGCGCTATTTTGGTTTTTGTACACGGCAAAACAATGTCTACTAATTC
Organism: Octodonta nipae; assembly: GCA_034190945.1. NCBI lineage: Eukaryota > Metazoa > Arthropoda > Insecta > Coleoptera > Chrysomelidae > Octodonta > Octodonta nipae. The sequence goes on along the minus strand of CM067216.1, from coordinate 55,842,026 downwards.
AGTCAGTTTAGTATAGTTATAAAAAGAAACTCGGAAAACTATATTTAGTAATTCTCGTAAAATTATTTTGATCTACGATAAAATTATTTAAAAAATAAATTTATTATATTTTAAACCAAATACTAGGATAATTGTACAAAAACTATTTGTTTATATATTTTTGTATTATCTCTAGGAGAACACTACACGTAGTGACTTGATAAATAGAGTTCAAACAGCAACATCAACAAGCATATGATGTGAAAATAAAATACTACAATGCATAGCGAGCGTTAGTAATTGGTTGAAATATCCATTGGAATCCAATATACATATGCGAAAGCAGAAACGTTAGTATGTTCGAAAAACAAATATTGATGCACGACGTGAAGATGCGATTTAATGAAAATTAATTAAAATCAAATATTTGTGTTCTTTATCGTTTCCATATTTTCCATACAAGAGAGAATTTCTAATTTACGATATTTACACAGTATTATGGGTGGTGTTAAGGGCGCGTCCATGATATTGAAGAAATAATATTCATTTAATAATGTTATTGTTTCTTTAAACATTCTACATGTCGGGTTTCTCAGTAAATAGTTAGCTTTATACGAAGTTATTGTTACATGCTCCTTTTTTTTTAAAAAGTACGGATTTTATGAAGAAAAATAAGGTTATGTATGATTTATATTTAAAAAAAAACTGACTTCAACTGGCTTAAAATAAAAACCGTTTAGAAACTGTGTGCAATCAATCACTATTTTCTAACATACCTATATTCTTTTTTTATTTGATTTAAGGTATAATTCTATTAGAATATTTTAGAGTGTTCTTATCTCTTCCTCTCTCTAATTTGCTAATTTGTAGTTTTTTCTATATTTTCCACATATTTTTTAACTGTTTTATTTATTCTATTATTTGGAACACTTTATCTACGTGTAACTCTAATTCACCCTATATTGCAACCAGCCTATATATGTTTCTGTGTATTTGTCATCATTTTCTGAATCACCTTGTACAACTATAATTTAACTCTACACGATGTTGCAACTGCCCTGATATCTTTAAAACCACCCTGCATAAGTATACATCCTCTCCACAATATTTTAAACTACTACACGCTATTGACTGTTTGTATTTTTCTATCGTTTAAATCACTCTGTATACCGATAATTTTACTTCGCCCCATATGTCAAGTATAAGCAACTACTTATGTTCCACACTATATAAAATTTATTTAACCGCCCTGTATAATTAAATTCCACTCCACCTTATATTTCAATCATCCTCTATATGCAACTGCTTCTAAAATTGTTTTAACCCTCCACCCTATAACTCGAAGATCCTTACTGCATATGCTTATTTAACCACTTTTTAAAGTTATTTGATCCTTTTTGTATCACATAATGTTACTTCACTCTTATTTCAACCTCCTTATATACGCAACTACTTATATGCCATCCAATATAACATTTTTTAAACCACCCTGTATAAGTTTAATTCTGTTCCACCCTATAGTTCAACCATCCTATATATGGAACTGCTTACGTACCACCTAATATCACATTTATTTGTAAGATTTTTTTGAACCCACCGGGCTAACTGTAATTTTACTTCGCCTTATATTTCTTCACACATCGAAATTCAAGGACATTGCGTGCTTCTAGAATTTCGTTGCACGCACACACATAAACAAACACACACACCTACACCAGATACTGTACAGAAAAATCGCTCACCTAACAATTTTTCATTTCGATACACTAATGGAATATTTTGTGCCATTTCACTCGACTGCAAGCCCTATAAAACGAAAACCGTTACAAACACCACTGTACAATCTAGTTTCATGGCAAATCTTAAATGTAAGCTAGATATTTATGATGAACATTTGACATTTACATTAATGTTTATATATTTTTGCGATTTTCAGAAAAACGGTATGTTTTACGTTATTAGAAAATTCTACCAAATCAAGCTGGAACATCTTTTTGCAGAATACAATTTAAAAGATTCAAATGGGTTGAGCCGTTTTACAGAAAACTGTGTAGATTTATTGAAATTCACAAGTGGAGTCCCTTAATTATTGCTATTTCTGGAAAACCGTAAATTACGTTATAGAAAATTATATGGTACCTTTCTGTAATATTCCTTAATACAATGCCGTTTAAATTATCCAAATTTCTCATGCCGTTTTTGAATAATAACTGAGCATTCATAAAAACCTGCTGACGAATTGATAACCTCCTCCTTTTTGGAAGTCGGTTGGAAATAGGGTTAAGGTATAAATATAGACATCGCTTGTACACCAACGTATTAATTAACCGCCAAATCCATACAAGGTACGTCCTTGTCTCTTCATTGCATAAACAACATCCTCTTGGCATTCAGTGTATGTGACAGCATCTCTTATAACATTTTCAAGGAATACTTTAAGCACACCTCTAGTTTCTTCGTATATCAATCCTGATATACGTTTAACACCACCACGTCTTGCTAAACGTCTTATGGCTGGTTTTGTTATACCTTGGATATTATCACGCAGCACTTTACGATGACGTTTTGCACCTCCTTTTTCTAAACCTTTGCCACCTTTGCCTCTTCCAGTCATTTTCAAATAATACAAACGTACACTTCGTTGGTTAACCCGGACTAACCTTGCGTATACCGGTTTTCTATTGTATATATGTTCTAGTGGAATTTATCGCTCTCATGCAAATCAAATATTGAGACAAGTACAACTTAAAATGTAGTAAATGGATTTTATGGTCTAAAGCGATGCCAGATATAACAATCTATGACTCAAAATCTCTAATCTTTTCAACACATGTTGTCAAAAAAGGAAATAAAAACACCTGTGTTCTAACATAGGAAGCTCAAACGCCAAATATTTTAATAGATATTTAAAAATCACAGAACAAACACCTGGTTAAGAAACATATCTAAAATTAAAAAATCATGATGAATTAGTTACATACCAGTTTATACAGCAAAATTTAACTCATTTTCGGAAATCAAATTCAACATAGATAATTATTGATTTTAACATCAAACTCGTAGAAGTAAATAATTTAAATAATAAAAACTCACAAAAATACAAATTTCTTTTGTTTTTTGCTTATATAATGAAAAGCAATGGACAAAAGTTGTAGCAGTTTATTACGTTTTTATTTACATAATTATTGCCTGCTCATTTTGGTCTATTTTTTCAATGGTTTATTAAAGGTTCGTTCCTTCAACCGATTGTCGACTGATCGGCAATTGATTAATGCATCGGTACGTGAACCGTTTATTGCGCAACTCGATTCATGTACCACTCGGTGGCTGCACCACCGATTCCACCCTGAAGCCGGTGATCGAAATTACCCTACATTAACTGATTGCCAATCAATCGCCTTGTCACTTGGAACACGAAACTGAACCGTTCACTAAACGGTTATTGTTTTGAAGGAACGGAATTTTTCTTGTGCGCAGGAACGCGACCGTTGTGTATCGGTTATCTAGGCTGAAGGAACGAAACTTTAGTCATACTTTTGTATGCGTACAAAACAATGACACCTCGAAGAAAGTATTCAATATCTCTCATAGGTGAAGTTAACCTGAAAATTTCATCGTGACATTCTAACCTAGGAATTACGGGTAAGAGCAATTACATGGAACGGCTCCAGATTCGGAACCTCTATGTGCTAGTTTCCCCGAAAATCCTAGATGTCGGTCTTTACATCTCGCGTCTTCAATACACAAAGTCCTGCAAAATATTTCTACAAATTATTTAAATTGCAATTGTGCAAGATCTTCAGCGTTATTAATCTCAACGTTATAAGCTATGACTAGGAGGCAGATTAAGGTTCAAGCTGTTATTACAAGTTATGGATTTTTTAAAAGCACTCAATTTACACTGGTTTTTCCAGCTTTTCTTTATGATAAATGCTGCGATCAAATTTTAGAAACATTTGTTTTGAAGATTTTCTGATTATCTACTATTATAGACATCTCTTTCTCTCAGAAAAACTGTGAGGAAGAATCTCTGTACAGACAGCCAGTAATCCGGGCAATTTTACGAAATTGCCTTACTACACTTTGTTCTACATATACAATTTTTAAATACTTATCTGTTACAGGGAAAAATTTGGAGGAGAGAAAACCCATGAATAGACAAAATAATTCAAGACCTCCTCAACAATCTTTTCGAAATTACTTACTATTTTTCTATTGACGGCATTATGAACAGATTACTTTTTACACTATAAGCAAAAAAATGAAAATACTCCATATTTTTTGGGGTTTTTAAGACTCAAATAATTTACTTTGGTCTTAAAATTATGTCAGATATGACTTATAAACTATTATTTACGTGACGGCTCATGTGGTTTGCAGTTGAATTTTATGTCACCTAAAATTTCTATTGATTGGTGTAAGTAATTACACATTTACATTTTATTCATATTTGTGACAATTTGTTTGCCGACACTGCAGCTTCTTTAAGAAATTGCAGTAAGAAGAAGAGTTTAAATACATTGAATATGAAATATTTCTTCATCTTCTTCTCTTAATTTCAGGAATTAGGCTTCTGCCAGTTACGGCACTCATCTTGTTCTTGGTCTGCCAATACAGAATTGATTCGGCCGATACTTGTTGGAAATTCATTATAATAATTAACTGATACTACAATTGCAATTTCCACAAATTACGTTTTTTGAAAACTGTCCGACGCGTTCCGACTAATGTCTTTGTCAAGGAACTAGACTAACTGTCTAGTCTAGTTATTATAGTATCAGTTAATTATTCTACCAATACATTTGCAGTAAAATATTTTCTTAGGGATTCTATCATCTTGCGTTCTGTCTACGTGCTCTTTCCATTTTCTCATATGAAAATATTCCTAGAAAATTATAATTAAAACCTGAAAAATCTGATTTTAATGCTCTTAGATTACTACGATATTTTCATTAACAATTAGAGAACTGGGCATTGTACTTTAAGACAAGGTTGTATTTCGGTCATTTGATTATTATTCTAGTACTGAAAATTATATATTGTTACAAAATTTACGAAACCCTGTTTCATTTCCGTACGACAACAATCACTTTGAGATAAAAAAAATGGTTCTCGAAATGACTCGACAGCTGTAGGAGTGATGACTGATTTTACTAGAGAATTCGACGCTGATTTTAAAAGGAGGACCCATCCTGGCAGCAGTTAGTTGGTGGAGCGAAGAGCTTATATGTAAAATTGTTGTTGTGATATTTGATTCAGCTGTTATATATTCGATGTAAATAAAGGTTCTAGAAAAGTAAAAGTGAATATTAGTTATATAATTTTAAATTGAACCCACGGACTATATAGCAATATGAAACTGAAATTAATTCAATATTATACGACAATGTTGTTTTTTATATAATATTTTATTATTAATAATATACAAGAAGACTTAGTTCAACAAGTTGAGCAATGGAGGTCTGTTAAGATCTGGTTGATAATTGTGTAAATTTTTCTATATATACAATTTTATAATTATTATTGAAAGTATAATTACGTTCTATTAGATGATTAACGTAATTAAATTCCGGTTTCTATTTTACGAAATATATATTGTGTTCATTAACTCTCTTTTCAAAGCATCTATATGTTTGGCCATTATAAGTTTTGGGATTTTCATTGCAAGTTAACTTATATAATTGGGATGATTTGTGTTATAAGCAGTCTTCAGGAGTTCAAGAATTTGGTTTGCATATTATTTGTGCTTATCTGCTGCGGACATGTTTCAATTTTAAGTATGGAGTCGTTACATATCACATATTTATGTGTTCAAGAAAAAATTGGTTGATCACATTGTGGAGTAGGGAAACACCGGTAAAAAAGTAGTTAGGAGAAAAAATTCCAACGAATACCATAGTAATTAAATGCCTCCTCTAAAATGATTTCGAAATTACTTTAAAATGAAGCCCTTATAAAATGTTCATAGTCAAGAAAAAAGGTCCTGTCTTTAATGGTCAAGATCAGAAACTGCAGTACTGTATTCTAAACATCGCGGCTCCGCCGGCCTGTAAATGGAAATAATGCCGACGATTCAAAAGCGGCTCCGCCGGCCTGAGATTTGAGAAATTGCGAAACTACGTCGTCAAAATTGCTTCTTCCAACAACATTGAAGCTGATCGAGGGTTCGGATCGGATGAGAATTTCTCGAAATAAAACTCTCTTCCTGCGGAGTTGTGCGGAAAGTTTTGCGAAAGTTTTGGAAAGTGAGCGGAAATGAATGAAATCTGAATGATACTAGGTAGTTTTATTGCGTCTTCGCAAAGGGAAATTTTGGGATTTTGGTTGGTGTTGAATACCAATGAAAGCAATACAATGAAACAAATAACTTACGATATATAATAATCTAATTCAATGAACAATTCGGGTTAAAGCAGTTTAATATATTATGCTATATGTTACCTTTCCCATAAATATCTTATGAGATTGAATCAGACAAACACAAAATATGGGAATAATGTTGGAGCTGCAATTCGGCAATTGGTACATCTAGCTAACCCAGATGCACCTGAACAGCTTACAGAGCAGTTTATCATTCAAAATTTCATCGAAGACAATATAGGCACTGAATCACAAAGCCTGCGAATGAGAAACATTAAGAAATGCAAAACAAAAGTGAGAGCCATAAAGACCAAGAGTCACTTAGATGAAAAACATTTTTATCGATATGAAGACGATATTAGGGAAGATGCAGGCGAAAAAGATACGAAGTCCACAAAAGCAGATCGGAACATATACTCGTAGCAGTATAATTGTCATTATTGTTTAATTTTCGATGTTTGCTGTGTAATCACCCATGGAAAATATTGGATTGTTGTGGCTGACACTTGATGTAAATCCATGATGAGAAACACAAAAACGAAAATTCACTACGAGATTTACACTTTATTTTGACACAACGACATGTGTTTCGGCATATATTGCCGTTATCAAGTTTCACAATTTACTTCTAACTATATATATATATATATATATATATATATATATATATATATATATATATATATATATATATATAATCAATTAATTGGGAAGCAGACAGTTCACTAGGGTGTTAAAAAGAAATACTCTTTATTACTTTGAAAAGCTTTCAGAATATGTTTATTCCTTCGTCAGTTCAACTAAAATTTTTACATATAAAATGACAGTAAGAATTGTTAAAAATTTTTTGAATATAAACTTACGAAATGCGAGGTTCTTATTTCATTTTTATATACAAAAATAATAAGGGGCTCTGATAATTACCTGAAAATAGACTGGTACCGAAAACCATTAAGTTCCGGGAGATATCTAAACTACCACTCAAATCATCCCATGAAGATGAAAATCAATTTGATTACTGGGATGAAAAGAAGGAAAAGAAGAACTTACATATCCTGTATCAATTATTCATAGAAAATTCATACCCTTCTGGTTTTCTAAAAAGATTAATCTATAATTCTCCACGGGATGTAAATATGGGTACACTACAGCAGGCGGCTTCCAGTAATAATACTCTTATCAACTCCAATAATACTACATTAATACATGTATCAATTCCATATATTTAACTAATTTCACCTAAAATTGCAAAAATTATTAACACCAACAACAATATGCTAGTGTCTTATAAATCAGTTAAAACTGTTGCTAATATATTTACTAAAATAAAGGACAAAACACCGAATGAAAAGAAATCAAATGTAGTGTACTCTATTAATTGCAAAGACTGTCAAGCTACCTATGTTGGGCAAACATCTAGAAGCCGCAACAGCAGAATAATTTCACATAAGAGTGATATCAGGCTTGGCAAAGAAAGCTGTGCTCTTGCAATACACAGCATCAACAACAATCACACTGCCGATTTCAAAAATGCAAAAGTATTAGAACAAGAAAAAAATCTTTTCAAACGGAACTTCCTAGAGATGGTTTGCATTAATAATCAAGTCAACAACATAAATAAAAGAACGGATTTACAAAATCTTAATGTTATCTATTGTAACTTGTTAGATATTCAAGTTAAAATTTCAAAAAAAGTCACACCAAATATATCAAATGATCACTCATGACCAATATTTTTATAATAACTTAATTCTCTCTTTTTAGAATATTTATGTAAGGTCTGACATTGGTTGAAATCAAATTAAGATTATTATTACGATGCTTTCAGTTAGATTTTTCTCGAATCATATCGCTTTCAAATAACTTCAAAACAAACTAATGTCAGTCAATCATGAAATGTTAGTGTGAATAAGAACCTCGCATTTCGTAAGTTTATATTCAAAAAATTTTTCACAATTCTTACTGTCATTTTATATGTAATTTTTAGTTGAACTGACGAAGGAATAAACATATTCTGAAAGCTTTTCAAAGTAATAAAGAGTATTCTTTTTTAACACCCTAGTGAACTGGCTGCTTCCCAATTAATTGATTTTTTATATTAATTCAGCCGTTATCATCCATTTCTTATATATATATATATATATATATATATATATATATATATAGGGTGTAAACGGTTTGAGTGCAAAGATTTTGAAGAACAATACTTCAGGCAAAAACAAATCAAAAACTTTCTAACATTTTCTAAAATAAACTATAGTTTTGCCAAAAAGGACACATAAAGTTAGAGTTTATGTAGCCCTTGCTACAGTGAATAATACAATAATTTCGATTTCAAAATGTCGGTAAATCTAAATATGTAAATACTCAAGAGCTTATACATCTTTAATAGCCACATTAAAAATGAAAATTGATTATTTAAACTCGAAATATGCTTTTATAATTTAGTGTAAGTTTCTCCGAATAGATATGGCAATGTGGCATACAGACCAACTTATTTACTACATTTTTTACTTTAACGACGACTGAGCGTTACGATTGTTTTTTGCGATTTCAATTCTTGTAAATAAGAATAGATAAACGGTAAAGTGATTTGAATGATATCTATTTGATGTAGACTTCGTGGTTTGCTTTCCATTTAATATATTTTTTAAATAAATAAAATCGGTTGTGATTAGTGTGTAAGTTCGAAAATTAAGAATAGTGCGACAGTATTTATTTGTGATAAATAATGGCCGATTATACAATTAGGGAAAGACATGACATGCTCTTAATTTATGGGGAAAGCAGACGTAATTGCAGAATAGCAAGAATGTTATACAGGGAAAGGTTTCCTAACAGACGCCTGCCCAATGCTAGGACATCCGTAGCTGTTTCGCAGAGGCTTCTGGAAACAGGTAGTGTAATACCACAAATAAACAATCGCAGACCACAGCGACATAATCGTATCTTAGCTGCTGAGGATCAAATATCCTATATCGACATCAACCCATATCGTAGCACACGGAGTATTGGAAGTGAGCTGCAAATTTCTCACACTGTTGTTCATAGAACATTACGGGAACAATTGCTCTATCCATATCACATGCAGCGGGTTCAAGGGCTTTCAATTGATGATTTTCAACCAAGACTCAATTTCTGTCGTTGGTTCCTCAGAAAACATCGACAATTTCCTAATTTTGTGAACAATATTTTAACAACAGATAAAGCAAGTTTTAATAGGGATGGTATAATAAATTTTCATAATACGCATTCGTGGTCTGAGTTAAATCCGCACGAAATACGCCAGTCAGTATTTCAACACCAATTCTCAGTTAACGTGTGGGCTGGAATAGTTGGTGAATACTTGGTTGGGCCATTTATACTGCCTGCACGTTTGACAGGTGAGAATTACCTTTATTTTTTGAATAACACGCTACCAGATTTGTTAGATGAAGTGAACCTACAAACACGTTCCAATATGTGGTACTTACATGACGGAGCACCTGCCCACGCAAGTCATCTAGTTGTCGACTTCTTAAATAGAACATTTCCCCGTCGTTGGATTGGTCGAAACGGACATATACGTTGGCCAGCAAGATCTCCTGATCTCAATCCTTTAGATTTCTACTTATGGGGACACATGAAAAGTAAGGTTTACACGACTCCAATTATTGACGAGAATGACCTTAGACAACGCATTTTTGACGCTGCTGACGAAATCCGAAATATTCCAGGAATTTTTTCTCGCATACGTGAAAATTGGATTAAACGGTGTCGTGCTTGTGTCGATAGTAATGGTGGGCATTTTGAACATTTGCTGTGAATAATCCGTTGTTTCAACTAAGTTCTATGATTATAATAAATTCGGTAAGTAGGATTACATATTTACTTGTCTAATATAAATAATATTAATTAAATCAGTAATAATGACTCTTCGAATAATTTAACTGGTAAAAAACTACATATACAGATCTCTTAAGTTGAATATCATATTTACCCAACTTTGTATAATTGAATAAAAGAAACCGCCAAATACAAATTCTAATTGCAATACCTTGTATTAAAAACGTAAATATTTTCAACAAAATATTTCATACATTTTTATTTAATTCTAAGGTCAATATCATCAGTCAATACAAAAACACAGGTGTTTATTTTTTTGTCGGCGTAGTCATTCCTTTATTATTCGCGCTAAGAGTGAATCTGCTTCGAACGCGAGCGACGTTGCCGGATTGACAATAATTTACTTAATATGTTTTAGGGATTTTCTTGGTTATTAAGGCCTACTGACCATAGTGGTATAAGAGTTTTTTGTTTAATTTGGTGTATACTACCTCCACCTAAAATATATGCTTTCAAACTATTTACACCCTGTATATATATATATATATATATATATATATATATATATATATATATATGAACATACATATATATATATATATATATAGAGTATATATATATATATATATATATATACGGTGTTCTAGAGGCTGTGTTGTGATTGGTTGGGTATTGGTGGGCCCAGTACGGCCTATTATCTAGGCAGCAAGACATTTTATAAAAATATGGTCAATACAAATCTGTTATAAGTTTTCCCTGGCCACAAAATGGTCATAATGGATTTGACCTTGACCGTGAACTTCAAGGTCAAATCAAGGTTAAGTTGATTTTTTCAAATGGGAACACCAATTTTTGATACTGGAAATGATGAGAGGGTGAAAATTTATGATCAAATATGTCCTTGACCCTTTTTTCTATTTGACCTTGACGACCATCAGAGTTCCAATTGAAGTCGTACTATACAATTATGGGTCCAAAAAATAGATTTGGCCTTGTAGGCAATGGTCAAGGTCAAATCCATTATGATCATTTTGTGGCCAGGAAATAATTCTATAAGTTTCTTATTGACCATATTTCTGAAGTCTTCCTGCCGAGATAATCAGACGTACGAAGACATTTTGAACATTATATGTATATATATATATATATATATATATATATATATATATATATATATATATATGTTTTAGGTGGTTTCCGGGAATTTCATCCGCGTAGTTGATAACTGATCCCTGCCGGGATCGATGGTAAAATGACGAGGTTTCAGCAGAGTTTCAGAAGCGCTCGCGCTATTATATAGTCGCGGCTCGGCGCCTATTGGTTGGCACCGTGAACGGCTGCGTGCGATTGGACTTTTAGAACACCAGAGTACTGGCAGATATAGAACAGCCGAAATCAAGACTCGTAAGAGAGGCAATTTAAATAGCGAAGAGGCCTCACAGTCTAAACGCACGCAATGAAATTCAGAACTTATCGAATTGTTGAAAAATTCTATTAAACACCGTACCGGCCCGGACCCGTCCAATAACAACTCAACCGGAAATAACAAATCAGCAGGCGGGAGGCGTGCCCACTGAGCGCCAATCACACGCAGCCGTTCACGGGGCCAACCAATAGGCGCCGAGCCGCGACTATATAACAGCGCGAGCGCTTCTGAAAATCTTAGTATTCGAGTAACTAGAAGCGAAAGCAGAAGGCTACGAGAATTCTAATGCGAACCGACTTGAAGAGGGCAGTTGTGACTCTGCCGAAACGTCGTCATTTTACCATCGATCCCGGCAAGGATCAGTTATCAACTACGTGGATGAATTCCCGGAAACCACCTAAAACATTTAGTGCCCGCGAAAACTTAAAAACAAATATATATATATATATATATATTTGTTTTTAACTTGTTCTAAAGGGATTCTCGTCTTCGGAGTCCTCAACACCGTGCTTATTTTTCTGTCTGTATTGAAAATAGTATCGAGTGTGCGAGATTCCATGTGCAGGCTGTCATAAAACCTATGTGGGGCAAACTAATAGAAGAATTCAAGCTAGACGTGATGAACACCAGAACGCTGTAAGAAAACAGGAAAAAAGAACATCCATTGCGGAACACGCCACCACGATGTCATACCGAATAGACTTTGAGAACACCAGAGTACTGGCAAATATAGAACACACGAAATCAAGACTCGTAAGAGAGGCAATTGAAATAGCGAAGAGGCCTCACAGTCTAAACGCACGCAATGAAATTCAGAACTTATCGAATTGTTGGAAAATTCTATTAAACACTGTACTGGCCTCCAACAACTCAATAGGCGCCCACTGAGCCCCAGGGCGACTATGATAACCGAGCCGCGAGCGCTTGTGAAAGTCTTAGTATTCGAGTAACTAGAAGCGAAAGCAGAAGGCTACGAGAATTATGCGAACCGACCTGAAGAGAGCAGATGTGACTCCGCCGAAACGTCGTGATTTTACGATACCGGCAGGGATTTATACCATGAATTCGGAAACCACCTTCCCGGCAGGGATCAGTGTAAAACATTTGAGAAATTATGCGGGAAAAGAAGCAAACTTTTGTGCGATATCAACTGCCGCGATGAAGGAGTTATTCCGAAAAACATGACGGTAAAGTTCGGATATCTTATGAAAGCTAGTTGTGCCCTACTTAGGGAAGCCATACCATGTCAGAAGAGATTTGTATGTTCTTAATACTAAACTCCTAGATATCATGAAGCAATACGGGATAAATTCGATGAGATTAGTGAATTTAGGGCCGAAACGAATGCAATTGAAACTATGATTTACTTGAAGCTCCATCCTAACGGTCACAGTCACGGCAACTGGAAAAATAAAACCGTTTATAACTTATCTTCGGTCCAATTCAACTCTTCCTCCACTGGCGTGTTGGCTAAAGGATTTGTGCTCTTTAGTACGGGTATCGAACACCGCTGAAATAATTAGACAAGATGTGTCAATGTTCTATTAAACACCCAAAAGGAACCTATCTATAGAAGAAAATGAGGCCTTGAAACAACTTCGCCTCAACAAGGACATTGTCATTCTACCTGCTGAAAAGGAAATGCGACTGTAATATTAGATACAGCGGATACAAAATTCAAACATTGCTACAAGATCCAGCATAGCTGTATCCTTATCGCGTGAAAAGTCATGCTTCTATGGGTTGCAAAAGTACATTGCACCTTTGAGGCCATAGTAGGCTCAATTGGATCTACTCTTGATTTAAAAATTACACATTCTTATTTATCTTATATTTGGATGTCCCTTTTCACCAACATCCTTATCGACGAAGCCTTGGATTTAATAGAAGTTTCATATGACACCTATTTTGTTTATATAAGTTCCAATGTTCGCCACTCCACCAGTATTTTTCTAAGGAGTTGGCACTATGTTTACGGTTGCCATTTGTGATTTGGCCTCATTACACTTGTTAATGGCAGGGAGATTGAAGCTTGCCGTTAGAAGGAAGATGGAACCCTTGGCTACAGTTTGAAAAGCAACTCACACCAACAGATACCTTCATGGCCCAACTACAAGCCGTCGTCAAGACTTTAGTAACCAGATGACTAGCTGGGGATCAAAACAGGAAATCAGTTGCTCTTTTACAGACCGAAATATACAAAGCTATCAAAACCGAGACAAACAGACGAGGAGCATGAGACACCAATGTTTACCGTATGAAGGGGACCACGGACAGTATTAATTCTACGGAGACACAATATTTATTTTCAATACAGATAGTAAGCACGGTGTAACTCCGGCGAGGATCCCTTTAAAGGTTACAGATTAATGTATAAAACCTATGTGGGGCAAACTAATAGGAATCATACTATGAAGAAGAACGCTGTAAGAAAGCAGGACAACATTTGCGGAACACGCCACCACGATGTCACACCGAATCTTTGAGAACACCAGAGTACTGATATGAACACCCGAAATGATAAGAGAGGCAATAAATAGCGAAGAGGCCTATTAAACGCACGCAATGAATTAGAACTTATCGTATTGTTGGAAAATTCAGTAATTAACAACTCAACCGAAATAACAAATGTACTGTAGGGCCAACCACACGCAGCCGTTGGTTAGGCGCCGAGCCGCGACTATATAATCCTCGAAGCGAAAGCAGAAGGCTAATTGCGAACCGACCTCAGATGTCTAAACGTCGTCAACCATCGTAGGGATCAGTTATCCTATTTTTTGCATTATCTATCCTGTTCGTTGTAATCATTCAAAGCTATTTATCGCAATTAGTGTATTATTCTAATATAATGAAACTCAAAAAATGATTCAGTTTTATTACTTGTTTAGAGTCTTTTAGAATATTCTTTTGACTAGGTTATCGATGAGCTGGGGATCAAAATCATTGTTCCGAAGTGGCGTCAAAGGTACATTACTATGGATCATACTATGTCCTGATCTACAGAATTGAAAATGTATGTTTGTTGTTTATCCTCGTAATTGTCGAGTCTAAATAATTAATTTCCATTATTTGTTTCTATTTTCGTTGTAAATTCAATATTTGGGTGTAATCTATAAATGTACTCAATTGCCTCTTGGTTCCTGTAAAACATACAAAAATGTCATCTACTATTTGTACGAGTAAGTGAATTGTTTTGACAATGGGTGTTTAATTATATCCTATGTATTAGTCATAAATATTTCAGCTAGTAAGGGATTTAATATATTACCCATAGTTAAACCTTCGTTACCTTTATATAAAATACTATTGGGCAAGTGAATATAACGCCTTTTCAAAGTTCTTAAATATCGAACACAGTTAATACGTATAATGTACAGTGTAACCCATTTCAACTGGTGCTACTGTTGTAAAATCTTTATTGTTTGACCTATTTTGATGCAATTTTTTTTTATTTTCAAGACCTCCACCAATAAGTGACCAATTTCATTGAAGAGCTAGGTGCCAGTGTTATAAGGAGGGCTCCAACTACAGGTATCCAGAATCTAAAATGATTGGAAGTCGAAGGTCGTCATTTTGAACATTTGTTAAAATAATCTTCAAATTTTGTATAATATGCTTTTGTTTTTTATTGTAATTTGTTGATTTTATTATATTTATGTTATTTGATGTACTGAGATGGGTTTGTTTTCACTTTTTACCCATTTTTTATTATTATTTTACAATTCTAGAAACTTACTCTTGTTCATTGTGTATAGATTTAGGTAAATTTGATTTGATTTTCTGCAATTTTGCTACATTGTCAATGAATCAGAAAAATATTAAGACAAACTTCCATTGAATAGTTATTTCTCTCCAATTTAAACGATTTCGAGTCACTTTTCTTACGATACGCCAAATGTATTGAACTAATTGTCAAAATTTAGTATCTAGGCTTATGAATATCATATACCATTTGAAAGGGATTTTGATTGTTTGCAAGGTTAGTTGATAATATACAGGGTGTTCCATTTTAAAAAAATCACTTTTCAACATTTTTATATCTAGCAATAAATTCACGAATTTTATGACACCTTGTATAACACAGAACTTCTCTCTTCCAGACTAATACATAGGCCAGTGGTAAGCTACTTCCAAAATTTTAAGTTTCTATGAATTCAAATACCATCGACCGTGGGACACCCTGTATATGTAGGAACAATATTTATATTTTACATACGTTGGTTGAAAAAAGACAAAACCGGTGGCTTAAGATTAACATTATTTTATATTTACCAATTCACATCATACCATCTTTCTACACCAGCACCATTCTGGTCACTTCATGAATTTGTTATTTAATGCTTTCAGCCTGACATTTTGTAACATTACATTTTTGCCGCAGAGTATAACTAGCAGTGTATTCCATAAACCCTTAAAAGAACAAGTAAACGATGAAATATCTGAGGTTTGAATTATGCAAAACGTATTTTAAATAGCCTAAACTGGTCGTTGGATGTGTAATTTATCTACAATAACTGTTTTCTTGTTACTAAAACACGAGTATTGACTTCGAATATTAACACCAACGGATAGTATAAAATTATCTTCAAACGTAAACACGCACCTTTTTTTTATTATTCTGTAGCATTTTTGTTATTGCGATAGGCTTATTGGGTTTTTCGCTGGGAAATATTCTAGTTTTGTATTTGGTATTGATTTGTTTTGATGTTGATTTATTCTAGGTTAAGATTGTTGGTTAGATTTTCTTGACGTTCGAGGCGATTTGCTAAGGACGGAATCACACGTTCTAAATGGGTTAATGGCATTTACGGTAAGAAGATGTAGAAAAGTAGAGTCGAGCACGGGACATTTCGAGCATTGATGTTGTGGAATGTCGTAGAAAAAGAACGTTGTATGTAGAATTGAGAAATAGGTTGGTAGGCTTTTTGAGATGTCAGTTGTCGGAAGGGGAGTTGGCCGTTGACCGTCCTCGTGAACGGTGGTTGCCCGTTGACCGTCCTAGTGAAAGGATGCATGTTGTGTAGTACTTGGAAATGGAGGTTATGGTGAAGTATGGTGATAGATGTCTAGAATTGTAATCTGAATTTATACTGGTAATTTTGTGCCATCCATGTTTGGGATTTAGTTGGATACACTTTAATCGTTGGTTCCGTTATTGGTTTTGTGATATTTTTGGATTTTAACGGAAACCATACTCGTGCGAGGATTTAAGACAAGTTCATCACTCATTCTCTCGATGATCACCGGTTTCAGCAAAGTTTAATTGATGTTTCCATTAGCAGTTTGCTGATATTTTTGGAAATTATTGGAAACACGTTCTCATTTGTGAGGATTTGATTGCTGAATATTTGCATGTAGTCCCGTTGGCCTTCCTGGACGACTAACTGGTCAACCACCAACTGAACATCGTACGTAAGAACTTTAGCCCACACAAGACCTTGTTTATCTTCAGTGTATGGGGCTACCAACTTCACTTAGTTTGCCGAAGTTTTGGCAAGTCTTGTAATCGAACGAGTTCCATTTTGGTTTATTGGGAACCGGAAATCTTTTTTGGTTGCCGTATAGCAACGACGGCGTAGGTTTGCTTCGATTCTACAGAGGACAGCTGAGTGTTGTGTCATCGCATTTGAACAAGGTACCTTTGTAATTTTATTCAGTGTATTTATTTTGCCCATAATTTACTTTTCACATTGAGAATTGATTTATCTGAATAACATTTTGAACTTATTGAATTTAATAAAGAACCTGATTATTTAGTCAAACTTTGACTGTTAATTTGCTCATATAAATTTGATATTTATGCATTTCCTATAGTGTTAAATTTTGAATATCATTTCATGATTATTGATTTATTGGATATTGATAATATTTGGTATTTTGTGAAAGCGCCGTGAGAGCTCGAAACGTCGACTTGTTAATTGAATTATGTTGGATGTTTTAAAGATAATATTTGTTTCTAGATTTATGAAATTATTATTGATTTTTCTTGAAGTTTAAATGTAATTAAACACTTTTGTCAGTAACTGAATTTTTGGTTTTAGATTTCAGAATAACAGTACAGTTATTGAATTTGATATAATTTTGAATTATTCACAGTTTAGATGTCATTATTGACTTTGATATTTTTTTGAATATTGTGCATTCAAGTATCTCATTTCTGATTTTAGATATATTTTGCATGTTTACGGATCACAACAACTTTTGAATATTTTGATTAATGCTTTTGATAATATCTGTTTATTTTATCTAGGCTCACTTGATCATTAATTGATTATTACATTTGTTGATTTTGGTAATAATTTGAACTTAGTGTATCAGATATGTAATGTTGATTCTTGGTTGAACTATAGATACGTGTATGTAGGTACATGAAGTTGGCTACAGGTCGACTTGTGTCTGATATTTTTGCAGGATTGTATTGAAATAATTTACAAGTTTATTAAATTATTTACTGTTTTATGAAGAGTTTTATTGAAGTAGGTTTGTTGTGACGTAACTGAAAATATACTGAGGTTTTTTAGCCATGAAGCCCTTATCTATAGATTTCTTGTAGCCGCGGAGGATTGGTAGGTTATCTTAGGCGGTTAGCTGGGGTAAAGAGGCAGAGAATCTACCTGGCGCCCAGAACATCTTTATATTGGAAAGTTAACTTACAGTTGGCTTGGCCCTTGTTTGTTAACCCACTCCCGTCTCCACTGAAGCTGCCGTGCTCCCTGGTGTGTCAACGTCTACCACGTGGGTCGTAATAAGGTGGTAGATTAGCCATTTACATCTAGGCATTAACCGACGTTTTTGACATTACAATTTTTATAGCGTAATCAACATATAAGTTTGTCATCTTTGTCTCTACTATCCATGAACTTGGCAACGTTGCCCTTGTTTGTTGACATGTATCAAGTCTCTAATTTAATATCTCTAGAGGAAATTGGAATGTTTATTAGACTAAACGTAAATTTTGTGTTGGTATTTTATATTAATTTGGATGTTGTATTTGTTTATTTACTTAATTTACAAAGAAGAGATTTTTAAAATATAACCTGGAACACTATTTCTTACACAGAGAACTGAGTTGGATATTTCAAGGTCAAAGAAGTGTCGTGTCGTGTCGTTCGGAACAAAATCTAGAAACAAATGCGATTTTTGCATTTCAATACCATACTTATCTATTTTCCTATGTGAAGTGTGAGCCTCTATTAAGAAGCTTTCGCTTGAAAAAAAGACCTTATAACACTAAATTTTTCAATTGTTTCACAAATAAAATTCGTGTTGTCAATTTTATTTACGGAACGTCGCAAATAACAGTCCTCTTTTTCGTCCATTTAAAAAGGGTGAAAACTTATTCGATCTCATAATGGAACAATTGTGTTTATATAAATCAACGAGTTTCCGTACAATTTTCGACCTTCCTTTCCGATTAATCTAATAGAAGGTCGAACGGGTCAGCAAACAATAGTTCACTTTCCAATCAAACTCTAAGTTGGAACGGTTAAAACAACGAAATTGTTGCCCTTCAGGGAATTAAGAAAAACACTTCACTATTGGGTTAAAGTTTAACGGTTGTTTGAGAAACTGTAGGGGAGTTCTGTTTGTGATTGTTGGGAGTCGTGGGAGCGTTGTATCACGGAATCGCCCGGAGACAGAACAACGTTGAGCTGATAAGAAAACGCCTGGAAAACTTCGGAAAATGTTGGTTATGAGCTAGTAACTTAGATTAGACTGCGAAAACGAGGACGTCAGATACCATAGCTTCAATCAGATGTTATATAAAAAATGTCTATAACATTATTTTTACCACAACGAAGGATATTTCATTTTTAACCGACTTCCGAAAAAGGAGGTGATTCTCAATTCGTCGTTATATGTTGTAGTAGATTCTTCCTTTAGGTTCAGTTAGAAAATGTTTACACTCAGTATAACCGTTTTTATTCGACTCATGTAAATCACAATAGTTTCAATACTTATAGCAACAACAATGATGACTAATATACACAGTGATCGCTTCGATGTGTCGTTTCAACTCAACACTACATCGCCCGGGTAGTATTGCCGTCACCTTCTTATACCCTCACCGCCTTCGAGATGCTTCTTTCTCTGCTCTGGCATGTTAATCGTTTATATTTTCTGCTTTCGGAATGATGTCGAACTCAATTCTTTTCTTCGTCAGGCATTTTCTGGAATCCCTTTCTTGTTGCTTTGTTTATTTGACTATTTGGCAGCGTGAAATGAAATCTTAGAACAATAGGTGTGTGTGTTCAACGATTATTCAAAAACCGGCATAATCGATTTGAATTGTAGAAACTATGTTTTATTAAGTAGGGACTTGAAGTGGGCCCGCATTTTTTCTATGATGTAAGTGTTCCAGAAAATCGGACAACACGGGTATTAATGACAAAATTTATTGCTGGGGTATTCATCAAATATAAAATTAATGGGATTAAATTAAAAATATAAGTAAAAAATAATTAACTATTCAGATCGCCGTAAATTATACTGTGTCTAATTAAGTATATCCTATAGCACTAAGTCATTATTAATATTAAGAAAAATAGCAATTTTTCGCGAAAGTCCTGCATTGTTTTAAATTAAATCATTACAGGTAATTTTATTCATTTGCATCTATACCAGGGTTTTTGCCAATATCAAAAAGTTTCATAAATTAGAATTGAAAATTGC
The DNA here is from genome assembly GCA_034190945.1 of Octodonta nipae. Classification (NCBI taxonomy): domain Eukaryota; kingdom Metazoa; phylum Arthropoda; class Insecta; order Coleoptera; family Chrysomelidae; genus Octodonta; species Octodonta nipae. Next base: position 55,821,763 of record CM067216.1, on the reverse strand, counting down.
AACCAATTAATGCAACATTATCGGCTACATTAAGGGCAAACAACACTAAGCCGGAGCGCATGTGCTATTTCCACCTTTACGCTACAATGCGGAGAATTTAAACTAATTTAATGTTGGTTATAATCGCATTCTGGAAACGCCCAAATTCAGGCTAAATTTTATTTTTTAATAAATGTTCAAATCATTTTATTTTTTTATTTACACATTAATATACATATTTTATTTTGAAACCATAAATGTGACAATTAAGTAAATAACACATTTACTTAGAATATTCAAGAAGTTGTCAAAAAGTAAAAAATATATTTAATCTATTGTCCATTGGATTTTTTAGCTCAGACTTTTTATATAACAGACGAGAATGGCATATGTGCGACAAAGCAAAATGTAGTTTTAGACATTTCGAAAACTGCTTCGTTTACTACTGTAGGTAGCCGTAAGCTTCACAGAGATCCACATACACTGCTCATATAACCAGGCCCCATCCGAACCCATACTCGATATTCGGTGTCAGATCTGTGTTGTAAAGTTTTTATTTGGTCTAAATTCAGGTTGTTGTAGAACTAGTTGTGGCTCAATGGTGGGGCTGAGGAGACTAATTAATATTCTTTCAAGGATTTTAAAGAAATGACATAAAAGGGATATAGGGCGGTAGTTCTTGCTATTGCAAGCAGGGTTGCCGGGACTTAGTATAGCGACGATCCTTGTTCTTCTCTAGGCTTTAGGAAAATTTTGTCGTCTCAGGCAATTACAATAAAGGTACAGGCAGACGGCGCGAGGAGAGTTTAAGTGGCACTCCATATTCCATTCCATAGTCGCGTTCCACCATCAAAGCGTCAAGCCCTGGGCCGTGACAGTTTCGAACTTTTTGATCACAACTTTCATCTAAAGTAAACTTTGTGGCTAGCTCGTTCGTTTCTGGATACTATCCGGCTGATCTTTTTTATCCTTTCTTTCTACTGTCTTCCGATTCAGCAGCAACCTGATTCGAGGTAATATTGGGTCTTACTTTGGGTATGAAAGAGTGGTCTAGCAGTTGCCAAGCTGTCCTGTTGCTTTGAAACACATCAATTCGATCTAGAGTATCCGTTCATCGGTTTTGTTTTGCTTTCGCCAGTTCCTGAAATACTCCCAAACCTAATTCAAATGTCCCCATACTAAACGGATCTTCCTTTATCAGTCTGAGATAATTATGCAAATTGGACATCCATTCTCTGGAGACTAGAAGGAGAAATCACCTGCACAATGCGTCTACAAATCGACCATAGGAGTCTGGCACGGATTCAATACTTTGAATCGCTTTATTAAGGATTTCTATGAATGCTTTTCAACTAAACGTCTGCGGAATGGTATCTCCTGTGGTTTGATACTTGGGAAAAAAAGCCCTCATGGTTGAGAGACGCTGCCGCTAAACGTAATTGCTGGTCCATTTTCCAGCAGCTACTATTAAAGAGGGTTGTAGCTTGCTGTCATATGTGTTAATTTTCCGCTCACAGTACTTTTTCTCCATTTATGTCATCATCTTCGTATCCCCAGATACTACTATGACTGTTAAAATCCCCTACGAAGAAATTGGTATTCAGATTTTGAAAATTTTCTGGGAGAATGAAGTAAAATTTTTCATTAGGAGGCCTTTAATGGATATTATTTACAACTTCTCAGTTCAATCATAGACATTTCAATATCCACGCCTACACCGGCCTGGAAAATGGGGCTAGTATTGTGTATGTGGTCCCTTAATGGCAATCTGTATGCTTGCTAATTTTGGTATTCGTTGTGTAATGTCCCTGTGTGTTTTTTGTATGCACAAAACGTATGAACAAAACGTGATAATTTTTGTCTTTACACATAATTTCAAGGAGTTGTTCTTCACTGGCTGATATCGCCCATGATAACGCTTCTCTGTTTGAAAAGATCAGCCCAATAAAGAAAATGTTTACCGTTTCCTAAGGAACACCCTTTACGTAAAGGCTTTTTGCTTGACCGATTATTTCGACCTAACTGAAAGAATAAGCATATGGATCTAAATTTATATGAACGAGGACCTATTAGCACTTGTACACAAGGATGTTATTTCTTATCCTTTCCAGAAGAGTTTTACATGACGTGTGTAACGTACTTTATTACAGTTAAACAAGAGGAACAACTACGCCAGCTGTGAATAACAAAGAAAATACAGATTTCAAAGATATATTTTTAAAACTTGGAAAACAATACCTATTCTATTTTATGATTATACAAAAAACATTCGCATTCCAAATAATATGAAAAAATTTTTGTCATTCATTTACGATTTGAATATAACTTATTCATGAAACGCTTTATGCGTTATATTCATTCTCTGTTTACAAATTGTTCTCGTACTTAAAATGGAAACGCGAAACGACAAAACTGACACACATTTAAAATCTCGTTTTACATATCAAAAGCAGCACCCGGCTATGACGGCGAATATCGTCCGCTAGCTTTTTCCATAATTTATCCCCCATTTTTGGCGTTTCATTTTTTTGTAACAAACACAATTGGTGTCTCCCACGAGTATCTGTATACATTTACATGTATGCAAATTTCTTGACAAACTTACATTTGGCAAATAAACACGTGAAGTTTGGTGAGATAAGCGGCTAAATAAACATCATCTGAATTCTAAATGATCTCGCTTCCCAAACAATGTTAAATGATGAATGGGATATTATTTAAAGTGATGTAGTAAAACAATGTCATCACTTTGTTATCTCTTTCTGTCCTTCTTAACCAATGGGTGGAGCAGACTCACCACTAAAATTGACTTTCTAACCAGTCTCCTAGTACTCTGCCGTACAGTCTATATAAGCTATAACAAATAGTCCTGTGTTGTTTGTATACTCTTGTGTATAGAACTGATATAAGCAGCGTTTCCTGCGGATGGTATCTCTTCTATGTATATCTGCATGAGAAATTTCCGGTATCTGATAATTTGAAAATAAAGATTTGGAAATATACAATAAGCACGCGTGAGTGGGAACAAATTCATTTAAAACTCAGGTGTTGTTTTTTTTGGAAAAACGCTCTGACACGTCTTTTTTTTTGGACTGCGGTTTTTGTGATGATAAACTCATTTATACAGGGTGGGCCAGAAATAGATTGCGACCATCAACTTCATTTTTTCAAATGGAAACATCTGTTTTTTATTTTATTTTTGAATACTGCATTGAATTCTTAGTATTTTTCATGAACAATGTCTGATACCGAAAATTAAGAGTTATTAAAAAAGTTACATTTCTTTCTAAAGTTAAGAAAAAAACGGTAAAATAAGGTGTTTGTTGGTTTGAACCCATTTATTTACGTCAGGTTTTTATGATTGTTGGCGGTATTTTAGTCGCATGAATGGAAACCCTTTTTTTAATGTTGGAGTTTTTAACAATTGTTTATTTCCATAGAAACTGTACTATAATTTTACTTCAAATAGTAGTTGTCAACTGCAGTTACAAAGTTTCAAAGTATGGCACTTTTAACTGAAAAGCAGCAAATAGAAATTTTGACGATGGTAGGATATGGCGACAGAACTCGAACACGCTGAAGTTTGCGAATTGTTTAATATGAAGTACCCGGAGCGGCCTATTACACGATCGGTAGTTAGTAAAATAGAAAAAAAGTTTCTAGAATTTGGCCTCGTAATAGACAATTACAAAACCAAATATCCTCACAATCCACTAGACAAATAGCCGCAGAACAGTCAATAAGTAAATCTTCTGTTCTAAAATGCTTGCATAGAAATAAATGGCACCCATACAAAGTTCATTTAATTCAGGAACTTACTGAAGATGATTTGGACCGGAGAGCAGAATTTTGCGAAATAATGATGGATAGCTGCAATGCCAACCTGCAGCAGAAAACCCACATTGGATTATGGAAAGTCGTACACAGTATTCCAAGAAAATTAACGTATGGGCCGGAATTGTGCGTACTTCAATTGTGGGTCCTTTTCTCTTGAGGGAACACTTAACTCGGAAAAGTAGTTAGACCTATTACAAAATGTCATAATGCCCTGTTTAACCAGAACTTTACCCGAATGGTGAAAACCCCAATATACTGGCAGATTCAGTATGATTTCAACAGGATGGAACGCCTCCGCACTATTCCCGAACAATGCGAGATTATCTTGAAAATATTTTCCCAAATAGATGGACCGGAAGGAGAGGTAATATCGAATGGCCAGCTACGTCTCCAGATCTAAGCCCGTTAGATTTTTATCTTTGGGGTTACGTGAAATAGAAAGTCTATTTCAGTAAGCCGGAAAAAATCGAGGAATTAAAGAAATACAACGAATCCTGACACAAACGCTAAATGAAGTGTTATGAGAATTTGAAAACTGTCTTAGATATTGTCAGGAAGTTAATGGTCAACAATTTAATTTGATATGTTGATATTTTTTTTCTTCAATTTTGAAATAATGTAATTTTTTTAATAACTGTTAATTTTCGGTATAGGACATTGTACAGTGCATCCCATTTTGGTTGAGATTGCCAGGTTACTCGGTTGTTATTGAAGATAGAGTCTTGCGGTTTTCACATACCTGTTCTACTTTTTTGTGAAACTCAGGATGGCCATATCAGATTTTGCATAAGTGTTTCCATTTATAAGATACAGGGCGATTTTGATAATTTATACTTTTTAGACCCCTTCTATATCTACGAAGTTATTAGAAATACTCTTGCGCTAAGAACTACATCTAATAGAAAATTTTGCATAGAATCCAGTGGAGTACTCAATTTTTTTTTCCGAGTATGGTTTTGAAGATACTACACAACATTATATATTTTTAAATGGAACACCCTGTATTTTATTATTTCATTGAATTCGTTATTTTTTTCCCTTTAAAATAATGTATAATACAATACACATGGTATTATTAGAAATGCTAAAAAACACTAAAAAGCTGAGTTTTTTGATAGTAGGCCATGTATTTTCCATTTAAAAGGAGAATCAAACAAATAATTCCATTTGAGATTTTTTATAGGAGTTTATCAGCAAAGAAAAATAATGTTAACAATAATTCAATAACATGAAACACGAAATTTAGGTACCTAAAAGCAACAAATTAATAGTTATACATCGTTCATTATGTATAACAAACAGAACAAGTATTACAAATCAAATATCTATCTTAAAATTAATTTTGGACATTATTTATTATCTTATTGATTTAACTGTTCAAATTGTTGTCCATTTTCCTTAACACATAATTGGCAAACCTTTCCATCTCGCATGAATCCATTTAAAATTATTATAGAATTCCGCCTTTCGGAACAATATTTTATCTAGTGAGCGCTGGAGAGAAAAACGCAAATCTGATCAAGCTGTCATTGTTAGTAACTATTGTGTTTTATCGTGTTTGAGTTTACAAGATCATTATATAAATAATTATTCGTGAGTTTGCTGGTTGATAATTGATAATGGCTGGAAGAGAATTCGTTTTTCAAAATAACGAAAAATACGATATGATACAATGTTTAAATCAATGTTATGAGAATGTTGAAGAAGCTTTAGAACTATATTTCCACAGGTATAAAGTACGAGTATTTTACCATGAAATCGCGTTTTAAAACTTTCAGATATCCAGAGAGGCATCAACCTAGTCGAGCAACTATATTTAGACTAAAGAATAATTTTCTAAGTTTTGGTGCATATTCTAAACCTCGATCAAAGGTGTATAACAAAGAAAATCGAGAAATGAATGAAATAAATGTGTTAGCTAGCGTTCATGCCTATCCCCAGACTTCTTGTGCGAAATTAGAAAATTACACTGGAGTTTCTCAATCACGGGTCCAAAGAATTTAAAAAAATATAAATTTAAACCTTACAAAGTCAATATTGCCCAGCACTTATATCCTGGTGATGCAGCAAAACAGTTAAATTTTTGCAATTGGTTTTTAGACCAAACCCGAAGAGACAATGATTTTGTAAGGAAAGTTATTTGGTCAGACGAATCTCATATAAGCAGTGCCGGTATATTTAACAGGCAAAATACAAGCTACTGGTATGATGAGAACCCGCACTTAATTTTTGAGCGACAACAGCAGTGTTGATTTGGTTTTAACGTAGCCTGTTTCATACTGGGGATAAAAATAAAGTAGCGCTTTTTTGAAGAAACCCTTACCGCCAATAGGTACTTGACAATCCTAGAAGAAATATTGGAAGATGTTCCCCTCGCCTTTCGCAATTCTATACACTTTCAACAAGATGGCGCCCCTGTCCACAATTCTAGATTAATTGGGCGCTTTTTAGAAAATAATTTTCAAGGATGTTGGATAGGAAGACATGGACCAATTAGGTGGCCTCCAAGATCACCCGATGTATCTATATTGGAGAGTCGCGAAGAAGTTCGTGCCGCAACGGAGGCAGCTTTTCGGGATTTACAAAGGCGACCTGTTATAATTTTAAATGCACTCAAGCGTATTGAAAAGGTTTGCCAATTATGTGTTAGGGAAAATAGACAACAATTTGAACAGTTAAATCAATAAGGTAATAAATAATGTCCAAAATTAATTTTAAGATAGATATTTGATTTGTAATACTTGTTCTGTTTGTTATACATAATGAACGATGTATGTAATTTATTAGTTGCTTTTAGGTACCTAAATTTCGTGTTTCATGTTATTGTATTATTCTTAACATTATTTTTCTTTGCTGATAAACTCCTATAAAAATCTCAAATGGAATTATTTGTTTGATTCTCCTTTTAAATGGAAAATACATGGCCTACTAGCAAAAAACTCAGCTTTTTAGTGTTTTTTAGCATTTCTAATAATACCATGTATATTGTATTATACATATTTTAAAGGGAAAAAAATAACGAATTCAATGAAATAATAAAATACAGGGTGTTCCATTTAAAAATATATAATGTTGTGTAGTATCTTTGAGTACTCCACTGGATTCTATGCAAAATTTTCTATTAGACGTAGTTCTTAGCGCAAGAGTATTTCTAATAACTTCGTAGATATAGAAGGGGTCCAAAAAGTATAAATTATCAAAATCGCCCTGTATCTTATAAATGGAAACACTTATGCAAAATCTGATATGGCCATCCTGAGTTTCACAAAAAAGTAGAACAGGTACGTGAAAACCGCAAGACTCTATCTTCAATAACAACCGAGTAACCTGGCAATCTCAACCAAAATGGGATGAAAAATACTTAGAATTCAATGTAGAATTAAAAAATAAATTAAAAAACAAATGTTTCCATTTGAAAAACTGACGTTGATGGTCGCAATTTACTTCTGGCCCACCCTGTATAAATGAGTTTATCATCACAAAAACCGCAGTCCAAAAAAAACCGACGAGTCCGAGCGATTTTCTAAAAAACGAACACCTGAATTTTAAATGAATTTGTTCCAACCTACGCGTCTTCACTGTATATTTAGCTATATACAGCATGATGTTGGCTAGCAAATGCTACACGAAGTTCGAGTGACTTTAAATAAATGAATGTTTGTGGTAGTTGAAAATAATTACACCGCTACACAAAAAAGTTGTCTGATCTAGACATTCATCAGATGCTTTTCGAAGTATTTTTGCTCGTTGATCATGAATTCATGGTCAGAATTGTTTCAGCAACCTTTAGTCTGCAGCAAAACGCTGAAGAATAATTTTGTTTACGAGCCATATTTTACATAAGATTTCGCGATCATCGAGCAAAAATATTTGGGACAGCATAGGTATGTCGCATGGCTGGATTAGACAACTTTTTTTTGTGTCGCAGTGTTATCTGCCTAGTGGATATTTGTAAATATTGGTTTTGAATTGAGCAGTAGTACTAAATATCACAATTTTTAAAATAAATTTCTTTCGCATTTTTTAAACTTAATTGTATATACGATTTTAAGATCTGCCTAATACTTTAGTATGACAAATATACCCTGCCATATATTCATGCATTTCTGGTAGGTGTCACCTTCACAACACGTCAGGAATATTAATTTTGATGCTAATATTGTTATAAAAATCTATCCAGTCCGTTCCTGGTTTCATTCCGTGAGACATCAATCTGGAATAGAAATAAAAGAAGAGCTAGAAGATTCGGATGGGAAAAAAACTTATCTCGAAATAACTTGACAACTGTAAAATTGTCATTGGATTGTACGAGAGAATTCGATGCTGATTTTAAAAGGAGCGGCCCATCATCGCAGGAGTTAGTTGGGCGGCGAAGTGTTACGTTAATATTGTGATATTCGAATCAGCTGTTGTGTATAATTGATGTAAATAAAAGTTTCTAGGAAGTGAGAGTGAATATTAGTTTTTAAATTTTAATTGAACCCACGAAGTTTATAACAATATAATAGTGAGAATATCGGATACCTTGTGATGTCCAATTTTGGGGTTTAGCTTTCCAGTCAGGTCCTTTGGCAGTATTCTTCTAGTTGTTGTAAAATACTCAAATTTAAACGAAACAGCATATTAGAGTAATCTTTACTTAAACTTTCCAAGTTTCCTGTCAATATTTGCATGTACCAAAGCCATTAATAAACACTTAAGTAATTCTTCTTGTTAAGTAAAAAGTATTAGTAGATTGCGTAGCTGTTTATTTTGGACAAAGTGGTAGAAATATCAAATGGTGGTTAAAAGAACATAAAACAGATGTTTCGAACAACACAAGAAGAACGACATGGCAGCGAATGTAACAGGTAACAATCACTTTACTGGTATGGAAATAACTGATCTACATTAAAAAAAAGACGGCACCTGGTTGGAACGAAATTTCTTTCACTATATAATAACAATCAAATACGATACAACGAAATAAGTTAACAACCCTAGATGGTAATTATATGCAAAATAAAAATAAAGAATGTAATTAAATTGTACTTTATATTGCTATTACTAATGATTAAAAAATATAAACTAATTATAAGTTTAAGAATTAAAAGAGTGAAAATTCATCGACAGTCAAATGTGAAGATTTACTTGTGGACGACTACTTTACAATAGTCCACATATCACAACTTTTAGTCGACATACAATTCACAAACCTTGAATAATAAACTAGAGATCAAAATATTTCATTCAATAAGCAGTTATGTATCCCAAATGCCAATTATATTTATCAAAATCCCCAATTTACTCTACTTATAGAAGTATATTTTAGATTTATTTTTAAAAGATGACACGTTCAGCAGCGTTATAAAGAAGCTGCATTTCATACATATTTTTCCAGAAGTTAAATTCTAAATATTGCTGGATTTTAATACCTGAATAATAAATACAAGAGTCACGAAACCGAGCTGGAATGAATAGAATCGTACAGTGTCAGAGTTCGTGATGAGCTTTGAAAATATAGTCGTAGATCTAAAAATGTAGGAAAATCATATTTCTCGCTCGAAAGTTGGGTGTATACGATGGAAAGGGAGTTTTAAATGTCAGTTTTATATCTGTATTTTAGTTACGTGACTAAGTGCACGTGATGGTTGATTTCGATGTTTTTTATTTGAGTTTCGGTTTGGAGAATATTGAGAGTAATGCTTTACAATAAGTGTTAGAAGTTCAACAAATATTCCATGATGATTGTGATAAAGAATAAATCTCGCTTATCCAAAACTTGCTTGTGGAACATTAATCTAGAATTTAAAAATAAACATTTAAAGCACAATTGTAGTGTTTTCTTGTAATTGTAATTCATATCAAATGATTAAAATAGATCTGTTCCTTCACATTCTTTGTATTTTAGGAGAATCACTCTAGTTGTCCGAATTTCATCATTATCGTCATGTAGGTTCTCTCGTCTACTGCTCTACTAGAAAAGAATAGAACTGTATTTAGCTTAAAAAACTACTACATAACAATCTGTACATACATACTTCAGTAAATATGACAATCAACAGAATAAACAATAATAACCTATAAATTAAAATACATTTTTCTTAGATTAGATTTAAAACTTTTTACATTATGTGATGTCTTAACTGTAAGTGGAAGCTCGTTATATATTTTAAGCCCTCGAATGAACAGTGTTTTTTCCATACAACTTGTATTGAAGACTTGTATATAGAAATGATCATTAAATCTTAAATTGTAATCAAGCATATCTGACCTTTTAATAAGATAATCTTGCTGGTAAGAAGGAGCATATTTATTTATAATTTTAAAAATGAGCAATAAAGCGGATTCCAGAATCAACTGATTAACATTTAAAAATTTAAGTTTTAGTAGCATATAGTTTATTGCAGTTGACCTGCTACACCGCAGTACAATCCGCATTGCTTTATTCTGTAGTAACTGCAAACGATGAATTTGTTCTGATGAGCAGGAGAGTAATATTGACATGCAGTAGTGAAAATGTGGAAATATTATTGTGTTGTATACTATTTTCCTACACCATAAGGACAAGTTTCTACAAATTCTGTAAAAGTATACAACTTTTTACCTATTTATTTTAAATAAAAAGTCTATATGCCTGTTGAAATTTAGTTGTGGGTCAAATATAATACCGAGATACTTTATCTCATTGACATAGGAAATTACTGAATTGTTAATCATTATTGAAAAATTTCTTTTGCTAAATCTAGTGCAGTTGATTTTGCTTCCCAGTATCATACACTTGGTTTTTTCAGCATTCAGTTTCAGTTTATTGGTCATAAGCAAACCGTTAAGAATGTTTAACTCTTCATTCATGACTTCAACCACGCTGTTATAGTTTTTACCAGAGACTGAAATTAATGTATCATCAGCAAAAAGATTGATAAATGAATGTTTGAGATAGTAATGCAGATCATTTATATATAAAATAAAGAGTAGCGGCCCTAGTACACTGCCTTGAGGAACTCCATAGTTTGTTCGGATTTCATCTGAATAGCTACCATCTAACTTTGTTTTCTGTTTCCTATCTCTAAGGTAATTTGCCACCCATTTAAGCACTACACCTTTTATTCCGTTAGCCTCACATTTTGACAACAGTTTTTTCCTATCAATAGTTTCGAATGCCCTTTTCAAATCTACGAAAACACTAACTACAATATTGCCGTCATCAATGTCCTTTTTACATTTATTACATACTAATTGGCATGCAGACTCAGTCGAATGATTATGCCTGAATCCAGATTGGCAGACAAACAACAACTTATTATTGTTTAGATATTCCACAAACTGCTCATATACTAAAATTTCAATATTTTTTTCAATTACTGGAAGTAAGTTGATAGGTCTTAGTTCTTCTGGTTTTGTGGGTTGATTTATCTTTGGTACAGGTATTATAGTACTGCATTTTAAAACTGCTGGTATTACACCAGTTTGCAAACAAGTATTTACTATGTACAATAAAGGATACCCTACTACTGTGAATAGATCTCTTAGTAACGTAATTGTAAGCACATCATCACCAGTTGCTTTGTTTTTTAACTGAGTCACCATTTTTTGTAATTAATTTATAGAAATGACAGGAAAAGTATCAATACTAGAATTAACATTAATATCAATTTCCATAAAATTTGTAGGAGCAGAAATACTTTGAGAAATTTCCTCTATGCTGTTAAAATAAAATTTATTTAATTCTTCTTTAACATTATTTGAACCCGTGTCTATTAAGTTAATATCAAACTTTGTATTTTTATTTTTTATTATTTGTTTTAATGTAAACCACATCCTCTTACTGTCATTTTTACATTCCACAATATTTTTTTCATAGAATAATCTTTCTTTCTCTCTTATTAATGTTACAACTTCATTTCTTTTCTTTCTATAATTTTCAAAGTCTAATGGGCTATTCGTGTATCGAAACGTTTTATAGTAGATATTTCTTTGCTTCTGTAAATTTCCGACTTCATCATCAATACAACCATTACGATTATAGTATTTTTTTGTTTCTACAGGAACTATTTTATCTAAACTTGATTTTATGTTAGATATAAAATTATTATATAGCAAGTCAACATCAGTAGATGAGAGAGTATTATATGAGTTTCTGTTATTACTGCAATAATAGGATTAACATCAGATAATAATTGTTTTAATTGAACAAAATTTGTGGTTAAACCCTGTACATTTATACGCAACACCAAATCTGTTAAAACAGCCTTTGATTGCTATTTGTAACTGATTCTGTCTTTATTTTTGAAACTTGTCTTAAACAGCTTTCACAACTTGGGTCAAATACATGATGTTGAAAATTTATGTTTTTTAATTTTAGTGTACTTACCGCGAACTTACAGTTTGTACATTCATATACAGTACAGCTGCAGTCTTCTTTCTTATGGTTGTTGTTGCAATAAGGACATATTACTTTAGAGGTACATTTATCTGCTCTGTGACCGTACTTCCAACAGTTAAAACATCTTAATACACTTATAAACTCAAAAAAGTTATAGCTTTACCACCCTATAAATTCTCTATTTTTAGCTAAATAACTATACTGACTATTAGACATTTCAACTATTATGTTCCATGTATTTTTTATTTTAGGTTAAAACTTATGAAGTACCACAATGTCTGGACATAAACCTCCTCCGCACGCTTCCAACTACTCCTGCTAGGTGCATTCAGTTGTATTCTATTCTCTGCATTCGTCCACCAATCGCGTCGGTGGTCTGTACTAGCTTCTCTAATCTTCACGGGGTCTCCAATCTAATAATATTTTTGTCCATCTATTATGATATGTTTGATCTCCGGGATTTCTGTGTTATTTATATGGTTCGCAAGTTTAATTCCTGACATTGATCTTACCATTTTCCTCTTTGATATTTTTAGCTTATTTGTGCTGTTTTTAGGGGGCGTTGGTGTCTCGGTCCCATATGTTACAACACACACTGATTTTACACTTTCCTATTACGGTTCAAGGGTGTCTCGCTATTAAAAAATCCTTCAATTTTTCGTATGCTGTCCAACCTAAACCAATTCTTCTTTGTATCTCTTGTCTCTGGTGATCTCAGGTGAGGCTTAAGCCATGACAAAGATATCGGCGAAGTTAAACTTATTTAGCTTTTCTTATTTTATTACTGCACCGATTACTAAGTTTGTTATAAAGTTTGTTTTGCTTTTGATTGTCTGTCGGTTGCTTGTGCAAGTTCTTGAGCATTATCTCAACTTTTTGTAGATTATCAGCAATTAGGACAATATCGTCGGCGAATCTTAGTTTGCTATTTCGTTTTTTCACTAAGCTTTACCCCTGTTTTATTCCAGTTGATTTGTTAAAGGCGTATTCAAGAACTGTCATGAAGGGGTTGTCTAATACCTCTTTCCAATTGGAACCTATTAGTTTTTTCATGTAGTTGATTATTTATAAATGTAACAAATAAAGCGGATGTACCTGTAATTCCCTCGACACCGGGTGAGAGCCTTGATTCCTCCATTAAGTCGAATCACTTCTCAAAATCGATAAAATCAAGAACTAGTGCTTGGTTATATTCTACGCTTTTTCCTATTACAGTTTTAAACTTTAAAAGCTGATCGTTGGTACCGAAACCTAAGCGAAATTCTGGTTGTTCTATTGGAAGGTATAGGTTGAATATATTTTCCAGCTTGTAGGTGGTTATTTTGTTAAAAAGCTTGTACAGATGGGAGAGAAGACTTACGGGTCCATAATTCTGGATTTTCGTGGCTCTCCGTTTTTACATATTAATAACATTAAGACGTTGCTCCATTCACTTGGGGTTATACTATTGAAGATGTTTACCGATCTTCTTAATCACTTTCCGGACCAGAATTTCTATCAATAATAGGATCAACCAACCAATTTACACAACTAAGTTTATTGCCTATATTTATCTGCAGAAGGCGTTCCATTTTATAAAAATGAATAATCATGAAGCCATATTCTCTCCTTTTATATGTTTTTCTTATTTCTCCTTGCCCGAAGGCTCACAAGGGTATGCATGTCAACAAACACAAGGTACACTGTATTTACAAATGTTGCGTTTTGTGTTCTTGAATATGTGGATTGTTTGTTATAAAAATGCGCTTAACTCTGTCGACATAACCTGAAATATATTGAATTCCATTAATAACTTTGATTTGTTCTTACTTGATATTCGTGATTCTGTTAACTATTCTGTCACTAAATTATACCCACCTGAATAATGATTTTATATGAAACGTTCTTTAACCCTATGGTTGTCAAGACACTTTTCACATATAACCTCGTCTATGAAAGCTGTCACTTGCTTTAAATCACTATATTATCTTTTTATTGTCTAAAAAGATTGGTGAAATATAAATCTATATTTTCTTAACTAAATTCCCAATAAATTACTACACACTAATATTTCACATTAAAACCACAAATTTCTACTGTACAGTAATGTTGATGATTAATGTCTTCGCTTCTCAATTTAACTGCTCGTCGACTATCGTCCCACCCCAACACAATTTTTCTAGAATGTTTTCGTAGCAATAGTTGTCTTTTCTAAGGTATATCGTTGCTCTCTTGAGCTGGCTAAAATTCTCGGTATTTTTTTACCGTCCATCGTGCGTTCAGGAGGAGGTTTTTGTAGCCAGTTGTTCATTTCGGAGAAGTGTTTTTTCTTATAATGTGTAGTATTTTGAGATTTCGATTTAGTGGCGTAAAAATGAATCGTTTTAATACTGCCCATCCCCTTTAATTGCATCATCTCCATTATAGGGAGGCAGTTGTTCCAAATTAATTACCTTATTCTTTGCCCTTTCCGACGAATGGCCAACCATCCCTAGCTGATGTGAGCTTTGGAGACTTGCTTTTACTCCTCTGAGGGTTGTAAATCCAGACTGTATGTCCTTGTTGGAACCCTACGGAATTTGTCTTCACATCTTGCCATGTTATCATCCGGTGTCATGGTAGCCAACATCTGTGCTCGGGCTAGTTTTTCTCAAACAGTAATGTGGACAGAGTCAGTCTATGTTGTTGTGGGCGGCTAAGCGATAGGCCAACAGGATTTTGTTGAATCTTTCCACTGTCACAATTTCTGAAAGGGGGTTAGTCTTATTTTCATGATGCGCAAAGTTCCGCCTTGGTCATGTCCCCAAAACTGCCAAATAGTTTTTCCACCATTATGCCCTTTACCATCGTGGTTGTCTCTTTATTGGGTATGGTAACTGCTTCAGGCCATTTACTAAAATTATCTAGTGACCAGAATGAATTGTTACTTTTCTCAGGGAACGATCCGGTAACAACAACAGCAATTCTTTAATATGGGATATGCAGTGTATTGCTGCGGTCGACCCTCCTTACGAGTCTTCAGGCCGTTACTGACAATACAGATATCACATATTCGGGACCATTCTTTAAAGTAAAAATCCAGATACTTATTCATTATCAGATGACCTTCTGTAATACAATTATGTACGTCAGGTATATTTTTCTTTGGGATTGTCAGTTGGGACTTGGTTTCTCTACCATACTTACTCTTTCGGATCCTCTCCAAAGTCCCATTCTCTACTCTTAGAAAGTTCCATTGGGTCCACATTCACTCGTCTAGTTGTCTCGTCCCAAAGTTGCATGGATGCGGCGTTCTTTGAAAGGATTGGTTGAATATCCTAGTTAATCTATACTGTTCATTTGTGTTTGTCATAATCTTTATTCTGGTGGCCAATTATTTAATCATTTTTTTGCAGATCGGTAGGATTATAGCTTTTAAAATAATATAATGAACGATTCTCAAATAATTTAGATGTTCTCTGTTTATGTTTAGGTATTATTTTAGCAGTCCAACTCTATGAAGATAAGTTTTGTGAGTAGATGTTTTTTATTAACTTTGTACATCTGACATATGTTCTGTATCGCTCCGTGGCTAGTGTAAGTGATTCATGGTGCTGAAGTCTAAGTGAAATCCAACCAAATTAACACTTGGGTGCGTCTCTGAAAATGTGTAAAAGAAAGAGTTACGAACACAATACTACTTTAAATTGAAAGGAGTGTTAGTTTGCTGTGTCATCAATTATTCTCGGGCCGCCATATTTATGAGTACAACTTTCATAGTAGTGTTCTAACTACATATACTCTGCCATGGGCGTAATGAGGGGGGGCAGACCTGAAAAATCTGCCGTGAGCCATTAAGCCTTCTTATACATTTGCTGTCTTGCCCTCCCCTGGACCGAAACATTTTCTGAATTGTTCCTCTTTCTAGGACAATTTTTTTTTCCGATTTGCCCCCCCTCTAGGAAAACTTTTTTACAAATTTGCCCCTGCCTAGAGACCAAAAGCTGGGTACGCTCTTGTACTCTGCTATTTTATTAGATGAGTTAAAACCACAACACTAGTTAGAAGTTAGAAGTAACATAAAAATTTTCAACAAAAGTTGATCCCTACGTCCAATAGAATATCTAAGAACCAAACCTTTATTGCATTCTATGCACATCTCTTGCACAGTATATTTATCAAATCAAATGTATGTGTAATACGTGTTCCTGTTCCGTATACATAATTTTACTTCTACAAAGGTATAAAGTAACATGTGCATTATTCTGAATCATCCATAAATCTATCTTTATTGTCAGAGAAATCGCGAAACAATCCCTCTTAGTCTGTTACCTTTATCTTTTACGTCCATTAAAAAACTACGAAGTAGCATTAAGGAATTGCAACCGGCAATACCAAGTGGATGCATGCTAAAGTTATGTGAGCTATATCGATAAAAAGCTTGGAGCGCAGAGGCATGCATTTGCCAGGGGAGAAATAAATGCAGGATGAGGTTTGTTGCATGTATTATACTGGAGAACAAAAAAGATCTAATGTATGTATATTTAAATACATACTATTTCGTTTTATATCCTAACTCAAAAGAAATAATACGAAATTAAAAATGAACACCACATAAAGGAAATAAAAAAGGGCATAATGGAAATTATACAGTGTGGAACAACCAAATGGAATAAATTCGATTAGATAACGAATAAAGGGGAGGTTTTAGGGAAAAACGCTTTGGACACGTCGATTTGTATTTTTAAATGAGCATTTTTTCAACACAATTTTTTTATAAGGTGTGTTATGTAACAGTGGCCAATACCAACTTTGTTATTTTAAATGCAAGCCCCTGTATATTGTTTACTTTTGGATTCTCTAGAAAATTCTAGACATAATTCTTGTACAATGTCCTACCCCTATCTTCAACTGTTTTCAGAAAATTTAACATTAAAAAAAGAAAATTATTTTATTTCACAAATTCGCTACATTACACTCAATACATAATTTCCATTTAGCTCCTGCGTTCCTTTTTATTGATTTGAAAAAAAAACAGTTTTGTTTATTTTCATCAAAACTCCTAGCCTTGTCTGCCTGCATGATAGTGGTGATCAGTGTCAGTGCTATTGTCGTTTGAGTTTCGTTAACTGTACGTAATAATATCAGAAAAATGGTTTATTTAACAGAAATGCACAAAATAACAATGCTACAAATGATTGGTTATGGAGATAACACACGGCTTATTTCAAGAATATTTTCCAAAATTTCCTGCCTGTAACCCAAGGAACAATTAGCAAAATAGAAAGGCAGTTTCGCGAGCTTGGTCATTGTAAGATAGATAAAAAAAGTAGCTGCCAATGCTCTAAGTGATAATACGAAATTGGATATTATGTATGAATTTCAAGAAAACTCATATAATTCGGGATGAAATCAGTCCCACTGTTCAACGTTAGCCACACATGAATTTTTCGAGTATTAAAGGAAAGTAAAATGCATCCCTATAAAATGATGCCGACTCAGGAGCTCATGGAAGACGATTTTGATAGACGAATGTATTTCTGTGAACAAATGATGGTACGGTTACATAACAATGTGATACAGTTAGAAGATGTTTTTTTTTTCTGATGAGAGCACATTTACACTTCACGGTCATGTTAATCGTTAAAATTGCTGCTATTGGTATAATGAGAATCATCACAGGATGACAGAGAAACATACGCAATAACCTGAAAAAGTTAATGTTTGGACAAGAATTTTTGGAAATCATATCGTAGGTCCTGTTTTCATTGATGGAAACTTGAATGGAGATAAGTATTTAAAACTGCTCCAAAATAATGTCGTGCCAACTTTGACAAACTTATGTCCTGATCCAGTAAACCCACAAGTTCCTGACAATACAAAATGTTTTCAGCAAGATGGAGCACCGCCTCATTACGAAATCAATGTCCGGCAGTACCTGAATCAAAAATGGTGATATGTCAGAAGTACTGTATACAAAACTAAACCTCTCAACTTAGATGACCTAAAAAGACGAATCACGCTTGCGATTAGATCAATCAAGTCTGAGATGTTGAGTAACGTTGGAAGATATTTTTATAACAGATTAGATATTGCCAAGACGTCCGCGACGAGCATTTTGAACATTTAATACCTTGACATTAATGTTTTTTTGTTTCTTTTTATATTATTAAGAAACAATCAGTATTACTTATTAGGTTTTTAGTGTAATGTAGCAAAATTGTGAATTAACATAATTTTTTTAATGTTAATTTTAGTAATAAATCTGAAAACACGTAATATTTTTGTACATGAGTTATGTCTAGAATTTTCTGGAGAATCCAAAAAATAAATAATATACAGGGGCATGCCTTTAACATAAGAAAGTTGGTATTAGCCACTGTCACATGACACACCCTATATATATTTTTTTTGTTGAAGGAATGCGCATTTTAAAATACAAATCGACGTGTCCAAGCGTTTTTCTCTACAAGGCCGCCATTATTCGTTATCGAATTAATTCCATTTGGTTGTTCCACACTATATAACCTGTACAAATTATACACTTCGCATGTTATGAATAAAAATCATATCAAATAAATAGAAGAAGGAATATTTTTGGGAGCAAATCTTTTACCCCTTCAAATTATATACTTTGAGTGAAGCTTTTTTTTCAAAATTACATACTCAGTGGTATTGAATATATAAGGGGAATGGGTCGATTTTTGTACATTTCTGTTAACACCTTTTAGAAAAAATATTTTACCAATATGAAAAAAATTGTACTCCTCATAATGATCTCTTTCATTTGATAAATTACATAATGCGCATGAAATTATGAAAATATTTTAATTTTATATTTTCATTTAATTTTATAATTTGCCTAACAAATTTAAGATTTTCGCTTTTCTAGCCTGTAAAGTTTGAGATAGGTTCTATATTCAACATTTTTGAACATTTGTAGGCTGTCTAGTTTCTGAGATAAAGTGGGGAAATCGGCGAATTTTTAACCGACTTCCAAAAAGGAGGAGGTTAACAATTCGTCGCGTATTTTTTTTTACTTTGTTTTGTATGTATTTTACCTGGTTTCTTCTCCTGTGATGAACCATTTTGTATGAATATGGTCTTGTTTAAAAGGGTATATATCCGGATTGGTGAAACTTCAAATTTGGGAAAAGAATTCTATTGGTAAAGTGGTGAAATTTGTGAATGAACACATGCGTGCATGGAAATCGACCAATATCCCTTACCTATGGGTTGATTTTTCGAAAACTCCTGTGTAGGGTTTTTTAACGTTTAGTCTATTAAGGAAGATCCCTAGGTGATCTCATATACTTTTCTGCGACGTGCAACTTGCAATTTTGCAGAAAATCGCAGAAAATTTCAAAATTCTTATCAAAAATTTCATCGAAATGACATAACGGACATTTCCTCATAAATATTTTAATTCCAACGTAATAGTTCGGGAATTTTAGTAAATTTTTTTATTTAAATGAAAAAGACGGTGCTTTTGGTTGTCACATTCTCCCGGCCTAATAGAAAATTCAGTGACATCACATGTCAAATTCTAAACTGCTATTTGGTGCGTTTATACACAGGATGTTTAGTTATAGCAATCAAAATCACAAAGTAAAGTGATAGAAGGAGTTGCATTTATATGATGATTGAAATATATGTAAGGCCGTTTAGCCGTATATACAGGATGGTTGGAATATAGGGTGGAGTGGACGTTTGGTGGTAGAAAAATGTTGGAAAATATGTGAAATTAAAATTATATAGGGTGATTAAAAAATTGTTATATGATATGGAAGTAAACAAATCATATACAGGATGGTTCCAATATATGCTGAAATTGAATTATATTTATACACTGTTATTAAAAATATATTTATTTTATAGCCCATAAGAAGTTGCTTAAACTGTGGAGAGGAATTAATGTTACACAGGACAATAATATAAAATGTTAAAAATGAAATAATTTATGGGGTAGCCCACATATACTATGGTTGAAATATAGAACGGATTTGACCCCGTAAATATGGGATGGATTCTACTCCGTCCTATAGTTTACAGAAGGCAGCAAACACATTTTTGCTTGTCCGTGGGTAAAAAACGTTACATGGCGTGGTCCATAAGGCATAAATATATTTTGGGCTTATTAAGTCAACGCCTACATTTTGTTCGTAAACGTTTACCTGTCAATTTAAATGAAAATGTATCATTGTGTAATGTTGAGGCTTTCCATTTTACCTGGTCCTGTCTATTAAAATTATACATACAAAATAAGAAATAAAGAATGAAAACTACCTAAGTTAAAAACAAACTAAAAAGTTGAAAACAAAACATTTTAAAAAAAATATAACCGACTTCCACCTATATGTTTTATATTTACTGTGAATTTTTAGTAAATTTTAGGAGACATTTCGTAAGAAACCTTCACTTAGATCGGTAGTCCCAACAATTATAGGGATTCATTTTTACTTTCGAATATAAAGAAAGTCGATTTAGTACAATAAATGACCCCCTCTACAACTGTAGGAACTAGATGGTACTATATCATAGTATTATTACCTGAAACGCATTAGTTTGTTAAAATAGACTCACTAGAAACAAGTGAAAACATCTATTTAAGTATGAGTAATGATCTCACACAAATTGTATTGAAGGTAGATTGTTTTTATTATTAGCAATAATGCTCACACAATACGATATAATTTCCATCCTACTATTAAGGCCCGTGGAAATATTTCGTTCAAATATTAAGCACTACCCCGGAGTGAAACATAATGCAATACTCGAGGACAATAGCAACCGATAAAACCGCTCGAGAAAATAGAATGAAAGCCTCGCCGTGCAGCAACTATAATAAACGTTTTTAACCGCATTCGGACAGAAACTTTTCCTCAGTATAAAACATTTCAAACACGGGATCTGTTTCGAAATATTCGCTGCTGATTTTTACATAATGAAGTGTTTTGTGTCGAGTCACAAAACGTCGGAACAAAAAAAAAAAATGAAAAAAGGAAGCGAGAATAGAGAAGTTGAAAACGAATAGAATAGCGAATTATGGAGTTTTGAAAACTGCTGAATGGATGTTTGGAGGAGGAATAACATAGAGTCCATTTAGTTTTTTCATAGTTTCGAACAAGGTAAACGTAACTTGTTAATAAGCTGGGAGTATGTGGAATATTTTGTTTGTGTAACGAAGCAATTATTTCGATGCAGTAGAAACGGCATGAAAATTGTTAGTAAACAATTTTTCGAGTTGATATTTAGTTGCTTTTATTTCATTGCTACCAAAGTAAGCAATAAATTAATTAAGTGATTGGTAGTAGTCAAATGCTCAGCATATTTGTTTGCTATTTATTTGTTTGTTTTATGTTCAGTGCTACTACAGGCTATTATCAGCATTATCAAATTTAAGGGCATTCAAACGAAGTGAAGTAAAACGTTTTAGGGACACGAACTATATCCCTATCTACCCTTACCATTTGATACATTCTACATCTTCTCTTCCCGATTTGAAACTTCCAGCCAAAATAACGAATCTTTGAGTTGTAACATGCCCAAATGGTTTATGAAATTAACATGCTTATTTCCAAAATATTGAATAGTTGACGGTTGTGCTAATCTTGCCTGACCTTTTAGGATACATAATATTGTGTGATGCGGTTCGCACATCTCGCGATGGTGCATTTTTGTCCATTTGTAACGCATTTTTCTGTAAAAATAAGTAGATGAAGTAGATGAGCTATCTTGTGCTTCAGGGTCATCAGATAGGGAAACATCTCCTTCCTGGAATAGTTCTTGTAAATTATCTTTAAATCCTTCCTCAGAAATTCCCTCCTCAGTTTCGGAATGTGCTTACATTGACCTGAAATGTAATTTTCAAAGCCTTCTACTTGTGGTAAATCATCAATATCACTGTCACTCATTAATATGTTCTCTAACCCTTGTTCACTTTGCGCGACATGGTTTTTAAAAAAATCGTAACTGCAGTCCGTGGTATATTTTTCAAACCAACGACACTATAACCACGGCCTCAGACACCGACTCACTGACACTAATTGATTAGGCTACTTGCATGTTCGACGTGGGGTTGCCAATAACAACAATTTTTCGTGTAATTTTGTGCGCTTGGGGTGAGCCATGACCTAACAAAAGGTTAATAAATATGGTATGTATGAAACAATCGATATCGACCAAAACAAGTGTAAAAGAGAAATTACAAAATTAGATACAATCAAAAGTGTGTACATAAACATACAATTAGTACACACAACACTTATAAAATAAAACTACTGAGTAACTCTTTTTATATTTATATGTCCAGATTCTTTAGCCATTAGACCCCGAGAGCTCCTTCTGTGTGTAATTCCTGCCCTGAGAAGGGGTATGTTCTGTAGCAGCAATCCATGGCAATATGCTGGGCCGTCAGAGATGGATCCCTGCAGCTGCAGCCAGGATACCCAACAACTCCCCTTGTGTGCTACCAGTACCGTAGTCGGTTCGGATGCGGTTGAGGGCTGCCCAACATCTTCATGCTGAGAAAAAAAACTCTAGGGAGCGTTCTGTTGGATCTTATTTTATGTGCAGGGTATCCATGTTTACTGCTGCCCATTCTTCCCTCCAAGCTTCGGTTGAGTTGAAATACACATTAATGAGTTGTTGGTCATGTTTCCACAAGGGTTTTCTTGACTTGATCCTGGCGACTCTCCCTAAGCAGTCCTGGTGAATGGAGAGCAAGGCGTTGTTGCAGTACTTCTGCCATTCTTTGTACAGCTTCAGGAACATTCTATGTTTCCAGTCCGTGTCGTATGCTGAAGCAAGGTTTACACGAAAGTAGCAATGGACTTCTTATGGTGTTCAAATCTATGTTTAATGTGCGCAGTTAATAGACGTATCTCACCACAGCATCGGTTTCCCGATTTAAAACTAGCCGGTTCATTAGGTAAAGAATTTTCTACAGTAATCGTTAGTCTGTGTCAACCTTTCAAGCGATTTGTAGCATATACTGAGAAGTGCAATAGATCTGTAGTCTTCCGAACTTAGCCCATTCTTGCCAGGTTTTAAAATGGCGTTTGTTTAAGCTTCGGAGGAAGCTGCTAATTTCTCAATATTTCATTACAAAACGTTGTCAGCCAACCAAGTGTTCGAGATCCACAGTGTCGAAGGAACTCCGGGAAAACTCTATCCGTGCCAGCACCTTTCCCATCTTTATTTCTTCCAAAGGCCGTGGATGTGTTTTTTCGAAAATAGTAGTTTGGATACGTTCAAAATCTCTTTTGTTATAAATATTGGTTGCTGTGATTTAGTGGAGACTATACTATAATACGAATAAGTTGAAATTTATGTATTTTGATATTATCACAGCCCAATAGATTTGTGTTAAATTTCCAGGGGTCCGTAGATAATTGTCTCTCTTGTAATTATTTCTGGTGGGGAAAATATAATTTGAAATAGTTGCGTAGTCACAATAAAGTAGACATGAAAAACATGAAATTAAAAATGTGCTGTATAGATTACAGCACATTTTTAATTTCATGTTTTCTTGGGAGAATAATTAATGATTGCTCTTATTACTCGTAATATGTATTGATTCATATGATGTTTTTTCTGTGAGAAAGTATTTTATGTAATCAATGAGTTTTACCATGGAATCTACATTATTTAACATGTTATGTTCGACGACAGCCCGTATTTTAATGTACGTTAGGGTTTTATAAAGAGGCGCACTTGTATGTAGTTGGTTTGATCTTACTTTATGCCTTGTGCACCTATAATGTAGCTAAATTATCTATTTAACGAATTTTTGTCCCTAAGTACACCAAATGAGATATGTTTATAGTTCAGTTCAACGCTTCTGAAGTTTTGAGATAAAACTATATTTTATGCAACATCCTGAATTTCCTGGCGCATTCACATTCATGGGTATACACACTTAGCGGACACATTATAAATATAATCTATCCAAAGTACTTGAACAAACAAACTAAAAATACATTGCGAACTACCAGTAATGGTTAAACCAGCCGGGCCGTAGACACTTAGGCTAGCCGCAAAACGAGACGCAGATCCGTAACGTGACGTGAGTCACGGCGAAATTTCATGGACAGAGTGAATTACGGCGATAAAAATCGCAAAACAGACCGCAAAGTGATGCTTTGATTTCATATACGGAGTCCTTGGACCTCAGATAGTCTTCATGGGTTGTATTATATAATACTTGACGAATTTGCACTGCCTTGATTAATTTTTGTTCCAATTTTTAATGCATTGTACACACTCACGGTAAAAAACTGCAGCATTGAAAAGGCGTTCAGCAGGTCACTGTGAGTCACGTCAAGCTGCATTGCCAGATATCGCAGTCGCATGTATTTACGTGGACTGCAAATTCTGGTCGTGACTCACGTCACGATATTATGTCTAATTTTGCGGCTGGCCTTAGTGTTACCTATGTGAAGACGGATCAAGACTAACAATGGGCGATATTTCTTTACCTGTGACTTTGGCCGCTAATTAAGATGGTAGCCGATATTACCGGCGACCTAATCTCTACAAAGCAGTGCATTGAGTCGCTGCCTGGATGCCGCCCGGTACCTCGTAATCATCATATAGTTGTATCGTCCTGGGATCGTGATTGTTCTACCGGCGACCACAGCCGGCGACTACAGCGGGTGACCACAGGCGGTGCACGGTTCCTGGTGTAGTCGTCTCGTCTTGAGATGGTGTTTGTTCTACCGGTGACGGCCATCTAGTTTCTCTCTGTATGATCTGCGGATGTAACTGAGGGCACCACCACAGTACCTGCTTTTAGTCGTAATCCTCGTATAGTCGTATCGTTGTTTTCTGCCCATCGTCGGTGGGTGACGTGCGTGTCTAGTTTTGCATTAAATGTTATTTTAATTGGTTTGAGTTCTTGTTTTAAGTCAAATTAGATAAAGCAAACACTATTTTATAATTTTAATTTTGGTAGTTGTTGTTGTTAGTCGGTTCACTAGTGATATTTGGAAGTTTCTGAACACTAAGCCAAATGCAATATTTAAAAAAAATCTATATATAAATAGGCAAAGACAAAAAGATTAGGTACCATTTTCTCTTCTGTCTCTCAACCGATTTTCTTCATTTTTGTTTTGTTTAGTAGCTACTGACAACCTTCAGTGCAGAATGCTAATATTAATTTATAATATTGGTTCATTAATTAAAATATAATAAAAATTCATTATTTACGTCCATAATGTCAACGCCAAACAACTGAATGTGCCGCCGCCGCCAGACTCAAAACATTGAGTAATTATATATAGAGGGACCAATGTTGTTATATACTTAGAGCATGTACTTCTGGAAGTGGCATGCAAGCGTTGTTAGTGTTTAGTGGTAAACTAATCGTTGTATATTAGAATTATATAAGGCGATTGCAGATATGTTGGAAATCATTTTTTTCGTATGTGGCACATAAGCAGTTGCATTAAAATATAGAGTAGAGTGCAATTATAACTAATAAAATAATTATATAGGGAAGCCCATCAGCGGTTGAATTTACAGGGTTCTTGGCATAGAAGGTGCAGTAGAATTACAGTTATACAGGGTGATGCAAAAATATCACAGAGATGCATATACAGGGTGGCGAAAATGGAAATGCAACATTTCGTAACCCATAAGCAGTTGTATATATAGGAAAGATGAAATATAGGGTGAGAGAAATTATAGATATACAGGATAAAGATAAAAAATGTTAGAAAAGGAAATGATTTATGGAGTAGCCCACGAAGAGTTACATATATATGATGATTGAAATATAGGTCGGAGTAGAATTATAGTTATAGTAAATACGGTGGCTCATAGGCAGTGGCATATACAGAATGGTTAACCGGGTGGTTCAAAAATGTTAAAAAATATTATGCGTGGTCCATGAGCAGTTGCATATACAGGGTGGTGGAAATATATAATGAGGTGGAATTATTATAATGAGTATTTTAATAAATGTTAGAGAATTTAGTGCAATTATAGCTATACAGGGAGGTTAGAAAAAATAAATATGTAGGGTAGCCCATTAGCGATTGAATTGTTGTCATATTAAATTAAGAATTACGAATTTGAACACAAATAAAGTCTTATGAATTATATTTGAAAAAAACTTGAATTTCGTTACTTATTTGTAGAAGCGAGATGTAAGACCGACATCTAGGATTTTCGAGGAAACTATTACACAGAGGTTCCGAATCTGGATCCGTTCCGTGTAATTGCTGTTCTCCCTAAAATCCTAGGATAGAATGTCACGATAAAATTTTCAGGTTACTTAACCTGCCAGAGATATTGTTATTGGTCGAATTTCGACCACTGGGCGACAGCTAGTCCTTATAAAACAACAAATTCTAACATAAAGAAGTACATGAAAACTAATCATCCTACCGGTTCTATAATTATTAATTGTTAGCAGTACTGCACGAGTGAAAGATGAGCCACGGCTCAATGTCAAAATCTGATATTAAAAAATCGTTAATCGGCAACGCTCATACGACATACCCTCATCCTATTTGATTTTGCTTAACTTAAAACATCACACCAACACAGACATTGAAACAGCGACCTCAGTCACTATTTAAAGAAACACCGGTATACCGGTGACCTAAAAATCGCTGATAAGCTCATCTCTAATCGGGTCTAAATAAAACTGAACCGAACAACGTCTACAGGAACAACTAGTACTTCATATAATTGTTCTATCTTAACAAGTAGTCTGTAGTCAATAGAAAAGTAAGTATATTTTAGTAAACATGAAATAAAACTATTTTCGTTTTCCGATAAGATTGGGCCAGATAGGTGAAACAAATAATATAAAGAAAGAATAAATATGGAAAGACGTAGAGAGAGGGATGAGGAAGGTACAAACTTCGGAAGTGGAGAAAGATGATCTTCCTTGAAAAAAAACTATCCAGATACTACGGGATATATTTAGCCAGCTCCAAACAAGATAAAAAACATACATACGAGTATCAAAGTTAATACCTTAGTATGTTCTTGGTAAAAACGATTCGATTTCCTGCCAGAGCAGTGTCAATGTCACACCACATGTTTGCTGTAAAAGTCCTCATCTAAAAACCATCTATTATCAGTCTGAAAATGGTAAAACAAATCGTTCGATTACGCCGATAAAACTGATTGACAGCTCGACGGTGGAGAGCTATTGTTCTTCAAACGCCCAAGTTGGGATCGCATTGATTTATGGAAGTTTTTGTGACGATCATTTGTCATTTAGGAAATGCCGTCGCGGTAAGCCGTGAGACCGCCGTTCGTGTATTATTGTCACGGAACACAAAAAAAAGAATACACGAAACCTGCCGGTTCACGATGTTCGTATGAATAAATTTGTTTATCTCGTGTTGGAGGCACTGATAAGGACAAATGATTCGAATTAGCGTAGGATGGATAGGATAAAGTGAAGTTGGAGAAGTTAGGAGGAGGAAAAAGGAGCCGTCGGTTGTTTTAGTGACAAGTGACAGGGTTTTGTTGGCGTTTTGGCTAAACAGGCGAGGAGGAATAATGATAGAGATTTACGATTACATCGAACGAATACGGATTAGATTTGTCAATGTGCATCAAGAAGCAATATTTTTATATGACGAAAATACGATTTTATTGTTCATTGGTATTCTGAAATTATACAATGATATCATTTTACTTACGATATGGTAAACAAATAAATAATATTACACAAGGAAATTTTTAAGAAAAATACAGTAAATATTCTTCATGGTAATTTGACCAGTTGAGCCATGAGTGGCGCCACACGGCAGGTGCTTTGGGAAATACACTTATCTGTAACAAGTTGGTTAATATGTCTAATTAATTCTAACAACAAACATATGTGAACTTTTTAATTTGACAATAACATAACCTAATGTTCATCTTTTTGACAACTGCTAAGAGCCATGTATAGTTCTTACATGTTTGAGCGCTAAGGTCGAGCATAATATTATTCAATTTCAACTAACGCACAGAAACGTACTTCTCAAACCCAGAGTGCGTTTAAGCAGAGTGGTGCTAAGCCCGGAAGCCACGACCATTTTCCGTTCATTTTCCACCAATGAGAATCAACTTTATAATCGACAACACGACGCCTAGTGTGTTATGCAACTGTATGGGCCGGTGCAGATTTTTAACAGTTATGCAGGGTTGCCAGATTGCTTCAAGAGAAAATACCTAAACAATCTTTTACTCATTCGACTTATCGAAAAATATCATAAAAAGTAATAAAGAATTTCATGTACCTACCAATTTTGTCTTAAAAAAATAAAATATTGATAATAGTGTTATTAAAAATTTTCTGAAACCTAATTGGGGCCGTCAGGTAGTTTCATTTTTAAATTCTCCGACTATCGTAAGTACGCAAACAGCAACTATCAATACTTTGTGATATGCAATTTCTCAATTAAAATCAGGTTGATGTTGCAATCTTGTAATAAGTATTGAATACTGTGGTCAACATTTTGTAATTTAGGTGGTTTGTATTTTTATGGCATAAATTTAATAAAATTTAATTAAGAATACCAAAATCATAAAAGTATACAGATATCGTGGGATTTACTTTAAATCATCAGATCTGGAAACACAGCGACCGCTACTAAACGTCTGTTCTCCCGTTGCTATAGTAAACCGGAAATTAATGCAAAAAATGGCGGAACCAATCACCATTTAGCCTGTACCTTGGCAACACTCTTCTTATACGCACTCTGCTTAAATCAACTGCAGCGTGGCGCCATCCATCGCTTATCAGCTTGAATCGCGGTGTTCTGTTAGTCAGACAGTAAATCAAAATATGTGTACATCAGTACGTCAATATTATAAACAACTTGTTATAATAGTAAAAGTCATAAAATAAGTATCTATTTATTAATAACTTCCCTGATGAATTTCACAGCTACTGCCTTTTTGTCCTTACTAAATTTTATTTTATGCTAGTTATAAGCCGAGATCTCACACAGCTGAGAAACGTACGCACCTCTCGCTTTAAGTCATTCTTTCTCCATATTTTCATCTCTCCTTCGATCTCCCCACACCTCTCGATATTTATCTTTTTCTTATGTATTTAGTATCAATTCTAATGCCCAATTAAATATTACATAAAAGGTACTCTATTCAGCTCTGAACATGTGTATGATTAGATATACCTACAGAACCAATGTTTTGTCAATGTTTATTCGTTTGTTGTTATACTTGTTGATTTATTCCACTTGGCGGATACTTTCTATACACGGAATAGTTGTCCTTATTTACCCGCCATGGATTTCTGCTTATTTATATTGTAGGTGTTCGGTGTCTTAATAGACTAGTATGTATTGAGATAAATAATTAAATAAATAAACATAAAAGTGGTATTTCAAAATACGTCTATAATTGGATCTCTGCCTAAGAACCATATTGCAAATAGCAGTAGACTGTATTCCAAGACCAATAATTCCTACAAAAACTCTCGTCATGGGCGTACCGAGGGGGAGGAAGGAAGGGCAGATGCCCTCTCTAAACCTGGAAAATATCCTATGGCCCTTAAAACTTCCCATAAATTTACTGACTTACCCTTCCGCCCTAGGCCAAAATATTTTCTGATTTACCCCCCCCCCCTAAACCAAAACCTGGGAGTGCCCTTGGTTCTTGCATAAAAAATGTACGTGACCCAGCCGTAATATTAGAAAAACTAATAAATATTTCCAAACTTGGTTCAATAGCGTTATTCTGCCCTTAGCCTTGAAAAGATGTGACTATAATAGTTATGAACCATCCCCTCGACAAAACAAATATATTATGTGAATATAACTTCAATTGCTCAATCCGTTCAAAAATTATATGATCAATGACACCTGTTCAACGCCATCTATCTATTCTAGCTAGCTATAACCATCGTCAGGACAAAACAAATGTGTGGTCTGAAAATGATCTCAAGCGATCAAGTCGTTTAGAAGTTACACGATTACTAACGCATTCGTGATAACTGGACTACAGCACCATCTAGTGGGTATGATAGATAAGTTATACCTTTAGTTCCTGCGGTTAGTGTGTTCTCGTTGTACTAGTTGTCTTTGGCATGAAATACTACCATGGAATGAGATTAAATAAAATATTTCAAAATATAATCAGAAAATACTACTTTTCATTGTAGACAAATCCGGAAAAAATTAATAACTTTCCCAAAAGTAATATTGAAAAAAGTTGTATTTGTTATAAGATTTATCCCAACAGCTTCTGCAACTTTTTTCATTGCGGCCTAGTTTAAAACTGATAAATATATTTTGTTTGTCAAACTTTAAGTTTTCAAGCGTTAGAGCTTTTCAAAGAGTTTAATGCCTGTAAATGAGAATACTTTTTCAACGACGAAATTTTCTCAATAGTCGTCCCGGTTTCGTTTATCAGTGAAACATTGTTGAAAGGCTTACGGTCTGTATTTCTTTGACAAAACCGTCATGTTTGATTTATTAAATTTTTCTTATTATTTAATAGAGTTATGTCTAACTTGAACTTCTTTTTAAAATTATAATATGAAAACGTACAAATATTTAACATAATTATCTTTGGCCTGATTAATTTTATTTTTTTAAATAAGGTTTATTATTCATGCTGGCTAATTTTATCAATGATCTAGTACTGTGTCTACTATTTTGATTTATTTTCAAATCCTTAACAGTGGTGTTGGGGCGCTCATGCTTTGTTCATATACAATAAAAATAATGTTATATCAAGTATTATCTAAAAAATAACAAATAACGGATTTATAGCTTATTAAAATATATTCGTAACTATCTATAATTAAAAAATACATATAATTAAGATTCTTGTAATTGTTGCACTCTCTTGTGTACCGAACAAAGTTAATAGAACTAGAAGATATATAGCATTTTTAGATAGTATACAGGGTGAATTTTTTTTGATGATCAGCATGGGGATCTCGGAAACTAGCGTAGATAGAGCAATGGTTAAATTGGGAAAGAATTGCAGTTTTACTGGCCCAATTTAATGACACTTTCGGATTTTTGTAAAAAGTCATGGCTTACTAGATATTTTGAAAAAACGAAATTCTGTCGCATTAGTCAAATCCCTCTAGCTCCTTTGTTTTTGATTTTATAAAAAAGTGTGAATATCAAAATTGAAGGGAATTGTATCCCGAATATGATTGTCATGTCTTCGTTTGCGTGACAGCTCTCGTTTTCGGGATATGACACAAACTTATCTTTTTCTGAATGGAAACCATAGTTGGCTATGACCTCAAAAAATCGGACATTTTTAGAGCCTTTCAACGATATAATACTAGATATAGTTATTCATAAAAATAACTGAGTTATGGATGCTTTTCTGTCATATTTTCACTTTTAACGTAGGTAGCCATGAAAAAGATTGTTTTCACTTTGACGTTTCCTCATTTAAGAGTAATTCCACTAGTAGTGCTGAACTGACAGTTGATATTGACAAGTTTTTGTAATAAAATGGAATATTCTAACGAAGAAAAACTGAATATGGTGGAATGTTATATTATATGCCATAAAAATTCAGTTCGTGCAGCTGAGGAATACTTTGATAGATATTTTAATCGTCGTCAACCTGCCCTATGTACATTTAAGAGGCTTTACGATAGTTTACGCAGATATGGATCTTTTACTAAACCACCAAAGGAACGTAATCAAATTAACAAAGCAGCACAAATAAATGTTCTGGCAATGGTAAATCAAAATCCATCCACATCATCACGTGAGATTGCGGCAGTAGCTGGCACATCTCAACGAACTGTAGTTAAGGTACTGAAAGCACACAACTTCAACCCGTACAAACTTTCAGTTTCTCAAACTTTGCATGCTGTTGACGAACATCGACGTATTTTGTTTTGTACATGGTTTAGAGACATGTGCCTTGACAATCCACAGTTTCTATTAAAGGTGTTATGGTCAGAAGAGACACAATGAGCATATCTGGGCTAAAGAAAACCCTTTTCTTGTAGAACAGAGACGACCCCAGATAAAATTTGGTTTTAATGTTTGGTGTGGTATCATAGGGTCTACTGTTCTGGGGCCTTTTATCTATGACAAATCGCTTACTGGGGAGCGCTACTTGCATTTCTTGCAATACACTTTTCAAGACATGTTGCATAATTTGAATTTGAGAACTGGTTTAGAAATTGAGTGGTTCCAACATGATGGAGCACCTGCTCATAACTCGTTATAGACTTCTATTTATGGGGTGCACTAAAAAACAAAGTATACAAAAGAAAGTATGAAACAGTTGGTGACCTAAGGGAGACGGTATTAGAAGCAATTCAAGAAATTGATAGGCGGTCTGTGAGGAAAGCGGTAATATCAATCTTAAAAAGATGCAATTTTTGTCTAAATAACAATGGTGGACTTTTCGAACATAAATTGTAACCATTATTATGTACTTTAATTTCTTAAGTTTTTAGTAAGTACCTACTTATTTAGTTTTTTCGTTATATCTGATATACCTAATACAAAAATCGGTCAATGGTTTTTGGAATAGTTATTAATAAATCAATCTATTTCATGGCTAACTACATTAAAAGTGAAAATATGAGAGAAAAGCATCCGTAACTCCGTTATTTTTATGAATAACTATATCGAGTATTATATCGTTGAAAAGCTCTAAAAATGTCCGATTTTTTGAGGTCATAGCCAAGTATGGTTACCATTCAAAAAATATAAGTTTGTGTCATATCTCGAAAACGAGAGCTGTTACGAAAACGATGACATGACAATCATATTCGGGATACAATTCCCTTCAATTTTGATTGTTACACTTTTTTAATAAAATCAAAAACAAAGGAGCTAGAGGGATTTGACTAAATCGACCGAATTTCGTTTTTTCAAAATATCTACTAAGCCATGACTTTTTACAAAAATCCTAAAGTGTCATTAAATTGGGCTAGTAAAACTGCAAATCTTTCCCAATTTAACCATTGCTCTATTTCCGCTAGTTTCCGAGTTCCCCATACTGATCACCAAAAAAAAACTCACCCTGTATAACAAAGTGGCTTCCGCCGTCTGTCCTCTACCCTTAGATGTTTTAAAGTACGCATCGCATTTTAATATGGTTATCATCAATAGGTATTCTGATTCAAGAGGAAGATTTATTCATTTTAATTTAATATTTTTTATATGTGAAATAATATTGTAACTGGCTTCTTCAGAATACAAAGTAGAACTAAATGCTAAATGCCTGAAACTATTACAAAGAAATATATATGCAATTACAGAGCTATTAAGAGGATTATTGAAATTATGGGATCTTGAAGCAGGTAGGAGGGAAATACCACTATTTCCCTTTCAATACCCCATGATGGACTCCAGTTTTTTCATATATTTTTTTCTGATTTATTACAGCCTGAAAATATACAAATTTTCTTAATTTAAAAGTGACATTTTAAAACGTAAAAACTTAGAAAAGGTACGCTACAATTTTTACGTTAGATACAAAACATACATCGGCCTGCTATCCTCCAAAAATCCAGTGTCAGGGGCATTTATTTAATAGTGGGTCTTGCAAACATATAAAAGTATTCGCATTTATATGGCATATATTGTTAAATACCTTATATATACAGATATATATCCACATATTTAGAACTATATCATTCAACGTATGACAGCCGTTTCGAACCAGGAGTTCTCGTGAGATACGCTTCCTTGAATGACAAGTTCTAAAGTGAAATACTTGGATGTTATACACATCAGTAAGACAATAAGGTTCAATACACTGACTGTTGTCTTACTGATGTGTATAACATCCAAGTATTTCACTTTAGAACTTGTCATTCAAGGAAGCGTATCTGACGAGAACTCCTGGTTCGAAACGTCTGTCATACGTTGAATGATATAGTTCTAAATATGTGGATATATATCTGTATATATATTTACTTATGTGTTTTTATATAAAACACTCGAACCATCTGTCAAGAGTATGGTATATGTTATAGCATAGTATGCCTTCATATACTTAAATTACTCAATAGACGGTAGATGTCACCGACATCTATTAGGTTCAATACACTGACTGTTAAATACCTTATTAAGTTATTTCCCATCTCAACATTCATCCTAAAAGAGCGTCTTGGTCATAGACCTACGAATTTATTTATAGGTCTGCAGCCGTATTCTGTAAGTCGTTATGAGTCGAAACGAAACGGTATGTCATTAAGTCGTTAACGTTATAAAATAATGATAGAACGCTATATTCTTGAATGTTTTGTGACTCCGAATCGCTCTCTGCGTTATAACGACATATGGTTTGTTCGAAGAGATTAGTTGTCAACAATTTGAAAACTTTTCAGTGAATGAATAAGCGATCTCAACAGCTAGCTGTGTCAACAATCGATTGTCAGAGAACTTTTCTAACTGTTAGAATTATGGGCAACTGGTCTGTAGGAACTACGCTTGCCACCTTATCTTTAAGCAAATAAAGTATATTTACTATTTAATGTAAACAAAACAAAGTACAACATGTGAAAATAAACTATTTTTTTTAATTAACATATTTCCATATATTTTATTTGTTACTTCTAACAACATCAAACAAATTTTTGTTATTAAGGAATGCTTTAACAATATATTGGCACTCTATAGCCATACTGATATAATAATAGTTCATTCTTTATTAAATTTAGGGCCCTATTTGTTTAATCTCGCCTTTTAAATTTATGTTGCTCAATAAAAAAACAATTTGCGTGAATGAAATCGAACCACTTATCTAGGTAGCTAGAATTTGGCCCAAGAATAATTGATATGAAATTTCTAACTTCAGGTGAAGACATCTTATTTTCTTTAATCATTTTTCAAGTTTCATACCCAAAGAATTGAAGATTGTACATCATATTGCATACATCCAAAATTGTTATATTATTCCCTTCTAAGGATTTTACAGTTTTATTAAAAATATTTAAAATGTGACTATAAGAATGAAAGTAAACATCAATCTAGTAATGATTATCATTCTTATTCAGCAACAATAAATTTTGTGAAATCATTGGGCAGTGTTCTCCTAAGCTCAGAGAGCCATCCAGTTCTTACATGCCGTAAAATCTCCCTCTACAGATTCTATGATTCTTAAAAATCTTGTCTTCGCACAACCAAGTGGGAATAATTTGGTCAAGTGCGGGTTGGACTCGCATACTAACGGTTCCGTACCACCTTCAAAATTCGCTTGATTTTTATAAGAATACATATGTGTTTAGTTTTCTAATTTGGCCCCCAAAAATTAACATTAGAGTTTTATTTTAATAATAAACTTTCAGGGAAGCCTTTTATAATCTACTGTCTATCTGAAGTTGGAGACTCTATAGATTGAAAGATAAAGGACAAAATAGGTCAAGTTTTAAATTATAAATTATTATATCTGTTATTCAAATTATTTAAAAATACAAATAAGATATATTTTTCAAAATTTAAATAGTGTAGTTTCTAAAATGGGAATTAAGTCGATGTTTAATATTTTTGCTAATATCTTTTAAACAAATGATTTAAAAATATGATATATTTGTAATTCACAAAATGAGCCTTTTATTTGATATATTACATGATGAGTTTGAAAATTGAATTATTATTTTCCATTTAATTGTATAATTTGTCCGTAAAATTACTATGACGGTTTTCTAATAATTTTTCCGATAAATTTCAAGTGAGCCCCAGTACACCTAATTATTTTCCAAAATTTTAGGTAGTATGGTTTCGGAAATAAAGAGAAATCAGAATTTTTTATATCTTTATGTTAATATCTTGTAAACAATTAATTTTAAAAATATGAAAAATATATATTTGAATTCCTCATAATGAGCCCCTTCATTTGATATATTGTATGATGCGTTAAAAAAAAATTTTATTTTCCGTTTAATTCTATAATTTGGCCCCCGATATTAATATTAGGGATTTCTTCGTATTTTTCCTGTAAAAAAAAATTAGGTCTTATAGTTTCGGGAATAAAGGGGGGAATGGGTAATTTTTTTATATATATTTTTAATATATTTTAAAATATTTATTTAAAAAAAATGAAAAAATAATATTAGTACTGGTCATAATGAGCCCTGTGATTTGATACATTACATGATCTGTTAGAAACAAGTTTAATTTTTTATTTTCCATTTAATTCTATAATTTGCCCCCCAAAATGAATATTAGAGGTTTCTCCCTATTTTTCCAGTAAAGTTCAGGTGAGGCGCTATACCTCTATTTTTTTTAATTTTACAGCTTTATGGTTTCGGTGATAAGGGGGGGGAATGGGTAATTTTTTTTATATTTTTTCTTTTAATTAATTTATTTTAAAATATGAAAAAATTATATTTGTTTTAGTCATAATGAGCCCCTTCATTTGATATATAACATGATGCGTTAGAAACAATTTTAATTTTATATTTTCCATTTAATTCTTTAATTTGCCCCCAAAAATTAAGAGTAGAGGTTTCTCCTTATTTTTCGAGTAAACTTCAGGTCAGACTCTATACCTCTAATTTTTTCAAAACTTTACGTTTTATAGTTTCGGAGATAAGGGGGGGGGGAATGGGTAAATTTTGGTATATTTTCGTTAATATCTTTTCAATTAATTTTTTTTAATATGAAAAAAATATATTTGTGTCCCTCAGAATGAGACCTTTCATTTGATGTATCACATGATGCGTATTAAATTTTTTTAATTTTTAAATTTTCATTTAATTCTATAATTTGCCCCCCAAAATTAATGTTAATGGTTTCTCCTTATTTTTCCTGTTCGGGCAACGTTCTATATTTCCTTTTTTTAAATTTTAGGCTCAGTAGTTTCGGAGATCAGGGGGGGGAACGGTCGATTTTTTTAGTTTTCCCACCCATAAGTACCCTTAAAATCAAAATTTCTTCTTTTGCAGTATGTACTCCTGATCCGGTCACCAAACTATACATTGTTACCAAATTTCAACCTCTTACGTCCAATAGTTTAGGAGAAAATTGCTGTGATGTGACAGAGACAGAAATCCCGAGTGATATTATAAGGGTATCCGTATATTGTATATATTGTATATACGAATGAGTATAGATTTGAAGGATTTTTGTGTCCGAGAAAAAAGAATTAGTCTTAAAATCCAAACAGATAAAGTAAAGTATTTTCCTGTACTTTAATACATTATGAAAGTATAAAGACCGTTTTGCCGAAATAAAGTACAATACTTTATTATAAAGTACGGCTATTACGCTCCGTTTGAGTTTTGATTACATAATACGGCTGCTCATGTTTTAATAAATGCAATTTATGGAATCTCAAACTTAAATAAGGATGATATTTCGGCAGTTCAGTATTTTTATAGAAAGTCTTTGATTGATAAAATCTACCAACGTCTATAATATTTTATTGTTAAATATGATGGGAGTGAAAAATATTTCAACACATCGTAGAAATCTTGTTACAAAACCTCAAACT
The DNA here is from genome assembly GCA_034190945.1 of Octodonta nipae. Lineage (NCBI taxonomy): Eukaryota > Metazoa > Arthropoda > Insecta > Coleoptera > Chrysomelidae > Octodonta > Octodonta nipae. The sequence continues at coordinate 55,784,214 of CM067216.1, read as the reverse complement.
CCTAATTATGGAGCTTTTCAATCAATATTATAAAATACTATTTTTTGTGTCAGAACTGTTGAGTTTCTCTCCTTTAATAATTAATTTCGAACACTTAATACAAATAGTCGAAGTTAATAACTTATTTTTGCTGTAAATACATCAATCAAACTGCCAGCTAAAGCTAAACGTTTTTAATGACGTGAACAATAGAGGATATTATTCAATCTTGTTAGATCGATAACACAATTTGCTTTGTTTGATCGATAATGAGCACCATCGAAACATTGCCGAGCCCTCGTTAGAGGGAAATTGTTGTACGCGAAATATCTGACCAATTAAAATTATTCGAAATGCACCGCAAACATGGTGAGCTGTTGAGGGATTGAACGGTATCGAAACGGCGTGCATTGTTATTTAGTGTTACATCTATTAATAGCTCTGGATGTATTGTTTTCATAATTTAATTTCTTGGAGTTCGTATCGCGTTGGTTTTGTTTGAACACAAAGAGAGTTCGAACGCAGTAAATTTGGTATTTTCGATTGTATTTCCCAAAGTAATTATGTAGTGCAATGAACACAAATAAAATTAATATTAATTACGATGACTGTTCATTACCTAATGGCAGATTTTCGAACGAACTATGTAAGTGAAAATAAAAATTAAACATATGGAATCTATAACTGTGTGCATGTATACCTACTGGATCAGTGATTCTCACGTCTGGTCAGATTCGATATCGGGGGACATTTGTAGGAAAACAAACACATTGACACTACTAGTCTAGGCTGTAGTTAATTTTCATGACCGAATTTAATTACCCGATTAGTTGAAAGTTAAAAAAAGGGTACGTTAATAAATGGCAGGGGTATAAACATAGAGAAAACAGATTTTTTGTTTTCCAAAGCTCGGATACAGTTTAAGAAACAAAAAAGTTAAAAATCTTTTTAAAAGCTATTGTAACGAAATTTACCTAAGCCGGTCCTGGTTTCATTTCAAGAGATCGATCGCTGTTAGGACAAAAAAATTAATCTCGAAATAGCTTGGCAACTGTCGAATTGATAATGGATTGTACTGGAGAATTAGATGATAATTTTGAAAGGAGCAGCCCATCATCGCAAGAGGGAGTTAGTGCGGCGAAGAGCTTATGTTGTTTTATATTAGTGATATTCGAATCAGCTGTTGTGTATATTTGATGTAAATAAAAGTTTCTAGAAAGTGGTAGTGAATATTAGTTTTTAAATTTTAATTAATTGAACCCACGGAGTTTATAACAGTATTATAATTTAAGACCTGGTAAGCTCAATTTGCATTTTATGTTTTTGCAAAAACCAACAGAATTGCCAAAAATGGTTTACTCTTGCAAATGTTAATAATTATGGCAAAACTACTTTTTTTATAATTCAAATCAAATGATCTTTTGTAAGTTTTGATTGTTACATTGGTTACTGCGATATTGCAATTTCTCTGTCCAAAACTCTAATTGTTTGTTGCTGTAACTTTTATGTTTATTCACATTTGCGTTTCTATAAACGTTATATTTTTCTTTATAAACAATTTTATTCAATCCAATTAAAAAATAATGTTTAATGTTTCATTTATTGCTAGAAAACAGTTAACTAGAAAACAAAATTGCAGTAAAATCTTTTTAATTGAAAAATTGTAAATAAATTATTACTTTATCGTCTTGTTTCGTATGGTTTTCCCGGTTTCGTAAAGACGGTATAAAATTCTACTTAATACGAAATATATCAAGTGAAACAACTTTAAAGTAATATAAGCGTTTTAAATCAATTTAGTACTGATTAAAAGTTTGTTATTACAAATTCAGTTCTCACTTAATTATTGTGTTTTTACCTTATGGCCGTTTAATACCGACCTGAAAGTATCAGAAATATTTCACGTGCACTAAATCTGTACTTATCCAAAGAGCTAAAATTTTTCTTTGTGAAAATCTAACAAAAAGGAATGAAACAAAACAAGAAAAACACATCAACTGTCAACGGACAGGCGGAATTAACATGTAGTGCCGACGTCATATTTTGGAGCTGAAGAATCCAGATCCAATATAAGTGCGCCCTTGGGGATAAAAATAATAAATGTAATAGTTTCCAGTCGTCTGTTATGGACTCGAAGGTGCAAGCCGTTACGTTGTGATACTGCATCTTCGATCTCTATCACTGAATTGAAAATATATACTCTCTCATCTTCTGATAATTACATCTGATGTTGGAAAACATTTAAGGTCTGAGGTAGCTGAGGTAAATTTGTTAGCTTCTACCCGAGATATCCTGCATGTAGTGAAAGGCAACCTGAGTGGCCAAGATAGAAGATTGGCTGATATATATCCGATATGTTCTAACGATACACTGACTACCTAAGATGTCATGTCATCAGTCCTTTTCTTCTTTGGTCCATTTTTGGACAGAGGTCAGGTGTTTGTTCTGTAATCTTTGTGTGACTCTTAGTTTGTTCATAAGTTGCCAGGTATAATGTTTAAACTCCGTATGTTAGAACACGTAGGACAAGTAGGGCATTCGACAAGTGCGTCTTGCCTAATTTCTCAAAAGTGACCCAGATCAGTATATTTCTTCTGTAAAGTTCTAATTTTTGATTTTTTCCTTCAATTTCTAAATAAACGTGAGATCCATTTTTAAACCAAGGTCTAGTGGTACTTTTCCTAGCTCTACTAACAATATGTGATAAAAACAATTACATTAGCAAATTTGAGATTATTTAGCCTTTTTATACAGTTTGGGTTTCTGAATTTTTTTTAAAAACAGTTTTGGCAACATAGTGTCCTTTGGCCTTTCCTCTGTTGAACTTTTTTCTTTAACTGAAGTATCGTAATTTTATGTAGACTCGATTTCGATTTTCCTATACCATTCTCCAAGCCTCATATCGGAATTCTATTTTTGTTTGATAATATACTGACATATCGATTTCCAGTTCGTATACATTTTACTTCCCTATTAATCCCTTCACTTCAGTTATGCCGATATATTGTAGATCTTTACTTAACCACCTTCTAGTTTCGTTTGCTATTTGTCTAAATTTTTCGCAGTTACGTTTATTGAATAATTGAGTTTTCAATTTATCTATAATTACCCCTACTGGCTTCAGCGCAACTGACATTTTTTAAAACGAATAAAATACTAAGATCTATCTCGGCACATAGTACAATATTTAACGTAACCCATAATTCCAAGTAGTCATGGGTAACACTGTGAATTTTCCTGTGTTGATACAATAACACTGACACTGTATTCCGTATCACCACAGTGTGTCAGCGCAATTGTTTCCTAACACAATAGTCAAATTGTTTTATGAATGATAATTGTGGCATCTCTGGTTTTTATTTTTTCTGAGTTCTTTGGGAATAAACTTGAAAGTCTGTATATTTCAAAAGTCCAAACGTTTCAAGGTCTAAATCAGACCCCGTTTTCAATGGTATTACACAAAATAACAAAGAAATAAAAAAAATAAAAGGATTCTCAATGACAACTATCGTAATCACATTATTAATTCACATTAATGTTTGACAATAACTGATGTAACTAAGGGAATTTACTGCAAATTTGATATATACAGGGTAGCCCAAAATTTTTTTAAAGATCATATTAAATAACAAAGCTTTTTTCAAACTGGAAGAATTTAAAATTCTGATGTTCCAGAGATGTTTTCCAGATCCAGATCTATTGTAGCTGCCCCAATTTCCGCCTGCCTTAAGTTTTCTCTTCTTGTAAATTTTCTCCTTTCAACAAGATCTTTTAACCAATTCTTCCCTGTGTTTGCCGGTGCTGGTTAATACATTGTAAACCAATTTGAGGTGTCTTCTGGAAATATTATATTGGTGTCCTTTTTTCCTTACTTCAAATTGTCTTGGAGTATCGCAAATATATGTATGATCACAGACACAAGGTACACTGTACAATACTTGGAATTGGTCATGTGTAACACTGTATTGTATGAATGTAATGGCACTGACACACTCTTAGATGTAGCATCGTCGTCGTTGTATAAAGCGGTGACAAGTTTTATCGGTTGGGCTAGTGTATTATAACTATATTCATCCATACATTCATATGGTTTTTAGAATAAAAATTTACTTAGGGCCGGTACTATAACATGCTTAAAATTAAATCAGTTTTTCAATACTATATGTTGTTCATGAAACTAACTTAAACGATTACCGACAATCTGCTCTTGATTTTCATTTGTGAGTACAATACCCTCGTAAAATAAAATCAATAAGAAATAAAAAAATTAAAAGGATTCGCAATGACAAATATTGTAATCACAATTTGACATTAATGTCTGACAATAAAACTGATGTAAATAACGGAATTTACTGCAAATTTTATATATACAGGGTAGCACAAAAAAAATTATAGATCATGTGAAATAACAAAGCTTCTTTCAAATTGGAAGAATTTGAAACAGTTTTGTAGAATTTCATGTGGCGTTCCTAGGTACGACTTTGTTATAAAGGTTCCAGGCATGTTCACAAATTTTTTGAAAAGTAAAAAATTTGTGGACATACCTGGAACCTTAAACATAACATACGATTTCAAAATTCAACCATATTACACAAAGAAGAACACAACACAAAACGAAAGCTGAAAGAGTATGTTTTAATTTTATTAAATGAAAGCGATTGTATAGCTAGTACTTCTATAGAATTCAGCCGTTCCTGGTTGCCAATAGTCAAGGATAAAATTAATAATAGTAATATCCTATATCGGGATAGGTTTTTCCTAGGTTTTCACTTATGAATTAATGAAGATAATATATATCTCTGACAGGTGAAGTTAACCTGAAAATTTCATCGTGACATTCTAACCTAGGAATTACGGGTAACAGCAATTACATGGAACGGCCCCAGATTCGGAACCTCTATATGCTAGTTTCCCCGAAAATCCTAGATGTCGGTCTTTACATCTCGCGTCTTCAAATTTAACGAAATGTATTAAATACAAAAAGAAGTGTTCGAGAGGACATTAAATTGTGGGAAGTGCAACTGATGAAGGTTCCCTAACCAGAAAAAATATATATTATATATATTGTCTTGCGTACCAAAGAATGACACCTCGAAGAGGATATTCTATATCTCTGACAGGTGAACTTAACCTGAAAATTTCATCGTGACATTCTAATCTAGGAATTACGGGTAACAGCAATTAGATAGAACGGCTCCAAATTCGGAACCTCTATGTGCTAGTTTCCCCGAATATCCTAGATGTCGGGGTTTACATCTCGCGTCTTCAAATTTAAAGAGATGTAGTAGAGCAGAATTTCAAATACTCGTACTTATCTTTTTCAGGAGAAATTCCCATGTACCTACAACCAATATAATTCCAGAGATTCTCAACAATCCATCAGAAATTATATAGATACGTCATTTGTTAATATAAAAGTCTTACAAACAAAATTAAAGAATTTATAAAAAATAAATATCAAATCATATTTTGTGCCAGTTGTCTAAGCCAGATATTAGCGAGGTTGAGCTTACAATAGCTGATTTTGTGGGATTTCTAAATATTGCCCCAAATAGCAAACACGTGTAAAATGCAAAAAACAAAAGCTTTTTACGATTTTGTAAGGTTGAGGCGTTAAAAAACAAAAACACATCAATAAAAAATCTTGCATTTTGTACCAATTATTTATTTTATATCTGTACAACAAGTGGTATTGACTGTGGTGTGTTATTAATTTTGTCATGAATTTTTTTTGACGTGCCATCTCGTGTCTCTCTGACCTTGGCGAACACTATAGCGTCCTATTACATGTTTCAACTCGTTTACTTCTTATTAGACCATATTTTACATATATTTATCACATGGTCCACCGAGGATATATGCAGCCTCGTACGATGTAACCACATCTCAAATGGCACCAAGCTGCTCATTGTACTGATCTTATGGGTTCATGGCTCTAGACTATACAGGAAGATTGACCATATAGAACAGTCTGTCATATGTTGTTTTAAATTAATATTCAAGCCACGTCACAAAGAACTTTTCTCATTTTGTTGAATGCAGTGCGTGTCATCTCAATACGACGTCTTAAGACTAATTATATGTCAATTGCAGTTGTTTCTCTTGCAGTTACCATTGTGGTCGACAAGATTTAATCAATCTCTTTTTTCCTTATATTCAAATCACAGAAGCTTACGAATTTACCTTTCAGCTCTTTTCTGCATCGTGTTGAATATAGTCATCATTTCAAGCCAATAGTTTCTTTTATTTACAACTTCTCAATCCCCAAACATTATTATCCGATCTCTTTCAAACGAAACTTATTTGCAATGCCGAGCACTTCTTGTTCACTCTTTGCGAAAACTTTTAAATTTATGCGCACCGACTGCATAATTTTCTTCTGTTGGTTGCTACGTTCGTTTCAATTATCCGCAATTCGGTATTTACCGAACTCGCCCGAGAACTTTTTATTGCCGTTTCCGATTAAACTTCATTCCAAAAAGTTCCGCTACGTATCTCGTGTCGTATTAGAATAGTTGTGTAATATGCAGATAAGGGACCGCGATGTTACAATGCCGGTAGATGGACGTTGCGAATCCGAAATTTAGTTACGAGTTTCGGGAGTGTCTACTGATACGAAGGGCTGTGTACTTGATGAATATTCAGAAGTGGGATGATGTTTACAATAGAACTGAGATGCAAAGTTACTTGGGATTTTAATGCTAATTTTGATGCTGCAAGTTTAGATTAGCCAGAAATTCGTCGTTTAAGACGATTTCGCATGCCGTTATTTATACGATATACAAAAGTCTATTGTAGAAACGGTTAGTTCGTAATATTCAAGAATGACTATAAACTAAACCTATTTTCTGAATATTCTAGCACTGACATTATTACACAAGTTGCTTCAATCCATTCAATACTTATGCGTTAAACACTTACAAGATTAGGAAAAAACTAAAATGTCAAACACTAAATTTTTTATACTCTCAGTTTCACCTTCTGCTTTGGAGAGAATTTCAACAGAGAAAAACGTTTAAAGGCTGGCAGTAATTCGAACTTTGGGCTTCAATCTGCCTAAACTTCAAGTTTGAATTTAGTTGAGTTATATGAGTGCAAATAGTAGTTTCATGAAAAAGGAATCGGAAATGCAGTAGACCAAGTATGGATTTTTTTATTTTTAATAAATCCACTGGTCCATTTTACAAACTATGGTTTATACAGGATGTAAATGAATAAATGCCAGAGATTTCAAGTTGTGCTTCCACGAGTTAATTTGTGACGAAAAGTCCGCATATGTCCGCAAACCCATGAAGAAGGTGTTGAAATCTTCAGATTTTCTTTTTAGTTTCTTCTAATGACTGCTAAAGTTTTCGAGATATTTATTGAATTTTGAAGCGTTAATGCACATTGAATTTTCACCAATATGGCAGTTTATTCAAACTCAGAAATGGCTGACATGAATTTCGTCTACTGTCTTTCTAATGGTAATTCCATGTAAGTGCCGAGAAGATATGTTGCAATATATCCTCAACTTTTAGCCCCTTATCATACTTTGTTTGGACGGCTTCATCAACGACTAAGAGAGCCAGGTAGATTCAAACCTAGAAAAGATGATTGTGGTCGCCACCGGGATATTAGAATAGTCTAATTAGAGGAAGCTGTACTAATTTAGTTTACGATCAACCTAGCAATACCAGCACTAGGAAAGCATAACAGCTACATGTTGATTATATGACCGTAATTGCCATCTTAAAGGAACGGCTGTTATAGTCATATAATGTTCAGGCACTGTTACCTCGTGATTTTCCCAACGGTCTCGCGTTTTGAATGCTAGATATGATTAGACAACATCAAACATTTGCAAAGGAAGCCATTGTTAATAGCCCCCTCAACCACATATGGGCGGAAGAAAATCCTCATGCAATCGTTGAAGCTTACCACCAGGAATGATGTTCTTTAAACGTGTGGATTGGAACTATTGGAGATCACCTAATTGGCCCACATTTCTTTCCACCTACATTAAATGGAGATACATACATTCAGTTTCTAAGCGAAGAGCTGCCAGTTCTACTTGATCCGATTCCTTTAAGCGTCAGAGCGGAAATTTAGTATGAGAGCACTTCAAAATTTAAACGAAAGATATCCTTATCGGTGGATAGGTCGAGGTGGACCTCAATTTCGGCCAGCTCATTCATCTGATTTATATCCGCTAGACTTTTCAACTTGGGGACATTTAAAAACGTTGTCTTATAGTGGAACTCTTGTTCAAGATATAGAAGACTTAAAAAACCGAATTATTGTTTCTTGTAAAGTTATTCAAGATTCTCCTCGGATTTTCAATCGAATACGAAGATCTATGTCTAGACTCCTGTGTAATAGCTGAAGGTGGCCATTTTAAGAAACTTAATTTGTTCTCTTCGTTTTCAAAGTTAGGTAACCTTGTTTTGTTTATAATTTTCAAACAAAAATAGCATATTGCATCACAGAAGGATTGTTTGTTTTTATAGTACACATGAAATTATTTATTTTTTTACACAATAACAGAGGCTGATACGAATAAAAAACTCAAGAAATATAAAATATTACAAATTCATAAGAGATTTATTTACAATTGGGTATTCAAAATAGTACTTATCGATTTTTTATTATTTATTTTAATACTTTATCATAAATTAAATTGTTAGTCGATGAAAAAATTTATTATAAGGTTTATATTTAGTAATTGTAAACAATTTTAAAGTGATAAAATGTTAAAAACAAACAAATCGGTACGTTATAGTAATGACGTCATCATCGTATCTCTACTGATGTTCAACGGTTAGTTTTGTTCCAACCCCGTGAACCTTCGTAAGCACTTACGGTAATAAAAAGCTACCGTTGAAAATGACGTTACTGTACACCCCCATAGCGGTTTGAATCAGATCGCATTGCATCGTACGCGCTCGGGTTTATCCGGAGCGCCCTGGGTATTGGGTTTAAATATTGATTTTCGAATTGAAATAAGTTTTTAATTATACCGAAAATTAAAAACGAAAATTAGTTTTGTTATAAAACATATATATGATCTTTTCATTTATGACAAAAAAATTGTTTAAAACCCCAATTTTGTGCCAATTGTCAGAGCCGTGCTGAAAAACAGTTGTAGGGGCAAAAAGAACACGTGACACCCTGTAGATTTTTAGGACCCTTTCTGTGATCTTATTATGAAGACTTCATAGAGGCATTAATGCTCCAAATTTGAACTAAACATAAACTTTAGTAGTCAGAAAAAAAAAACTGAAAAATCTCAAGATTCAACATTTTGTACATCGGTAACGAAGCGTTTGCGGACAAATGTTCATAAAAACTTTTCCTCATAAAATGACTCGAAACACATCTTGAAATCTTTCGCACTTATTTACTGTCACCCTGTATATATACGTATAAGTTAATTTTTACTGATATTTAAGTGCGAGAGTAATAGCAATATTAGGAAGGTTAAATGAAAAGTGCTTACTAAGTGTAACAATGGAGAACTGTGATTCCAAGGTTTAGATATCAGGTTATGCAAAGTAGAAGGTTAACTGAACCTCCCAAAGCAATTATGGTAGTTGCATTTCAAGATTCCCCTGCCATTTAAACGCAAAACCATATATTAATTCTAGGTGAAAACGCCATTAGTTGCACTACCCTCAAAAGATCGAAATCCCGAAACTTATGATATGAGAAGATGTCATAGCGAATCGCAAACTAGTAGCAGTGATGTAGTCGTCATTATCGTATGGGTCGATTTCTGGCGTTTCATTCGTAACCAAGCAATATGTCTGGTCGTGAAAATTAAAGGGAAGGCAAACTGGTAATCTAGTCGTACGGTTTTCAGTAGGATGTATCATCCGTTTATGGTGGCACCAGTATATTTAGTACTTGTTATTGATAACAAGAAGACCCGTACTATTCTGAGACATTTACAACATGTCGTCAGAAACGACGAAGAATTGTATAGATTGTTGTTTGGTGTAACAATTGCCCGGGGTGGTGCCTTACCCAACATTCAATCCGTTATGTTACCAAAGAAAACCGAAAAGTTTAAATGAGAATTGAATAACGACATCTAGATGTATAGGAAGACTGACAAAATCAGATGTTGCGCTTATTGTAACGTTACCCTGTGATTCCTAGAACTAATATATTGGCTAAAAATTCTGATGCGTTTAAACTTGTAGTTTTTGTCATTGATTTTTAAAATTTTGCATCTTTTTGAATATCTTCCGTTTCGATGGGCGCAATTATGTCGTTGTTTTTGTGTTACGGCGTTGCGAGTTATATAACTTCGATCGTAACATTTTACCACTTCTTGATTCTCCTATGGGAGTGCATTAATTATTTCTTTCGTGTTTACGAAAGCGCTTTTTTGTTTGTTGAACCGAGAAAAGCACCGCTCGTGGCCATCCTGCAATTCTTGTCAGTATCGAGACTAGTCTCGGCAGAGAGGAGAAACAAGAATACACCACCCTCAGAGCTTCGACTTAAGATTAGTGATTAACCGTTAATTGGGGCCTTATTGCTCGACTTTATAATATTTACATCGATTGATCCGCTTACAAGGTCTTTCATTAATTATGTAACTGAATCAACTTTATAGATACTGCAAGATCTAATCATGCCCTTCAATAATAATAATAATAACACCCATGAAAATGGAGCTAAGAAATAGATGCCTCGGAAAAGAGCCGCTGCCTGGGGATCGCCAGGGCATGTCTGGAGCCGGCGCTGGACATGACAGCATGCGGGACGTCGGTGGCAGGGTGTTGAGGAGACAGGCCCCTGCCGTCCAAAGAGCTACAGCCCAAGAACCAGAAGAACCAGAAGAACCACAAGAACACTCACCAACACAGTCACAACAACAACGTGACCATCACCAACGGAGTCAAACGAGAACGAGAACTCCACCCGCAGAAAGTGTTGCGCAGGATCAACAGCCAGCGCTCACTCAAGCGGGACTGAAAAGACAGCGGATGAAATGGACTGGCGCCATGAATGAATTTATAATGCGCACGTTTTACAGAATCACGAACCTTGGCCAGGACAAGACTGGATATCGCCAAATACTCTATCAAGAGTTCTGTCGTGAGTACCCAGAGCTTCAAGTTACTGAACAGAGAGTCGCAGATCAATATCGTGTCATCTTGAGAAATGGCCTTATTTCGCCTGAACAACTGGACACAATAAAGAGCGAAGTGGAGCGCGAACTATTTGGTCGAAATACAATCGATCCAGAGCCGGAAACACCTTTGGCACAAAGAGCGGACGAGACTCAAGAACTACAGCAAGAACAGCCAACCAACGCTGACCTGCTTGAGAAGATCCAAGCAGGAATGGAAGGAGCTCTTAGAGAGTATAATGGAACAGATCCACTGACTAGACCAGCTCTTCCCAAACTAAGATTATCTAAGAAACTGGGTATCGTCTTGCAGGCTATGAACAAATTTATCTTGCCAACCTATGTTTTAGGTGCTAATACGTTAGAGTCGCTACACACAATCATCTACTGTGCTGCAACTGCCATCTGCAGAATAATTGGGGTCGCAGTAAGACCAAAGCAAGACCCTCCCCAATTTAGACAAACCCCTCGAATACCACCTTGGCAAAGAAGACTTGAAGGGAAAATCAATTCTCTTCGGAAAGACATTGGAAGACTGACCGAGTACCAACGAGGAGTCAGGAACAACAGAATAGAAAGGCTTGTCAAGACTATCATGGACAATAACCGAATACACTCCCAGTGGGATGGAGAAAACATCACATCTCAGCAGTGTCTGGACAGTCTACGACAAAAGCTCTCCTTCTACACAAGTCGATTGAGAAGGTACAAAACCAGTAACCAACGGAAACTAGACAACACACTCTTCCGACAATCAGAAAAAGGGTTTTATAGAAAACTTAACAACAAGAATAATAATGAAGCCCCTAGTTACCCCAGTAAAACAGACATCGAGGAATTCTGGAAAACACAGCTTTCCACAACAACCTCCTATAACTCCGGAGCCAGCTGGATTAATGAGGAGGAGGCTGCATCTCAGAACTGTGAGGCCATGCAACACCAACCATTTACAACGGAAGATACATCCAACATAATGAAGAACCTCCATAACTGGAAAGCACCAGGACCAGATGGTGTACAAAATTACTGGATAAAGAAACTGTACGCAACCCACGAAACACTAACAGCCCTTATAAATGACGTAATTGCCCACCCACACAAGATGCCTAGTTTCCTAACGCATGGTGCTACATACCTCTTACCAAAGGACGACCGAGGTGCACAGGACCCAGCAAAGTACCGACCAATCACTTGCCTTCCAACCTTATACAAACTCATAACATCATGCATTAATCATCGCATTTTCAAACATTGTGAACTGAACAACATAATTACTCAACAACAAAAGGGATGCGCGAAAAATTCGATGGGTTGCAAAGAACAACTGATAATTGATTCCGTTGTCTGCAATCAAGCCCACGCCAAACGACGTAATCTCTACATGGCATATGTGGACTACAAAAAGGCGTTTGATTCAGTTCCACATGATTGGCTCATTAAGGTGCTGAAACTCTATAAAGTGAATAATTGTATTATTAACTTTTTAGAACATGCCATGGCCACCTGGCAAACCAAAATCTCACTGAATGAAGCCAACTGTTCGATACAAACAGATCCTATTCCAATCAGAAGGGGTATATTCCAGGGAGACTCTCTTAGCTCGCTGTGGTTCTGCCTTGCCATGAACCCTCTCTCGAACAAACTGAACTCGACTAATTTTGGGTTCAGTCTCAAACACAACAACGTACAAGCATTGAAGATAAACCATTTGTTATACATGGACGACTTAAAGTTGATGGCAGCTACAAAACAACAGCTGCATGACATGCTTAAAATAGTAGAAGGGTTCTCTAGTGACATCCATATGAAATTTGGCCTAGACAAATGCCGAATTATTAATATAGTTAAAGGCAAAATACAGCAGGGGTACTTCGAAATGGGAGATGGCACCTCAATTGAATCTATGGGGGAAGGTCATACTTATAAATACCTTGGAATAAAGCAGGCTCAACGTATTGATCACATGACTATGAAAAAGGACCTAACAGCAGAGTTTTATAGAAGGGTAAGACGACTGTTGAAAACCAAACTAAACAGTAAAAATCTGCTTCAGGCTATTAACACCTATGCGTGTTCAGTGCTCAGTTACTCTTTCGGTATAGTTAACTGGTGCAAGACTGACATTGAACAATTACAACGAAAAGTTAGAGTTTTACTAACAAAAGCTCAAAATCACCATCCAAAGAGCTCTGTCGAACGTACAACTTTGCCACGGTATGAAGGAGGAAGAGGATTGACAGATCTAAGTAAGCTATTAGATCAACAAATTTCTATTTTGCGTAGTCATTTCCAGAAACTCGCAGAATTTTCTGATCTACATAGAGTCATGTGCCAGGTTGATGACTCAACACCACTGCGACTGACACAACAACATGTCCAATTACACCACCAGACCACAGATCAGAAACTGCTGAAATGGAAAGAGAAGCCCCTTCATGGAAGACATATAAATGACGTCAACCAAGATTATGTCGACAGTGCAGCGTCGAACTACTGGTTGATCTCTGGTCATATGTTCCCTGAAACGGAAGGCTTTATATTGGCAATCCAGGATCAAGTAATTCCAACTAAGAACTACCTAAAGTACATCGTTAAAGACCCTTCTATTAACAACGACAGATGCAGGTACGGTTGCCAAACATCTGAATCTATCCAGCATATCACAGGAGGTTGTCAAGCGTTCGCTGCAACTGAATACAAAGAACGACACGATGCTGTGGCAAAAATACTTCACCAGGAACTAGCACTGAAACATGAATTATCACAGTCGGTAAGATTACCATACTATAAATATAAACCAGAATCTGTTTTAGAAAATAACAACTATAAGCTGTACTGGGACCGCACGATACTGACCGATCGGTCTGTTGCTCACAATAGACCAGATATAGTTTTGGTAGATAAAGTCTCTCGGAAAACAACTTTAATTGACATAGCAATTCCTAACAACAATAATATAAATATCAAGCAGGCTGAGAAAATAACCAAATATAGAGATTTGGAATTTCAAATAAAGACTCAGTGGAAAATGAACAACACACGAACTGTACCAATTGTTATGTCAACGACAGGACTAGTCCCAAAACATCTCTTAAACAATTTAAAATACCTCGGTCTGGACGAACACCTTTACAAACAAATGCAAAAAGCCGTCCTGTTAGGAACAGCCCGGACGGTCAGAAAATTTATGGGGAACTGCAGCCACGATGCCAACCACGGGCCTGATAACCTGGCAAGGGCTCCCACAGAGCTAAACCCTTTTGATATGTAGTATATCTGGGGTTTAGTGAATTTTCCCCTTTAGAGGGAGTGTGATGCCATACATTGTATGGTCAAGTCGGGATAATAATAATAATAATAATGCCTCGGAAAAGAGCCGCTGCCTGGGGATCGCCAGGGCATGTCTGGAGCCGGCGCTGGACATGACAGCATGCGGGACGTCGGTGGAGGGTGCTGAGGAGGCGGGCCCCTGCCGTCCAAAGAGCTACAGCCCAAGAACCAGAAGAACCACAAGAACACTCACCAACACAGTCACAACAACAACGTGACCATCACCAGCGGAGTCAAACGAGAACGAGAACTCCACCCGCAGAAAGTGTTGCGCAGGATCAACAGCCAGCGCTCACTCAAGCGGGACTGAAAAGACAGCGCATGAAATGGACTGGCGCCATGAATGAATTTATAATGCGCACGTTTTACAGAATTACGAACCTTGGCCAGAACAAGACTGGATATCGCCAAATACTCTATCAAGAGTTCTGTCGTGAGTACCCAGAGCTTCAAGTTACTGAACAGAGAGTCGCAGATCAATATCGTGTCATCTTGAGAAATGGCCTTATTTCGCCTGAACAACTGGACACAATAAAGAGCGAAGTAGAGCGCGAACTATTTGGTCGAAATACAATCGATCCAGAGCCGGAAACACCTTTGGCACAAAGAGCGGACGAGACTCAAGAACTACAGCAAGAACAGCCAACCAACGCTGACCTGCTTGAGAAGATCCAAGCAGGAATGGAAGGAGCTCTTAGAGAGTATAATGGAACAGATCCACTGACTAGACCAGCTCTTCCCAAACTAAGATCATCTAAGAAACTGGGTATCGTCTTGCAGGCTATGAACAAATTTATCTTGCCAACCTATGTTTTAGGTGCTAATACGTTAGAGTCGCTACACACAATCATCTACTGTGCTGCAACTGCCATCTGCAGAATAATTGGGGTCGCAGTAAGACCAAAGCAAGACCCTTCCCAATTTAGACAAACCCCTCGAATACCACCTTGGCAAAGAAGACTTGAAGGGAAAATCAATTCTCTTCGGAAAGACGTTGGAAGACTGACCGAGTACCAACGAGGAGTCAGGAACAACAGAATAGAAAGGCTTGTCAAGACTATCATGGACAATAACCGAATACACTCCCAGTGGGATGGAGAAAACATCACATCTCAGCAGTGTCTGGACAGACTACGACAAAAGCTCTCCATCTACACAAGTCGATTGAGAAGGTACAAAACCAGTAACCAACGGAAACTAGACAACACACTCTTCCGACAATCAGAAAAAGGGTTTTATAGAAAACTTAACAACAATAATAATGAAGCCCCTAGTTACCCCAGTAAACCAGACATCGAGGAATTCTGGAAAATACAGCTTTCCACAACGATCTCCTATAACTCCGGAGCCAGCTGGATTAATGAGGAGGAGGCTGCATCTCAGAACTGTGAGGCCATGCAACACCAACCATTTACAACGGAAGATACATCCAACATAATGAAGAACCTCCATAACTGGAAAGGACCAGGACCAGATGGTGTACAAAATTACTGGATAAAGAAACTGTACGCAACCCACGAAACACTAACAGCCCTTATAAATGACGTAATTACCCACACACACAAGATGCCTAGTTTCCTTACGCATGGTGCTACATACCTCTTACCAAAGGACAACCTATGTGCACAGGACCCAGCAAAGTACCGACCAATCACTTGCCTTTCAAACTTATACATAACATCATGCATTAATCATCGCATTTTCAAACATTGTGAACTGAACAACATAATTACTCAACAACAAAAGGGATGCGCGAAAAATTCGATGGGGTGCAAAGAACAACTAATAATCGATTCCGTTGTCTGCAATCAAGCCCACGCCAAACGACGTAATCTCTACATGGCATATGTGGACTACAAAAAGGCCTTTGATTCAGTTCCACATGATTGGCTCATTAAGGTGCTGAAACTCTATAAAGTGAATAATTGTATTATTAACTTTTTAGAACATGCCATGGCCACCTGGCAAACCAAAATCTCTCTGAATGAAGCCAACTGTTCGATACAAACAGACCCTATTCCAATCAGAAGGGGTATATTCCAGGGAGACTCTCTTAGCCCGCTGTGGTTCTGCCTTGCCATGAACCCTCTCTCAAACAAACTGAACTCAAACTAATTTTGGGTTCAGTCTCAAACACAACAACGTACAAGCATTAAAGATAAACAATTTGTTATACATGGACGACTTAAAGTTGATGGCAGCTACAAAACAACAGCTGCATGATATGCTTAAAATAGTAGAAGGGTTCTCTAGTGACATCCATATGAAATTTGGCCTAGACAAATGCCGAATTATTAATATAGTTAAAGGCAAAATACAGCAGGGGCACTTCGAAATGGGAGATGGCACCTCAATTGAATCTATGGGGGAAGGTCATACTTATAAATACCTTGGAATAAAGCAGGCTCAACGTATTGATCACATGACTATGAAAAAGGACCTAACAGCAGAGTTTTATAGAAGGGTAAGACGACTGTTGAAAACCAAACTAAACAGTAAAAATCTGCTTCAGGCTATTAACACCTATGCGTGTTCAGTGCTCAGTTACTCTTTCGGTATAGTTAATTGGTGCAAGACTGACATTGAACAATTACAACGAAAAGTTCGAGTTTTACTAACAAAAGCTCTAAATCACCATCCAAAGAGCTCTGTCGAACGTACAACTTTGCCACGGTATGAAGGAGGAAGAGGATTGACAGATCTAAGTTAACTATTAGATCAACAAATTTCTATTTTGCGTAGTCATTTCCAGAAACTCGCAGAATTTTCTGATCTACATAGAGTCATGTGCCAGGTTGATGACTCAACACCACTGCGACTGACACAACAACATGTCCAATTACACCACCAGACCACAGATCAGAAACTGCTTAAATGGAAAGAGAAGCCCCTTCATGGAAGACATATAAATGACATCAACCAAGATTATGTCGACAGTGCAGCGTCGAACTACTGGTTGATCTCTGGTCATATGTTCCCTGAAACGGAAGGCTTTATATTGGCAATCCAGGATCAAGTAATTCCAACTAAGAACTACCTAAAGTACATCGTTAAAGACCCTTCCATTAACAACGATAGATGCAGGTACGGTTGCCAAACATCTGAATCTATCCAGCATATCACAGGAGGTTGTCAAGCGTTCGCTGCAACTGAATACAAAGAACGACACGATGCTGTGGCAAAAATACTTCACCAGGAACTAGCACTGAAACATGAATTATCACAGTCGGTAAGATTACCATACTATAAATATAAACCAGAATCTGTTTTAGAAAATAACAACTACAAGCTGTACTGGGACCGCACGATACTGACCGATCGGTCTATTGCTCACAATAGACCAGATATAGTTTTGGTAGATAAAGTCTCTCGGAAAACAACTTTAATTGACATAGCAATTCCCAACAACAATAATATAAATATCAAGCAGGCTGAGAAAATAACCAAATGTAGAGATTTGGAATTTCAAATAAAGACTCAGTGGAACATGAACAACACACGAACTGTACCAATTGTTATGTCAACAACAGGGCTAGTCCCAAAACATCTATTAAACAATTTAAAATACCTCGGTCTGGACGAACATCTTTACAAACAAATGCAAAAAGCCGTCTTGTTGTGGACAAATTTGTTGTGTTTAGATATACAGGTAGCACAAAAAATTCTAAAGATCATGTATTATAGTTAAACAGCTTTCAAATTAGAGGAATTTGAAAGAGTTGTCTTTAGAATTTATAAGGGGCGTTCCTAGGTACGACTTTGTTATAAGATAGCGCATTCGCCAAAAATGCGATCAAAGAATTCTATTGTTTCAGTGATCCCATTAACGTCATAAGGGAAAACCTAGGTACAACCTTATGAACAATCCCGATACTGGGTTGTTCAAAAGGAGGTTACCATTAATAATTTCTTCCTTAATTGTTGGTAACCAGATACGATTAAATTCTACAGAAGTAGAAGCGATACAATCGTCTTCATTCAAAAGAATTAAGGAAGACTTTTATTTTTCGTTTCGTGTTATATTGTTCTTTGTGAAGTATAGTTGAATTGTCAAATTGCATTTTATCGGCTAGGTTCCAAGCATGTCCACAAATTTTCGATTTTTCAAATTGTTTCTTTATGTAATTCTTGTGTTCATTTATTCGTACGTTTAATGGTCTCGATATTTCTCCAATATAAAATTTATTGCATTCGCAAGGAATCTTGTATATGCAGTGTTTTGAGTTCTGGGTTTTGCTGGTTGGTTTTGTTTTCGATATTAGAGATTTCATTGTATTTCTTGTTTGGAATGTTGTTTTAACATTAAATCTGTTGCCCACACTTTTCAATCTTTCTGACAGACCCTGTATATATGGTATAGTTGAAACTGTAATGTAGTTGTCCTGAGTAGTAGTAGTGTTAATAAGAGAAATTCTGGGTTGATTCCGAAGGTTTGTTTTCTATTCAAGTATGTTTAACTCTTTGTTGATAAATTTTGTGGGGTAATTGTTTCCAGTGAGAACATTTTTTATAATTATGAATTTATTACCATCAGAACAGTTGGTCTTTGCTCTATCATATGACTTTGTGACACCTTTCTCAACTGTATTCGGATAATTTGAAATGAAATTTAGGTATCTGTTTGTATGAGTTGGTTTTCTATAAACTTCTGTTTCGAATGAAAATTCTGTTTTTGTTATTAATATGTCTCGGAAAGATGGTGCGTTATTTATGGAACACTTTGAACAAGTAATTTTATCAAAAGAAAATAACCTTTGAGTTTGGTGGCGTTACGTTGACGACATTTTCGTAATTTGGGAACACAATCTTGAAGAACTAGATAAATTATTAAATGACATAAATAACAAAGTGCCAACTATCAAATTTACTCTAGAAATTGAAGAAAATAACAAACTATCTTTCCTAGACATATTAATAACAAAAACAGAATTTTCATTCGAAACAGAATTTATAGAAAACCAACTCATACAAACAGATACCTAAATTTCAACTCAAATCATCCGAATACAGTAAAGAATAGTGTCATAAAGACATTATATAATAGAGCAAAGACCAACTATTCTGATGATACTAAATACAACTATACTTCACAAAGAACAATATAACACGAAACGAAGAATAAAAGAGCCTTAATTCTTTTGAATGAAGACGATCATATCGCTTCTACTTCTGTAGAACTTAATCGTATCTGGTTACCGACAATTAAGGACGAAATTATTAATGATAATCTCCTTTTGAACAACCCAGTATCGGGATAGTTCATAAGGTTTTCCTAGGTTTTCCCTTATGACGTTATTGGGATCACTGAAACAATAGAATTCTTTGATCGCATTTTTGGCGAATGCGCTCTCTTATAAAAAAGTCGTACCTAGGAACGCCACTTATAAATTCTAAAGACAACTATTTCAAATTCTTCTAATTTGAAAGCTGTTTAACTATTGACAACGAAGTCAGAATAGACTTTGAAACGTTTGGTTAATATACGTCGTTTTATTTCGATTGTGGTGTTATTGCCCAAAAAAACATAAAAATATTCATGTCTACTGGTTGGAGGATCTTTGAGCTGTGAAACTTGACAGGGGTTTACACTTTATTTAAACAAATATGTGACAGTTGTCGTTGCAGTTCTTCTTCTATCAATTCACCATGAATTCCTATTTTCACTAAGTAATCGATAACTCGATTCAATTTAATTTGGTTGTTTTCCTCTAGTTTTTTTGTCTCGGGGGTGTTTTGTGTAGCACGATGTTTATACTTAATTTTGTAACAATTTGAAGAAGCATGTCTTGTTTTGTTACCAGGGTTTCATTTTTAGATGGGCTCCGTTTGAAATAATTAAGTCTATGTGCAGTAAATTGTAGGATGTTTTTTACCAAAAATTCACGTACAAATCTCATTGTAGGTTGAATAACCACTTCCGCGATATCTCGTGGCCAACAGGAACAACAATTATGTATAAGCGATTTGAGACTTCCCATTGAAACGATAACTCTCAGTGGTCCGACTGTGGATCAATAGGAGGAGGGGAGGTGGGATGCTGATTTAGTGGGTGCACGTTGCATGTTGCCACCTCAGATCAGCATTATCCACTCTATCTGCCTGGAACACTATCGGATCTCTATCTGGATGTAATTGCTTCCGTCGTCAAAAGCGATGCATCAATTTTATGGCCAGTGACTACGTATCTACTCAATTCTTACAAGAAAACCAGTCAAGTATTTGTCTTGAGGTATTTGTAGAAACAGCATTTTTTAAAGAAATGATTTTCCCAAATTCTCTAAAAACGTATAGAGAAGCATTTACCCCTGCTCAGGGTTTTGGATGTAGAACAATAATTATTCTTTACTACATTACGCTGTTCGATTTATGTTATAACTAACATATTATGATGATAGCTTGCGAAGTAAAAATTGGTACTAAAAGAAAAATACCAAATCCTGCTAATATCATAAATAATTCTGTCATCCATTACATCAACTTCACCTAACATTAGTGCGTGTAAAAATGGCAGAGGCTGTTTAATAATATGGAGACCGTAATATGACAATCCATCTTAAAATTACAAAAAATAAAGGTAATGTGAAGATTGAGATCGCGACCTATTTCTCAGAAGACGACACCAGTGCCACCTAGGCAACCAGAATAAAAGATGGATAAAGTTCAAAAACCTTTCCAATTGAAATAGGCATGGGTCAATATCAATTATCAACTTTAGAGAATGAAAAATCTTATAAAAGAAACTAGAATTAATGGCGGAATACCAAAGGATTTGTGTCTGTGGATTTCTTTGGAAATAATCCCACACTTGTAGAAAAAGTTTAAATTGTGTGGACTAAAAGTCTTTTTATATACTAGTCAATGAGATAAAAACTGTTTATTTATTATGAAAGGACACAAAATGGGAATTTATTTCTTGAAAATAACATTATCCATATGTGATCCTTTATTATTTTGACACTGCTGCAACCTTGAACAAAAATTTGTAAGCATTACCTTACAAGTGTTTTGTGAAATTTTTGCATTTCCTCTCGGATACTGGGCTTCAGTTCTTAAGAGACTCTGGGTTGTTGCTATAAACTTTACTTTTAACGTATCTCTGAAGTAAATAGTTCATTGGGGTTAAGCCTGGCCAGTTCTTGTACGGCTTTTGGATATAAGGATTTTGGTATACCTTGATGTTCTAGTTGTGCCGGATCGTAGTAAATTTATTGTTGAACCCGTCTCTTTCTTATGTACCAATTGAATCGTTGGCGGTTTATTTTTTTGTCGTATATTGTAAGGAGGGCTATATTGTCATCGAAGAATCGATGTATCTATCGATAGTAGCAAAACGCACGTTGTGTTATAGTGCCCGATGCCATGGCACTAAATTCTCATTAAGTGCCATTGCTGGTCTTGCGATGCGTAACTTCCTGGCCACAGCCCGCCGTCGCCATGAGATTGAAATTGTGCTAAGTGTCTTTTGAAGATTGGTACTACCGAGAAACAAAAGGGGCATTACATTGGCGGTACTATCCGTGTATTAGCCCCGGGATTTTAAACAAAGTACTAGATTAGAGTTTTAAAAAAATTTCGTTAATATTTTGAGCAGTGTACTTTCATAAATTGGTTTCAACTAATAATATAGTAAGCATACAATAAAGAAACTTACCACTAAACACCAACGTTTTCATAGTTCGTATAAAAGAAATATCCAGCAGCCGATAAAACTTACCTAAAAGATAAAATAAATAATTAATATACAAAAATAAAATATAAATATTATTAAATATCGATCATCTCGAACAAACGAAAACAGCTAGTTATATATTCTAAATAAAAACATGGCGAGATAGTTAGAAGAACAAGTAGGGTTTGTTTAATAAAATTAAATCTTGGCGCCACCCCTTTTTTGAAATACGTTAGGTTAAAGTTTAACATTCAAAAATGAATATTGGCAATAACTTCTGCATAATTTTGAATAAAATTTGAAGAACACTTTTGGTACTAAAAGGCACTAATTTTAATACAAAATTTTAAATTAGCTAGAACAGTGGTATACGACATGATTGAACTCATTTTTCTTACTACTAAAGAGATTCCAATTTTAAATTAATTTTTGAAATTTTATAAAGAATCCCAAGTAAAGTAGGTCTCTTGCCACAAGTCTATAAAATAAATATTTTCGAGATATTGGTTTTTATAGAAATGACTTCTTGGAGATTAGGCATCAATAAAATGAGACAAGCAATGAACTTTATGGAAAGGGAACGAGATATTAAATTGATATAGAAAACAGCAAACATAAATACAATAAATGGCACTAAAAATTATTCAAATCTACCACCATTTTCTCTAATACTACTATAACTGAACCAAAACAGCACCGCAATATTTTCCTAAAGAGATCGTAGATAACGCTACATGAGAGTAGTTATTCAGATTTACCATTAGACAAATACTGATCATTGGGTGTTTGCATAATGAGCACATGAACTTTTTGATCTGTATCAGGCTAAGATTTAAGCGTTCAGCTAAGCTAGAAATTGACAGAAATCAATACATCTGTGCAACAGATGGGTATGCAGAATACCTTCTTCTTAATGTTCTTCTCTTTTCTTAGGACTTTTTGTTTATTTCATAAATAGTAGCCTCTTGTTGTCTATCCTTGGTAGCCGTCCTCATGGTTTTAACTGTTTTGGTAAATTCTCCTCCATCTCCTCTTATAAATCGCACGACGATCTACACCTTAACCTGTTCTCTTATGCGTTTGCTTCTTCTTTTATCTTATTCTTAGAAGGCGTTTGGTTTATATGGTCAAGGGTCGTGTACTCTAGATATCATTATTGGTGTTATAAATATTACATGTCCTAACTTGCTTTTGTTGGCATGTGTTTATTGGAAATTACATCTCTGAGATAATCAAATATTAACGCTGCTTTTGTCATTTGTTCCTTCAACTCTTCTTTTAGATTTTTGTTCTTAGTGATTTGTGATCGTAAATATTTGAATTTCATAAATTGGTTCACACTTTGATTGCATATGCTCTATTGTATCATCTTGGTTGTTAAGAAATATTGAGTGTTTCGAGTTCTTCTACCGAGATGATAATGTTGAGATCGTTGCTTATTAATTCAAATTTGTGGACCATTCCTTGTAAGTATTTTTTGTATTTTTATCCTTTTAATATCGATGATTGAACTGAATTAGACCGATGCTGTCTTATTGTCTAATTCCAATAGTGACTAGTATTATCTTAGTTATTTCATTGCTAATTCTGAATGAAGTTGTGCTGAGTTCTTTGCTCAGAGTAATAATGGTTATATTAATCGCGCTCTCTTCCATAGCAGGTTTGTCACGTCTTTGTCTTATTCTGTTGGACGCCTTTGCAAGATCTATAAAACACTTGAAGGCAGTCTTATTGATCCCGATATCTTTCTCTGATTTTTGGCTTAGGAAGAATGCTGTTACGTCGACGGTTGATCTGCCCTGGCGTAAGCCTTGTTGTTTTTCACTTATTCTTGTATTTGCTAGTTCTCCCACTATCATCTTTGTTAGCAATTTCAGAATCGTGCTTAATAAACAATTTCACAGGGATTTTTTTAAATATGGGTATAGTTATAACTCTTTTCAAATCATATCAACTAATGGAGCACGCAGCATTTAGTTTTAGTACTGCCGATCACTGGAAAACTGTTTGAACACCAATCGAAAAGACTACGGAATACATCCTATGCATTTAGCATTCATTGAATTTTAATAGTGCCTTGATAGGGTGGAAATTTGGTCCTTCATGGCTGCACTGGAAGAAGCTAGAATAGACTCGCGATATATTACTATCATCAAGAATATCTACAAACACGGAACATTCGCATTAAACAGACGAGAATATAAAACAAGAAAGATTTTCTCTTGGCAGAGGAATTAGACAGAGCGACATTATCGGACCCAAGTTGCTCACTTGGTACGGAAAATGTATTTAAAAAGATAGATTAGGAAAATATGAGACTGCATGTGGATGGGATACGATTGAATCACTTGCAGTTAGCAGATAAGATACTACTGATCAGTGCAGACATAGCAGTACTAAAAACCAGGCTACAAGATTTGAACGAACAGTCTAACAAAATTGGTTTCAAAATGAACGTTCGTAAGACCAAAATAATGAGCTACACGCAAAATGGCACCATATAAATTAGAACAGCAAAATATTCTAGCCTTAGTATTAAGTTATCATCAATCGCTGAATTGTCACTGTCAAAACTGTTAACAAGAAATTTTGTATCAAAGCGAAAATCTACGAATTAACTTCCAGCTACAACACACAGCGATTGACCAGGATTGACAGTTGGAGTTGAAACGTGTTCAAACACAGACAAGTATCAGACTACTTAAATATAGGAATACCGGTTAATCCCACTCTAGATATCTCTTTCTCTCTGAATAACTGTAGGGAAGAATTTCTGTACCATTACACTTTGTTCCCCATTTACAATTTTGAAAGACTAATTTATCTATTGTAGGAAAAAATCTGAGGAAAGAAACCCAAATGAACAGACAACATAATAATCAAAGACCTCCTCAATAATCTTTTCAAAATTACTTATTTCTGAATACCTCTACAGTCATGTGACTACTGCTAATATTAATGCAGCCCGATTTTTCTGGATATCATGAAGCTGTATTTCTCTATTTTATGATTAAACACTTCTAAATGCTCTCTAGTCTCCAGTATCCTCTTTATTCCCACATGTACGCATCATCTTCTAATCGGTAATGATTAATGGGCAATCGCTTAGATGTGAGTTTCCACATTCCACTCAACCCGTCCCGGTGCTTACCGGCCATCCCGCTAGGTGCATATTCAACATTTACAAGCAAGCCTATCGGAAGGTGCCTCAAGCGAAGAGCGGTTGTTATGTTCGATTTGCCGGAAGCATCGTTCACGGCATTTAAATGACAACCACCACCGCCTCATCCTCCTCCTCACGCAAACCGATTTTAGAGGGTGCTGAATAATGGATAACCACGTACAACACGTGCCTGAATCTCTATTAGACAGGATGTACTCTCTAATCACTTTGTTGTAGCATCTCAAGAACAATTGCAATTCCATGGATTTAAATTAAAGAAGTTGTTTACGTGTGTGACATATTCTCAGTTAATGAAATTTTCGTGTGATCTAGATCCGGAAATGCTTTCAGTCTAGTACCTGATTTGGAAATATAATTTTTAATATATCCTGAGTGACTGGAATTTCGATACATTTCTTGAACAGGGTTAGAGTAGGGCACATTTTCTTATACGATATGTGGTCCGAAATTATTAGTTTTTAGGTTACTTGAAATTTTTATATTTCAAAGAAAAGGTTTATGTTTCAAGTTTTTTTAAAATAAATAGGTAGCTCGAACGAATACTTTTAGATTTTTAAAATATTGTCGAATTCTGCCCTTATAAATAAATTTTTAAATAAACATTAATAAAGCAAAAGGAATTTTACTAAAAAATATTTTCAGCAACAGTTCAATACTTATTTAATGACTTACATTGTAGGGACCAACTGACTAAACATTTTAGATCTGGCATCATAATCTGTCATTTTAATATCGAAGGCATAAATAGATCAAAATGCCACGTTTTGCAGAAAATCCTGTACGATAAATTGACCTGGTAGCCATACAGGAGACCCGTGCAGAAGATGAAGCACAGCTAGAGACAAGAGGAAAGATATCTGGATACGACCTACTGGGAGCCACAAAGGATAAGGTGTACGGCGGCGGCGTTGCAACGTATGTGCGAAGCGATGTAGTGAACGCTCCCCTTCCTTATGTCTCCACCCAAAATAACATTCATCAAGTGATCACCAGAATTGGAGAAGTGACAGTGGTTAACATCTACAAACCCCCTGCTACTAACTGGACACTCGAAATGATAAAAACCAACCAACACCCAATCGTCTATACGTCCACGAAATGTGAAAATATAGTGCCAACAACAACAATGGAGAGACTTTGGCTGAGGAACAGAGCACATATCTCGTTTTTGACGCCAAAGATCGGAGAACATTTGTCTAAGCAGCATAGACACGGGAGTATAATCCTGATCTGTGTTTTGTCTCGAGGGATGGAAATGATAGACCACTGGCCACCTCGAGGGATGTTATTTTCAGATTTCCCACACAGTCAACACTGCCCAGTGCTAATTAATATAGGCCTATCTATACCGATAATCCGGTCACATCCCCGGCAGAACTGGAACCTCAATATGGCAGACTGGGAAAAATTCTCTTGACGACTGGACTACACTCTGAACTGGATTCGTCCAGATGGCAAAAGCTATGAAAGATTTGTGGGAGCGAGAATCAGTTCTGCGAGGGCAATCCCTAGGGGATACCGCAAGGAATACATATCTGGATAAAACGAGAGATGTGACGAACTATACAAAGAGTTTCTTGAAAATGGAGACCGCGAAATAGATGACGACACACATCGACATAAATACACGACAAAAATGAAGCGAGACTGTTGAATGTCTTGACTTAAAAAAATCAAGTCGACAGGGCTGGTCCCTGCTGCGTAAACTTGGAGCCGCTAAACTTACTAAACGTAGAGAGGATAAGATATAACCTAACAGTGTTGCTTCTCGTATAGTTTTTATATCCAAAGCCCCTCAAGATCGAATACATACAAGTAAAGTTTAAAGAGAACTCAAGGCCCTGAAGAAAACCTGTGCTGTAGAATCTGAATACTCAGGGGACATTATGGATTGGCAAAGTCTCAATTGCTCTGAAAGAAATGAAACTTGGTAATAAGAGTTACTTATACTGAAACCAGGGAAAACAAACGATAGGCCTGAAAACTATCGCCCCATATCCTTACTAAGTGTGGTTTATAAAGACTCGTCAACAGAATCAGCCAAAAGATATTAGACACGATCCCCACTGAACAAGTAGGTTTCCGCCCACATCGCAGCTGCACACATCAAGTGCTGACACTGACAACATTTACAGAGGCTGGATTTCAGAAGAAACTTGCAATAGCTGCCGTATTTATAGAATTAATGGCAGCTTATGACACCATTTGGAGGCAAGTGCTAATATATAAATTGACTCGCATCATTTCCAGTACAAGAATAACCAACCTCATTAACAATTTGATGTTAAATAGAACATTCCAAGTGATTATGAGGAAATACAAGAGCAAAAAGATGAAACTTAATGACGGTCTCCTACAGGGCTCAGTTCTTGCCCCTATACTCTTCAGCCTCTAAATCGCGAACATGTTTGCAACCGAATCACGCAAGTTTGGCTAAGCGGATGACTTGGCAACCGGACACAGGAAGATTGAGATTGCTGAAAATATCATTACCAGAGACCTAGCAAACATCAGCGAAAACTTTAAAAAAATTAGACTCCAATCAATAACTGCAAAAGCAGAGGTATTTGCCTCTCATCTACACAATAAGATGGCAAAGAGACAATTGACTTTGTTCATGGATAAAAAATTAGTCACTCACAACAAACATCCTAAATATCTCAGTGTTACTCTGGACAGGACGCTTACATTTAAATTCAAAGAGCATCTGACAAGAACGGCACCAAAATTAAGAACACGTAATAACATAATACTCTGTATGTATGTTATTTAAAACTGCAACATTTATGTGCTTAACCCAAGCAAAAGTATTTTATAAGTATATTATGAAAATGATATAAAATACAGGGTGTCCCATTTGAAATAACCGAGAAAATCATTGTCGTGAGTTTTGGGTCACCATGTATACAAAACATGACTACTACGAAATTATTGTGGTCTTCAGATATTAACCCTTAGTTGTGGATTCTAAATAATACAGGGTGACGACATCAGGAACATTTTCATATAAAACTGTCTATATCTATAAAAGTGCACTGTGGAGCCTGATAAAACTCTATATTGCCTGAACAGGGAAAAGGAGCAAATTTCAAATTCGAGAAAATATATAATGTTTTCTATTACAAAACATATCTTTGCTATACTGTGCCTCTTTGAGACAATCTGTATATTACGAAATCATGTTAAAACATGGAGCCAGACAAAATCTACAATTTTTATTTAAAACTTTTATCGTATTCCGCAAAACAAAGGAAATGCCAAACTCTGGGGTATCAGTTGATCACCCTGTACATGAAAACAACGATTTCAGGGAACTAGAACCTGGGATCTAATCAAAATTTCGAAAGACTAATATAGGGAAAATTAATAAGTCAGAATTTCTTAACCTTTATACAAGTATAAATATAAAAAGTGATATCTCAGGTTCTATTTTCCCTTTACTTTCAAAAATATACATAATTCAAAAAATGGATATCAATTACTACTCTAACAACAAGACCAATAATGTCGGTGTTACTGAAAACCAGAAAAACTAGCTATACAAGAATAACTGAAAAGCCCCTTAAACTAATAAAAGTTGATAGAAAAACCTTAAGGCAATACCATGACCAGTGGTCTAATTTCAACATGAAAATTAATAATTGATTTTGTACTAGTTGTGTTTTAAAACACCGAACAGTTTACGTAATATATGTTTTTTACAGATACTGTTATTGTTTCTTAAAATGTTAGTTAAATATTTTACTTTATTGCTCTTTGTCGTCCAAAGGGTAGTGTCACACTTTTGGTGTCCAAATCAGGCAAAAAAATATAGCCCCTTACCAACAAGAGTCATATTTCTGTAGCTCAAGACTAAAGCCATAAATATATTAGTCGGCTTAAGGAATTATATCAAAAACGACAACTTTGATTTTATAAAATGGCGCCCAACGTAGGCAACCTTTCTCAACGGATTCTTGCCGTCCCAGTGAAAATGCTGCGATTATGCTGCCGATTGTTACCAATATCATATCATTTGAAGTACTCTATAGGAATTATAGCAACTTGAGGATAAATTTGGGATTCAAGTTTAAAATTAATATATTAAACAGTCACCGACCAAAAATATTTTTTTTATGAATTTTACTCGTACCGAAACATGACGCATACAAACGCAACCTCAATTGGTAAACACAGCGGTCTACTGGCAGTATTTCCGCATATTTTGAGCTGAACTTTCTTCAAAGTTTCAATTCTCAAACACTCCATCATTCAGCAACAATGCCCACAAAGCCCGAGCCCTTAACTTACAGCATCCAAAAGCCGTCGCATTAAAAACTAAAAGGCTAACGATTTCGTCGCGACTCGAGAACCATTCACGCTGAGCTTCGACCCTTTTCTCCGTGGCTCGAGAGCTTTCAAGAGGTAGTCTCTGCCCTTAATATGACTGCAAACTATATCCTTTGCACTCCGTTTTTACGAGCCCTGCCGCTGCCCGAAACCCTTCCTTCATTTACAGATTTCTCGTCTAGGAAATAAAAAACGTATCAACGCCGAGGTGAAAGTATACGGAGGAACGTTTTAAAATGGCCCGATTTAATTCCAGGATTTTTTTAATGAGGTCGTCCGACCCGATTTAATTTCGCACGAAATGTTTTTTCTGAGAGCGAAATCCGAAGAGGGTAGTAAAGACGAGAGTCATTATGGAATCTGAGAAATAAAGGTGAGGAGGGATTTCATTGAAACTCTTGCAGGCGAAAAATAAGTTTATACACGATGCTCTATTGCAAACAATAGAAAAGGATTTACAAGTACAGCCGTGAATACGAATGTTTTTAATACTTGAAACTTACAAAATAATTCTTTGTGCATACAGAAGTGAAACTTAATTGTTGATCTCAGAACATTTCAATCATTCATTTGATGACGATAGCAGATCCAAAGCTATTGAGATCTGAGTTGTGAGATCAACTATTTCAAGACGATGGAAGTCCATGGAAACTTCGTGGTGTACCAGCTTCAGACTAATATTATTCATCTATCTCCCTCTCTCTTTCTTGTACCAGCTCTTTATATCGCTTTCATAATAGGTAATATGGATTTGGGCAAAACTAAATAGATACTAAAATTTTCTTACCATTTTACTATTACTGTATAATGTAAATACATTGATATGCTTATAATTTTGGAACGTTAATGCGTTCCAATAATGATGACACAAATATGTTTTATGATAATTCTGCCATGTCATGGTGGCCATATTACATGAGTAATTATTTGTTATCTAGTTGACTAAAATTAACTAATAAATGGTGTAAAGGTGTTAAAACAATAAACTGTTGAGCAAGTTTACTCCATTTTGGCAATTATTTTTATAGATAGTGATTTATTAACGATATTATTTGGTCTTCAAGGTATTGAAAAAGGTATTTTAATGATTTTTAGGCGTTTAAAAGGTAATTGTCTAATATTTTGATATTTTGCATAGTGCTCAACTGTATGTGGTGAAATTGATTGTTTTTGTTCAGCTTTTTATAACAACGAGTGGCACATTTTATGTGTGTTGATGGTGATTGACATAATTATCTAATAATTCCCTTGGCAAAAAAAATTCCTCCCCTTACATATGTAATGTTCAGCAAGTCTTTTTATTTTTCTTCTTAATTTTCAATGTTTAACATAGTCTTGTATACTGTATCTCTAAAGATATCCATTGCTGGGATTCAAACCATCTTCTGAGATTCTTTAACCATGAATTTTGCCGTCTACCTATTAACCGTTTGCCCTGTATCTTGCTATCGGTGATCAATCTCAGGAGTTCGTAGTTATCACCTCGCACTAGGTTGCCTATATAACTCGTTTTCCTTTGTATCATTCTTAACAGCAATTCATTTTGATTTATCATACGCCTGAATGCTTCTTTATTTTTTACTCTGTGTACCCATTACATGCAAAGTATTCTTTTATATAACTACATTTCGAAGGCGTTCACATTCTTCTCTAGGCTTAAGCAACCGCACAGTAAAACTGAGAAGATATACCATCTGACTGAATGAATTCGAAGTTTCAGGCTAAGATCTGAATTAGTGATAAATATTGTTAATGGTGTGAAAAACTATCTTGGCTGTTCAGTTCTAAATCTTATCTCTATCCTCAGACCGATCAGTCCAAATAATTGAAATAAGACTCCTGCTTATATTTCCTTTCATTGCCAGATTCGCATTGATGTCAGCTTTTTAAAACAATTTGCTTTTATCAATATTTTTATGCAACCCGAATTGCTCATTATGTTGAATAATTAATTTCGAAAAGATTGTTGAGGAGGTCTTGAATTATTTTGTCTATTCATTGGGTTTTCTCTCCTCCAAATTTTTTCCTGTAACAGATAAGTACTTGAAAATTGTATATGTAGAACAAAGTGTAGTAAGGCAATTTCGTAAAACTGCCCGGATTACTGGCTGTCTGTACAGAGATTCTTCCTCACAGTTTTTCTGAGAGAAAGAGATGTCTATAAAATGATCAACCAGTATTTCTGTATATAAGTAATGTATTGTATATTGTGTAATACTTATCTGTGTATGGAGACGTTTCAACTCCGAGTCTGGAGTCGTTGTCAATCGTTTAGTGTTATTTTCGAGGTTTTTTCTAAAAAATTTCGCTTTGATCTTGAATTTGACATTTGTCAAAAAATTTGACACTGACAATTTTCGTTTGGCGATCACTTGACTCTGAGGTTACCGTTTTTTTGTTCTGTTAGCAGTAAATTCTTCCAGTCCAAATGAAGGTCGGCTGAAGGTGCTCCGATTTCAGTGTTGTTTATCATCATACAGCTGGCTTCTTTAATTTTTCTCTTTTTTAAATTTTCTTCTTTCAACAAAATCTTTGTTTTATCCCAGTCTATCCTATGGCTGCCGGTGCTCGTTAATACATGATTGGCCAAATTTGATTTGTCCACATGTCTTCTGGAAATGTTATATTGATGTTCTTTTTTCCTTACTTCTAAAGGTCTTGAAGTTTCACCAAGTAGTGTTTGTGGTTGCGTTTGTAGATATAAATTCAACCCATCTACGAAAACTGAAGTAGGTAAAAAATAAATAAAAAACGTTTTTCATTAATTTTGTTTATTTAACATATTTGGCATGTTTGCGTGTTTTGCGATATGTGTGGATGGGACGTTTGGAATATTTGCGAATACATAAAATATTTGGACGAATATAGCGATACAAAACAAAAATACGCTAACAGCAAGTGAAGTGCCGCCATTATATGCAGAAATATTTTAAGTAAGTTTGACACGAAGTTGATGCTTTGATAGTCGCCGAGAGGAATATCACTTTTTGGTAAAGTAATAAGTGTTGATTTTAGTTTATCAGATGAAACTTGAACGGTTGGGTGGATGCTATTAATATGGATTAAGATTAGATCGGTGATTTGTTGGCCGGGCTGCGGGTGCAGTTCAGCGGGTAGATCGGGGTTATTGCTTCATCCGCTGCTCAGCTCTAAGTCAACCGGTCGGGTTGCAGATGCCATTTCAGGGTTTTATTTTTAGGATCTTGAAATGATGGACTCCGAAGGGGCCTCGTTAAGTGTGGATAATGATGTTGAGCTGAAAAGCTCACCTAGGCGTGACGTTAGAGAAGAGGCGTCAATCCAGTCGTGAACAAATTGAGTTGACGAGCAGGCGTGTAACCGATCTAAAAAAATTACCTATGGGCGATATCGTGCAGAAGTGCCAGTATTGAGGGAACCGTAAAACAGCAGGCGGCATTTATCGACGCCATCACATTGGCGCCTTCTAAGAGGGTCAAGACCCCCGGAACCGGGGCGACAGGTGGTCGATGTTATTGTGTTCACAGGTAACATTCTCTTTTGATTCGGATCAGTTAGATTACAACACTGAGCAGTGGCTCTAGAAAATACTTCAGTTGGGGTGCGATTGACTGCTTCCACACATCAAGTGAAATTGCCTGTTACTGTCTTTATTGCCCTCTTTTTCTAGAGTTGCCACGATTTTTGTGCATGGCAGGCTATCTGCAGAAGGTATATGCTCTAAGCCTCTAAAGGCGAACGTTTGTATGTACCGCGATGGCACGATTCAATATGCTAATGAAACATCAAGACGATGTTGATCGGAACGTTGCTTAGCGTTGTTGGCAGAAACTTATTGGTTTCCAAGGGTGATGCGTTTTGTATCGAAGTATGTTAAATCTTGTCTCAGGTGTGTGTTCATTACGAGTCAGTATGGAGAAGGCGATAGTCTTTTACCTTTTATATTTTGGTGGTTGATGATTTACTAAGTTTGTGTTGGTAAAACCCCTTAAAACGCTGAAGTCGGTGGACACAACTGCACGCGGGATAAGGCGTTTACGAGTAGTGCGTTTAAAGCGTTTCTAGTGTATAAAGGCATTAAGCATATTTTACATGCCGTGGCAATATCTTCAACGCAGGTAATGGAGAGTCGATGAGATGAGAAGCTGCCGAGCTTTGTTTGGGGCCTTAACAATATAAACAACCCCAGCACGCATTTCTCTCCTGCTCATCCGATTTTCTACTGTAGTCGTGCTAGGATGGCCGAGTTGGCGGGTGAGCTAGCTAGTGGCAAACAGATGAGTGGTCTGCAGACTGATAACAATGTTGGGGGCCAAGCAGCTTGAGTTTAACACGGTATTGAGGGTGATGTTAGTGACCATTTAACATATGGCTTAAGTACAAAAGCTAGGTTTTAGGTACACTGGAGATTAATTTTTAGTAGCATGTTACGCTATTAAAGCAGTCAAACAGTCGGTTTATTTCAATTTGCAAATATTGAGATTTGTAGCTCAAAACTTAATTATAACTTAGGATGGTGTAAGTTTTAGCTATAGAAAGAAGTTTTAGCTTAGGGTCAGTAGTTTTACAGAAAACTCCTACACACAAAGAAACAAATTACACCTCTTTATAATAACAGTATAGATTTTTTTTCTAACGTGACACAATTTGTGTAATTAAACCAAAATGAAAACTACTCATTAAAAATTATTTAAAACCATATTAATGATCGCGACATTACTACTAATTACACAGGTATTTATTAATTAATTTTCTCCACTATGTTTTCCCCGTATCCATATTTTCCTGGCGGAACAACTCAAAGACAATAAAACTTTCACAGAGCGGTAATCCCGGCAATTTATTAACTGTTTTCCGCAACCAGCGTCACACATATGGAAATATGGCATCAGCTCTGCTCTTAATTAGGTTAGCGGTTGCTAATTGCAAGCCTAGGAAGAGCTTTTTGTCAAATGGACTTGATGTAAGTTGGTAGTATGCGTGTGTGTTTACGAGGAAACATGATGTACTTTATCAGATTAAATATTCTGGTATTGTTAGGTGAATGGTTGGCAGAGCGGAAGCTTTGAATGCCGTTCATCATGGAATGGATTGAGTTATTTAGTTAGTTTCTGTATAAACAGATGGAATTTTCGTGAATCGAAATTAGGAATTAGATTCAAAGTAATTTCAACTTTGTAATTTCAGTGGGAAGTGATAATTAAGGTGAATTGCATTCGAGTAAATATGGAGATTAGTTTCCAAGTTATTATTAAAATACGGACATTTCTCATGTCATTGAGAAAATATTAAACTACCATTTGGTTCGTTATAAGTATCCTCAGACTTATGTTACCAGTACTTCTTCGTCAACATGTAATCCTTATTCCTTTTCAAGCATCGGATTAGTAATTGAGAGTTTATTTCTATATAAAGGGTGTTTTGTAGAAGGTTCGCGAAACATGGAAGGCAGATAGGTGGGCTCATGTGCTATATTATGTAACCCGTATAACATATAGATAGCTTACGGTTTTTGTTTTTTTTTTCCTTAATTTATTTTATTGTAACTTTTTTATTTTTCACAGTATCTTCACCAAATAAAATTAAATTGAATCTATGATGCTTGTTTGCTCTTCTGCATTCGATATTTGACACAAATATTAGGTTGAAAAAATGATACGAGTACACAAATGGCGAGGTTCCATAAAAAAATGATGATTAAGTTAAACACTTTATCACATTACAAAAAATAATAATAAGCACATCCAGAACTTCGAATGCTTACAAAAACTTCCCTACTTCAACTCCTTTCCAACGATATATCACACTTATTCGAAAATACTCAGTATCATAATACAATTTAAGACTCTAACTTACAAGGTTAGAACTACAAAAAATAAAACATACACCAAATTGCAATAATTTGTTATAAATTTTGTTCAAACCGGCTTTTGCCACTAGGGATGCAATCGAGACACTTTTTTCTGACTCCTACAGTGGTAGTCTCTAGTCGCATCTCATCCCATATTATTTCAAAATCAACATTTATTCTTGCCCTTAACTGCTACTTGGTTTTCATTCTTCTCCCATACAAAAAAAAATCAAAGGGAGTCAGGTCTGGCGACCTTGGAGGCCAGAGTATAGGGCCAGCTCTCTCAATCCACGCGTTTGGGAATGAATTGTCCAGGAGCTCTCTGACAGTTCGCCTATAATGTGCTGGACCGCCATCTTTGTTGGTATGTCTTCCAATAGGACTTCATCTAATAAGATCGATAAATCATTCATTAAACACTCATGTCATTTACGAGATAGAAATACAAACCAAGGAGCAGTTAAGGGAAAGTATCAATGTTGCGTTCCAAAAAATGAGAGATGATCGATCTTATGAGATGAAATCCCATTGGAGGCAGACCAACAATATTCAAAAAAGATGACTGTCCAGAACATTATAGGCGAACTGTCAGAGAGCTCCTGGACAATTCATTCCCATATATATTGCCCTATACTCTGGCCTCCAAGGTCGCCAGACCTGACTCCCTTTGTTTTTTTTGTATGGGAGAAGAATAATAACCAAGGAGCAATTAAGAGCAAGAATAAATGTTGATTTTGAAATAAAATGTGATGAGATGCGACTAGAGACTACCACTGTAGGAGTCAGAAAAAGGTGTCGCGATTGCATCCGTAGGGGTAGAAGTCGATTTGAACAAAATTTATAACAAATATGTTATATTTAAAATATTTACAACTGCTACACTGCGTTACTACAAAAAAGTAACACCGTTGTATTAGTAACGCAGTTACTTTAGACGTATTTTAAAATTATTAAATGTATTATACTACAGTTAAATTACTTCTGGTTTTGTAGAAAAAGCTTCTACAATAAATGGCTTTGGCACCCGGGGAAAAGCAACATCGTTAACGGTTTAAGTT
This sequence comes from Octodonta nipae, assembly GCA_034190945.1. Lineage (NCBI taxonomy): Eukaryota > Metazoa > Arthropoda > Insecta > Coleoptera > Chrysomelidae > Octodonta > Octodonta nipae. The sequence goes on along the minus strand of CM067216.1, from coordinate 55,747,713 downwards.
AAAGCTGTTGAGAAAATTACAAAAATTAACTAAAAAAGAGGTATTCAAAATAATTTTGGGAAATGTGCGACTCCCCCTTGGCCGGGTCCGCTCTTAGCCGTAACAAGAATAATTTACTACAATAAGGTTTATTCCTCATCTGCCAGCTCTGACGACGAGAACCTTGCAAACTTTATGCAACAAACAGTTTCTAATGTAAAATAAAAAGAATTGATTCAAAAGGAATATATCAGACGATTTTTATGTTTTAGTTTAGAATTAATATTTAGCTTTTTGTCATTATTTTAGTGAAGTTAATTTTTATAAGTTTGACTTTGAAAACGCAGTGACTCGAACTATAAAAAATATTTCAATGAATTGAGTATGTTTGTGATTTAATTTAATGGGGGTTTAACAGTAGTACTGTAGTTTAAAAAAGCTTAATTGTATAATTTTATAAATAAAGTTTAAATTTCAAGGAAATTCAGGGTGGTTTAATTTTTTGACCACTTCGTGTATAAATTGCCAAAAATATGGTGTGGTCATTAAAAACATAGCTGCAAATTTCAGTGCGTTATAAATTAAACTATTAACATGCTCTATCAATAAAAGATCAGTAACAAATATATTTTTAATTTTCCATAATTTTTCAACAAATCACAGTTCAAGTTAGGCATTAACAACTATTTTGACCCATTTACCTAACTACAAATCAGTTATAAACTAAACTCAACTAAAACTAAAGTCTGCTGCAACACTCTCCTTTATATTTGATTTGCCTTTCTAGAGTCTTAAATAATTCTTGTACGTTCCATTTCAGTGGCCCAGAATTTTCTTGAAATACCAGTTTCTATTTTCTGTCAAGATAACATTGTAATTAGCTCTACGATTTGTTGAAATTATTGATATGTCAATAATGGTTCTTGTTTCTTGCACCTTTACTCTTCTAATAATTCTTGTTCTTTTCACTTTTCTCATCGAATAGTTCTTGTTCGTTATGCCTTTGTTTTAAATAATTCTTGTTGCCTTTTGTCATCTAACTATCATATTAATTGCCCACTCTTTTTTTTACATTTTATGATTTTATTAATTGTTCTTGATGGATTTTCAATGTATCTTCTGCCTGTCCTGTTTCTTCTGCTTTTGCCTTCACTATTAATAGTGTGGCAGGTTATTATTCCAAATTTCTGACTCAAAATTGTCATGAAATCCTTTCTGTTCGAATTACAATGGTTTTTCAATCAATAAAAGCTTCAAATTTCATATACCACTCAAATTTAAACATAAATTTTAATATCCAGAAACTGATGTTTAATATCAAACTAACTGAATTCAACTCAAACTAAAAATACATAACATTTCTTTGTATCTGTTTTGTCCTTCTAGAAACTTGTCATTGATAGATAGTATACGACGTGTGGCCCACACTTATTAGAGGCTGTTTCAAGGATGAAAAAGACTAAAGTTACTTTACGTGGTGGCGGTTATACCTCGTCTCTCTAAGCACACTTCAAAATGGAACTTTTAAAATTTGTCAAAATCATGAACAAATTATAGACCGACGAGACATAAAGGCCCAACGAAGTAAGGAATTGAGCTTATAGAAATAAAAGAAAAGTTTTATGGTAGGTATGTTCATTCCTTCTTTACTGTTGTGAAAATTACTTGTATGATTATGTATTTTTACTTTGCTATAACAATGTTATTTTCTAAACCCGAGACTCGAACAAGCAATGAGGGGCGGATCCAGACACATGTATCCGGAGGGGGAGGGGGGGTATTTCATGCTTCATGGGGGCGATCCGGTACTAATTTTACCTAAATATAACTTTAAACGCAGATTTCATGGACTATTACATCAAAAATAGCCGTTCTGAGGTTTAAACCCATCGAAGTGACCTTCTCTTAGGCTCTTGGGTTTAAGATTACCTCGTTTTAATGTTAAATTTACCAACTTTGAGTTAGTAAATTTAATATTAAAATGACGTAATCTTAACATTGATGGTATTGGCGAAACAAACAAGTATATTAATGAAGTAATCCAGAATCGGTTAAGACTATCACAGGGAAACATTTTCAATTATAATTATTTAAGCCATTTACCAGGATCCTTCTCGAACGATAGTAAAACATCCTAAAACAATATCTCGAATTCCCACTACCATTATTATTCAGTTTATCCCCCAAGAGAATTTCATAACTGAAAAAAAAATTCTGCTACAATAATAGCAAGCAATTCCTTCAAACATAAAGGGGGTCCTAAATGCCATATCGACATTTGCAGTAACATGTTAATTTAAGGGGAGTTCTCTCAATAGACTTCTAAAAGTTTAGCGGTGTTATCGCTCTTAACAACTAGTTTTATAGTCGACGAAGGGGAATGAAAAATGGATTTGTTTTGTAAAAGGGGGAGCCACAACCGTAAAAAATATCTTATGCCAATTTACTGAGGGTAGATTCGGGAGGTTTATGAAGCGAAAACAGGCGTGGAGAATTCTGAAACCGTATAACAATCTATTCAAAATGCTGAACAATCAATTATTTTTCATGGTTAATAATGAAGATTTGCATGACACATTTTATTAATCCATTATATTTTAGAATATAGGCTTATATTTATGGGTATCTTGGGATTTATCACAAACCACTTATAGAAAAGTCATAGAAAACTAAAAATATTGCATAAACGAAGTAACGTAACTAAGATAATTTATACATTAGTAACCCATTTACAAGTAATTCAAAATTTCTGTTAAAAAACTGGAAAAATTCTTAGAAAAAACTTCTCGTATACAATACAAAAATGTTTTCACACTAGCCAGTTGTGGAATAGTAATTAACGTTTCCTATATAGTGTAAGGCATTAGCATTATTTTAATACCATTTTTGCAAAAAAAATTCACAGGTGTTTGAAGAATGGTTTTTCTTGAAGAAGGTACGCCGCGTAACACAAAAAAAATTTGTTAACAAATGTTTACTTCTTAGTTAATTATACTAGGTGTTTAAAATAGCAAAAACCCTAATTTTGGCAGTTTTTGTGATTTCTCAGCAACAGGATAAAAATTTTAAGTATCAAAGGTAAGTGTGTTGTATGCGCATTTTAGAGCCTACTAAATGAGATGTTGATCGATAGGATTGGTTAATTAATAAATGAGTTATTCGCGAAAAATGTGAAAAAGGCGCAGTTTTCACTCATAACTATAATCTAAAAAAATTTAGAACGATAAAACTGGGCAAAATGTTTCATTTGTCTATCTAAAATAACTGTTCAAAATTTTAACTTCGTGGCTTTGAAGGTTTTCTCACAAATGTAATTTTTAATCTAAAGCTCTTTATTTTAGGTGATGTTAACAACGCTCCCATTCTGCATGAAATTACTTTTTGATAAATCTGAATGGAACATGTTAATTATAAAATCTTTCAGTACAACTCATCAGATATTAATATTCTTTTGGGTTTGTTATATTGTCTGTAAATTTAATTAGAAATTCTGCATTTTGGTATTCGCCAACGCATACATATTAGTAGAGGGGGAATCGGATTTCTCCTCACGGTATAATGAAAATAGCATGTCATCGAATAGACATGACGTTTAAAATGCTTTTTCCAAGCAAATTACGTTATATATGAGGGTAAATCTAATATAAATGGTAGTTTTGCTATTCTGCTTAAAATGCAGTTTCGAGCTAGATTATGTTGTTTGAAGTAGATGTTTGGTTTATGGACCAGCCGGGTACGCGTGTATGCTTGGCTTTGTCCTTAATACCTAATAATGATGTGTGGTCAGTTCAGAGTACAGCCATGACTAAGCAAGAGTTACATTCGCCTGTTATCCAACAGATTATCATAAAGTTTTAAACTAGTAAAAGCGTTAAAGCCTCAGAAATTCTAACTCATTTGAAGGCACAGTTTGGGGATAGTACACTAAATGGATGAAAAAATTTCCGTTGATATATGATTTAACCTCGTAATTGTTTTGCTGACTTTAGATCTTGTTTTGAATCAAAGTTGATCGCAGAAACACAATTAATTTATTCGACATTTATTATAGTCGACACTTTTAAAAAGAAAAAACTTAAGAAAGGAAATAAGGAGTCAGAAAATAGAAAATCAACGTCAACAATATAATTATGGCAATTAATGAATAAATTTGAAAAGTTTATAATGAAAATCATTCCTTTAAATACCATCTATAAAAATGGTATGATGTCATTTTTTTGTAAAATGATTAGAAAAAAGTTATATCAACAAATAGAAATGTAACATTTCAATAAACAAATGAAATTGAAATGAATCAGTTCGAATGCAGTAGTAAATGAGGGGGAGGTGTTTCTCCCACATGTACACTTTATTTAATTCCGAATACCAAAATGCAGGATTTCAATTTACATACAATAAAATAAAACAAAAAGAAAATTAATGTATGAGTGCTGGTACTAAAAGAACTAATAATTAATATTGTATACTTCACCTTAAATCAAAAGCCCTGGAAAAAAATTCAGATTTGCAAGAAAACCGTCTGAGCTGTAAATTCGAAATTCTTACTAGTTAGAAGTGAAAGATTCTGCCAAGTTCAGAATTTCATCGCATCTGATACAATAACTATAAACGATTGAAAATTGCGTATTTTTTACAGTTTTTTCCAAATAACTCAATAACTAATTATGCAATCGACTATATGAACCTACCATTTAGTCGCTATTGAAATTACGTATAAAACAAACTTAGTTTCGACCCTAGAACTTTTCATTCAGTTGCTGAAAAGTTACAAAAACCGCTAAAATTGCGATTTTTGCAACTTTAAACACTCCGTATAATTAGTTAAGGAATAAAAATTTGTTAACAACAGTTTTTATGTGTTATGCTATATACATTCTTCAAGAGAAGCCAATCAAACATCTGTGGAATTTTTTTGCAATTGAAAATACTAACTTCCCTAGAGTAATAGTATTGAACGATTAGAACATGATACCAACAAGATTTTGACCGGGAGCAATATGAAACATTTTTTTTTCTAGAAGAATAACTAAACCTCTAGTTTGGTGGCGTTATGCAGACGATATATTTGGTTCACATTTTTGAATTCTTACATGGCATTATTAAGCGACTTCCATAACAAATAACCAAATTTACAATTCCCATTATAGATTGAAAAGAATAACAAACCTCGCTGTGTAGATATTTTGATTACCAAAACGCAATCAGTATTTGAAATATAAGTTTACAGAGAACCATCTCACCCTAATAGGTAATTTAAATATCACCATTCAATTACAGTATCAATAAATCTCCATATGTTACAGCAAAAACTCTGATATCAATAAATTTAATGAAGGAAAAATAATTTTATGAAATGAGCTTCAAAAAAGGCATTCTCTCTCTCTGGAACAGTTTGTCTGCATCCACTCCTGGATATAGGCCACTCAAGAATTTTCCACTTGCTTCCATTGGCTAATTGGTGCCAATGTTGACCCACTATTGTTGTAATATCGTTTAACCAGCGCTTTAGTGGCCCTCCTCTGCTTCGCTTATATTCTTCTGGTCTCCATTGCACAATTCTGTTCCATCGATTGTTTTCCTGCCGAGCTCCATTTCAGTTCTGCAATTTTACCAATAATATCTTCTACTTTGTTCTGCGTTTTATCTTGTCATTTCTAATACGTTAGTAACTTATAAAGATAGGGTAGAAGGCTAATTGGATGATAGTTAAGTTATCACCTTTTTATGTATTTAGATTACGTGTGTCTCTTGCCATGTACATAGCCAAAATTCATTATTACATAGTTCATGAAGAGTAAAATAGGAGGGAGATACACTAAAATCAATTATATAAAAAACTGCAAAATCAAGAAATTTAATTTCAAGAAATTAATGTTACTAGCGGTTGCCCAGTGGTCCAAATTCTACTAAAATCATTGTCAAAATTTGAAGATAATATACCAATATAAATTTGAATTTTTTTAACATTTTTTTCCACTATTATACACTTTCTGTCTACTTATACAAAATAGCCCACTAGCATTATAATTCAGTCATAAAGTACTTCACAAAGGATAATGATTTCAGTTTTGTTGTCTTATGGTTCCAGTTAATGAAATGTACGAAGCTAAAGCATATTCAATAAGCAAAATCAAATAACGTTCTGTTCCCATGGGCGTATCCAATGGGGGGGGGGGGATTGGGGCGATGGCCCCTACCGAGAGCCTCAAAGTTAGGAAATTTAATATTAAAACGAGGTAATTTTAACTCCAAGAGCCTAGAAGAAGGTCACCTCTATGGATTTAAAACACATAACGACTATTTTTAGTGTAATAGTACAAGAAATATGGGTTTAAAATTATATTATGGTAAATTGAGTACAAGAAGCATGAAGCATGAAATCGCCGCCAGAACCCCGGAAGCACGTGCCTGGAAAATTTTAGCAGTTTGTTCCATTTTTTTATTAATAACACTAAGGGCCGTCAATTAGCAATAAAAAACTCAATAAAATCGGTTGATAAACCGAAGAAAATGGCACCGAACTCTTTTGCATTTGCGTATTTATGTACAGATTTTTAATAAAATACACATCACATCTTTAGGATTTCAATATGTTCATTTTATGAAAAAGTCATCAACCCTGCATTAAGAAGCAGAATTTTTCAGGAATTTTCAAAGAATTTGTGAAACAATCAGAAATACACTAAAGGGAAAGACGTTAATTGAAAAAAAATGAAATTAAAAAAATTGCAGTCCCCACACTATTATATGGATCAGAAACTTGGCCACCAGGAAAACAACAAGACTAGAGGCAACTGGAAACATCAGAAATGAAATTTTTAAGTTCGGTTTACGATTCTACGGGTTAGATTGTATAAGAAATAAAGACTTCACACAAGAACTATTAACTGAATTAACAATATACCATAAGAATAGATGGAAAAAACATATTATGAGAATGTCTCCAGAACGAATACCCCAAAAATGTTTAATTGTAATACAGCAGATCTAGAACAACTTGGTGAATTCGAAACAGTGCCTAATCTTGTAAAATTAGAAGTAGAAGTCTTTTTTGAATATTTTTGTTTCCGACGATCCGTAAATTAAAGCAGCCTTATTTAGTTTGCATTTTTAACGATTCAAATGGAATCTTGTAATATTAATTTCCTGATCAAACATTTACCTAGTCAGAATAATATTTAAACTCTGTTTAACAAGGTAACGTCGGGACTGGTCCTTCCGCATATAATTGTAATTAAAACTTGTACCGAAATTTTTTTCTCTTCAGTTTCTTTTTCGCAACTAGTTAACAAATTTTGAACCGAGCACACCGTAGTTATCGAGCGTTTTCGGTTGAGCGGGTGCAGGAGAAACGCAGGGGGCACAGAACGCAAATACACAACTACTAACGAACATACCGATGAATAATTAATTGTATCGCTTTGTGTTTTGATGCATAATTTGGGAAAATTCCCAATTAATTTTCGACTCTAACGATACGAAACAATAGCCGTTTGTGCGTTTTATTGAATAACGTTTCATTTGGGTACAGCGAATCGAATTCAATCGGGATGTAATCATTTATATTATATTTAAAATAATATTTGATTTTAAATGAATTTGCCATTGAGACTGGAAAGTAAATGTTGGGTCTGTATTATACAAATATATTGCGAATTTTAAATGTTCGTTATTGGATGAAATATGACGGTAAATTGAATTAGGATATAATGTTGAAACAACGGGTCTATGTAAACGTTATTTTTTCATAATTTACTATACGATATATTAAGATACCGGACATTTTGAAATTTAGATCGTATTTATAAATATTTATGAATATAGTAGACTGCAGTGGGAATTTTATGAAAAATTACTGAAATAACTAAAGGAAAAAGGTTTTACAATTACAGCTATTAAATGTTTCAGATTTTTTTATGCGAAAATACTCGACATATAAGTTTCGCCGTTTTACGGCTTTATCAAGAATGTGAGATAGCTACTAAAATTAAATGTGAAAATTGTTACAAGTACTTCCGAAGGATGTTTATATAAATTTATACAAATAACATAAATATAACAGATTAATATTTATGTTAAAAAATAATAGAGTGACAATTATAGGGGTGTAACGTGCCTAAATTTCAAATTAAAAGTGGTGTAAATTACCTACCTTTTTTACATAATTGGAGGAATTTCCATTGTTAATAAATTCAGAATGTAAATGTTTATCGATTACAGAGGTGTTGTTAAAATTAAGCTGGTTAATAGTTGTATGAAGTGGGATAGTTGTTTGGCATTTTTGTATTTTCACTTGTTTAACTAAATTCAAGTTTTTGCCTTTATTTTCCTGATGATTTTTAACCGACTTCCCCAAAGGAGGAGGTTACTTCCCCAAAGGAGGAGGTTATCAATTCGTCGCGTATTTTCTTTTGTTTTTTTTTGTATGGATGTTACCTGATTTCTTCTTCTGTGGTGAACCGTTTTGAATGAATGTGGTCTTGTTTAATAGCGTACATATCCGGATTGGTGAAACTTCAAATTTTGGAATAGAATTCTATTGGTAAAGTGATGAAATTTGTGAATGAACAAATGCGTGCATGGAAATCGACCAATATCCCTAACATATTGGTCGATTTTTCGAAAACTACTTATGGAGGTGTATAGTTTTTTAACATTTAATCTATTAAGGAAGGTGATCTCATATACTTTTCTGCGACGTACAACTTGCAGTGTTCAGAAAATCGCCGAAAATTCCAAAATTCTTATAAAAAATTTCATCGAAATGACATTTCCTCATAAATATTTTAATTCCAAAGTAATAGTGCAGTAATTTTAGGCAATGGAAGTTTTAATTGCGAATTTGAAAATTTTCTGTGTACATCTCAAGCATATAGGTAGTAAAGCATAGTATTTTCGCCTCCTAAAATCAATGAGTACCAAGCTCGTTTTGTTTGTATACCAGGCAAATATAAATTAAATGCAAATTTTTCCATTTTGCGAAGATGATGCTTTTGGTTGTCACATTCTCCCGGCCAAATAGAAAATTCAGTGACAACACATGTCAAACTCTAAACTGCTATTTGGTGCGTTTATACACAAGGTGTTTTGTTATAGCAAACAAAATCACAAAGTAAAGTGATAGAATGAGTTGCATTTATATGCTGATTGAACTGGACTCTTACGAAAGCATAATGATTTATAAAAATAATAAACTATTGAATTCAGATAAGTGTCCTATTCCATATAGTTCATAGTATAGTTTACTTTCTAAGAATCCATAAAATAAGTATTAAAAATGTCATTACTTAATAATGTAGCGTAAAAGTAGGTAGGTATTTAAGGATTATCCTAATTTACATATTTGCATTATTATATATTATTATATAAAATTTGCCTTATCTTTGGAATATGTTATTTAGAATTCAGGTACTTGGGATTTACCCCTTGTACTAATTACTTAAGTAATAGTTTAGTGGTAGGTATAAATTAGAGAAAATTGTAATTTCGATTTAGTTTGGGTTTACTCCTTGAAGATAACAACTTAGAGTTGTTGAAACGGCGTTGAGTGTTTAAAATAAAGGTTTGGTGTTAGGGTGTAAAACTGTGTTTTTACATATGGTTTGTAACATCTCTATTGTTCCACCTCAAACAAAAAGGCATCACAGAGCAGCATATAGATGCCTGAAGATCTGAAACGCTTACAAAACCTTTTAATACCGAAAATGTTTTTAATCCATTCACTTTATTGTTATCAGTTTAATTAATAGATATATAAACATCATGTCCATTTTACGCCGTCACAATAAATTGCAAAACCTCACACTGACCATAAACTGTTTCCGCCTTACCACATTACGTCGCGAATGTGACATAAATCAAACTCAGCGTTCCATACTTCACCAACGGCTGGAAGAGACTCCATAAAATGTTCGCCTACCTCCTCCAACAAAACATTCTACAGCTATTATTTTTATTTTTTTTTCTTATGGGTAGAGGTTTCTTTTCGAGTTTCATTCTCTATAATAAAGCGTTTTTCCAGAATGGAGATGGTGAACGTTGAATAGCGAAGAATGTTGAATGAAGAAGGAGAAAGGAACCTCTAGAGCGGCACGAGCGTTTCTCGATTATGGCATTTAGTCCAGGACAATGGAGGGATTATAATGTTTTTCGCTGTACTATATAAATGTTAAAAGGCAGTAAGTACATAGTGAATACTATTAATCAAATTTTCTCATTGCAAATACTTAGAGCAGAACTATGTTACTTCTTTCAAATATACATAATTAGCTACTGATAATATATTATCTAGTAACAATAAGAAAAAAAATTCCATGTATTACTTGGATGGATTGTTATCGATTTAAGCATGGATAGATAAGGGAAAAGGTAATAATTCTTAGAAGATCTTATAATAACATACTTGTTAAAATGGAAACCACTATAGAAAACTATTGGATTTGATTAACCATATGGTTGATAACAGCAGGAAAAGTAATCAAAATAATTATAAAATTGTTGAACGTGTTGAGATATGTTTTCTTAAACATGGAAGTAAAGGACAAGGTTTACATAGTATACAAGTACAAAGTTTAGAGTTTTTTTCATAAATCACAATTTGTATTCACCTAATAACAGAATACATTTTTAAGCCAATTTCCAGAAAAGAGGGAATTGCTAATCCAACTTCATTTTTTGTATGCATGTTAGCTGAAACCTTCGCTGGTTATGATCTGATTTTAACGATTATTTTTTGTCGTTGTACTATACGTTAAGGGTGGTACCGTCCAAATTTAAGGAAAGAACTCCCCTAAGGAGATGAAAGAACAGTTAACTTGATGGTTCGTCAAACTCGCATTTGGTATTTTGATGAAGAATGAGTAATCTCTGCCCACAGCAAATTTCAAATGCTTTGATTTTCTACGACAGGAATGGTGAAGATGGAACCATCGAAACGAATGAATGGCAGTGGTGGCAACTCCGATTTCAGTAATAGTATGGAATCAACATAGGGCAGCAACTGTGCCGGCTATCACATCCTGATTCAATCTGTAGTAATACTGTGATAGCGAAAACAACCGGAAACTACTGTATTATTCTTGCTAAGAAACTTATTATGCCAATATGAATTAAATACCAGTTCTTGAGCGGTCAGGGGATGCTATAAATCCCCGGAAGAATAATTTAAAATATATTGAAATTTATTAACAAGCAAATAAAAATTGTTACTTGGAACAGTCGATGGCTGTTTAAATCAGGAAAACTGGCCATGGCATGCCACGAAATGGACATATTCGAGTTGAATATTCTAAGTATAAGATAAGTGAGGTGACCAATATCATATTTTGGCAATAGCGCTAAATATTATTACATGACGTTAGAGTCTTGTTCAATAACGATGTCCTTTGTTACATTTATCAGGAACACCTGTTAAGGTATATATTTTACAGATATACCTATGCCACTACAGCAGATAAGTCTATTCAGGAGTTAGAAAACTGTTTCAGTGTTAGTTCACTGAAACTTGAACTGTTGCAGTCGGTATGTATACAAACGACAATCTGTTATAGAAAATAACATCTACAAGCTGTACTGGGACCGCACGATACTGACCGATCGGATTGTTGCTCACAATAGACTAGATATAGTTTTAGTAGATAAAATCTCTATGAAAACAACCTTAATTGACATAGCAATCCCAAACAAAAATAATATAAATATTAATCAGGCTGGAAAAATAGCCAAATACAGGGATTTGGAATTACAAATAAAGACACAGTGGGACATGAATAACACACGAACTGTACCAATTTTTATGTCAACAACAGGAGTAGTCCCAAAACTTCTACTAAATAATTTAAAATACCTCGGGCTGGACGAACATCTTTACCAACTAATGCAAAAAGCCGTTGTTAGGAACAGCTCGGACGGTCAGAAAATTCAGGGGAAGCTGCCACGACTCCAACCACGGGTCTGATAACCTGGCTCCCACAGAGCTAAACCCTTTTGATATCTAGGATATCTGGGGTTAATAATTTTCCCCTAAAGGCAAGTTATGTGTGCCTTATAGGGAGTGTGTGCCACACACTGTATAGTCCAGTCGGGGATATTGGGTCATTGGGAGATTAGAGTCCCAAAAACCTTAATCCAACAAATAAAGTGGATGATGAAAGACATTCTAAAGAAAATGGTTCAAACTCTACTGCTTAAGACTAAGAATCAAGTAAAATTCAGAAGTTTGAACAAAGTGATAAGGCGAGATATAAAAAGGACAAAAAAAAATGGGTGAGCATGATTCATTGAACTAACATCTAAAAGTAAAACAATTTACTTTTAATAAAAAACGTGTAACTTCATAAGTCATTGTAGAGGGCAAACTTACGACAAACACAGTAAAATATAACAATGTGAGAGACATATATAAAAAGTCTATTCGATGTTACAGAAAATGTTGTTTTCTCCCTGAAGAAGCGAGCAGGAACATGTAATTATACTTCTAATATCCTATAAAAATCTTGAGCCTGATGAAATATATCTAGAAATCTTGAAGCTGATCAATTTAAAAATATCTAAATAGAATTACGATACAGGAAGCTTTCCACAAGACTCGTTCGAATCCATTCCTGTTTTCCGAAAAACTAAACCCTCAAAAATGTAACGACTTTAGACTCTGTTTAGTATTAAGTCTCGCCCTTAAAATACTATTAAAAACTTAGATAATTGTCCATAAGAGAATCTTTAAAAGTGTGAGGGCAGCGTAAGCAATGATCAATTTTGCCTTGACAAAAATGCTATGACTAAAGAAAGGACATCTTCGCATGATTCATTGATCTAGATAAATATTTTCACATCATTAACTATGCAAATTCATATAATACTAAACACTGGATTGGATGATGAAAATCTGTATTGGCATAGTCGGCGAGAATTAAAATTCAAAACACCCTTTCTGCAAAAATATACATATTTATATAGAGGAATTCGACAGGGATGTGTGTTGTCTCCATAATTGTTTAACCTGCACTCTGAAGCGATACTCAATAAAGTATGTGAAAATGTAGAAGATGGTACAAATAACAATGGCGGTTTGATATCCAGTATAAGATACACAGCCACCATCATCATCTGATTCTGATTTAAGTCCCCATCGTCTCATTGATAAACTGAACAAAACAATTATTGAGTTTGCCTTGAAAATAAACATGACCAAAAATAAAATAATGAGAATTTCAAGATCCCAAAACATTCCTTTGCCCAGAACATTTTGGAAAAGAATAAACATCAAAACTCACAATTCGAGTCGATACTTTTCTCCAATTTGTAGAACTGCGCAGACGTCGGTGCAGACAAAGTTCATCTTTGATCTTTGACAATTTGAGCAAACTTCGCTCTTTGTTTTGAGAACTACTTTTTGAACCAACAAGATAAATTAATATGAAATTAGCTCTTTCTCTTGATCTCTTGTTTTTTGCCTTTCCAAAAAGGATCGGTTACCACCAGCGAAATTTGACCTTTTAGGCTCTCATTAGTTTGGCGAAGTGGCCAAAGAGCTAATTTGATATTAATTTCTTTGCACATATCATCCAGTGGATTAATGCTGGACTAGTTTAATATAATCCAATACTATTGGACTATTGGATTAATAACAAACTAGACCCCTACCAAAAAAAAACTCCGCTATTAAAGTGCTATGTCTGGTTTGTTCTATCGTATGGAGTAGATTTATGAGCAATTACAACCTATAGTAAGAATCAAAATTCAGTGTTTGATATGTGAACCTATTGGAAATTCTCAAAATTGCCTGATCGAGTAACCAACCATGAATAAAGATAGAGAGTTATTGCATACAACAAAATCTGTAAAATATCGTATCTGTATCATATTCTGAAACATAATAAATACCATCAAACTCAATTAGTTGTTTACGAAAAATTGAAGAAAGAAGAGCCATTGGTAGAAAGAAACTTTCATGGATAAGAAATATTCGTCATTGGGCAGGTCTAATTTATGAAGAATTAATATGAGTAGCAAACAACAGAAAGCAATATGCTGAAGTAAGGCTAACCTTCATTAAATGAAGAAACCACTATAAGAAGAAGTTATATAATCGTTGTTAGGGACGGTGTCAGTATTGGTCAGACGGGTGGAGATTACGATTAACAAAGTACTACCACAACCAACCCACACATACTAAATGGAATGTCATGTAGTTGAAGATAACCATAACTTTAATGGTAATATGGAAATTTTACATTTATTACATCGAAACATGTGTCAGTTAATAGAACAAATCAGAGGAAATCTCGAAGTGTCTATTCGTTTTTGTGTTTAGTACAAATCACAATTTCTTCCAGATTATTTATGTTTTATATTTCTTTGTTACTCCCCTATATAATCGGCCAAGAATGGCGTGGGTCTGGTTTGATTCTTTTACATTAATAAGTCAGATTAACACAGTTCTATTTAGAATATATTAGAAGTCTAGATGGCGCATTTAAATAATTTCCAAAATACCACTTTACCCTGAATTCACCGTACTAGAAAACCGCCATACATTTTACCAACGCCTTTCTCTTGAGAAAACTGCCAGAAACTTAAAGAACGACGCTTGAGAGAGACCTGTTGCGTTTGATTTGCGCTTCGGAGTTTTGCTCTTGGCTTTTAGGCATTTTTTATACTTCTCGTACTTTTTGGCGTGAGAAGAGATTAGCTTTGGAACGGAAACGTTCCAAGGGGATTGATGTCGATTATGTTATCAATGTTTTTGTGGTTTCTCTCTGTATTCCCGGTTCGGGGCCGAAGTTTTGTCGATGAACGGACTTTTCTAACAGTCAAATGATATTCAATCCTTTGATATGCATGCCTCAATAGAAAAACAAAACAGGAAGTTTATTTGTGTTAATTCGTTTTATTTTCTTGTGAAACAATATTTGTTCAACGTACTTTATTTTAACATAGAAGGCTGTTACAAAAAATATTACTTTTGAAAACAAAATGCAGTGATTATTAAACTGTCGGTAATGAGTTATGCTTTATTCCATCAAGATGACATCATAGCAGTTGAAACGACCTTGCTCAAGATGACAATATTTCTCAGAGATAAGAACTTGGTGCGTTGTATATTTTTGCACGAAATAACAGTTTAAAGAAAACGTGCCATTCACTTTCTAAATCGGGAATCATGCTGTGCCTAAAAAAATAAATTCGAAAAGTAACCAGTCAAAATAGATATTATATCTTTACTAAGCAAAACATCATACCTTTTTTTGCATAGGTCTCCTTATCGGTCATTTATGTATTTTAAACAAATGCTTGAATATTTGGACGAAGTTTGTCTGTGTTAAAAAAATTGGAAATTGAAGAAAAAACAGCAACAGCAAACCCCAATTTCTATATATCTACAACGACAAAACTAATAGCGTTAGTTATAGTGTCAAAATAATACTAATTTAAAGAATTTCTTTTTAAAAATTTTTCATTGAAAGAAGCAATTATCGTAAGAGATATAATCTAGTAATCATAGAGGTACACACAGAATGATCTCCTAAGTTAGAGTCTTCGGTGGTTAGTATTTAATCAAACTATTAAAAATCCTTATATCTCATTGAAACATTTCTGTGGGAGATAAATATTTGTTATAAAAGAAAAACATTATGAGTAAATAATAAATGGTAGTTTTCTGAATGATATTTGGAAATAACACCACAAGTCACAAAAAATTGCTGTATATTCCAAATGTTTCGGGGTCTAGGTTAGACCCCGTTGTCAATGGTTAAGAAAAGAAATAGAAAAGACACAATTCTAGAATGTAAAATTAAAATGTTTGACAATATCTATTATTTAATTTCTGTCTTACTAGGAGAATTTTAATTCAGTTATATTACACAAAGAAGAAAACAACACCAAAAAAAAAACTAAAAGAGTTTGCTTTAATTATGATAAATGAAAACGATAGTATCGCTATTACCTCCGTGGATTTCAGTCGTTCCTGGTTGCCGATGATTAAGGAAGAAATTGCTAATGTCCTTGTGAACAACCCAATAAGAGGTTTTCGTTAGGTTTTCCTTTATGCTTTTAATGAGATCACTGAATCAACAAAATTTTATGATTATATGGTTCTTGGGAGTTCCTGTGCTACCCTGTATATTACAAATAATATTCTCTTAGTTACGTCAGAAATCAAATAATAGATATTGACAAACCCTTTTTTATTCATAGTTTCTTAACCATTCACAACGGGGTCTGACCTAGTCCCCGAAAAGTTTGGAATATACAGCAATTTTTCGTGACTTGTGGTGTTATTTTCCAAGAAGTACATTAACATTAATAAATGGTAGGACTTTTAGAAATTTTACACCCGTTTCAGGGAGCACAAAATAAATTACGCAACACAGGTTCATAAATCTAGTTATGCACGTCATTAAATCAAAGACAACCATAACTTTAATGATAATCTAGAAATTTTACATTTAGAGTATACTTGCAGTAACATCAATTTATTTTTTCCCTGGGGATAAGTGAAACACAAACTACATACTGAACAATCAACGACAGCTGAAAATATGAAAATGTTAATAAGCAATGGTTTCGCAACTATCACCCAAGAAAGCTTCATGAGAGTTCGGAATTCTTTTTGCCGAAGAATTCATAATTGTGTACAAAAAGAAAATCACCATTTAGAACATTTACTTTTTTGAAGTTATGTTGCTATGTATTATTTACTTACTGAACCATTTTGTTATTAGCGAGGTTATTGGTAACTCTTGGACATTTATTTGACTGTTTCATAAAGGTTTGTAGTGAAGTCTATGTTTGTTTTCGATGGCCAGCTTTACTTAAGGATTAAAAGGAAAGTATTTGAAATCTCACATTAGATGGCATTGAGATTAAACTCCACGGCATTCTAAGATCAAAATTATTTTATGAAAATTAAGAAATCAAACAAAAACCTGGAATCATTTGGAGTTCTTGGTTTCTGAAGAAACTGTTAGAAAAGGATACACATAACCTTTTATAGAACGAAGAGAAATTAAATGAGTTATCATATACCGTGAAATGAAATTGGGGGTTCCATTTAAAAATGAAATTTATCCATGGTTAAATGGTCAAAATCGGAGTGATGATATCTGGCACAATAAAAAGAGTTCATCATTGCCATTTTGGCTCTTGGGAGTATGGCAGGTGGTCAATAGTTTCTTCCAATTAAAGCATTCTATGATATCAGACAAGTCTAATATTCACCTTTTTCTAGGTGTTAATTAATTATGACAAAATATTACCCCAAAATGGTGAATCTTAGGTAACAAGTATGATGAATAAAATCTTAGAAAAATTGACAAAGTAATCCAAATATGTAGTAGTAGTAGTATATCCACAATCTTCCGTCCACTCACTATTGGCCTACCCTGTATAATAAATGCTAAGTAACTCGCAGAGAATGTCGTGATTTAACCGTTTCCGTAAACGAATGTATTATAGCAACAAATTCAGTCTTGGATGAAGGTTCATCTGACACAATTTATACTAAGAAATATAATTCTACAGGGTGTCTAGATGAAACCCTACAGTAACTTGATCCAATATTGTATATCGAAATATGTGGCCTTAAGGTAATAATTCAACTCATATCCACTAAATATAGGATTTTTGAAATGTACACAATTATCTTCATTCAACCGTATTAATACTATAGAGTTGCACCAATATACATAAAATTGGGCTCATTTTTTGTTGAATAAGTTTTTTTCTAAACAAGGATTCAAATCTACAATCAAATTCGCTGGATATTTGCAACAGTTAGAACATGCCTATTCATTGTTCATTGAATATTTAAATATCTACTCGTATATGCTTTAATTTACATATTCTAACCCTTTCCAAACCAAAATTTGCCCCACCTCTCGTGAAACCACGTCTCTATTTGCTCTGTTTTTTTTATCGCACGTGCACAGCAACATCTTGATTATCCAACGCGCCGGCTGTTAATAAAAATTTAAAAAGAATAATTACGACGACAAAGGGTCTCACGGAGCGTGCGATCTTGATAAACCCATGCTTTTAAAGAACACACCGTACGCCCTTCGCTCTCTACGGCTTTGCCATCCTATCTGTGCCTTTGCTGTTCACTCTGCTGATCAAAGATAGGATTGTCTGGCTTGATATGCTGGCTCTTACCATAGTTTCGCCAACAATTGATATATATCAGCTTACCGACAGCTCTTTGGAGATACTTTTCGGAGGAAAATTAATGTCACAGGGTTATATTCATGTAACATTAATTTATCTTATGCATTTAAAATTATGTCGAAAGTTTAAAATATTTCTGAACTAATGAATTAAAAGAATTTCAAGTTTATACTACTTTGAATATTATTTTCTTTCTTTTCTCAACAATTTTTTGTAAACTACACCTCTATATAGAATTTGGAGGTCAATTTTTACTTATTGTTAACTGTGTTATAAATAAATAAATATATATATATACTAGCTTTTTAAATTATACCTAAAATTATTGAATAGGTAATTGCATAAAGAAAATAAAGAAAACAAATAATAAAAGGATACAATAAAGTAAAAATAACAATTATAGAATAAAAACAGTAAAAATTAAATTGTAAAAGTAAAAAATAAAAACTTGAAGCTTATATACAATTATATGTAAAACTCCTACAAATTTTCCACTGCAGCTTTTCGAAGTTGACTAAGAGTACACGCGAAAATATCACTTGGAGAGCATAGTACATTAAAATTATAGCACGCTTTGTATATTGGTGAACTCACCAGTATTTTGGTTTTAGCTCTACTAGATTTGAAGGTACTCATAGCTCTAGTAAAGCGACTAGGTAAATTAAAATAGACCATACTCAAGATAGCAGAACAGTCGATCTGTCCATGAATAACTTTATACAGTAACGCCAGCAACGCGATTCTTTTCCTATGTTCCACCTGTGTCATACTCGTCCTCGTACATAAATCATTCGTACTAAATCCTCTTATTGGATAAGAGCCATCCACTTTAAAAATGTGAAATTTTTGAAATCTGCCTTGGACTCTCTTCTTAGATAGCTTCTGTTTTTCGTAGATTAGATTGCAGACCACACTCGCATACTCTAATTTAGATCGTTTGTACGCCTAATACAGTATTTTTGAGTCATTGATGTTTGTGAATTGTCTACAGTTGCGAATTAAGAAACCGTATGACTTCGTGGCTTCCGAAACCTTGATTCAAAGACAAAGTTGAGTCGAACACTACTCCAAGGTCCTTGACTGTATTGCACATTTCTATGTTATAACTGCATATTCGATAGTTGAATTCGATTGCCTTGTAAATCGAATAACTCTGCAGTTCTGTACATTGAGGGCAAGATAATTACTAGTGCACCATTTTTCATTAAAACAAAGTTGGTTCTGCAGCTCTTCACAGTCAACAACGCTGTTCACTGACGAGTATATCTTCAAATCATCTGCGATTCAAAGACGTCTACAATCCAGCAAATCACATAAACAATAAAAGTCCAAGAATAGAGCCTTGTGGTACCCCAGATGTTGCAGTAAATTCATCAAACTTATGACCATTGAATGCTACGTACTGGATTCTATGAGAAAGATATGATCTTATAAGTTGAACAGTGTCCTTCGCGAAGCCAATATTATATAGTCTCTTAAGCAATAGTTCATGGTCTACTCTGTCAAAGGTTTTGGAGAAATCGGTATAGATGACGTCGACTTGACCATTGGTGTCCAACACTTTCTCTAAATACTGGGCAATTACCACTAAATTCGTAACAGTTGACCTTTTGTTAACAAAACCATGCTGATAGGGCGAAATAGTTGCTTAAATAGTATATATATATATATATATATATATATATATATATATATATATATACATATGTATTAGATGTTTTCCGGGAATTCATCCGCGTAGTTGATAACTGATCCCTGCTGGGATCGATGGTATAATGACGACGTTACGGCAGAGTCACATCTGCCCTCTTCAGGTCGGTTTGTATAATTCTCGTAGCCTTCTGCTTTCGCTTCTAGTTACTCGAATACTGATATTTTCAGGAGCGCGCACAATGTAATATAGTCGCGGCTCGGCGCCTATTGGTTGGCACCGTGAACGGCTGCGTGTGATTGGCCCTGGGCGCTCAGTGGGAGCGCCTCCCGCCTGCTGATTTGTTATTTCCGGTTGAGTTGTTATTGGACGGGTCCGGGCCGGTACGATGTTTAATAGAATTTTCCAATTTTTCGATAAGTTCTGGATTTCATTGGGTGCGTTTAGACTGTGAGGCCTCTTCGCTATTTCAATTGCCTCTCTTACGAGTCTTGATTTCGGGTGTTCTATATTTGCCAGTACTCTGGTGTTCTCAAAGTCTAGCTTGAATTATTCTGTTAGTTTGCCCCACATAGGTTTTATGACAGTCTGCACATGGAATCTCGTACACTCCCTGTTGTTCTAAAGAGATCCTCGTCTTCGGAGTCCTCAACACCGTGCTTATTTTTCTGTCTGTATTGAAAATAGTATTGATATTGTGTCTCCGTAGAATTCTTGCAATACTGTCCGTGGTACCCTTGACATACGGTAAATAAGCCTTGGTTATTGGTGTCTCATGCTCCTCGTCTGTTCGTCTCGGTTTTGACTTTAGGGCTCTTTGAATATTTCGGTCTGTAAATCCGTTTTGTCTCAGAGCTGTTTTTAAACTGTCCATTTCCCGTTTGATATTGTCCTGGTCAGCTAGTGATCTGGTTACTAAAGTTTTGACGACGGCTTGTAGTTGGGCTGGGTGGTGAAGAGAATTAGCATGAAGGTATCGGTTGGTGTGAGTTGCTTTCCTATATACTGTATGGCCAAGGGTTCCATCTTCCTTCCTATTTATGAGAACATCAAGGAATGGCAGTTGATTATTGGCTTCAACCTCCATGGTGAATTTTATTTTGTGATGGATGCCATTAAGGTGGTCTAAAAATCTGTTGAGGTGTTCCCTCCCATGAGGCCAAATTACAAAAGTATCATCCACATATCGCAACCATAAACTGGGTTTAAGAGTTGCTGTTCTTAGTGCCAGCTCCTCAAAGTTCTCCATAAAAAGGTTCGCTATAACTGGTGAGAGTGGCGATCCCATTGGAGCTCCTTCCACTTGTTTGTATCGTCGGTTCTCGTAAACAAAATAGGTGTTCATCAGGCAGTGCCTTGTTAAGTCTACAAGGTGTTGAGGCTTCGTCGATAGGGATGTTGGTGAAAAGGGACACTACGTCAAAACTGACCAGAAGACACTCAGGTTGTAAAACCGTTTTTCTAAGTATTTCGATGAAATGTGTCGAATTTTTGACATATGAGTCTGCCCCCTCTGGTTGAAGTTGTTGGGCTAGGTATTTGGCTAGCTGTTGTGTTGGGGATCCAATTGAACTTACTATTGGCCTCAAAGGTGCACCTTCTTTATGTACTTTTGGCAACCCATAGAATTTCGGACATCTCGATGACTTTTCACGCGGAATGAGTTGCAGTTGGAGATTTTTGTCGATCCTACTTGCTTGGATTTTGGCCTTAGTTGTTTTCTCCAGATAAGTTGTTGGGTCGGTAGTAATTTGTTTATATGCTGGATCTTGTAGCAATGTTTGAATTTTGTTTGAATAATCCGCTGTATCTAAAATTACAGTCGCATTTCCTTTATCCGCAGGTAGAATGACAATGTTCTTGTTGAGGCGAAGTTGTTTCAAGGCCTCATTTTCTTCTATAGATAGGTTCCTTTTGGGTGGTTTAGACTTTCTTAGAACATGTGACACATTTTGTCTAATTATTTTAACGGTGTTCGCATCTAATTTTGAAACTGCTGTTTCCACGCCACATATTATGCTCTCTGTTGGTATGTGAGAGGGAGCAATAGCGTAATTGAATCCCTTAGCCAACACGCGAATCGAGGTAGAGTTCAATTGGACCGAAGATAAGTTATAAACGGTTCTATTCGTTTCCAATTGCCTTGAGGTTAGACTGTGACCGTTATTTTCCGAGAAAAAATTCGTTTTTGGGCTTCTGTTGGAGCTTCAATTTGTTTAATTTTGTCTGTTGTCAACGAATGCAGAGTTGACAACATTGCATTGCTTGGGGAAGAATTTGAGTCTTGGCTGAGGCACTGAAGTAAGGTCAGGATTGCAGTCCTTTGGAGGTTTTACCATCCTCGTTTTGACAGCTTGGAAAGTGATGAGTGCCGCTATGATCATGAGAGCAGCTATGGTTGTATAGGTAAACCAAGAGATATTTTTGGTTACAAACGGCTGGTTTATGAGACCGTCGAGGTCTCTGGAATATTGTTCCAATTTGTGATTTGTTACGTCTAATTCTTCTACATTAAGTGTGTTCAGCTTTAGGGGCTGAAGTTCAGGAATTATAATTTTTTCTGGCACTGCATCGCAACAGTTGAATGGCACTGTTACGGGTTGAAATGTTTCTAGAACATTGGTTTGTTTACCAGATTCGGCTTGAACTTTTGTAATCCCTATAAACGCACTACACTCTGATTGAAGAGTCAATATGGAGTTGAGGGAGATTGTAAGAGTTTTTGGGTTTGTTTGAGCGCAATTCACTGTAACACTTATGGGTTCAGAAGTAATTATGAGCCATGTATTGGGTTCTAGTTTTTGAACGTTGCATCCTTGAGTGAATATTAGTGAGCTTTTACAGTTGTCGGGTACCTTCTGGAAATTCTTTAGAATTTGAGCTTCACATAACGCGTTTGTATCAATAGGATATGCGTAAAGTTCAGAACACAGTTTCTTACGAGTGGCTAACGGTTTACACGCACTTAAGTCTTTGATCGGAATAAACATTAAAGAATCATCATTCTTTGCAAGATATTTTTGAGTGATAGCATATGATATAAACCTGTTCTTTCATCGTATATAGGGATAGGATATAAATGAAAGACTGTGTAAGGATGTTGTTCGACTAAAGGGATTCTTAACACAAATATAAGATCGGTATATGTTTGAAATGCCTCTAGTTCAATGATTTCTAGATATTGTGCGATGCTCGAGTATTTTACCGCCAATGGAAGGTTACTTTTGACTAAATTTTGCGATATTTCCTGTAATGAGGTAATAAGATGTTCTGGTGTTAATGCGTAGTTTTTTGTCGGGACTGCTAGAATATCGATGTTGACGCGTTCAAAGGGTGTCCGTGGGGTTTCAGTAATGACAAGTGGGCTGTCGAGATTTTTCCGGTAAACTTTTGCTCTCTGGCAAGTCTGACAGTTTTTGATAAAATTGTCGACGTCCTTAGTCAGTCCTTGCCAATTGTATTTTTCTTTTATTCTGCGGATTGTTTCATTGATGCCTCGATGTATATTATTTTTGCCGTTATGGAATTGGTCGAGAATGATAGGTATTTGGTCTTTCTCAACCGTTTGGACGATATTTTGGCAAACTTTCCATTTGATATCGGTTTCGGAAAAGATAAACGAAAGCATTTCCAAAATGGGCAGTTCAATGTTATTCTCAATACAGAATACTTCATTTTCAGTGAACACATCTCTACTATTATACAGAGATGCGAAAAGAATCTCGTTGACTATTTCTGGGTCAGAAGGGAGAGGGACGATGTAATAGCGTCTTTTTCTGACACTTTTGCTTGCAAAGACATTTACTCTAGTGGTACGGAAATCAGCATTTTCCTCAAAAATGTCTTCGATGATGTCATGGTAAAAATTTTTCATGAGAGAGCCTTGGGGAAATACTAGGATGTTTTTGTTTCCTCGGTATAAGAGTTGGCAATTAGAAAATTGAATTTTGTCGTAATCTATGAGAGAGACGGTTTGATATCGCTCGACAAAAGTTTTAAATTCTTCGGAGATTTGTTGGAGATTAATGGTACTTCTCGTCTGGGGTTCTTGTGAGTCATCGTCAGTTTCGTTTTTTGGGAGTACTGTAAATGGTGTTAGATGATTGTTTGCTTGAAATGATATGTATTCATTAAAGTTGTTAACTTTAATGCGAGAGAGCGCGTCGGCGTTTTTATTTACTTTGCCGGGT
Source organism: Octodonta nipae (assembly GCA_034190945.1). NCBI lineage: Eukaryota > Metazoa > Arthropoda > Insecta > Coleoptera > Chrysomelidae > Octodonta > Octodonta nipae. The sequence continues at coordinate 55,723,728 of CM067216.1, read as the reverse complement.
TTGTAAATTATTTGATAGTCGTACTCCTCGAGCTTAAGGCGCCATCTTGCAAGTCTACTTCCAGGATCCTTTATAGAAAACAGCCAAGTTAACGGGCGGTGATCGGTCAGAAGTAAAAACTTACGGCCAAAAATTATCGGACGAAAGTGTTTAACCGCCCACACTATTGCAAGGAGTTCTCGTTCTATGGTTGAATACTTAGTTTCAGCATTGCAGAGAGTTCTGGAGGCATAGGCTACGGGTAAATCTTTACCTACGGGGCCTTGAGAGAGCACTGCGCCGATAGCAAATGAACTGGCGTTGGTTGTAAGAATAAATGGCTCTTCAAAATTAGGGTATATGAGTATGGGGGTAGAAGTAAGGGCTCTTTTTAATTCGTCAAAAGATTTGACGCATTCTGAATTGAACTGGAAAGGTATGTCTTTTTGAAGTAATTTTGTCAAAGGTTTCGAAATCTTGGCGAAATTGGGGATGAATCGCCTGTAATAACCAACTAACCCTAAGAAGGACTTGATATCTTTTGGGTTTTTTGGTTGGGGAAAATTTAAGATACAATCTACCTTTGAGGGGTTAGGCTTCACGCCTTCGGGAGTTATAAGGTGGCCAAGATACGCGACCTCTTTGCGAAGAGACTCGCATTTGTCGGGTTGGATTTTTAGATTGGCTTTTCGCAATCGTTTGAAAACTTCAGAAAGTCGAGCTATGTGCTCATGTATAGTCGGAGAATAAACGATAATGTCGTCCATATAGGCTAAACATCTCTCGTTTTGAACACCTAAAAGAATATTATCCATTACCCTTTGGAAGGTGGATGGAGCGTTTTTAAGACCGAAGGGCATTCTAACAAATTCAAAATGACCATTATCAACTGTGAATGCTGTTTTTTGGATGTCTTTTGTATCGATTTCGATTTGGTGAAACCCTGAAGCTAAGTCGAGAGTGATGAAGTATTGGCATTTGCCAAGTTGGTCAAGTAAATCCGAAATGTTCGGTAGGGGATATTTGTCGTCAACAGTAAGTTCATTTAGTTTACGATAATCGACGACGACACGCCATTTTTGGTTACCAGATGCGTCTAGTTTTTTGGGGACTACCCAAACCGGGGATGACCACGGCGAATTAGACGGACGTATAATGCCTTGGTCAAGCATCTTTGATATCTGACTTTTTACCTCTTGTTTGTGTATTTGTGGGTACCGATATGACTTTGTGAAAGAGGGTTTCGCGTTATTAGCGTCTATTGAATGTTTGATTTCGTTTGTGAAGGTCAGTTAGTCACCTTCTAAATAGAATATATCAGAATATTCGAGGCAGAGTTGAGAAACAAGTTCGGCTTCCTCATCGTTTAAATGTTCTAACCGAAGTTGTTCCATGATTGTAGTTTGTCTATCAGGCTGGGTTAAGTTTTGTGAGTAGTTTTCGGAAAGAATGTTTACGGAAAAATTGTTTATCGGTTCGAGTTTCAAATTGTCGAAATTAACAGTTTTTGGGACAGCATTCGCATTTAAAATTGAAGTAAGAAATTCGGGCACGGGGAAGATAAACTTTTTCTATTTCAGTGTTGGTGAGGTTACATTTTAATTTACATATCTGTTCTATTCGGGGTTCTAAAGAGATTGTATTGATTGGAATGCAGTTATTGGAAGTTGAAGGGTTCTGAGTACGCATGACAGTATCATCCGTAACTTTGTAGAGTGGTAAGGTTTTAAAATTAGTGACAAGTTGTTTGCTGTTAAAGTTTATAACGCAGTTATAGTGTTCAAGGAAATCTGAACCCAGTAGTCCGTCGAATTCAATGTTGATGTTGCAAATATACACCTTGTGTGGGTCGGTGACATTGAAAGGTACAAGGGTGGATTCGTTGATTAAGATTTTCTGATCAGTGATTCCTTGGATGACTACATTTTCGGGAAATCGTTGTTTGAAGCGTTGGCAGGTTTCAGATTTAAAAATTGAAAGTACTGCACCCGTATCGATAAGAAGTTTATAGGTGTTTGAAGAATCAGTAATATAATAAAGATTCTTGGAGTTGACGGAAAGAAGGGGTCTTACAGAAAGTTCTGTCCTGGGAAGTTGACATTCGGGCTGAAGTCGTCCAGATTCATTGTCTGAATTTGGGTTTGAATTTCTGAAATTTCTTGGTCTGGGGGTTCTGACTGAGTGGGGGTCAAATGAAAATTTACTTGAGAAGAATCAGGTTCGTCAGAATAATATTCGTTAAACTGTACTGTATTGTTGTACGTTTCCGTACTCATTGGGTAAAGGGTTGTATTGATTTTCGTTTTGAGATTGTTCAAGTGATGAGTCTTTGGTTGTTGGCGTTTTGATGTTTAAAGAAACTCGTGTTCGTCTGTAATTGCCAGACATTTGGGATTGTCTACTGGTAGACGGACGAAATTGTTGCTGTGAAAATTGTTGACTGGGATTAACATTTGTAGATTGATTAGCAGGTTGATTGGAAAAATGAGGGCGATAATTGGAATAATTCTAATTGGAATAATTCTGATTGGAATTCGAGTTGTGTTGAAATTGTCTCATCCTCTATAAGCATTCATTGCTTAGATGGCCCATTCGTTTACAAAATGTGCATTGTTTTGGAGGTGGGACGTTATTTGGTTTACGAGAGGGTTGTTGGAAACTTCTATTTCCTGAAAATTTCTGGGTCTCTAAATGTGATAGTTGTAGTTCTCGTTTAATTCTGGAAATGGCAGTGAGAATACTGCATGGGTCGCTAGCGCGAACGAGTTGGCCAATTTTGGGCTCTAAACCCGTGAGGAGGCTATTAAGAGCCATTGACTCTATCAAGTCAATCTGTGCTTGTTTTTCTCTAACAGTTAGGTTTTGTTTGTTTATGGCTGCTAGCATTTTCGCCTGATGCGTCTGAAGTCTAGCAGAAAATGTAAGAGGGGATTCATTAGGAGTTTTCCGCATTCTTTGCAAGTCCTGTATAAGAGCCGAGAGATCCCTAGGATCTCCAAAATGATTTTCTAGGAGGGTTTGAATTTCAGCTAATTGACTAGGGTCTCGCGAACTAATTAACTCAGCCGCTCTACCGCGTAACTTATTTTTGATATGGAGAATTAGCAATACTTTCTGATTATCCGTTGCCATGCTGTAAGCAGTATTACAGGAGCATATGGAAGTATTCAAAAATATCGGTTTACCATCATACTCAGGAATTATGGCAAATATTTCCGATAGCTTATAGGGTTCTACGGTTGGTGTAGCTGCTTGTCTAGTGGTGGCCATTTTTATAAATGTATAAATTCGCACAATAAATAAAAATTAAATGTTGAGGTTTTAAATGTAAATGGTAAATATCTAGTTTATCAAAATCCAATATCGAGCAATGTTTAATAGAGTAATAACCAATTTGAAATAGGAATGTATAAATGGTAAATTAATAATAAACTTGAAATAATGTTTCAAATACTTCGAAATATGTAAGTCAAAGTAATGGAAATAAAATAATATGATTATGTAAAATATATAGTTTCAAAATTATTTAGGAAGGTAAGGTTATGAGGAATAAAATATTATATAAATGAAAGAACTGGTGGTCATTCAAAATAAAATCAAAATAAAAAATAGTTACTTTATGTGATTCTTACGTTATTATTCCTCGCATCGGATTGTTCTCCGCGTCACTTAGCACTGGTTAGCCTGGTTGCGTGTTCCCTTGCTAGTCCTTGGTAGTTGTTGTCCTTTTCAAGTAGGTCTTGTCCACGATGATTTGGAAATCTCCACAGTCAGTTAGTATGCACGTGTTCTAACTGTGTTGGACAATCCTACTGACTGCGCCAATTTTATATTCACTTTGATTCAAATCACTTTTTAAAAAAGATTATTTATTTAAAACATACAAAATCAAAATTTAAACAATTAATTACTTGAAATACTTAATACTATAAGTGATAATATTTGAATGACTTAGTACTAAAACTGATATTATTTGAATGACAACACGAGAACGTTTCCAGTTGCTTTTATATCATTGGCAAAAGTGCTGATGCAAGTCAGCGATTTTACTGGGTAAACGGACTCGTGTAGGTTTCCGGGAAGTTGTTTGCATATAATTCGAGATGAAATTTGATATCCCTAAGAAATCACGTACGCTTTAAATTCCGTTGACTTCTCGACTGTGTGAACTAAGTGCTGATATATTTTCCATATAACATATTTGTATATATATATATATATATATATATATATATATATATATATATATATATATATATGAGTATAGATAATATTTACAAGGATCTTTGCGAAGTTGGACAACAGAGTTATACCCCTGTAATTAGTCACATCATGTTTGTTTCCGTTCTTAAGTATTGGACATGCTCTCCCCTACTTCCACATGCTGGGAAAGGACTTGTTAGGTAAGCACAAATTAGCGGAATGACACTGTACTATTGTAGACAACGAAAGTACTTTGTTTAATGTCACTAATTTATGAATTAAATAAAACTATGTCATTTTGAAACGGAATCAACTTAATTAATTTGAATGTAATTAATGATAGGCCCTATACAAAAGCTTTACTCTGTTTAGACATATTCCATGTATCCCAGATAAAAGGGGATTTCAGAAATGGCAAGATATACAGGGTGCTGTATCGGAATAAAAAACAGAACAGAAAAAAAATTCCTCTACCGTATTATTAGTAATACAATAAACTTTATTCTTTAAGTATCACCAAATGCAAAAATCAAGAGGCGTAAGGTGCGGCAACCGGGGTTCGATTTTCAATCTAGTATTCCCTTTCTTTTTCCCAATTTGAATATCTTTTCATATTTAATTTCATTGAAAAAATGCTCCAATAACTAGGTTATTGTGAAATTCTATCACCTAAAAATCCAATATGGCGGCCATAAGAAAAAACAAAATTGGCTATGGTAGCAACATAAAAAATAAAAAAAGATGGCGAATACATTGCAACTTTTCCGAAACCACATTTTTTATTGTTTTTTCTCGATATTTTGAAAACCCCTGTAGATATTTTTAACCTCGATACGGTACCTAATTGGGCAACTTTTTTCTTATCTTGCCGTTTCCGAAATCCCCAACTAGTTGCTTTCATCTGGGACACATGGTATATGCATGTCGGAGACGCTGGTACACCCGCATACAGGCGAAATGCCTTCATAATAAATGCACTATGTAGTTCCAAGTAGACAATGCTAAGATTATCACTACAGAAATTAACTGATTAGCGGGAGAGTTTCTATCGAATGGGCTTCTGGATCACCCGACCTGAATCCATGTTTTTTTCTTATGATGTTACTTGAAATACTTACTATACCAATAAACCAATTACACTTTATTCAAAGGTTTCAAAATAATTCCTCAGATAAAATTAATGGACGTACAGAAGGAGCTTCCCTGTGTCAAGACCGGTTTCAGGGATTAGTTAATCCTTAAGGTGCTATTTCATCAATCAAAATATTTTTTAATATATCTCCTTACACTTCAGAAATTCTCATTATTTATATTAATTAAATAATTTCATTTCCAATGAACTTTATACGTTCTCAAAGTCTTTGATAAAAAAAGAAGACAAGTAAATGTTCTTGCCACATCCTTTAATGATGAAACCACAAATAGTGACGCTGTCTTTTCAATGTTGAGGCTTCTCATTGGAAAACTAGATTTAATCATGAGAACGAGACATGTTCGAGGAAATAAATCAAAGAAACCGTACGGAAATGCAGGACGCTGATTGAAGTTCACTGACATTTTACGATGAGAACCAAATGAAATGTGGAATTAAATTGCTACAAATTAATTGCTCCTTTGCAGTGAGAAGAGAAAATTGAATTCGTTGGGTCTTTGAGGCGGTGCTCTTTAGGTGGTAAATCCGAAATGTTGTACTTTAAGGGAAGAAAACAAAAATTTAAGAGTGCTGTGTTCTATATGCGTGGAAGTAATTCTCCAACCGCCAATCAGGTGGTCTGAAAGATGCATTGTAGCATATTTGCATATTTTTTAGATATTTTGCGTAGCAACAACAACGTACCGGCGATTGCCCCACGTGGCTGGCTCTCTTATTGTTCAGGTCCATTTGAACAAAAATCCATACAAAATTCAACAACAAGCAGAATGTCGTCAAACCAGTTAGGGACAAAAAGTATAATAAGGAAACGGCAATTTTGAGTCACCAAACGTTTACAATGTAGATTTTCTAAGAGATGAACCCACTGACTTCCTACACAAACAAAAACTCGACGAAGAAGTAACTGGAACAACAAACTAAATGTATGAAACTCTAAAACTAAAATATATGAGACAGCGTTAGAAGTACTGGAAATAAAAAAGTATTGATTGAGAAACCTTTTGTGGACAGAAGAACTAGATGAATTAATAAAGTTGTGTCTAACGTAGTTAGCTACCAAAGACGAAAAGGATCGAAAACAATATAACAAATACAGGTACAGGTCAGGAAACAATAATTTGGTCAAGTGCGAGTTGGACTCGTTTACGAAGAGTTCCGTAGTATCTTCAAGATTCTAATTTTCCAGTTTCAGACAAGAAGGGAATGAGTGCATTTTCTTATATTTACCCTAATATCTTTTAAAGGAAGCGTTTTAAATTTATAACAAATATACACTTTTGTTTTCCACACATAGACTTTTTATTTTATTTACTTTATGATTCCCTTGATTTTTATAAAAATATTAATGTTCTAATTTGGCCCCCAAAATTAAAATTACTATTTTAGTAATAAACTTTCAGGTATCCTTTTTTTAATCTACTGTCTGAATTTTAGGCTCTGTAGATTGGAAGAAAAAGGGGAAATAGGTCAAGTTTTAAATAATAAATTATTAAAGCTTTTAGACAAATTATTTAAAAATAAAAAAAATATATATTTTTCAAAATTTTAGATAGTGTAGTTTCTAAAGTGGGAGTTGAGTCGATGTTTAATATTTTTGTTAATATCTTTCAAAGAAATGATTAAAAAATATGATATATTTGTAATTCATATAATGAGCCTTTTTGATATATTACATGATGCATTTGAAAATTGAATTTTTATTTTTCATTTAATTCTAAAATTTGTCCCCAAAATTAATATTGTGGTTTTTTACTAATTTTTCTTATAAATTTCAAGTGAGCCCCAGTATCCTTAATTATTTACAAAATTTTAGGTAGTATGCTTTCGGAAATAAAGCGAGAAATGAGAATTTTTTATATCCTTTGTTAATATTTTGTAAACAATTAATTTTAAAAATATGAAAAATATATATTTGTATTCCTCATAAAGTGCCCTTTCATTTGATGTATTGCATGATGCGTTAAAAATATTTTTATTTTCCGTTTAATTCTATAATTGGGCCCCCCAAATTAATATTAGAGATTTCCTCGTATTTACCCTGTAAAAAAAAATTAGGTCTAATATTTTAGGGAATAAAATAAAAAATTCATTTTAAAATATGAAACAAAAAATATTTGTATTCTTCATATTGAGCCCCTTGATTTGATATGTTACATGATGCCTTATAAATAATTTTAATTTTATGTTTTCCATTTAATGCTGTAATGTGCCCCCTTAAAATTAATATTAGGAGTTTCCCCTTATTTTTCCAGTAAAGTTCAGGTCAGGTCCTATATCACTATTTTTATCAAAATTTTACATCTTACAGTTTCGGAGATAAGGTAGGGGAATGGGAATTTTTTTTAGATTTTTGTTAATTTTTTAAATAATTTATTTTAAAAATATGAAAAAAAATATTTGTTTTCGCCATAATGAACCCTTTCATTTGATATAATACATGATGTGTTAGAAAGAATTTTAATTTTATATTTTCCATTTAATTCTTTAATTTGCCCCCCAAAATTAATAGTAGAGGTTTCCCCTTATTTTTACGCCAATATTCAGGTGACGCCCTATATCTTTAAATTTTTTTCAACATTTTACTTTTTTTATTAGTTTCGGAGATAAGAGGGGGGGAACGGTCGATGTTTTTAGTTTTCCCCCCCGGAAGTACTCCTAAAGTTAAAATTTCTTCATTTACGATATTTACTACTCATCGGGTCACCACACTATAATACACTGATCCCAAATTTCAACATTTTCCGGCCAGTAGTTTAGGAGAAAATTGCTGTGATGTGAGAGAGGGAGAAATCCGGAGGGATATTATAAGGGTATCCGTATATTATATATACGGAACCCTAAGGCTAAACCCAGACTGGCGGGATTTCAAGCCGCATTTCGGTAGGAAAACACACAAAAATAATAGGCAGTACTGTTGCAAATCGGCGAGGCCAGATGCGGCGTGAATTTCCACCCAACAGCTCGGTGTCGGGCGCACCTTCAAGGTTAGCCGCCGAAAGATAGGATCGGTTCCATTTTCTGTTTTATTTCACGCTGTGTTGAGTGGCCACTCTGGCAGGAAAAAACGCGGTATTCATTTCGTCATGTAGCTCGAATTCAAGCGCGTGAAAAACTGCTGATGTGGCATACTATGTGAGAGCTCGAAAAAAAAACCTCGAAAATGTGGCGTGAAATCCCGCCAGTCTGGCCTTAGACTAAAAAAGATGTAAACCAGAGCATGGAGAATCTCCCATACAATTTTAATATATTAAAAATGTAACATAAATAAATGTGGGAACTATCGAGGGATAAGCATAACTTTAACAACTGGAAAATTGTATGGGAGAAGCCTTAAATTCAAAATAGAGAGAGATCAAGGAAATCGATGGAAATCCTGCTGTGATAACCCTAAGATATCTAGCAAGAAATAATATAACAAAATATAGGGACCTACATGTATATGTATATAGACATAACAAAGCATTTGACTCAATCTTCAAAAATTATGGGCCATACTAGAAGTACAGATCGTTAATACTCTATATTAATGCGAGAAAAATCAAAATCGATTCGGAAGCTGCTCTAAAATACTGGATTAGAAAATTCAGCCCGATGAGGGTATGTCTGGAAAATAAGTAAGTAAGTAATCTTTATTTAGCTCTGAACTAATTACAAGCATATATTTACAAATTCATACAAACTGTACAATTTAAGCTAAATAGCCATCTAAATACAATAAATACTATTTGCAGATGACCAAGTAGTAATTGCTGAAGACAAGATGGAATTATGATTACTAAAGTCATAGGAGAATATAACAAATGGGACTTAGAAGTATATGCAGAAAAACACAGTATTTGGTTATAGGAGGAAGAAGAAAGAAGAAGATTTGGAATCGGAAAGCGGAGTGATAAAATGTGCGTGAAGATGAAAGAATGACAAAGACCTAATACTTAATGACGAAAGTACATAGAGAAAACAATATGATAAAAAGCAAAAAAAAGGAAAACTATAAATGAAATATGATCTAGTTCGCACATGGTGCTTTAATCTGCCTACTACCCAGGCCTCACTCGAATACTATCAAATGAGTTGCAGAGTCTAGATCGAAGTCGGGGTCTCAATATGCCTACACCCAAGTATCACTGGATAGCTGAACTGAGTGTGAATCCGAACCGCTTTCTGCATTTATAGTTGTCGCTCGGTTGACAGGGGATGTAACCTGATGATCAGGTCGTGTGATAGGACTACCTGTGATGGGAGTGAAGGATCGTTTCGTTTCGTCTGGTTATTGTTGATCTCAATTCTGTAGGAAGGCGGCTGCTATCGTCACGTCCCTAGGTGAATTAAGGCATATAATGGTTCTGCTTTCCTCAAAATTAATAGAGTGGAATGTTGGTATACAGTGTGAAACACCCAAACGGAATAAATTCGATAACGAATAAAGGAGGGCTTGTAGGGAAAAACACTTGGACATGACGATTTGTATTTTTTATTTATGGTGTGTCATGTGACAGTGGCCATTATCAACTTTCTTATTCTAAATGCAAGCCCCTGTATATAATCTTATCTTATCTATTTTTTGGATTCTCCAGAAGATTCTAGACATAATTCATGTACAATGTCCTACACTTGTCTTCAACTGTTTCGGAAATATTAAGTGTTTTCAGATTTATTTAATAAATTACCATTAAAAAAGAAAATTATTTCATTTCACAAATTCGCTATATTACACTCAATACTTAATTCCCATTTAGCTCTTGATATTGAGACAGCAAGCAAAAACTATACCTGCGTTTCTTTTTACTGATATAAAAACCGTTTGAATTTCGTTACTGTACGTAATAATATCATAAAAATGGTTCATTTAACAGAATTTCACAAAATAACCATTATACAAATGATTGGTTATGGAGAAAACACATGGACACAAATCGAAGTTTCTCGCTTATTTCACAAAAATTTACTAAATTTGCCGCCTGTATCCCAAGAAACAATTAGCAAAAAGCAGTTTCGCGTGCTTGGTCATGTAAGACAGATAAAAAGTAGCTGCTGTAAGTGGTAATACGAAATTGGATATTATGCTTGAGTTTCAAGAAAACCCAGATAATTTACGAAAGTAAAATGCATCCCTATAAAATGATGCTGACTCAGGAGCTCATGGAAGACGATTTCGATAGGAGAGCGTATTTCTGTGAACAAATGATGGTAAGGTTAGATAACAATGTGATCGACTTAGAAGATGTTTTGTTTTCTGATGAGAGCACATTTACACTTCACGGTCATGTTAATCGTCAAATTTGCCGCTATTGGTTAATGAGAATCCTCAATGGATGACAGAGAAACACGCAATATTCTGAAAAAGTTAATGTTTGGGCAGGAATTGTAGGAAATCATATCGTAGGTCCCTTTTGCATTGATAGCCACTTGAATGGAAATAAGTATTTAGAACTGCTCCAAAATAATGTCGTGCCAACTTTAACAAACTTATATCCTTATCCAGTAAACCCACAAGTTCCTGCCAATACAATATGGTTTCAGAAAGATGGAGCACTGCCCCATTACGAAATAAATGTTCGGCAGTACCGGAACCAAATTTTTCCAAATCGGTGGATTGGGAGGCGCGGATCGATAGAGTGGCCAGCACGATTTCCGGATTTGACGCCATTTGACTACTTTTTGTGGGGTTATGTTAAAAGTGCTGTATACAAAACTAAACCCTTCAACTTAGATGACCTAACAAGATGATTCACGCTTACGAGCATTTTGAACATTTTTCGTTTTTATATTATTAAGAAATAATCAGTATTACTTATTAGGTTTTTAATGTAATGTAGCGAAAATTATTTGTGAAATAAAATAATTTTCATTTTTTAATGTTAATTTTTGTTAATAAATCTGAAAACACTTAATATTTCAGAAACAGTTGATGATATGTGTAGGACGTTGTATATTAATTATGTCCAGAATTTTCTGGAAAATCCAAAAAATAAATTATATACAGGAGCTGGCATTTAAAATAAGACAGTTGGTATTGACCACTGTCATGTGGTACACTCTATATAACCTTTTTGTAGAAAAAATGCGCATTTTAAAATACAAATCGACGTGTCCAAGCGTTTTTCCCAAAACGACCTTATTTGTTATCGAATTTATTGAATTTGGCTGCTCCACACTGTATGATGATATGGAAAGGTCGAAGTTTGCCTTTTTGCGTACTGATAGGGAGTGTTTATATCTACGATGATTGATGCGTCTATTGGTAAGGTAGTTGTAGCTTTGTAGAAAATGGCAACAAGGTATTTCATAAACTCTTCGATCCTCATTAGGAACCTTGTCTTTTGGTGTCCTATTTAGGCTGCCAAAGCAGACTGAGATCCCGAGTTCCATCTAGGCCCGGAAACTAATTTAACAGTATTCAAGGGAGGCTTGGGGAGTAGGCAGATGAGGACCCCAAGTTCGAATTAGAACCTATTTCATTTACATTTTCCAATTTTATGAAATACCGGACGTTTTGACTCCTGCTATGAAGTCATTATCAAAAAAAAATGAAAAAGATAATGTAGATAACGAAAATCAGGAGCGCAGGTCTCAATTTGCCTACTCCCCAAGTCTCACTAAAAGACTGATTTAGAAGTATAGGTTTTAGTTCGAACTCGTGGTCTAAATCCGTCTACTCCTCAAGTTTCACTAAATAACTGAACTGAGTGTAAATTTGCTTTGCTTCGTTTATTTATAGTAATTATTCTTGCTTAGTAGGAATGTATAACGTCAGCTCATAGTCAGTAGCAAATCTAGAAACTGTTTTGGAAAAGCTGTCTGGATAATTGCTTTTCTGAAATATTAGAGTGCTTTAGAGAGTTTTCAGATGTGTTGTGCGCACCGAGCACCTTTCCGATAGTAACAATCACCCTGTAAAGTCCGCCGTTTTTAATCCTTGACGAGTTAAATCCGTGAGTTATGAGTGTGCACTCGAAACTTGCTCTCTCTAGTACACGCTTAAGCTGTGTTTGGCTCAACGGTTAGATCAATAGCCTCGCTCAGTGTCTCTTGTTTGTAGTTGGGATTAATTCATTCATTTTCGACAGAACGTCGCTTGTCGGTTTGAAAATGGTAAAGCACCATCTGTTTCTGCAGCTCATGTTGGATGTCTCGTAAACTGGAGTAATTCCAAACAATGTTGGATAATATTCAATCTACATAGCTTTATGTTATTGGGATCTTGTTATTATTTTCATCTATTTTTAGGTTTCCATATATACAATATACGGATACCCTTATAATATGATTCCGGATTTCTGCCTCTATCACATCACAGCAATTTTCTCCTAAACTACTGGACGGAAGAGGTTGAAATTTGGTATCAATGTATAGTTTGGTGACCCGATCAGGAGTACATATCGTAAATTAACAAATTTTGATTTTAGGGGTATTTCTGGGGGGAAAACTAAAAAAATCGACGATTCCCCCCGCTGATCTCCGAAACTACTGAGGCCAAAATTTTGAAAAAATAGGTAATATAGATCGTTGCGCAAACTTTAGAGGAAAAATAAGGAGAAACCATTAATATTAATTTTGGGGGGCAAATTATAGAATTAAATAAAAATTTAAAAATAAAAAAAATTTCAAAGTATACATTTAATAAGTATTTTGACATTCATAATGACACGTGACTACAACCCAGAGAACATGGATCATTATAACGTGTCCTAATTGTTAAATTTTACTCTCAAAATGGTGAAACTATGTCTTTGAGTTCTTTCAAACACATGAAAATATACTCCATGTACTCGAGAACCTTCATCAGTTGCGCTCCTTTCAACTAATTGAGAATTCGAATAATTTTTTTTATATTTAGTACATATAATTGTACTTAATATTTTATTTTCAGGAAAAACTAGCCTGAAACTTTAAGATATAGAAATTCATTTCGCGATGAAATATTAAAATGGTGAAAGTTTGATTGCCACTATTTTTAAACTGAGTAAAGTATACGGTCGAAAGAATATTTCTAATTCATCTATTGTGAAATAAGTAACCGAAAAATTCCAAAGTGCTGGTTCAGTTAGTAATGTGAAATAGACTACAGAACATCGTAGATATAATTCTCAATAAAATATCAAGGCACTTCGCAAGAGTGAGGTTCAAAAGTTCAGACAAGTCGATACTTTATCTTGCACAAGAATTGACAGCGAGTTCAATAGACCCAACAGCTTTGCCAACAGACTATGCAAAGAAAAGTTCACCCATTGGAGCTTTGAGTAAATAGAAGTAAATGCTGATTTTATGAATAAAGTGATTTTCAGTGGTGAGGCCCATTTGTACCTCGATGACTTCGTTAATCCGCAAATTTGCCACATTTGGGGCTTAGAAAATCTCCGAAAAATTCATCAAAAAGCAATGCATCCAAAACCTGTCCTGGTTGGTGTGCATTGTGGTCTGGAGGAATTATTGGACCGTATTTTATGAAAATGAGGTACGTAATGCATTAACGGTGAATGGCGAATGTTATTGTGCAATGACAATAAATTTTTTTGTAGCTCAGTTGGAAGATATAACACTTGACGACATGTGTTTTAAGGAGAACGGTCTCAAGTGTCATACTGGTAGAGAAACTTTAACTGTCTTGCACGAGTTTGCTCCTGGTCGTGTCATTTTCCGGTTGTTGAACAGAATTGGCCACCACGGTATTGTGAGTTAACAATTTTGGACTTTTGGCTGCGGGCTTATCGAAAGTCACAGATTTAAATCAACGAGCACCAAAGAATTGTATTAAAGACATAATTCCACAATTTACTATTGAAAATCTGTATAATAAAATAGGAAAGGAATAGATGAAATAGTCGAAGAAACGTGTTGAATGAATAAAACGCACCAAAGCAGTTAATTCGGAAATAAAAGATCACCGGGAAGACCCTGTCTTTATTTATATAGAAGAACGTATGCAAGAAGAATAGGAAGAAGCTTTAAGTACATTGCTGGTTTTGTTGGGAGTTTGTTTGGTTATGTTAGTAGTTTGAGCTTTCTTCGATAGACCATTGAATACAGAAAATTTACTACTTTCCTGTAACCGCTTGTCAATGTAAACATATTTTTAGAATCTACTATCATACCCCAGTAACATTAATGTTTATTTCATAGAGTAACATTGGATTCTCAACTGGGCCCCCTGTATATCAAAAGATGTTCATTGATTTATTAAAAGCACAAATACAACACAGCTCTCGAAAAAACAATGCAATCAGACAGATAGACAAAAACAAGTACTTCCACGTCACATTCTGCATTCTAGATTATTCTCTTAACTGTTTTGTTCATTAGGAGTCGGAAAATTGTTAGTCGGGGGTAGACATGAGACATTGCCATAGAGGGAAACTGAAAAATCTCTTTTTCAAGTAGAACTGACATGGAAAACGTGGGCAAATTGAAACTGGAATGATAAGTGCAAACGAGAGGGAAGAAGTGCAAAAAGCAGTGAGCACGACCCGACTGAATCCGAGTGAGATGAAGTGAGAAGGGAATTTCGAATGAGAGAAAAAGCGAACAATTAGCATCTGGAGAGCAGTGGAACGCTCGTTGGCAACATTTCGAATAAAAAACAAAGTGCTCCTGCTTTCGTGAAATGAATAGGGCAATCATGAAATTAATTAAAATTTCATATTTGTTACCGGATGATGCATGGGCGGAGGTGTGAAAGTTTTCAGTTAGGTTCGATGACGTCGAATAAATTATTGGTTTGTGGTATTGTGTTGTATTTAAGTTGTGAGATTTAATTAAGAATCACAGGGAGCTTCAGCAGATTATATGCTATATAGTTATTTAATGTAACTTCTTAGAAATCGAATACAAGTTGATTTCTTATCTAAAAAATGAGAATATTCTCAATTCCGTTGTATGTTTTTGACTGTTATTTCAGTACTCTGTCACCTATCAACCAATTTCGATAATTATTTTTTGATAAAATAGACTTCCACATTGGTCCCATATTTTTTCATTTTTTTTCAATGACAGAAAATGAAATATTGTTAATTGATCGTCACATTTTGCGAATGCGATAGACTTAAAAGACGAAAATTAGTAGCCTTATTCGAAATCTAAGATGAGATTAATGGTAGATTGGAATTTCATCAAAATATATGTTAATTAACCGCTTTCAAGATGAATGTTCTAAATTTATCTGCATGTGTGCACTTAATTTGGAATCAAATAGAAAACGCGCATATTAATTGTTTACAAAAAAGTGATTCTTTATAAAAATCTGCATGGTCTGAAATCTAAAAATAGTGTGTAGGAGGTTTGTCAAAAAATACCTATGAGTACTTTTGACAATAACCAAACTTTTTCTGAATTAAAAGTTAATTAAGGTTTAAGAAAAAGTGGCAAGTTGTTTTAGATGGGCAAAATATACATGTTCAGATGTTAATTTGATGCACAGATACATATCGGTATCATTATATAGGATGGTTAAAAAATATTATATGTAGCCTATAAGCAGTTGCATATATGCATAAACAAATTCGATGAAATTTAAGGGGCCTTAGAATTATAATTACACAGGATTGTTCAAAATATGTTAGAAACTAAAAGTTTTATTGGGTGGTCCATAAGCAGTGTCATATACAGGGGGGTTAAAATATAGAGTGAAGTGGAGAGAAATAATAGTTATACAAAGTCGTTAGAAAAAAGCTAGAAAAAATAATTATATCGGGTAACCCATAAGCAGCTGAATCCCTATGTTGGTTGAAAGAAAGGGCGGAGTAGAACAACTGTTATATACGGCAGTTAAAAAATGCTAAAAGAATGTAGTATTTGGAGGGTAGCCCTTTAGAAGTTACTTTACAGGATGGTTGGAATATACCATTTTTATGTAATTATTTTTACTCAGGTTCGTTAGAAAAATGATAGAAAAACAAATGATTTATTGGGCAGCCCACGAGGTTTGGCATGTATATGATGGTTGAAACATAGGATATAGTAATTTTTATAGAAAAACTTAGAAACAAAAAGTGTCTAATAGGGTGGTCCATAGGCAGTCGCATATACAGGATGGTTGGAATATAAAGTGTTATAGTTACAGTGCGGTTCAAAAATTGTAAAAACATGTTATAATGGGTGGTCCATGACCATATACAGTGTGGTTGAAATATATTATATAGTGGAATTATTGTAGTGTCTCAATAAATGTTGGAGAAGTGAAATTAAACTGATTCATATGGTTCATTTGTGTACATGCAAATGTTGGAATATTTGGATACATGTACCTATATTTTATATGAATGAATTTACCAGTGAAGTTTTGTAACCAAAATCTTAACATCTTAATATTTAATTTACATATTCTTCAAAGCTAAAACAAAATCGTCACAATTCACTCTTTTTCAATTGCATAGGAGGTTTGTCAAACAATTTGAAATTTGACTAATAAAATAGTACTCTTATTTTGTCAATATTGCCGTTACATCACTAAAAAGTAAAAAACAAATAGTTTAAGAAAAATTACTGACTTGTGCATAATAACAATAGTGATATAAAAAATAAAAAAATATTTCAATTGAATATTTCGAACGATAAATATAATATGTTCTATGAACTATGTTTAATAACTGATATTGATTTTTTTTTTAATTTTTCAAGCTGCTTGTATTCCTATGTGCTATATATGCATTTTTCAGGCTTGGCACCAACTTCAAACAAGCACAGTTTTATAGAACAAACTCAATGTCAAATACAAGACTTTCCCGACACCGTTAATTGAAGATGGATCGGTGGGTGTGGGCCAATTGAGTACCAACAAGACCTCTATATTTGACCCTAATTATTTTTTTCTTGTGAAGCCATTGAAAGAACAGAGTTTATGTTGACAAGAAAGCAAATTTGGAGGATTTGACAATAGAAATGATTAAAAGTTCAGTTAAATACTGCAGTATATCATTGATTGAGCCAAGGGCTTCCCCAGATATGGTGGTTTTTGGCTTAGGCGGGAAGTCGGCAAGTCTTATTTATTTTATATAATGAAGCGCTAATGACCATCAAGAGAGGTCTGGTCTGCCCCCTGCAACAATTAAATTTGATGAAGTAGTAGAATTGTAAGATTGCTTGGCATCGACTTCAAAAATATATTATATAGGTAGTTAATTAAACAGTACAGAACGAGTACCTGCTATTGTTTGCATTTTTATGCTTTGAGTGTAGGTACTTAACGCCAGTGATTGTGCTATTTATTGTCTATTATCTTTTGGTAGTTATTTTCAATTTTTTAGTTCTACTTGGAAGTCGGTCAATCCTTATTAATCAAAAACGTAAAAAAATTATCGCCTGACATTATTAGAAAAAAAATTGTCCGTTTTAAAATTGGGCTGTTGATTGTTTCTTGTAAACCATCACAAATTGTCAACATGTTGTAATAAACTCGCAGTATGTTTCTTTTTATAATTTTCAATATTTTCTGAACAAAAAATTTTCTGAAACAAAAAAAATAATATTTTTAATTAACAAAGATATTGGACTACAGTTTGTTTAGTGGTGAGGACTGATGGATATTTAGAAGTATATAATTTAGGTACTAGAAGTGCCACAATAAATACAAAAATAATCAATTTTCAAATTAATTAGCAGAATTGATACCCAAAATTAAATCATTATTATAATCTTTAATGATTTGCTGCAAGTTAAGTAATTTCAAATATGTTGTTGACTGGTTTAACGTAAATAAAAAATATACTAGATAGATAGGTAATTAATTTGTGCAGAATGAGCACCTTTTAATGTTTAAATTTTTTACTTTGTGTGTAGGTACCTAACAAAATTGAATGTGTTATTTACTGTCTAGAGTTATATTTCGTTATAATTATTTTCAACTTTTTAGTAATACTTGGAAGTCGGTTACATTTTTTTAAATGTTTTATTCTAAAAAACATTAGCATGTTCTTTGGGTGAAAATATCCTTTGCTATACATTTACATTTTTTTAATAATACAATTTAAAATTTTCTAAATAGTTAGGATTCTAATTTTTAATAAAGACACATATTTAACCAGGTCCTAGCTTTGTATATCACTACATTTTCAGAAGTTTTTTAATTGGAAAAAAACTTATTCCAAGCTAATTTAAAAATACACATTTAATTATATACTAATGCATATAAAGATTAGAATAAAGAGGTTGGGGTAAGTTTCTGTTGAAGTAAATGAAATTCTTAAGTCCAGATAAGCATTTTCCTTAACATCAGAAGGCAAATATATTAGAATTTAATAAGTGAATGTGAAATTTAAAAAGAGTCAATTTTTACTGTAGTTTCGTTTTCAAAGTCGAATTTTACAGCCGATATAGTAGCTTGCCAAATATTTAAAGACTGATATGTTAGAATTTGGCATAAATTATTTTATATGTAATTGTGATGTAAATAATTTGGTCCAGTGCGAGTTGGACTCGCATACTTAGGGTTCCGTACCACCTTCAAGATTCTAATATTCCAGTTTCAGACAAGCAGGTAATGAGTGCATTTTCTTATACTTACCCTTATATCTTTTAAAGGAAGCATTTTGAATTTATAAAAAATATACACTTTCATTTTCCACACATAGACTTTTTATTTTATTTGCTTCAGGATTCGCTTGATTTTTATAAGAATACATATGTATTTAATTTTCTAATGTGGCCCCCAAAAATTAAGATTAGAGTTTTATTTGCCTAATAAACTTTCAGGGAAACCTTTTATAATCTACTGTCTCAATTTTGAGGCTCTGTAGATTGGAAGACATTGGGCAAAATAGGTCAAGTTTTAAATAATAAATTATTAAATATATTATTCAAATTATTAAAAATACAAATCAAATATATATTTCAAAATTTAAATTGTGTAGTTTCTAAAGTGGGAATTAAGTCGATGTTTAATATATTTGTTAATATATTTTAAACAAATGATTTACAAATATGATATATTTGTAATTTACATAATGAGCCTTTTGAAAATTGAAATTTTATTTTCCACTTAATTGTATAATTTGTCCCTAAAATTACTATGGAGGTTTTCCTAAGAATTTCAAGTGAGCACCAGTACTCCTAATTATTTTCAATATTTTAGGTAGTATGGTTTCGGAAATAAAGCGAAAAATGAGAATTTTTTATATCTTTATGTTAATATCTTGTAAACAATTAATTTAAAAAATTTGAAAAATATGTATTTGTATTCCTCATAATAATCATTTCATGTATTGCATGATGCGATAATTTTTTTTTATTTTCCGTTTAAATCTATAATTATAATAAATATTTATTAAAAAAATATATATTAGCATTAGTCATAATGAGCCCTTTGATTTAATATATTACTTGTACGTTTAAACAATTATAATTTTTTATTTTCCATTTAATTCTATAATTTGCCCCCAAAATGAATATTAGGGGTTTCTCCTTTACAGCTTATGGTTTCGGTGATAAGGGGGGGGGGGAGAAATGGGTAAATTTTTTAATATTTTTGTTAATATCTTTTAATTAATTTATTTTAAAAATATGGAAAAAATATATTTGTTTTCGTCATAATGAGCCCTTTCATTTGATATATAACATGATGGGTTAGCAACAATTTAAATTTTATATTTTCCATCTAATTCTGTAATTTGCCCCCCAAAATTAAAAGTAGAGGTTTTTCCTTATTTATCCAGTAAACTTCAGGTCAGACCCTAATCTCTACTTTATACGGTGATAAGGGGGGGGGCAATGGTATATATTTTCGTTAATATCTTTTTAGTTAATTTTTTTTAATATGAAAAAATAATTTGTATTCCTCAAATCCTTTCTTATATATTACATGTTGAAAAAATTTTAATTTTTAAATTTTCATTTAATTCATAATTTGCCCCTAAAAATTAATATTAATGGTTTCTCCTTATTTCTCCTGGTTCGCGCAGATCTATATTTCCTATTTTTTCAAATTTTAGGATCAGTAATTTCGTGATGTGATTTTATTAGTTTTTCCCCCTAGAGTACCCCTAAAATCCAATTTCTTCATTTACGATATGTACATCGGGTCACCAATATACATTGATACCAAATTTCAACCTCTTCCGTCCAGATTTAGGAGAAAATTGCTGTGATGTGAAGGGTATCCGTACATTGTATATACAGAACCCTAAAAACGTATAAATACACATTTAGACTTTATGAAATTAAACAGCCGCATTTCGTTATATTTTCAAAATGTAAAGTTTGAAAGCCCATGCAGTTTGTTAAATATTGAATGTCGGATACCTGAAAATTTGAAATAGAATATTTTTTGTAAGAAATAATTACAATTTTAAAGAAATTCTCATTTACATTTTATAAAATAAAGATGTGCATTTCATTACATTTGCAAAAAGTTTAATTTTACAGCCCATGTAGCTTGCTAAATATTTACCAAATATTCTCAATTTTTTGTCGTTTGTCGGCTACTTTCAGTGTAGTAATTTATAAAATCAGCATTTTTTAGTTAATTATGTTATATGCCCTTTTGTGGATCATTAGTATTAAATTTCTAGCAAAATAAATATTCGTAATAATGCTGACTGGAAAGGAATTTCCCATAATATTTGAAAATTTAACAGGAGATATTTTCAATTCCTAAAATTTACAGGTTGTTCATGCGCAACGTTTAACCCATAGAAATTAACGGATGACATGAAACAAAACACTATGTGAACTCCGGTGATCTGATTTAGGGACAGAACAAAAATAGAACTAAAAATAATGAACCGATTCTGAATCGATTCAGAACGGCTTCCGCGAAAACCCCTATTATATCTCCGATTTACATGCTGTTCCGGTCGCAATGAATATTAACAATATCGTCAAAATCGCATCAATCACAAAACCGGTGCAACCTTCAGGGCGCCACGTGAACACAACAGAATAAATAATGAACTAACTAACGATCTCCCTAACCTAATATCATACTCGTGTGTCTGTCACCCTTGCAACTCTTATATCCGAAGAGCTCACTTATCAGTCTGCACCAGATCGTGTCAACCTTACCCCTATGTGAAGCAACAACTTTATTCCGGGGGGAAGAAACCGTGAAATGGAAAAGGTGAAATATAAAAAAGCCCTGTAGGCGACGGAAAAGCTAAAAAGAAAATGATAAAGTGTTGTAATAAAATAATGAGATTTTTTTTACAACTTAGATTATAACATTTCATATGGCAAAAAATGTATTTTAACATAAAATAAATTAGCTGGTTTTCATATATTAGCCGTTCTTGGAAAGCACTTCTTTATCACCCGTTACAGTCCAGGTATTTTGCCCTTAAAAGTTAGGCCGTCACAACACTTTTGATATAGTACGTTACAGACATGCATTTAGAAGAGTGCGGTTATGTTCGTAACATGACTTTCCCGCCTCTATGTTTCTTCCCTGTTGACCAAATGAATTATATGATCAAGCCAAGTATTAAAATATGACAGACATAAGTGTCGCGTTTACTCAGGGGGTTGATATAAGCATGTGACCCTGTAAGGAAAAGTATCAATTTGGCCACATTTTATCCCTTCTGTCAAGCGGAAGAATAAAAGTTGATATCCACAGAAAAACTCGGATCAGATTTGCAAATATCCAAGTAAAATTAAGTACAGGAATGGTTACTTAATCTTACTTGGCCCAGTTTTGTTGTGGGCTACTTTTGATATCAACTTTTATTCTTCTGCTTGACAGGAGGGATAAAGTGTGGCCATATTGTTACGTTTCCCTACAGCGTTACATGCTTATAGCAACCCTCTGACCATATGCGACACTTATGTCTATCGTATTTTAATACTTGGCTGGATCATAGAATTCATTTGGTCAACAGGGAAGAGATATGGCAGAGGCGGGAAGATTGGTTCTTCTTTTCGGAAAATTAAACTCGAGTTTTTTGTTTCGTATTGTATTGTATTGTATTGAGCAATAACCCAATTTTCAAACCCCTTCTATGAACAAGGGAGAACGAGGTGGACCAAAATCTGTCACCAGCTGACGGTCTATAAGCATACGAGACTAACAGACAATATTAATCCTTGCCAACACCTGGAAGCATACCTGTAACCGAATTTGAAAACTGTTAAATTAAGGTCTGCTCTGCTAAAGTACAATAGAAAAAATATGAAAAAATGTTGTTTATATTTTCAAATAAAAATGTAGAATGCATAAATTAATATAATAAAGAACCCAGCACTCTATTACGTTAAAAGAAATTTCCTATTTTACAAAAAAATGAACTAGATTTTCCAAAAAAATATCTGGAGAAGAAAAGTTCTTTTCTTTTTGGGTTTTTACAAAGAGAATTAAAAATGTATTGGTTTAAGATGGATTGTCGACGTAAAAAAAAACAGAAAATAATAATTTTCATGAACACGAAACTATAACAGTTTTTGGTACTGCAATTTTTCGTTTAATACCATAACTTTGGTGCCTAAACTTCTCCAAACCCCTACAACATCTTAAAGTAAAGTTTTACTCTATTGTACTGATTTATACTTAGCAAAAAAAAAACGTTAGAACATATTAATATCTGAATGAATAAGCCCTGACGTTAGCTCCTGAAGGAGGAATTATTTTCAAAATATATGCTAAGTTTGAAGGCCTTATTAATGTAAACAAAAAATAAAAGATGCATCGGACCAGTTGGAGCTTATTTGGGTTTATAAAGACTGCACCTGAAAAAAAGCATGAAAAAATTGCCAAAAACGCCAATTTTTGTAATTTAGCTAAAATTAAAAGCGATGTTTCTTCGGCGATTCTTAATCGATTTGGACTTACATAAACAAAAATTAAAGATCTGTTTACATAGTTTACAGAAAAAACTATTGACATAAAGAAACATATATTTTTATCTAAATTTATCCACTATAAAATCTTTGGAAAATGCGAGAAACATAAAAAAACAAGCTTTTAGTTACGACACTATATAATCTCAGATTATCAATATTTTTTGTATAATATTCATTTAATTACTCATGAAAAAACCTTTCATTCTGTTTTTCATACGTTAAAAAATATCTTGGCAAGCGCATCAATATGAGCCAAAATAGCTAAGAAATACCTGTTTTTGACAGTTTAAAAAATTTTAAAAATATTTTAAAGGCTTAATTAAAGGCTCAAACATTCAGAAAGCTCTATTTTTACAGAGTACATCAACATATTTTTGTGAAAAAAGTAATATTTTGACCCATAGGTATATTGTAAACAAAGAATAAATAAGCTATTTCAAAATAACATATATTTTTAAATTGTTTAGTACAAAAGTTATTTAAATAACTTTTAAAGTTTAAATTGTAGTCATCAATAATCAGCTATTATCCAGCTATAACTAATTTTTATATTTTTTTGAATTTTATACTAAAATGAGATAGAATCTGTTTGTTTGGGTGCCAACAAATTTTAAAAGACTGCAGACGTGGTTGCAATAGGACGAAAAGAGTATTATATTTTGAATATCTCCGACAGGTGAATCTAGCATATTGAGTTAGGTAACCGTTTTGTAGCAAAGATAGGGAGTAAATTGAAAAGTTTTAATGAGAGGGCAGACAGTAACACTTCCAGGCCCGATAGTGCCATAGTCACTTGCAGTTCGATCGAAAATGTAGAAATTGGTAAATAATCAAATAAAAACCAATTTGAAGCAATTACTGCTGTATGTTAATTCAACAACAATGAAATTACTGTCCCTACGGGAATTTGAGATTACTCTATAGTAGGAGAGAAAGAGCGGAATTTTGCTCGTCATCCTGAAAATGGACAGAATGTATCGTATTAAGTTCAATTCCTGAACTAAATCACGTTTCTAGGCAGGCGCCAGTGGAAGTGATAACCGAGGATAGTTACAGGGTGTGAAAATGGTAATTTCTTTTGGTCATGCTCGTCATCAAGTAAACGTTTCAAAATTGGCTGCATACAAGATTGTAATATATTTAAGCAAATTCCCGAGGAGTCTGCCTAGAGCGTTACCATCAAGCTGGCGGACAGAAGAACGACATTTGCACCATTTTTGTGCTTACACAAAAGAAATCATAATTCAAAAGGACGTACAGCTAAATGACAAATATATTTTTCATGAAGTCATTAATGTGTTCTGTATGACGTCATACACAATTTTTTTAAATGCGAAGCCACATTTTTTATTAAGGATTCGGAAAGTACGGGAAATTTTATGTCCGAATATGACTTTGACCATGACCTTGAACTTGATCCTCCGGGTGATTCCAAGATCAAAGTTTTTTTGAAAAATCAACCAATTATAGCCAAATTAGGTGTACGGGGGTTTCCGACATTGCTGATTTCGAATCTGAAATTAGTTTTTCAAAATTCACAATCCAAGATGGCAGAACAATTTTTTTTAAAAAGTCAACCAATTAAAGGTAATCCATGTTTTTAATCCTGATACAAAATATGACTGATTCAAAGAGGGTATTCAAAATTAAAAACAAATTGGACGTTAAACTTGGCCACTACTTGGTTTGAAAATGCTCAAAAACTGATTTCATATTCGTAATCATCGACGTTGAAAACCGCTGTATACCAAATTGGGAGTAGGTTGGTTGATTTTTTTCAAATTGCCAATTTTCAAAATTTGATTACGAATCTGAAATCAGATTTTCGCAATCCAAGAGGGTGGACCAGTTTTTCAAACAAAAACTGATTTCAGATTCGAAATCAGCAATGTCGGAAACCCCCGTACACCTAATTTGGCTATAATTGGTTGATTTTTCAAACAAACTTTGATCTTGGAATGACCTTGAAGGTCAAATTCAAGGTCATGGTTCGGACCTGAAGTTTTCCGCTCTTTCCAAATAAATAATAAAAACTGTGGGTTCTCATATATAAAAATATATTTATGTCATTTAGCTGTATATCCTTTTGGATTAAGATTTCTTTTGTGTAAGCAAAAAAATTGTGCAAATGGCGTTCTTTTTACTTAATGACGGAGTTCACCCCTATTTTTGACAAGTTTACCCCTGTTTGCCAGCTTGATGGTAACGCTCTAGGCAGACGCCTCTCGGGAATTTGCTTAAATGCATCACAATCTTGTATGCAGTCAATTTTGGAACGTCTACTCGATGATGAGCATGACCAAAAAAATTTACCACTTTCACCCCCTGTAACTATCCTCGGTTATCACTTCCACTGGCGCCTGCCTAGAAACGTCATGTAGTTCAGGAATTGTACTTAATACGATACATTCTGGCCATTTTCTCGATGACGAGCAAAAACCGGCTCTATCTCTTAGACTACTACTAATACTTGATTAATCTAGAAATTGTTCGCAAAATTGCCAATTATTCCACAAAAAAAGAGTTTCTTAAGGTTCACTTGGTAAAAGGAAACGAACCTAACCTGGAGAAATGAATCAATCTGTATCCCCAGGTATTTAATAACAATTTATGTAAAAGTGTAAATATATGATAAACTTTGTAAAAAAGATAAAACATTTTTCACATGTTTTCTTTGGTGTATGGCTCCACAAAAAATAAGGTTGATGGACAAATATGTACCTTTTGAAAAAAAAAACAGTAAATATAATTCCATATAACACTTGAAACTTAAATGACAACCACAGCCAAGTTTGTTTTCAGACAGTTATAAAAATATAGAATTTTATGAAAATAGTAAAATCAAAATAAAAAAAACAACTGAATACAAATTAAATAAGAAGTGGATAACATATAAATATAAACAGCGCAATAATTAATCTAATCAAATTAGGAGCAAGTAGAAGAAAAGAAAATTAAATATAAGTAAATGAATATACGAGTATGTCAATTGGATAGTTCAATACACTCCATTTTACAATTAGAATAATTTTAAACCATAACTTCATCGTGTGGACGCCATTAAATTAGAAAATAATTAATGTAATAAAAATCATAATAGTATATATGATCCTGAGCAGAAAAAAACCTCCTACACAAACATTATATGTTTGTTAGGATATAGGAAATGTAATGAAACAAAATATACGATGATCTAATAAAAAATGATGAGATTTGAAATTCCCTCGGCTAAAGAAAGTCAAATTTTCATGAAACTGATCACAAATTACTCTAAGAAAACAGGCAGTCGATAATCTTCGCAATATGTCCCCGATCGACTTTCCCATTTCATATTTCCTCGAAATAAAAGAATGACAAATTAAATTTCCCCCCTAAGAACGTAAGAGAAAATATCTTTGTCTGGAAAAACCTTATTACTTGGAAACTAAAAGAAGGGTCAGATTTAACTCGGTTTCCACTCGTACGAAATCAAGCGTACC
Source organism: Octodonta nipae (assembly GCA_034190945.1). Taxonomy (NCBI): domain Eukaryota; kingdom Metazoa; phylum Arthropoda; class Insecta; order Coleoptera; family Chrysomelidae; genus Octodonta; species Octodonta nipae. The sequence goes on along the minus strand of CM067216.1, from coordinate 55,697,154 downwards.
GAAAATGGAAATACGATTTTCCATGCTACATTAACTCGGTATCGGAGATTTTCCACTGGAATGAAGGGATGGATTAAGTCTTTTTCGATTGGGGAGATGGACTTGGAAACTCCATTTTTCAAATTGATATCTGCTCATAAACACCTACATCGAAAGAGATCGTTCACTAGGTGACTCATTAGATGTTATGTAATTTAGCGCGCCCAGTTATTGTTAGTTTCTGAGATATGTAGCAGTAATAAAGAAATAACATCTATATTAATCTCATACCTTTGACACAAAATTTCTACAGTATTACTACGCGTCATGGAGTTAATTCACAAAAATCGTCACCATCACCATCAGTTAACACTTTATTATTGATTTTCACAAGATTTTTAGACGAACTTATTCTCGAAAATTTGGAAAATTTCGCTGTCACGCTTATATCTATATCATTTTTGCAAGGTCGAATCACCCATCTCTATTGGTTGTAGTAAGTTGGTAACATTAGCATAAAGGTAAGTTATTTTATATTAGCTGTGATAGATCTTGAGGATGGTTGGTGCATTGTCCAAAAGTATGACTGCTTTGTTAGACAAGTTTTAGTTCTTTAAACCTGCGCATGCACTCTTTGCGAGTTGTAATACACAGGGATTAAATTCTTGAATGCTTGTGGCTAAAACGAATTTCCGATGACAAAAAAGAGTTTTTATGGGTTGCCGCTGTCGTTTTGTCTTAAAACCAGGGCCTACTTCTTCCATTGCGTAAGTCAACTCTCGCTAGTAACAAAATCGCATGAGATATCAAGTTTTTGGTGAATAGATAATGCTTTCTTTTCAAAATTGGTCCCCTAATTGCTGTACTAATTTTTATAGCAATCCATTTTAAAGCAAAAATTCTTAATCGAATGGCTGTTCCTTTATGATATTTCTCCCAGAATTTGACTCAGCACAAATTTTCACTGTGGGTTCGATTTCTTTTAAAATTTTAGACGTATATCCATTGAAACTACAATTAATGTAAATATTTATTGCCCTTGCATTCCAAATAATATTCCAAGAGCCGTGGATTCTAAAAGCCGCTGTCATGGCGTTCATTCCAATTTTTTTATGTAAGAATATCAGCTTGGTATCCGTAGATTCACAAAGCCGAAAAAATGAAAAAAACATTAACAAATGCAAAAATGTTTTACCATCATCTCGGATATCTGTATTCGATAGAAAATGTCATTCTCTTTCGAAAGAAATGTAGGTAAACCACTTTTTTTAGGCGTATGAGTCTCGCATACATATTTAAAATATGTGATCAGGGAAAAAAATTTCCCCCCATACGTGAGTTGATATTTTTTATTTAGTTCGTTTTTATATTATTTTCGAAAATATCTTAGTATTCTCACTCAAACAGAAACTGACGGTAGTACCCGGCATATCAGCTTTAATCCATAAACTCGAGTCTCATCTTCCACAAAAGGTGTTAAGTTTAATAAATTCATTTTGGATTAAATGTTTTTTGTGGAACGACGTTTGTTTTATAGTCATTATAATTTCGTATAGTATTTGTTTCTTGCAATATTCGTTTCTTTTATAAATTTGTTTTAACCGACTCCCAAAAAGCAGGGGGTTATCAATACGTCGGCATCTTTTTTTATATATGCTAAATGAATATTCAAAAACGGCTTGAGCAATTTTGTAGATTTAAACTGCATTATATTGTAATGTTTTTGTTTTCACACACGGGTTCAGTTCAGTTCTTGGATTTATTTAAAAACACAGTCCAACTCACTCTAATTTATTTCCACTACTTTAACACAACTATTTACAATTTATATCTACTTAAGTATTCAATACGACCAACGAAACTGAATGCCTCCTATCGCCAGATGTTCCTTTTATATATTAATCTCGGAATTGTCTGGTACGTCCACGAACCATCGGGAAATCATGTTCTGGAAGCTTTAAAGGAATTCCCAGTAACGGCAGCGGTCCACCGGTTGAGAGACAAACATTTCGGGTTCCCAGAATTGATCGGAATAATGTCCCTTCCATGAACTGGTTGATGGCCGATTGCACCTGCTGTCGGATGTATTCTAGTAACAATATTATGGAATATCAGAGAGAGGTACCATAGAATTTTCTATACGGTGAGATTTACGGTTTTCCAGAAATTTAGAAGAAAATGTAATTAAGGGACTAAATTTTAATAAAATTCAATGCATCTTCACTGCTTTTTCTAAAACGGCTGAATCAATTTGAATATTTTAAATTTTTCTACAAAAATATATTCCAGCTTGATTCCGTTTATCTTTCTATAACGTAAAATATACCGTTTTTCAGAAGATTGGAAAAAATATGTGCAAAAAACGGTCATCAATGTAAATGTCAAATTTGCATCACAAATATCTTACTTAAGTGTCAAGATATGTCATAAAAGTATATCGTATAGGTTTGTCACGATTTTCAATTTGATTCATTTGAAGAGGTCAGTTTCTTTTTAAATGAAGTTATGTTACGGGGTTACAATTAAGTGAAATGGTAGTAAATATTCTATTAGTGTATCGAAAGGGAAAATTGTTATGCCAGCCATCTTTTCTATATGGTATACGGTTGTAGGTGTGTGTGTGTGTGTGCGTTCGTGCATGTGATTTTGAGTGGTACATAAGCAGTTGCATATATAGCTTGGTTGAAATATAACATGGGTTTGAATTACAATGTGGTTCGAAAAAAATTGTATTGGGTGGCACATACGTAGTTGCGAATATAAATAAGAGTGGGGTAAGATTGAATCAAATAACGTAAAAAAGTTACATAAGCCTATGCATTTAGGATATTTGCGTTATAGGATGGAGTATAATTACAGTTGTACAGAAGAATTCAAAAAATGTTAGAAGCAGTTAAATATACAGGATGGTTGAAATATAAGGTGTAGTAGAATTACAGTTACACCGGGTGGTTAAAGAAAGGTATAGTGTGGAATATTAGTAGTTGCTTATACAAAGTGGTTGAAGTAAGGGTCGAATAAAATTATTGTTATTTAGGGTGGATAGGCATAATCAGTTAGGATATTTGAATTCAAGGGCGGTGTATAATTTAGTTATAGAGATGGGTTCAAAAAGTTTTAGAAGCAGTGGCATATACTGAGTGGTTGAAATAAAGGGTAGAATATTATTACAGTTATAAAATGTGTTTCAAAAATGTGAAAAATGTTGTTATATAGGGTAGACCATGATCAGTTTCATAAACAGAATTGTTGATGTATGGGGCGAAATATCACATTATTATTATAGGTATACAGGTATAATTTAAATAATAGAACAATATAAACATTTAATAGTGTAAAGAGGATTTATACTTATACAGGGTGGTTTTAACGATATCGTGTGGAGTTGAATTATAGCTAGAGAGGGTGGTTCAGAAAATGATAGAAAAATAAGTTATGGGAGACCTATACACTGAAGCAAATACAGTTTGGATACACTCTGGAGTGAATTAGAATTACACTTATAGAAAGTGGTCCAAATATTAAAACAAATAAAAAGTTAATAAATATGTGGAAAATATAGAAAAATGATACAAATTAGAGAGGGGGAGGAGGAGAAAGAGTGAGAGAGATAAAAATACTCATAAATATTCAATAGAATTGTACCTTAAGTTAGATAAAAAAGAAGATATGGCCGAAAATAGTGATTGATTGCATACAGTTTCTAAACGGTTGTGATTTTAAGTCAGTCGATTCTTTTTTTTAATATAAATTATTCATATACATTATTCATATTATTCATATAATTTAATGTAGAAATTTTATATTAATGAATGAGAAACAGTAATGTTATTTTTTTAACGTATTACCGCTGAAAAACAGCGAAAAAATACAATTTTACAAGTGCGTCGTCTGCCTTTCTCTTACTTAGCTTATACATCGAGATGAGAGTGAGATAAAGATACTCCTCTCTCAAAAGTGCATAACATAGAACTAAACAAAATTTTTAAAATCTCTTTAGGCTATTTTGTTTAATATAGTTGAAATTTTTGATAAAAATTTAAAAATTATAGCATTTCAGTTTTTAAGGTATATTATTTAATTCAAGAAATTTAGGAATACCGGCGTTTTCCAATTTTAAAAAATTCATAACAATTAATGGGTTGGAGATAGGATAATGGGTGTGAGAACTTTTTTCATTCGAAATATTGTAAAGAATAAAAAAAATTAATTAATTGCAAAAATGCATATTTTTCTAAGCTATATAGTTTTTTGTTGTTTAAACAATGCCGCCAAAAGATATCAAGTGTCATCTAACACTTTTATAATCAAGAAGATCTCCCGGACATTTAAAAAAAATTAAGAATTAAAACAATTTTGCTAACGAATGCGCCGCTATGCTCTGGTCTATATGCGGGGTATATTAAGAGAGATAATATTGTATACCAACGAAGAATCAATTATTAACAAGGTAGAAAGAAACTAAATCTGAACTCAAAAAGATATTATCACTATAACAGTAACAAGAAACTTCTATGAAAAAACTTTGACAAATTTCAAAAGCTATTTGAAAGCAAAGAGACAACTTGTATAACAAGGAACATTATATGAGGTATTAGTTCGCAAAACTCGAACGTATTTTCTGATCATTTAACAAAATTATCTCGTAATCAAAGTGACGTTAAGAGAGAACTTAGCAGGGAGTTTGCGAAGGTAGAGTAAAGCCCTTTGAAGGAGCAACTCCGCTCGGAATATCGATGAATAACAAAAATGCGAATCGCTAGGCGTTCAGAGCTCTACCTAGCGGGGCGCACGAATGTCAGGAGAGAAATTGAGTCTGCTTTTGGAGAGCAAGTTAGCGTTAGTTCGACCTAATGGAATAAATTGAGTCTGTTTTGCACACAAACTGAAACTAAATTAACTTGCGAATGTAGTAGTAATTATCCCTCAACTCATCAAGTGAATCGGTTTTCGGTAACAGAATGCTGCACGGAGTGGTTTGGTTTGAGTGGGTTCCAGCGGTGAGCGATGAGGAGAGATCGTGGTTGCTGGAAACAGGCCGGCAAATTATGAATTCATAATTTAATTAAACAACGAAAAAATTACAATTGAGCATTTTTCTCTCCAGTTAAGTTTGCGGCAAATTTTCTATATTGATGTATTTTTGAGATACCTTGACCGACTTTTTTACTATCTATTTAAAATTATTGATAATCATTTTGTTTATTACTTCAGTACCTGGACGACCGAGCCTCGTTCGTGATTTCGACATTTCACCATGTTTGCTATATATATGTTACGGTAAAAGTAGATATTGCGGTAAATGTGCACATTTGCCTCCTCGTTTGGGTAATGTGTATTCAACTAACATTTACAATTTCAAATAAGGGAAATGTACATTGAATTCACAATGACCATGATGTTTTGGTAAATGTGAGCATACAAAAAGTGCTAGTAATGTGGTGCGCATGCGCACTTGTAGTGGTACGCGAACTACCGGTATTCTAGGCATGAATTCGCCATTTGCGAACAATAGTTTATATCAAATTATAGGAATGCAGTCTCTTACTGGTGGACAAGGTTTTAAAAGATGCACCTGTAAAGCAACATGTCCCTTAAAAAATGCAGTTGTAAAAATGCTGGAAAGTTATGTAATTCCAAGTGCCACAATAGCAATTCTTGCTCAAATGAATAAAACTTTTTTCATTCTGAAATGTCTATATGTTCCTTTATAGTTTTATAACATTTAACTGTTATAATAAAGAAAAGTATGTAATTATTATTATTTGTTTGATTCCCATCGTATTGGTCCTGTAAAACTAGGACGAAAATTGTATTTATGAATATTGGGATCATAACCTACGACATATTATATAATATGCAAAGAAAAGTATGTTTTGTTTGTCATTTACATTTTTTAATTAAAATAATTTTCGTTGTTAAAGCCTTTTGTATTATGTTTATTTAAATAAATATTTTTAATTTATTTGTATTCCAACTTTTCTTAAAACATGAAGGTAAGAGTACACATTTGCCGGGAAATGTACATATACATTATATTAAGTTCACATATACCTAACTTTTTGGGAAATGTACACATTTTACGGTAAAAATGTACATTTCCCAAGAGTGTACATTTACCGTAACATATACATATTTTTATGAGAAGATTACTATTTAAAACTCCTCACTTACTTCACGAATAATTTAATTTCTATGATTTAATTATTTTAATTATCTTAATAAGTGCCAAACATGATTTCATACAAAAAGACCAAAAATCTTTATTGAGCAAACCAAAAATCTTTATTGAGTCTGTTAAGCACTGAGTGGTGAGTCCTAGTGTGTTCTACTTTTTTTACTTTTTAAAATACCCTTACCGGTTATTTAAAATAGTCGCTTTCAGATTTTGCAAATAAATCTTCAAAAATGTTCGGACCTAAAAAAATATAAATAATATGATATAAGCTTGTGTGATAATACCTCACTCATGAAAAATATTTTGTTACATGCTTTCCCTTCAAATCCAAGCATTTGTCATCATATCTTACTATGATGGTTAAAACCTTACAAAAAAGCTTTTTAAAAATCTGATTACATCTCAATTATAAACAAATAATTTGGGCAAGTGCGAGTTGGACTCGCATACTTAGGGTTCCGTACCAACTTCAAGATTCTAATATTCCAGTTTCAGACAAGCAGGGAATGAGTGCATTTTCTTATATTTACCCTAATATCTTCTTAGGTAAGCGTTTTAAATTTATAAAAAATATACACTTTGATTTTCCACATACAGACTTTTTATTATATCTGCTTCAGGATTCGCTTGATTTTTATTAGAATACATATGTATTTAGTTTTCTAATTTGGCCCCCAAAAATTAACATTAGAGTTTTATTTTACGAATAAGCTTTCAGAGAAGCCTTTTATAACCTATTGTCTGAGTTTTGAGGCTCTGTAGATTATAAGTTAAAGGGCAAAATAGGTCAAGTTTTAAATTAATAAATCTGTTATTCAAATTATTTAAAAATACAAATAAAATATATTTTTCAAAATTTAAATAGTGTAGTTTCTAAAGTGGGAATTAAGTCGATGTTTAATATTTTTGTTAATATTTTTTAATCAAAAGATTTAAAAATATGATATATTTGTAATTCACATAATGAGCCTTTTATCTGATATATTACATGATGCGTTTGAAAATTGAATCTTTATTTTCCATTTAATTGTATAATTGTCCCTAAAATTACTATGGAGGTTTTCTAATAATTTTTCTTATAAATTTCAAGTGAGCCCCAGTTCCCCTAATTATTTTCAAAATTTTAGGTAGTATGGTTTCGGAAATAAAGCGAGAAATGAATTTTTTTTATATGTTTATGTTAATATCTTGTAAACAATTAATTTAAAAAATATGAAAAATATATATTTGTATTCCTCATAATGAGCCCTTTCATTTGATATATAACATGATGGGTTAGAAACAATTTTAATTTTATATTTTCTATTTAATTCTGTAATTTGCCCCCCCAAAATTAAAAGTAGAGGTTTCTCTTTATTTTTCCAGTAAACTTCAGGTCAGACCCTATACCTCTAATTTTTTTCAAAACTTTACGTTTTATAATTTTGGAGATAATGGCGGGGAATGGGTAAATTTTGGTATATTTTCTTTAATATCTTTGTAACTAATTTTTTTTTAAATATGAAAAAAATATATTTGTGTTCTTCAGAATGAGACCTTTTATTTGATGTATTACATGATGCGTTTGAAAAAAAATTTATTTTTAAATTTTTATTTAATTCTATAATTTGCCCCCAAAATTAATATTCTTTCATTTACGCTATGTACTTCGGTCACCAAACCGTGTACTCATACCAAATTTCAACGTTGTTTACTATAGATTTTCAGCAGCGTAGTTCACATCAAGACAGTTTTTAATGGTCTTCTAAATGTTATTTGTGGCATATTCCTGATTATTTTTATGTTTTCTTGGGAATAACACCACAATTGAAATAAATAGCTGTATATTGAACGGAAAAACTAAATGTTTCAAAGTCGATTCTGACTTCGTCGTCAATGGCTTTATATGTATTGAAAATGTATTCAATATACAGCTTTTTATTTTAATTGTCGTGTTATTCCCAAGAAAACATAAAAATAATCAAGACAGTTTTTATTACATACAATTTATTGTAAAATTTATTAAGATATAAATCTTCAATTTTCTCAAAACCCAAATTGAATTCCCAGTAAGACTGGACAGTGTTAATAAAATATACACAAATGTTTGCATAATTAACTTCAGAAATAACAGAGTTATTTAATACTCTCTCCGAGGTGTCATTCATTTATATGCAAGATAATATATATATATATATATATATATATATATATATATATATATATATATAGTTTCTGGTTAGGGAACCTTCATCAGTTGCGCTTCCCACAATTGAATGTCCTCTCGAACACTTCTTTATGTATTTGATACATTTCGTTAAATTTGACGATGCGAGATGTAAAGAAGTGAAGTTAACCTGAAAATTTCATCGTGACATTCTAACCTAGGAATTACGGGTAACAGCAATTACATGGAACGGCTCCAGATTCGGAACCTCTATGTGCTAGTTTCCCCAAAAATCCTAGATATCGGTCTTTACATCTCTCAGAGTTATTAATGATGAATGGACCTGCCGCAGTTTCTTATGCATTCGATAATTTTCAATTGGGTGGCGAAGATCTAGATTATTTTGTACTTGGTGCATTGCCCACTTGAGTGCCCTTCATATTCCAACATGGACGATTAGTGGTAAGTCTTGGAACCAAAGACCATAGAAGCTTCGCATTATTTTCTTGTTTGAATTTGTAATTACCCTTGCTGAATCAGGATATTGTTTGTCTGGTAGTAAATTGGTTGAATTAACTGTTTTTTTTTTATTTATGTTTACTCAAATGTCTGTCGACAATAACTAGAAATGGCCTGTTATCCCATATTTTGGCAACCCATACCCCATGTAACATACGTATGCCATTCTATACCAAATTCTAAATTATAACGCTTTCCCTGAAAGCGTCATACTGCTCTGCGTCTATTGCCAAGCCATAGACAGGACCCAGACTCGTCAGGGAACATAACTCGATTCTATTCACCCAATCCAAATTTGGTCTGGCGATAGACCATTCAAACTGAAAGGCATGATGATCAAGGGTTAGTGTGAGGCATGAAAATGCCGTATACGTACGAGGCCCAAAACCCAATATTCCGATGCTATACAGACTTTTTGTTACAAAATCTCAACCAAGCATTTCTAGTTCAAGTTCTGATTTTTTATAACCGCAATCCTCAAATGACGATCTTCCCGTGCTGAAGTTGCTTAAAGTTGTCTCGATCAATGACGATAATGTGTTTTCCTTCTTCCGACGACCTAGATCAACACTGTAAAGGTTGATACACTGCTTTCTTACTTGCAATTATCATCGTTTAATTTCAATTCAATTGGTTGAATCTATTTGGTGTTTCGATATTTTAGGAAATCAATATACTAAGCAAGTAAATTCCAGAATTACTTAATTACGTATTTAGTAAATCAACAATCCACTCAGTTGCCTGCAATTGTTCAAATCTGGTCCATTATAATGCCTCATGTACTTTAATTAAAATTAACTACACGTTTAAACCCCTTCTGGAATTCCCAATCTTTGTCACCGGTAACAATTGTACTCTAATTATTCCAAACTTAAACAGAACTCAACTAAGTCGAACCTCTTGTAGCAAAAGTTATACATATATACATTACCCACCCAGAAGGGTAAATTTTAATTAAAATTGGAACTGAGAGTAGAACATTCTACCGTAATTGGAAGGTAAAGAACAATTTTATCGTAATTTTAATAACATTCCTCCTTAATGTAATAAAATATATTAAGTGCATTTTATTGGCAGCATGTCTACTGTTGACATGGACATTTAGACTAGGAAAATTGATACGCATATCGTTTATACCTACTTGGCTGACAAAATCTGAGTTAGTGTCGCTTATCTTGTTTTTAACCGTTGAATTTTATGAACAGAAATAAAATAACAGTGGAGAAAAATATTAGACGAGCACAACGATCTCAATAAATGGTTGAGTCTATTGACAGTCACTTTCTATGGGCCACATGCCCATTTTAATGTTAGGAGTATAATACAATCAAAAATTGTTAGAATAGAAGTCTGCAATTAATTTAGTATGTTAATGTAGAAATAAATCTGTTAATAAATTTTACAAAAGTACTAATACTACATTAATTGTATCCAGATTTTACTATATTATAATTCAATTTCGTCAACTTTTTATATATTAAATTGTGGTCAAGAGAAATGGCTGATTAATAATATAGTGAATGCAAAATACAGCAACCGAAATGAGTAAAATCTATGGAGCAAGTTAAAACTTGTAAATACCTTGAAGAACACAATTTTAGTGAGCACGACTGACACTGAACAGTTTCAACAGAAATTTCGAATTCTTTTAACAGAAACAAGAGATTTAGAAATTAAAATATTGAGAAAATGGAACCTAATCAACACACGAACTATTCCAATTGTTATGTCAACAACAGAAGTAGTTCCAAAACATCAAATAATTCAAAATACTACCATGAGCCTGATAACCAGGCAGGGGCTCTTGCAGAGCTAAATCCTTTTGATATCTGGTATGTCTGGGGTTTCGTGAATTTCTCCCTAAGAGACCGATATGTGTGCCTTACAGGGAGTGTGTATGCTATACATTGTAAAGTCAAGTCTTTGAGACGATAACAGATGGCTACAGAACTGCAAAGAATCTGGAAAAAAAAGAACATTATACTCCTCATAATATCAGTCAGTGGGATCACACCAAATACATTAACACATACCTATTACAGCATAACTTGCCACAGAGCATCCATACATAGGTAAAGAAAGTAATCATTTTTCACACCTGCAACACTACCAGAAACTTTCTGAAGAAAAAAATATAAAATTGAGTAGACTTGGCTACTCCTGGCTACCCATGCATAGGACTATACAAGTAAGAAACCAAACACTTTAATTTTACATTTTAGAATTATGCCTTTTTTCATAGTTTTTTAGCCATTGAGAACGGGGTCTGACCTAGACCCCAAAACGTTTCGAAATATACAGCAAATTTTGTGACTTGTGGTGTTATTTCCCAAAAAATCCTTAAACATTAAAAAATATGCCACAAATATCCTTCAGAAAACAACAAAGAATAACAATAATACGAATTTATTTTGCACAGAAGCGATTAGATCTGGATGGACATGACATTAAAAGAGGAAGTTTCATTTACATGACAAATGATGACCAATAAATAATCCAACGAAAGAAAGCCAAAATCTAAAAAGGTCTAATAGATACTCTGAAGCAAATGTTTTACATGGATTTTATAATTGATATCATTCGTAATCATCTTGGCTTTTAATAAGTAAGCTTTAGTTCCTACAAAGATATAGGTTACTGACGAAAATATAATATTTCACAAATATAGGCCTACAAGAGTCAGTATAATTGAGGTCAAATTTAAATTAACATTTTGGGTCCTGAATACACGGTTTGCATAAGGGGAACTACCCTCAGAGAAAGGAGAAAGATATTGTACGGGAGGTCAGTTAATGTCAGGCTATCCACCATATTCACCATATATTGCTTCTGGATAAGTACCTTCATCCCGCAACTAATTGAAATCAATAATTACTCCGGCACAGAAAAAAGAATGCCAAACATTCAGACAACTTTTTGTTTTTTTTTTTGTGCCAGTGTTATTTATGTATTTAACTATTAAAATATTTTATTTAGTTTACGTTATTTGTGTGAGAGATCCATTATATCCAGTATAGACGGTGTATTATATTTTCTGTTATGAAATTTTACACCACTTGTTTTAACAACATTTAAAACGAGATTATTTTGAGTCATAGCAGTTTCTAAAAATTTGCAAGATTTACTTTTGTAATTTCTTAAGGTTTTGCACTAAGATGGCTTTTGTGGCATCGTCAGTGGAGATCACAATTTTTACGACCTTTAAGTACATATTAAGAGGTACATTATTTATATATAACAGACATAAGAATGATCTCAGCACAGACCCCTACTTAATTCATACGTTTCTGAAACTATGTTATGTAATTTGACACACATTTCCAGAAGTTTTACGAACGATATACTAATAAAAAACAATACCTCAGAAGCCTAATGGGTGCAATTTTTGTTCAAGAGCTTAGACATTCCTTTCTGATACAAGTAAAAAAAATTGATCTGCAACGCTATCTAAGCTGACACTTTCTATGGATTTAGTCTTAGGGAAACCATGCTGAGTGTCGGGCGTACCTTTATTTTTGGTTAGAAATCAAAATCTAATAATCCATATGGTTGTAACTTATTCATTCAAATATTTTAGACATACTACTCTACAGGCAACTAACTGGTCTACAGTTTTGTTATAACGATAGCGGTCAAATAATTATTTTATATACGAGCAAACGCAATTGGTTGAACAATATCACAAACCTTTACTTTAGTATGTATGTGAGACATTGTCGTAACAACATAACCGAAGCACATATTGTACATTAGAACACACATGAGATCAACACGTATAGGTATAGAAATAAATATGTCGAAAATCCAGTATATTAAGCCATGAAAATAAATAACAACACATACAGAACAAGTAATTGTACAAATATTTGGGACTCGAGATCTGCCCTGAAGGGTATAATGTCATTAAATGTAAAATAGACAAAAATCAGTGCTTGAATCCAATCCAATCTGCTAAGGAAATTCAATGTTGATTCGCTATTCGGGACAAGATTTTATTTAAGAGCAGAGACAGCCAACAACCACCAGGAAATGAATTGACGAAGTAAAGAGACTTGCTGAAAATTGGTTACTAGTTGTCCAAGATCGGAATGAACGCCAAAATATAAAAAATGATTTGTGTGTCCAGCAGTAAACATGATTAACTAGTGATGATGACTATGTTCTAAAGATATAGACTGCCAAAGAAACATATTCACAACTTCAAATCGCAAGAAAACAGTTTCAGTTATACTCTTTCCAAATGGCATTAGTTTTCTTCACTTAAAGATCGCTTTAACCAAGAAACAGCGAAGTTTGAGCAGCGTGACCACATTAAATGGGAACCTGTTATGCTTGCGAATTTCTCATGGTGTTTGACCAAGGATAATATAAGACTAACAACATGAAAAAAAAACATTAATAGCAATAAACCTTTTTGTGCTAATCAAATGTTTTTGTTAATAAACCATAACAACAAACTTATATAAAACCGAACGTAATGTTACTATTTCCATAATCAGTTTTAACTGACTTATATTAAAACTCAGTGAATAAATAATTATTTTATGTCTTTCGCATTATAATTAATCTTTCGACTTATTAATTATGCTCATCTAGAAGACAGACAGCAAAACCCCTGCACTGTTTCTAATCTATAACAATTACCAGCCACAGACTTTACATTTCTAATTTATCATCATACTAAAACTGTGCCGACTAAATGATCTATTTCGAAGTTAAATCTACTCCAAAAGTGAAACAGCCCTTATATTTCCATTTCCGTTTTGCCACCGCCTCTTGTTTTATAATTATCCCCAACTCCGGCGAAACTCGTCAGGGTGAAACCGAATCTCTCGCCACAGAGCTGTGGAATGGGACAGTGTATCCTTGACGGTGGTTTTAATAAAAGTTAAAATTAGAATTCCGAGTTGCTTTACGTTCAAACTGTGAAAAAATTGCTGGAATTGTGTTGACTGAAATGACAACAGAAATTCTCACCATTACTTTGAATAATTTGAATTCTAAGGTTATCGAATTGTAGAATTTTGGAAAAGAGAATTGGTTAATAGTTATTTAGAACTAGAACTTTCTCCAAGAAATTTTAAGATATTAAACCGAACAAATTCCTTCAGATAAAACTTCAACGTACACTTAATGATTTTGCTTTGTATTTGTAAGGTTAGCAAAAAAATTCTTGCCACTGGAGAAGCCACCATGCCACTGCAAGGACAGTATCTGGTAGCTCCAGCAGATAATTTATATTTGATTGGCTGGCGCGCCAGTCTCAACTTTCACCGAACTGGTGCCAACTAACTGGTATCGTGTAAAACAAATATTATCAGGCGCTGGAGAATGAATGTGATTCTGACAAAAACATTGTTTAAAAACGGCAAGTTGTTCAAGTGAGGAAACAACTTGCAAAATTTGTACTTTTCACGTTCAGAACTATCAAATGGCAAAGTATAAAAAAAATAATCAAAATCCACTTTCTCGCTATATCTCATAAGGGATAAATAATCATCTTTGGGGGACGGTATCTCGAAAATAAAGGACTTTAAGGCCCTGTCCCATGTAAACGTGATTTACGCGTTGCGGGCGGTACGTTGCGTCAAAGTGGCAACTGAAAACTATCAAACACATAAAAAGAATTCATTTTGTCGTTACTGAAAAATTAATTCGTGCGATTTTATCACTTCTGTGTTGCCGCATTGTTCATTTGGTTTGTTTTAGCCTTTAGTTGCAGTTTTTAATTGTCACAGTGACGGATCGCATCGCCCGCACCGCGCATGTGTTTACGTGGAGCACACATAGAGGTATTATACTGTAGAGTGAATTAGGTATTACTGTAAGTGGCAGTGTAATAACAATAGAGAGAGAAAGACAATATCAGGGTGCGCTTGCTATGTCTCTACCTTACCAATAGTAGGCGTCACCACTGACACGGACCAATCAGGAACGACCCTCTTATTCTCTCTCTCTCTCTTTCTATTGCTATTACATAAATTTCGCTACTTCACTTGCTCTACGTATAATACCTCTATGGGAACACAGCCCCACAGTTTGAGCCCATGGAGACTTTTAATCCACCAGTTCAAAACTATCAAATGGCAAAGTTTATTAAAAAAATAACTGAAAGCCACTTTCTCGCTATATTACATGAGGGGTAAAAACATCAAATTTGGGGGGGCGGTATCTCAATAACAAGCGTCTTCCAGAATTTGAGCCTATGGAGACTTTTGATCCACAAGTACAGAACTATCAAATGCAAATTTTTAAAAAAATTAACCCAAAGCCACTTTCCTAAAGAATATTGCGGGGTCCTTTGTTTCTGTAGCTAGAAACGCAAATGTTAACATTAGCTTTGCCAGCAAAACTTTGCCATTAAGTTGTCATTATATGTAAAGATAGGGTTAGTCATCAACAACAACTCTTCAAACTAATTGATAGTCAACTTTAGAAGAAGATTGAATGATTCCTGTTAGACGTCTTGCAGATTTTTATTTGCAAAATGTACTACTGGCCATAGCAACATCATTAAACATCCTATAGATGTATACCTTCCAGAAAACTAACTGTCTTAGGGCAACAACAAACAGTTGTGGAAAACGTATAGGACACATTGGGGAGTCATCTATCAGTTAATGGTCTGCTCTGGTTGTATTGCTAAAAGTTGGAAAGTCATGATTTGCATTTTGATCACAGCTGAATAATGTCATCAAGAAGAACTGTTATCCACTTGCCAAAATCAGATATCACGTTTCTAATAGCAAGGCACTATTTCAGTTCACTGTCATTTAAATTTTATTAGACTCACATGAGTGGTGAGGAGAGAAAATCCCATACGAACAATCAAAATGAGTCAAAGGCATTATTTTATAAAATACTAGCAACGTTGTCCAAGATGTTTTAATTAACCTGTATAACTATAATTTAACTTCCCCCTATGTTTCATATGTTGCATATATCCAACAGCTCATGTTCTATTTTTTTAAAAACTTTCAACAATCTTTCAATTACAACCACCTAGTATGTGCAGTATTGACATTTTTTTTAAATATAAATTCATCAATTCCCAATAAATTTCACCAAAACTGCAACTGCTTATGGGGCACCTTGTGTAACAATTTTTAAATATTAAACTACTTAACTCTACTCCTCCCAATATTTCAAATGTCCTATCTGTGCAACTGATTATGAGCTACGCAATTTCACAATTTTTCCTCATATTTTTTGAAGCACAGTATAAAATATAATGTCTTTCCACACTTCATGTAAACCATCATTCATTTGCAACTTTTACTAACCTTGTTTGATTCACACTGGTAAGGATAACTTGACTTCGCCCCATATTTCAGGAACTCCATATATGCAGCTGGCTATGCTCTACCCTATATAATACAAATTTGCAAACGTTTTTTACCCACACTATATAATTATTATTCTACTCCACGCTATATTTGAACAACCTTGTAAATGCAACTAATTATGGGCCACCCAATATAAGATTTTTTCACCATCCGGTTGTCTTAGAATTCTAGTCCACCACCACCATATTTCATCTATGCGGTATATGAAACAGCTTATAGATCATAACATTCCTTCATAATATTTTTTAACCCCACACGTATAGCTGTAATATACTATAATAATAATACTCTGCTACATATTTCAACGATCTCCTACTTGTGAAGTTGTGGATATAAAAGAATTTTTACCCACCCTATAAAAAATAATTCTTATATTTCAACCATCCTATATAAACAACGGCTTCAAACATTTTTTTCAACCCATTTCATAACTGTAATAATAGCGCAAGAAAATTGAATTATTCAAACTGCTTATATAACATATTTTTTATACATCCTGTATAAATATAATTCTATGTATATGCAACTACTCATGACCCTGACAATAAAATATTTGTTATCCACCCTGTATAAATATAATTCAACTCTATCCGTTTTTCAACCACCTGGTATATAAGCTGCTACTTACGTAAGTGGTCCGTAAGTAGCTGCTATATACCTTTAAAAAAAAAATTAATGCATGTAATTCTATTCCGCTCAATGTTTCACCTATCCTGTATATGGAACACCCTGTAAAATTACACTTGATATATCAGTTGATTTTTCAAAAAATCGAAACATGATACATTGGCATATTCCGAATTTTGAATAAAAGCTAAGCTAAAGCAAATATCTAATATTTGGTGCATGCGCTGGAACCAATTGACTAATTGTGTATTACCGAACATGCTATTAGTTTTTTCGCTATATCTATCGTTTCTGTAGGGAGATAAAATGTATACTAGATTTTAAGTCAAGTTATAAGCTTTACAACAAAAAAAGACTTAGCAAAAACAGTTGAGTAGTTATTACGTGATGAGGTAAAAAACAAACTACAACTACAATTTTATAATAATATAGATAAAATGTAAGTCACTCGAATATAAAATACAAAGTAAAGAGCTGTATCTTATGCTACGCCACGCTAGATCTTCACACGAATGATCAGAGCCAACCAGAATTCGATCGAAAGTAGCAGTTCCTGCCCTTGATAGCTTGAGGTTGAGTTTAAAACTAAAACTACGAAATTTTAACTCCATAAGCATGGAAGAAAGTAACTTTTGTGGGTTTGTTTCGGGTCAGATGTTCGTAATTTGAGAGCTAGAAATTCTATGTGTCCACAACCATAAAGATTTTCCTCACTTTATTTGCGTCAGTTTAGCTTCCTCTACTAAAGCATGAGAGCAGCCCCCTCCCCACTTTCGGAAACTCTTGTGTCTAGATCCGTCACTAGTCACCTGTTGTATTGAATCTTCGGATACCGTGGTGTTCTAGTTTTTGCAAAAGTTTTTCTTGTTAAGTACATTGAATATCTGCAATGAACTGTTATAGGTAAATATTAAGCAGAAATCGTTTTCTAAATTACGTAATACCTTGAGCAAAACTAGCAGAAAATAGCACAAAGAGGTGGTCTTCCATTAGGACAGTGATTCCAGTTAAACACACCACGTTTACTGCAATGGCTGCAGTTATTAAAGCGAAGTTTCAGTTTGTGGAACACTACATTCGACTTACTTGTATCTACAAAAACCATTCATACCGACAGATGATCGCAGATGCTAAATGGGTGATTCTTATACATATTGAGTTTTACTTCTCAAAATTTTTCAAAATCAAAAATGCTTTAAGACTTGTGTTCTGGGTGCTATTGGTCTTTTATTATGCTCAAAATTAAGCCTATAACGTAGTTCTACTACAACCTCAATAGAAAAGAAACTAGAACAAAAATTAGAAATTACACCGCTACGGTACTGACACAAAAATGAATTATTCCAAATACTAGCCTAAATCTCTTTAAATTCTTAAAATAATTAAATAAATGAAAAATTATAGGACTTTGATAATAATACAGAGATATTTACGGTATTTTCTTTGTTGATTTTAACAATCTTTAAAATTTATTAACAGTAGAATGAAAATAACAATTTTTATAATATTCTTAGAATAAAACATTAGTTATATATTGAAATTAATTAGTTTTTAACAAATTTTATAATACTAGAACAATTGAAAATGATAATAGATTGAAACATCAACGAAATATTCATTTAAATATTATTTGTTATGGTACTGTACCATGGTACTGACATCCACGGTACTGACATTTAAATGTATATTTAACCTAATTTAATTTCTTACACCTTAATAAAATGATTGTCCAAATAATTTCGATTTCACACGTGAAATTAAATAATTATTCAGTATAACTGACCTAAACATTGTATTAACAAGCGTGAATTACAATACAATGGTACTAACATGTCATTTTCAGACATACGTTTTTCAAAACTAAACAAATTATTTCTGTTATAACATTGAGTATAAAAATAAACACACATCTGTGAATTGTACACAAATAGTCCTCCTTCAAGATGCCACCAGAGCAAACAAAGGAAACTGAATAAAAGATTTCGCTTAGGCGGCGAATATTTCAAATTTGAAAATTGAATTAAATTCCAGGACATAAACCAATGACTATTATTCCTTTCTACCAATCAATATTGAGGTATAATTGCAGCATAACTCAATGCATTATACAATAGATTTTAGTTATAAAAGCTAAACTTCAGATTAGAAGACGACTCTTTATAGAAATTTTTACATTTAGTTTGAAAAACAAAAATCAGACATGCCACTGCACTGACATGTTGGGTATATTTCTGTAAGTTACTCATGTTCCTTGAATACTTACGCATTAATATACAATGTCGACGATAAAATGCTATCAAATTTATCATTTATATACTCGTATAAATAGGCAAAGACGAAACGATTAGCTACCATTTTCTCCTCTGTCTCTCAACCGATTTTCTTCATTTTTGTTTTGTTTAGTAGCTACTGACGACCTTCAGTGTAGAATGCTAATATTAATTTATAATATTGGTTCATGCATTAAATAAAATATATTAAAAATTCATTATTTACTTCCATAATGTCAACGCCAAACAACTGACTGTGCCGCCGTCGCCAGACTCAAAACATCGAGTAATTGTATATAGAGGGACCAACGCTATTATATACTTAGAGCATGTACTTCTGGAAGTGGCATGTATGCGTTGTTATTGTTTAGTGGTAAAGTAATCGTTTTATATTATAATTATACAGGACGATTCTAGATATGTTAGAAATAATTTTTTTCGTGGGTGGCACATAAGCAGTTGCATATATAGGGTGTTTAAAATATAAAGTAGAGTGCAATTATAACTAATAAAATAATTATATAGGGAAGCCCATTAGCGGTTGAATTTACAGGGTTCTTGGAATAGAAGGCGCAGTAGAATTACAGTTATACAGGGTGGTGCAAAAAATATTATACAGAGATGTATATACAAGTTGGCGGAAATGGAAATGTAACATTTCGTAACCCATAAGCAGTTGTATATATAGGGAAGATGAAATATAGGGTGCGAGGAATTATAGATATACAGGATGATGATAAAAAAATGTTAGAACAGGAAATGATTTATAGAGTAGCCCACGAAGAGTTCCATATATATGATGATTGAAATATAGGTCGGAGTAGAATTATAGTTACAGAAGATAGTTAAAAATTTCATAAACAAAAAGAGTCCATAAGCAGTTGCATATAATTATTCTAATGAGGATTTTAATAAATGTTATAGAATTGAGTGCAATAATAGCTATACAGGGAGGTTAGAAAAAATAAATATGTAGGTTTAGCCCATTAGCGGTTGAATTGTTGCCATATTAAATTAAGAATTACGAATTTGAACACAAATAAAGTCCTATGAATTATATCTAAAAAAAACTATCACACAAAGGTTCCGAGTCTGGATCCGTTCCATGTAATTGCTGTTCTCCCTAAAGTCCTAGGATAGAATGTCACGATAAAATTTTCAGGTTACTTAACCTGCCAGAGATATTGACACAATTGGTCGAATTTAGACCACTAGGTGACAGCTAGTATTTATAATTTTCTGATCAAAAAAAATCATGTTGAATGATAAATAAAGTACAAACATAAAAAATCACTGTTAGCTAAGAATCACCCAAACACTCAACGTCTTTCCTTCCATACGTCAGTCGCCTTTTATACGCTCATAGCTGATCTGGTGGATGTCCCTCTGTCTGCTACTGGTACGCTAACTTGTATAATTTTTAATTCCGGAATGGATTCGTAATTGTTTTTTACCGTCAATACCATCTTTTTGGAAACCCCTTTTTTATCGGCTTTGCTTATTTGAATGGTTTTTACACTATATTTATTCCCATGATTAGTTTTTATTTAAGATGGTTTCCTATTAAGGCAGCGTAAATTAACATGTTATAACTTTATTATAACCAGATCAGGGGTGCAATATAATGATAACTCTCCCGAGCACTTTTTACAATTCACAACCAATGAGTTAAGATTTCCATTATCACCTGTCCCATCGAAGTTTACTCTTCATCTAACGAGAAACAAACAACGACGAACAAACTAAGGACAGCTAGATTGCTGATTAGAGTGCGGACCAGGTGAAATTCCTGGAGTTAAATATAAAGCTATCAACAGGGGCCCTCGGGCACTAGAATGGTTGACGTTCGTCTCGTCTATGTATAACAAACATAACTGAACTGTTGCCTCCGAAGGCGTACGGATTAGCATATAGATTGTGAGTGGCGAGGAGGTAGAAGCAAAGCGTAGCTGCTAGAGCTCTAGGGAGAATAAGAGATGTCTTTCCTTGCTAGACGATGATACCACGGCCGTTGAGAACATGGGTCTCCTGTTGGCCAAAGTTGCCGATACGTACGGTATTCGAGAAAGGAATTGAATATGATATTTGAACAATTGGATAGCACAGATATTCTCAGATATTTTATCCAATATAATAAGAAAGTGTGGGGAAATAGTTGAACTGTTATTCAAGATTATTTATCAGTTCTTTACGTTTTCATTGTAATTTTCTTTATTCTACAGATTGGTTGATCTTCCTGAATTTCTGAAGTTTAAAACGAAAAAAAATGTAGAATTAGTTCAGTTTTTTGGATCGGGGAAATTCTTTTTAGGCTGATTAAAAATTATTATTTGCAAGGCCGTAGCCAGAAAAGTTTTACGGGGAGGGGGGTTGGATTTTTTTTGATTGATGGTGCAAAATCTGTATTTGTATTCATATATATCCAGGATATATTAAAATGTGAAAATGAAAGGAATTATTCTTATGAAGAAGATCATTAATTGGTTAAAATTGAATGTTGAAACCCAATATTCCAAAATGTCGGGGGGGGGGGCTTGAACCCACAGACTCCCTCCCCGCTGGCTACGGGCTTGATTATTTGGGATGTTCATTTGGTTATTTTCGTGTGTTTTTGGGAAATAACACCACAATCGAAACAAAAATCTATTCAAGAAACCAAACGTTTCCAGGTCTATTCTGACCTCGTTTTCAATGGCTTTAAACATGTATTGAAAATATTCATTTTGAATTGAAAACGAGGTCAGAATACACCTGGAAACGTTTGCTTCCTTGAATATACAGATTTTTGTTTCGATTGTGGTGTTATTTCCAAAGAACACATAAAAATAATCAAGAATATGCCACAAATAATATTTAGAAGACAATGTTCATTTGGGTTTTCACTGCACACGTCTCTGTGTGATGTGTCTAGTCAATTCCCTATCAGAAATCGTTGTCGAACAATGTTGTTTGAAGCATTTAGGTATGGAGTGTTAAGTAAAAATAGGACACACTCTGTGTAAGAAAAAGTGTCCACAAAATGGTTTCAATTTGGGGGAGCCACTGTTACCCACCGGGTAATTTGTTCGTAGAAATCAGTTTTCTACGAACAAACCTACGTGTATATTAGCTTAATGTGATTATGACTTTGTCCACCAACTCGAGAACTTCAACAAACTACTGAAGATATTTTCCCAGGGGCATTCACCAGGCGTACCTTTAGAAATATTTAAAATACAACTACAGCAGAAACATGCCAAAAATAGTCATTTAAGAGTAGCTAATGGAATTTTTTGTCCAACAAGACAAGAAAAAATATATGGAAAACCAGTGAGTGAAAATGTTGGAATCCTTGAAAAAGAAACTATTATAGACTAAAATACAAGTGAAATTTGTTCCATAATGTTAACAGAAGAGATAATTTAATTATAGCAGTTTGTTCAGTGATTAAAAGAATTGTTAATTACCTTTTATCCAGAAAGAGGTGAACAAGGAAGTAGAAACACCAACTTTGTAAAGGGACACTTTTCAAAATAAATATGTAATACGAACACAAGAATGTAAAAATAAATAATTTTTATTTACTCAATTCACCAACATCTATTTGCTAACAAGTATACAAATGTTATAAATATACAAATTTTTTCCATTGTTTAACTATTCCAAAAAGTTTTATAACAAAATAACAAAAATAAAATCAATGAGTTTTATAAAAAGTTAAAACTGGGGCACACACTTATTAATTTATATCACAATTAACACACTATAAACTCATATCACTTGCAGAGATTACAAAAAAGGAGACAACCATTTACAAAGAGAAGTTCACATAACAGATTTTCTACGTTATATTTACGACTTTTTTCTTGAACTTCTTATTTGAAAGCGTCCGCTGGACACTTTTTTAGTTTTATTCCCATATAAGTTTGTCCTCCTTCATTCAACCCTTCATACATTTAGGATAATATTCGTATGCTTGACTTTTCTCACAATTGTTTCATTAATTGACATTGAAGGTTCCTTTTTAATGTTCATCTGCCAAGAGTTGTTGCCGCGATACCCCAATCTGTTCAGAGGGTCTCGCAATTTCTTCATTATTTAACAACATACAGACATTTTCTTTGATTTTCATGTTTTTAGTGTTCATCTTTAAATAATATCTTTGTCTTATTTCAGTCTATTTTGTGTATACCGTTATCCATAAGTACATGGTTTGCCAATCTTGATCTGTCTATATGCCTTCTTTAGAAGATTTATTGGTGTTATTTGTTCTTATTTGGAAAGGTCTTGATGTTTCACCAGCATATATTTTTCCGGTGACACAAGGCGTGTAACGTCTTCCGGTTTTCTTTTTGTCAAATTTGTTCTTAGTGTATTATGTGTTTTAAAAATTGTTTTTACTTTGTATTTGTCTTCAACACGTTTAATTTTTTCAAATAGACGGGAACATATGGTATAACTTTTATAATTGCAGAGTTGATAGCAGTTTGTGCAATGTTATTAAATTAGAAGTACTTTATGTTGTTTGTGCAGTTTGTTGGTTTCTTTGATTTCCTCGATTTTGTTTATGAAGTTTCTTAGGTATTAGTTTTGTTCTAAAAGCTCCCTTAACAAACGTAACTCTCATTTAATGACTTTTTTTTCGTTCAAGTGATTTGAATAGAAATTCAAGTAGCTGTTAGTGTGTGTTTTTTATAAATATTTTTAGTAAAATTGTTGTTTGATCGCTCAACCACCACGTCCAGAAAGGGAGGTTCATTTCCATTCTCTATTTCAAGGGTAAATTTAATTGTGGATTCTTTAGAATCTAAAAAGAAATATAAAGTATATATCGCTTATGCAATGTGGCCATACTGCAAAAATACCATCACCATAGTTTGGGTTGTTTTGTAGAATTATTGATAAAGGTTTCCTCAAAGTATTTCATTAATATTTTGCTTGCTATGGGTGACAAAGAAGAACCCATAGCCAATCCAAAATCTTGTCTGTAGAAACTTTCTTCATATAAGATATGCCCTTTTTTAAAAAAGTTAAAGTTCCATAAGCTTTAATATTGTATTAAAAGATAATTTTGTTTCTATTTGAACTGAGTTACCAACTTCTAATTTATTTTTTATAATTTATGTAAATTTATCTACAGGTAGATTGCTGAATAAGCTGATAAAGTAAAAATGATTTTTAAAACAAGTAATACGCTAAGATCAAATTTCAAACATCGAATAAGAATACCTTCTTCGAGGTGTCATTCTTTTATACGCAAGACCATATGTATAATATATATTGTTTCTGGTCGGGCACCTTCATCAGTTGCGCTTCCCACAACAGAATGTTCTCTGGAACACTTATTTATGTATTTGATAGATAACAGTAAATTTGTAGACGCGAGATTTAAGACCGACATCTAGGATTTTCGGAACTACGGGAACTGGCAGAAAGTCTATTTGGTTGTGTAGTCTGTTTGTTACCTTTTAAGGAGTTTACCAATTGAGACTATACTTACACAATATAGTTGTGTGGTTTTGATATATTTGTTTTGTCGAAACGATGGTTTGTAGCGATGCCAAATTCTGAAAGGTCCCGCTAATTATTAACAAGTTCTACCAAAACTGTCCATAATTACCTGTATTTTAAGATCAGATCTATAAAGATAGTGTAAATTAATCTATATGTAATTATTTTGCAAAACATCTGTAATAGTTTTGGTTTGAACTTCTTGACAAAAATCGAATTGGTTTTTAAAAACTATATTGTAGTGGATCTTCTCGGTTTTTTATTAAAGCGAAAGCTTCTTAACGGGTGTCCATTCTTACAATTTAAATAGATGAGTATGGAAGTGAAATGCAAAAATTGCTTTTGTTACACTTTGTTCCTATCGACACCGCATTGGCTTGATCTTGAAATACCCATACAATTGAGTTTTCTGTGAAAGAAACATCCAATTAATATAAAATACTAGCAGAAATTTTGCTTTTCTTTCTAATAAACATTCCAATTTTCTGTTTGCGACATTTTAAATTAGAGAATTGACATATGTCACAAGTCAGATGTTAAATAAAAATATAAAAAGAAGAAGATTAAGGATGGTAGACACAAGGATTTCAAACAGAACTCCACAAAGAGGTCAATGTTACCAACTTGAGGTAGAGATGAAGATGACAAAACTATCAGGGAATTAAATTCAAAAAGTGTACAGCTGAAAGCATTAAATAACGAGTTCTAGAACTGAGGACAATGGCGCTGGTGTAGAAAGTGAATAGCTAAATCTATACTATTGTTACGAAATTTACCGAAAGCCGACCCTGTTTCATTTCAGTACGACAACAATCTCTTTGAGATAAAAAATGGTTCTCGAAAAGACTCGACACCTGTAGGAGTGATGATGATTTTTACGAGAATTTTCTATGCTGGTCTTATAAAGGAAGCAGCCACGATGGAGAGTTCAGTTATACCGCGACGACTAGCGTATATGGGAATGTTATTTTCATATTTGAATCAGCTGTTTTAATGTAAATAAAGTTCTAGAAAAGTGAAAGTGAATATTAGTTTTATAATTTTAAATTGAACCCACGGACTATATTGCAATTTGGTGATTAGAAGTAAAGGATTAAGTGCAGTTGAAATCCTAATTTGATTTATGGAAACCCGTAGTATGGACGAAACTACCAAAAAAATAGTCAAGGGACTAGACGAAAAAATAGCACAAATTCTAGAAAAACGTGACAAGAAGGAGAAACAATATCAAGATGAAATTCAAGAAAGGTTAGTAAAATCTTTTGATGAAAAACGTAAAATAGAATTAGAAAAATCTTGTCACCACGATGAAAAGTGAACAAAATAATTTAATAGAAGGATTATTCTCGAAATTTGAAGAAAAACGAGAAAATGATTTTAAAATATTTAAACAAAAACAAGATCAACTTGAACTAAAACGACACAATGAATTTAAATTATTAGATGAACAAAGACAAAATGAATTCAAATTATTAGATGAACACAGACAAAATGAATTTAAAATAACTGAAGAAAAAAGACAAATGCAATTTGAACAACAAATGCAAATAGTAAGACAAGTTAATGAAACAGTTAATAAAATAATGCAAATAGTTGAGTCAGATATAAAAGAAATAAATGATGACATTAAGACCATAAAAAATACCGTGGACACTCTTGAGACAAAAGTAGATGACCTCGATTCCATCCAAAGCCATGTAAAAGTTGAAATCAGTTCAATTCAAAACACAGTTCAAGACCAAATCAGTGCCATCCAAGACCAGGTAGAAACAGAAATTAAAAAAATGCAACAGGACTTATAGCGAGAAAATACAAGACCACCGTGAGTACCAGTGGTTCCATTAGTAAACCACCCACATTTGATGGCAGTTCATCTTGGCCCATGTATAAACGGCAATTTGAGGCCGTGGCTACACCTAATGGATGGGATAATCAAGAAAAATCTACTTCTCTGGTAATTTCGTTAAGAGGTCCGGCCCTAGAACTCCTCCAAAGCATTCCAGTCGATGAACAAGGCAATTTCGACAAGATCATCGCCATCCTAGACAAACGAAACGACAATCAATCCTTGAGCCAGGTATACCAAGTCCAACTGAATGGAAAAACGCAAAAATCCGGTGAAAGCCTCCAAGAATTCGAAGCAGAGATTAGACGGTTAGTTCACTTGTCCTATCCAGACCTGCCAGAGGAAACGAAAGACCAGTTGGCCACACAGAGTTTCATAAACGGCATCAGAGATGTGGAAGTACAACGAAATCTAAGACTAATTGGCGTCAAGAAAAGGAATGAAGCTCTACTTTGGGCTTTGGAAGTAGAGGCCGTCATGAACATGTCCAAGCCGAGGGTCAGAGCTGTTTCCTTTAACCAGGAAGAGTCAGAGTCACCATTTGAAGCGCTGCTGGCTGGTCTGAACAAAATATTAGAACGGTCACAAAGAACTGCCACCAGAGGGGCATGTTACCGCTGTGGACGGACAGGGCACTTTCAACGTGATTGTCGAGTGAGGCTACCTGAACGATCACCGACCAGGGGTAACCAACAGAACAGCTACATGTCCAGGGACCGTCAGCCAGTCAGCATAAAGGGGCGAATGCTGACTGTTCCTCCACCAGCCCCAGGACAGTATCCATCCGGGGATTTTGCCGAGATAGCGGCAGCCTAGTCATCAGAGGCACCATCAATGGACGAGCAGTTACCATCACCATCGATACCGTCGCCGCTGTGTCCATTGCCAAGTCCAGGGTTTTGAGAGCATCAGAAATTCGGCCAGTTACCAATAACATCCAGCTCAGAACAGTCACCGGCGAGTCCATGTTAATACAGGGTGAGGCAGATGTCGTGCTACAGATAGGGGACAACATGATCTGGCATAGGGTCCTGGTAGCGAATATTGAGGACGATTTTATACTGGGAATAGACCTAATTAGCCAGCATGGATTTATGTTCGACCCGAGATATGATCTTCTTCGGTTCCTAAATGAGGAATTTGTATTGACACGGCCCGTCAACACATCAGTCACCCTCATAAAAATTGTGGCTAAATCTTCAGCTAGAATTCCCGGTCGAACGGAACAGATTATTCATGGGCAGTTAGACAGCAATCCTGGCAGCTGCGTTGGAAAGGTGGAGCCCTTACACTCAACTCATGACTATTTAGTTGGACGGGCTATAGTTAAAACCGGACGAGATATACCAATCAGAGTCCTGAATGTGTCCAACAACGAAATCAGAATTGCCAATGGTCAAGAGATAGCTTGTTACAAGCCAGTAGAGACCATCATCAATTGCGAAGAAGAGTACCAGACGTCGGTGAAGGAGACAGGGCCCAGTAAAGAGTTCCTACAACAGTTTGCTGACCACTTGACACACCTGACACCAGAGAACCAGAAGAAAGCCAAGTAATTTATCACAAAGCACTGGCAAATTTTTAACAGTCAAGATGAAACCACCGGTCGCACCAACATCATCCAGTATCGAATGGATACCGGAAAGGCTCAACCCATCAGAATACCACCTAGACGAATACCATTGGGGCAACAACAGGCAGTCGAGGAAAACATCGAGTCCATGTTACAAAATGGAGTTATTGAGCCATCCATCAGCCCATGGTCTGCTCCCGTCGTGCTAGTTAAAAAGAAGGATGGAACCACCCGATTTTGTGTGGATTACAGAAAGCTGAATGAGTCACGAAGAAAGACAGCTATCCACTACCCCGAATCGATGACACTTTGACCCCACTAGCAGGCTCCCGTTGGTTCTCCACAGTAGACCTAAAAAGTGGATATTGGCAGGTTGGTCTACACGCAAACGACAGAGAGAAGACAGCGTTCTGCACCAGTAAAGGGCTGTTTCAGTTCACGGTCATGTCATTTGGGTTATGTAATGCACCCGCTACATTTGAGAGGCTAATGGAGTATGTACTGAGCGGGTTAACATGGAGGACGTGCTTAGTATACCTCGACGACATTCTAGTCATGGGTCAGACATTCGACGACCATCTGAAGAACCTGGACGAAGTATTCTCCAGAATTAATAATGCCAACCTAAGACTCAATCCGAAGAAGTGTTCCTTGTTCCAAAAAGAAGTAGAGTTTTTGGGCCACGTAGTGTCCGAGTCAGGAATCCGCACCAACGAAGACAAGATAGAAGCCATCCGTGATTGGCCAGTTCCAAGGGACAAACATAAACTCCGAAGCTTCTTGGGCTTCTGTTCATACTACCGGCGTTTGGTTGAGAGATTTGCCACCATCGCCGCCCCTCTACATCGGCAGACCACTAAGAAAGAGACCTTCCATTGGAATCAGGATTGCTAAACATCATTCAGGCGACTGAAGGCAGCACTATGTTCCAGCCCAATCCTAGCCTTTCCTACACAGTCCGGCAAGTTCATCTTAGACACCGACGCCAGCAACACAGGTTTGGGGGCCGTCCTATCCCAGGTGCAAGATGGTGAAGAGAGGGTGATCAAGTACTACAGCCGTGGATTCTCGAAACCAGAAAGAAATTATTGCGTCACCAGAAAAGAACTTCTTGCAATAATAAGGGCTGTAGACCACTTCCACAAATACCTCTATGGTCGTCATTTTTTAATCCGAACAGATCATGCCGCACTCAAATGGCTGCTGGACATGAAGACACCGGAAGGACAACTGCCAGATGGATGGAGAAATTACAGCAATACGACTTCAAGGTGGAACACCGTGCCGGCCGTTTGCACAATAATGCCGATGCTCTATTCAGAAGAACCTGTAGAGCGGCATGCGGACATTGTCTGAAGACGGAACAGTGAGAGGGTATCTCCATCAGGCAGATCTGAGTGCAGGCCAATGAAGACTGGACAACGGAACAGTGCATCCAGGACCAAATAGCTGATCCAGACATCGAACCAATCCTGTCACTGAAAACGAGAGGGGCACCTAGGCTACGATGGGACGAGGTAGCTAGATACTCCGGCGTGCTGAAATCGCTATGGGCTCAATGGGACTCTCTAAGAGTAGACAATGGAATGCTTAAGCGAGTTTGGGAAAGCGCTGATGGACGAGAAAGAGAAAGTCCCAACTGGTAGTTCCGAAGAAAAAGGTACCAGCCATCCTGACCGAAGTACATGATGGAATTACCGGAGGCCACCTGGGCATGAATAAAACCCTTGACAAGGTTCGCCAGCGGTACTACTGGGTGAATTACTTAGAAGACGTCAGAGCTTGGTGCCGCAAATGTGCCATCTGTGCAGCCAGTAAAGGCCCGAAGACCCGGACCAAGGGCAGAATGCAGCAGTACAATGTGGGCGTTCCATTTGAAAGAATTGCCATCGATGTCGCCAGTCCGTTTCCCGAGTCTGAGAGGGGGAACAAATACATTCTGGTGGCAATGGATTACTTCAGCAAATGGCCTGAGGCATATGCGATACCCAACCAAGAGCCAATCATGGTAGCGACGGTGCTAGTAGAACAACTATTCAGCAGGTTTGGCGTCCCGATGGAATTACATTCAGACCAGGGGCGTAACTTCGAATCGAATGTATTCCAGAAGGTCTGCACGATGTTGAGGATCAGGAAAACGAGAACAACACCATTACACCCACAGTCAGACGGAATGGTGGAAAGATTCAACAGGACCTTGGAACAACACCTATCCAAGGTCGTCAGCAATAACCAGCGTAATTGAGATGAGGATATTCCCCTATTCCTGTTGGCATATCGCTCTGCTGTACATAATAGTACAAGCCTGACCCCAGCCAGGGTCCTATTCGGAAAGGAGCTGCGATTACCCTGCGATTTGGCATTTGGCTCCCCCGAAGAACAAGACATCGACGATTATGCCGACCAGCTCCGACATAACATGCTGGCAATACACGAATTAGCCCGAACGCAGATGTTGGCCACCAGTGACCGGATGAAGACGCGATACGACCTCAAGGCCAATTCAGTCGGGTTCCAGGAGAGGGACAAAGTCTGGCTGTACAACCCCCAACGGAGCAAGGGTAAATCCCCAAAGCTTACACGCGCCTGGGATGGTCCATACGAGATGGTCAAGAGGCTGAATGACGTCGTCTACCGGATCCGTCGAAACCCCAAGGCTAAATTGAGGGTGGTTCATTTAGATCGACTCGCTCCCTACCATGGAGAGGATGTTTCTGATCGGGACGATCAGAATTAAAGAGGGGGCAGTGTTACGAAATTTACCCTGTTTCATTTCAGTACGACAACAATCTCTTTGAGATAAAAAATGGTTCTCGAAAAGACTCGACACCTGTAGGAGTGATGATGATTTTTACGAGAATTTTCTATGCTGGTCTTATAAAGGAAGCAGTCACGATGGAGAGTTCAGTAATACCGCGACGACTAGCGTATATGGGAATGTCATTGTCATATTTGAATCAGCTGTTTTAATGTAAATAAAGTTCTAGAAAAGTGAAAGTGAATATTAGTTTTATAATTTTAAATTGAACCCACGGACTATATTGCACTATTATAATATTGTAAGTTTGTTTGTATGTTTGTTTGTTTGTTTGTTTGTTTGTTCGTTTGTTTGTTTATTCGGGCATCACGTAAGAACTATCGAACTGATTTTGCCGAATCTTTTTTGTTGCAAAGGTTGACTTAAAATCTGGTAAATTGATAGAAACGGTAGGTATGGCGAAAAAATTTCTACTATGTTGGAAAACACAATTACTCTATTGATTTCACAGCAAGCACCAAATATTAGATATTTGTATCAGTTTAGTTTTTATTCAAAATTCGGAATAAGCCAATATAACAAGATTCAATTAAAAAAAATCAACTGATATATTAACCGTAATTTTACAGGGTGTTCTATATATACGAAACTTAGTGCGGAGTAGAATGATGAGAATTTAAAAAATCTAAGAAAAAAGTTATATTAGTTGTACCATAAGCAGCATATACAATGCGGTTGAAATAACGGGGATTCGAATTAGTTATACGGGGTGGTTCAAAAAAGTTATATTGAGTAGGCTGTGAATAGTTGCATATACCAGGTGGTTCATAAACGGGAGGAGTAGAACTAATTTTATATAGAGTGGATAACAAAATGAAATATTATTTGGCTCAAAAGTAGTTGCATATACAATATGGTTAAATAAGGGTAGAATATTTATATAGGGTGGATACATTTTTTATAGAAAAAAAGTGTTATATAAGCAGTTAGGATCTTTGAATTATGTTCTTGAAATTGGATGAAAAATATTAGTTGTTTATACAGTGTGGTTGAAATATGAGATTGAGTGGAATTATAATTTATAGAGTGGTTAAAAAATTATTTTATATCCACAAGTAGTTGCATATATAGTATGGTTGAAATGAGTATAATTATTGCCCGATACAAGGTGGCTCAAAAATATCAGAAATAATTGTTATATAGGTTCGACCAAAAGCAGTTGAATAACTGAATTATAGGGTACAGTAGAGTTATAAGCAGGTGTTAAAAAGTTATATTGGGTGACAAATAAACAGCAGTATATACATGGTTTTTGTACTATAAGTTGAAGTAGAGTTACAGTTATACAATGTGACTCAAAAAAATGTCGAATAAAATTGTTATATAGGGTGGCCCATAACCACTTGCAGTTTGGGTGTAATATATTCGGGATTGGTGGATTTATAGTTAAGTAGGGTGTTTCAAAAATTTGTAAAAATTGATATGTACGATAATCCATATGTTTCATAAGTCATTCCTTTTTGCAAAAACTTGTACATTCCGTACGCGGGTGAAACCGCGGGTAACGGCTAGTATAAAATAATATTAAGGTTAATCCACCGGATTTCTTTCAACCAAAATATGTTAAATAAATATTTTTTCTAAATACCTGTGAAATATTCAAAAATCTTTTGGCGTGCTGTATAAAATCCATCCTCTTGCCACATCAGCGCCATCCTATTAAATGCATTTTGACGGGTATATATTAGATTAAACTATATTACAACAGCTATTTTGAAGAATAGTCTGGAGGTGCTGTGATATTAGAAAATATCTACTTAAATAATGTTCACATAATTTTATTTGTGATTTTTAAATTGACCTCGTTATATATTGCCAAAATATTAAATAGGTAAAGTACGTTTGAAACATTATACCTAATTCTACATATTTTATATATAAGTTAAAAAAACTTACACGTTATATGTTCCATTGCTATTTAAATTAAAAACTCTATTGTACATTAGGATTAATACTTAAATCGTAACGAAATAGTGACAGGTATTTTAATTCTCCTGAAATTTATTACCATGACTAAGAACGATACAAAGAAACACAAACAGAGACAGGGAGATGACAAGAGACGGGAAGTATATTTGGTAAGAAGCTTTCGCTTCCATCGTTCAGTCTCAAATGCCTGCCGCTCTTTTTTATTATTAATTGTAATACACCGTTGTTGTTTTTTTGGGCTCTGCTAACTGGTCTGCAAAGAATGTGCT
Organism: Octodonta nipae; assembly: GCA_034190945.1. Lineage (NCBI taxonomy): Eukaryota > Metazoa > Arthropoda > Insecta > Coleoptera > Chrysomelidae > Octodonta > Octodonta nipae. The sequence goes on along the minus strand of CM067216.1, from coordinate 55,664,164 downwards.
TCACATGGAATACATCACATTTAGTTTTTTAAAGAGAATAACAAACAAAATAATCGCAAAATAAAGTCATCCCCTATTCATAACTAGTTGCTCGTTTTATTTATTCAACGTGCGCTCTGAAACAGAAATTATATACGCCGACATTAAAACGAAACTACCTCATACTTGGTTGATTTCAAATTACAGCCTCCCCGTTCTCGTCCCCACATCACCAAAAACCGACCCACCTGCCCCCTCACCCCCTCCCTTGCCCTCCTGCCGCCGCCACCGCCGCCTTTGGGCTATTCTCTCTCTCGCTCTTCGGCTTCCTTCCTATTGTGGTTTCCAGTTTCGAGCAGAACAACATAGCACTCGTAATTCGTTTGCTGTACCTAATTTGCATATAAATTGTCAAACATAGCCGGACGGGCATGAATATGACCGCATATATGGCGTTATATTTTCACAATAAACATCGCATTTGCATTTGGTAATTCGAAAAATGGGAATTAAAATATTCAACGAGTTCGGTGGCGACGTCAACGGTTCGTTCTAACCAGGTCTGATGGTGGCCGCTCACCGAAACGCTGTCGGCGGTTAATTTTCCATACAGTGAGCAATTCACGAATACTGTGGGTTCGATGAAAAATAAACATTTGAACTGGCATCGCGACACGTTTGTGTTTTTCGTTTGGGAAAACATGGTGATAAATTGGTTACGACGAATGAATTTTAATCAGGTGAATTGAAACCCGAATGCTGAACCACCGGCTCTGTTCTGTGATGTTTTCCCATTTTCTATTTTATGCTAAGGAAGCATCACGTTGGCTTTGGAAGCTAGTTTCAAATTTCCCACAATAGCAGGGTCGTACTACAGGCGATGAGTAATTATGTAGAACAAGCTTATATAAAGCTTCTAACACGTCACTTTGTATCAATCTGTTTTGTGTTATAGTTCAGGGAATAGTATTTTTTAAGTACAACAAAAAGTAGTCGGAAACAAACTGGTTACCGTAGACTGGGGTTACTTTGAATCCAGGGGTGACTTTGATAAAAACTTCGTTTCGTTTTTAAACTAAAATTGTGCGAATTCTGAACGCATCTTGTTATTCCTTTTTTTACGGTTGGCAGCAGTGAACGTCACTTCTATCATGTCATGAGTCTCATTGGATGGATTTGTGCCGGGTTGTTAAAAAATATTTAAAATAGGTGACTACTAGTTTTTTGTAATATTGAAAGTTTTAATAACTTCTAAACTACAACTTTCAGTATGACTAACACATCAAATGTTTACAATTCACCTGAACACAAGTTTATCCAGTTATAATAACTACCTTTACTGCAAGCCTTAACCTCGAAGTTCACTGTTTTTTTTTTTGGTGCCATATTTTGTAAGGGGTATCATTGATCACCTATGCGGGTTTACTTTGGTCAATAATCAATGTTACCCCATGAGGTTATTTTGTTTGAGTTGCTTAAACTGATTAATGATTTTAAGTCTTTTATTAACAATGAAGTTTTTTATTGTTCTAGCATCATGCCAAGGACCTATAAAAAGCGTTTAGGCTCCCGAAAATACCGGAATTATGAAGACTAATGAAGAGATTCTGAATAAGGTTATTAGGGAAGTAATATAAAACCTATTGACGTTACATGTACCGTCTGCAAAGTATAATATTCCCTATGGAACAATATATGTATAACAAGTACCATGGAAAATTTGTAAAAGGACCTGGTGCACTATCAGTTTTATCCGAAAATGAAGAGAATGTAATATTGAAATCTGCAGCGAAAAGTGCAGATTGGGTTTATGCAAGGAACTTATTTGTATAACTGTTACAACAAGCTAAGATTTTTTATAAGATATTTTTAAGACAAAAATTGTGTCTTTTCATAATAAAGTTGATTATTTCGTAAAATTCCTTTGTTTTTCATAGTCAAAGTTACCCCAAATACATAAAAGCGATATAAATCCTAGACAGATGGATGCATTTACAAAACTATTATTTGTGTTTTGATTTTGGTTGGGAATACTTTCGAATTCTGTAAGAAAAATGGACGGTATCAAAGTAACCCTGATCGCAGTTTAAAATTGATCACCGACATTTTATTTTATTTCTCGAAAAATAATGAGAAAAATAATGTTTTTTGAAAGAAAAGAAAAAGATATTTACATTTATTTTTATTTTTTTTTTCTCGGATATTTTAAGAAAAAAAAATGGTTGAATTCTGAAACTGATCAAAGTTACCCCATTATACGGTAGGTGTTCCAAAATTAACACAAGATTTGAATTTATCGTCAGGAAAATGTTGGCAACCATAAAATTAAAACAGTTTGACAGCTGACTGTTTAGGGTTAATAACAATGGTAAGTAACACCTAAATCCTAGGTATGTAATAGTTTTATATGTTTTATCTAGGTCTGTGGTTTTCGGATATATGATTTGGATTGCTTGGAAATATTGTTTTTTTCCGTATGGTAGAATCGACGATTTTAGTGTCATACCCGTTATTGGTTGCAATTTGTTTTATTATATTAAATTCTATTTCGAAGTCATTTGCAGTAAGTGGTAATGTTGTTAATCTATGGATCGTCCTATGAAAAAAAGCTAATTTTTGTTGGATTGGGTGGCAAGATGAATTAGGAATTATGGTGTCTGTGTGTGAGGGTTTGTGATAAATCGAGAAAACATGTTTTTTATTTACTTTTTTGATAGTTATATCTAGGAAATTTTTATAATTATTCTGTTCTTCTTCTATTGTGAATTTAATGGTGGGATGGAGATTGTTAATAAAATCAGTAAATTTGAATAATTGTCTTTCCGTTCCTACAAAACAAGTTAAAATATCATCCACGTATCTGTGTCAGTAAATAAATTGACTAAATATAGGGTGTATTTTTATTTTTTCTTTTTAAGTCGATTACCCATAATTAAGCATTTGCCTCCAATGTAAATATTATTACTGATTTCAAAATAGTTTAGTACTAGACATATGGATAGTAAATTTATAATTTCTTATTTTTAAATAAAATTTATATTGTTTGAGGACAATAAATTTTCTACTAGGTTAATGATTTCTGTAACTGGAACGCTCGGGAATAAATTGGTAACATCAAATGATATTAATTTTGCATTATTCGGTAATTTAACATCTTTTATTTTATTCACTAATTCTATAGAGTTTTTTTTCCTACAAAATTAGTATTATCTATAATAATATTAATAAGTTTTTTGGAAATTTTATGTGGTGGGGTTTTCAAGAATGAAACTACAGGCCTAATCGGGTATCCTGGTTTCTCGAGTTTTATAAGGGAGTATAATTTAGGAGGTTGTGGGTTCATTATTGTAAGTTTAGAAAGGTATTTGTCTAAAAATAAACTTTGAGAATTTTGTAGTGTTAATTTAATAGATTTCTGGAATTGGTCAGTAGGGTAGCGTTTTGTAATTATAGGATTTTGATTGAGGAATTCTAAGGTTTTTTCTATATAATTATCTTTATCAATTACTGTATTCCCTTTAAACTACTACCATATATATTCAAACTAAAACTTGCCATATAAAAACCAATACTGTCATCAAATCATTCCAAATTCTTCGCTCACCTGTTGGGTAATAAAAAACGAAGAAATGAACTTTATTTGATTATCATAATTGACAATAACAAAGTAACAGTCTCCACAAACGATTTTTTATTAGTTGGTTCTCCCTCGCATTCCGTCGTTTTTTCCAGATTTCTTCTGGAAATGATTACTGCGGATCTCCAGAATTGCGTAAAATTGCATATCCAATCGATACTGATTGTATACGCGACTACCTGTGCCAATTTCGCATTAGAATGCAGAGTGCCAACTCCACAATGTCTGTCAACATCAAAAGGGTTGATCTCGTTGTTACATAATTCGGTACGTGATTCATGAATATTTGCGAACGCACATGCATATGCAGGAACGCATAAATCATTTCATTTAATTAGTGTCATAATTTTAATGGCAATTAATATTAGAGTTAGAAACTTTATTGGTACTTGGTAGTTTGCGAGAATAAAGCAATGATATGTGATCCAATTAAAAGTAGGCTTATCCGTGCCAACACTGCGGTTTGGCGTAATTAAAGATTTTTCAGCTGAGAGAAATAAACGCTACGTTTATATAGTTGCATTGAACAGACAATGCGGAAGTTTTATTATCCATAAGAGGGTTTCACTGCTTAAGGAATATGGTAGAAATCTTTAAATGATTACAAAAAGAAGTTTCTTTTATGTTAATCTGAAGCTGGGAGACAATGTAACTCGTTCGTCGAAGTTTCTATGAACTTCCATCGTCTTGAAGTGGTTGATCTCACAACGTTTCAATAGCTTTGTATCTGCTATCGTCATCAGGTGAATGATAGGAAATTCAGAATATCCGTCATATTTATACCCTTATTAGGTATTGCTGGTGCGTCCCACGATACCTAATAACTGTATATACAGCATACCTTGTGAATGTGGCAATTTTACATTGGAGAGACAAAGCGACCGCTGGACACCAGGGTTAAGGAACACCACATAGCTACTCAAAGGATGGAGGTAACGAAGTCTGGGCTAGCTAATCACGCATGGACCGAACACCGTAATATCAACTTGGACCAGGATAGAGCAATTCACAATGAAGAGCACTGGTACAATAGAAAATTCATAAAGTCAACATATATTATCTGGAACGAAAATATAATTAGCCAGTCCAGCGTCCAAATTAAAAACATTTGTCAAGCTCTTCTTCGACCTCTAGGGCTACGGAGGTACGCTGATAAGACCCAATGCCCATGACCGGAGACGCATGACCGGTTAAGGGTATAAATACGACCGTTAAATTTGAATGAATTTCCTATTATTCACCTGATGACGATAGCAGATACAAAGCTAATGAAACGTTATGAGATAAACCACCTCAAGACGATGTAAGTCCAAGGAAACTTTGAAGAAGTTTCTGTTATATTTCATCCGTAGTTTATATGTATATAAGTGGAAATGCTGTTGAACCTTTGGTGTGTCACAAATGCAATAACACAGTTTTGCACCCTAACACCAAACTTTTTTTGAAACACCCAAAGCCGTTTCAACAACTCTAAGTTGTCATCATCAAGGAGTAAACCAAACTATTTATATAGCCTTCGAAATTATATAGTCGCGGTTTTTATTATTTTGGAAAAATTGTGTTTTGCCATAGGGGTAAGTTGGATATTTTTGTAAGAAAAAATCACTATTTGTAGGGAACCGAAAATAATTCAGATATCAGAATTATGATTACAGCTCTTTAAATTGATATGAGATTTCAGGAGATAAATTACTTAAGAGGGAAACTGCACTTGTAAATAGTCATTCGAAACAAATTGATTTATCGGATCATGTAACAATTTTATAATTATTTCATATGTTTGTAGAATAATATGTGGACAGCTGGACCGTTCAATTTTGGTTGGTTAAAACATTATGAGTTCGCATGATAACTTATGGCACACATTGAATGTGAGACTGTTTGTCGTTATCATATCGTACCAGTACATAGCTATAGTTTTGTGGTTATATAAAGAGGATCATTAAAATATCTTATAAACATGCCAAGAGTAGTTACATACATAAGTTGTTTGAAATATACAAGGCGGCGTAGAAGTGTAAGTATACAGGTTGGCTGAAAATATGTTTGAAACTAAACCTTTTATTGGGTGGCATATAACACAGATTGGAGTGTAAGTATGGTTATACAGAGTGATGAATAAAAGCTATAAAAAATTATTAATAAGGATAGCTTATACACAGTTCCATATTTAGAATGAAATGCAGGCTGGAGTGGAAATATAGTTTTAAAGAATAGTTAAAAGATATTAAAAAATAAAAAATTTGTAACGTAGCAGACAAATATCGGAAAAATCTTCAAATGGGTGGTCCATAAGCAGTTACAAGTACAGCGTGTCTGAGATATGATAAGTTACATGACAACTTAGAGTTGTTGAAACGGCGTTGAGTATTTAGATAAAGGTTTGGTGTTAGGGTGCAAAATAGTGTTTTTACATTTGCATATAGGTGGCCGATTTGTGTATAAACTTCACTACTGATTCTTGTGAGTATTTCACAGACTGGGGCAATATCTATACAAATTAAAATTTATTTTTATTGTGGACAGTACTTACTCAATGAGGGGCTGTTTATACATAATACTGTTGAATACAGGGGATGACTGCATCACTTAGTGTGACAAGGAGGGATGGGGCGTCTAAGAAAATGTAACGTTCGTAGTTCATCAAATATTTCTACTTTCATTTTCCTCTCGAGTTTTTTTGTTACAATCTTAATATATAAAAAATCCGTGTCACTGTGTATGTTTCGAATAAACTCAAAAACGAGTCAACCGATATTCATGAATATATATGTAATTTGGTCCAACTTAGATGATAGGATAGTTATTATTTAAATTAATGGTCTTAATAATTAATAATTAATAATAAACTGATCATCAACGTTGGTTGATGTTATTAATCGTACGTTCCATAAGTCAGGAACAGATGGCGCCTTGACCAAAAATATTGTACATCGACTGGCGCTTCATTGAACATTAACTGTGAATCATTACAATTAAAGATATTTAAAGTATATATACTATTGAATAATTGTTATAAAAATGTTATGTTAATTTGTGTTAAATTTGTCTTTCAAATCTGTCTTAAATCACTCAGCCACAGCAACGCGAGGCCGGGTCTGCTAGTATATTATAAATTATAAGGAATACCGAATTCATTTTCAAAACCTTAAATGTCCGTGTAGGGTAAAGAAAGGATGCTACCTAATTTTAAAAAATGATCTATTTTTAATTCATGATCGTTTTCAGCCCCACACCTGTAGATTGTTGGAAATTAGACACACGAAAACTAGCAACATTGTACACTAAAAGTCTAAAATAGATTCGATTCGACAACAACTCAAGAACTCAACTCTTAAGTTCACCCCATTCACGAGTAGTTTTCGACAAGAAGGGATGAATTTGGGGGTATACACATTTGTCGCACTCCGAATCTGTGTTAGGGGTAGTTTTATGGTAATTTTTTTGAACACAAAGTCTTTAAAGTCCCAAAAAAAATTACTTCTCGAGTGGTTTGTATTGAAACTGCAGTTATTCTCCATTTTGGATTAATAAGATGGGTATTCACCCTCTGGGGGTGGCATTTTGTACCACATAGGGGTAGTTTCTGAGAATTTTAACCAACACTACGTATTTCTTTACGAATCCCAAATAATACATTTTTGAAGCAGCTCCCGTAGATACTGAATTAATTTTTAATTAACAATTTACTAAATGGATAGATAGCTTCTTCATCACTAAGGATTTAAATATGATTAATGAATTGCATATCAATGCACAATAACTAAAGAAATTTCGTCTCAATGTCACCCTATTTAGGAGGTTTTTTTTACTCTGTTGCAATAACAGTGCAAGCATTTAAGGTTCACTAAACCATGTTTTTTTGTAGCAAAGGACTGAATGTGACAATTGATTTTGACGACAAAATGTTATAAAATTATTGTATGGACATTAAATATTATTCCTGTTGTCCATACCATTACGGATATTTACCTGACAACGAGAAATGAGGACGCCAAGTTGACAGAAGGGAAGCCATTGCAGGATTTTAGTCAAAAACCCGTAGATAGTCTTCTCTGACTTACACTATTTTAACAATCAGGGCTTCATATTTACTAACTGTCATTTGTCAATTTTAGTCTGAAGTTGGCAGACAATGTAACTCGGTCCTCGAAGTTTCCTTGGACTTCCATCGTCTTGAAGTGGTTGATCTCACAACGTTTCAATAGCTGTGTATCTGCTATCATCATCAGGTGAATGATAGGAAATTCAGAGTATCCGTCGTATTTATATTATACCCTTAACCGGTCATGCGTCGCCGGTCTTGTTCATTGGGTCTCATCTGGTCCAATCAGCGTCGTCGTACCTGGAGGTTGGTTGCCGGTGATGCGTAGCGGCAAAGGCCGAAGAAGAGCTCTCAAAATATTTTTAATTTGGACGCTGGGCTCGCTAATTATATTTTCATTGGAGAGACAAAGCGACCGCTGGACCGCTGGATCCATGGAACTTGGGCCAGAACATCGCTTAGTAAGTTTCGACGTTGAAAACCTTTTCACGAACGTACCACTAGACGAATCTCTCAACATAGTGAGAAAGAAACTTACTGAAGACGAAACCCTGATGGAGAGGACGGAACTGCCAATAGACTCAATCATGGACTTGCTTGGATGTTGCCTCAAGAACTGCTACTTTCAGGAGAAGGGCCAGTTCTTCATGCAAGAAGATGGATTGCTTTTGGGTTCCCCGTTATCACCAACCATTGGCCAACATCTACATGGAATGGTTCGAAGAACATGCACTGAGGAGTTTCGAGAAGCAGGTTGAGGTATGTCGATGACACCTTTATTATTTGGCAACATGGAGAGACAGAACTACAGGCATTCCTGGAGCACCTGAACCAATTCCAACCATCCATTAGATTCACCATGGAGATGGAAGAGAGTGGCTGCCTACCTCCTTGATGTAAAGTGTCAAAGGACTAGGACTGGATTCCAAACAACAGTCTACAGAAAGGCTACGCATACAGGATAATACCTTCACTACAATTCCAACCACCCATCAGCAACGAAAACTGGCATCATCAAAACACTAATCCATAGAGCCAAAAATATCTGCAGCACACCAGAAGCCCTCAAAGAAGAACATTACTACGATCATTACCAAGGCGTTTGAAGAGCTGGACAAACTTCCTAGGCAAGAAGAGGACACCAACTCAACTGGGACCAGGCTAGAGCAATTCACAAGGAAGAGCATTGGTACAAAAGAAAATTCATAGAGACAGCATATATATTATCGAACGGAAATATAATTACGGAGCCCAGCGTCCAAATTAAAAATATTTGGAGAGCTCTTCTTCGGCCTTTGCCGCTACGCATCACCGGCAACCAACCTCCAGGTACGACGACGCTGATTGGACCAGATAAGACCCAATGAACATGACCGGCGACGCATGACCGGTTAAGGGTATAATATAAATACGACGGATACTCTGAATTTCCTATCATTCACCTGATGACGATAGCAGATACACAGCTATTGAAACGTTGTGAGATCAACCACTTCAAGACGTTGGAAGTCCAAGGAAACTTCGGAGAATCTCATTTGTCAACTTTTGATCTGTCACGTTATAACCATTTGTCATTATGACATGTCAAACATGGCGGGCAATACAAATCTCCGCTCTTATTAAAACATCCGATATATGAAGGTTACTAACTGAAATCAACAGCCTGAAAATTTTAAACTTGCGTATTTTTCACTGGTCCAGTAGTCAAAACGACTTCCATATCATTCACAAATTCATGCCGTGGCACAATTTCCCAAATTTCAACAATTTCCCAGTCTGTTTGAATGCACCGACTTCCCCTATAACTTTAATTGAAACCCCAACGTCAAGGGAACCCAACGTCTCTGTGTACAACTCCGCGGCTTCAGATTCGGTCTCGCCTCACTGAGTTTTATCGGAGTTGCGGGTAATCACAGTACAAGAGCCCGCGGTAACAAGGGACGGTTTTAACATGAGATCGGTTTTAACTACGGTTCCTGAAAACCGTTACAGTTGATTGTTATAGAGTAGAGCGAATTGCGGACGTCATTGCGGAGCGGTCTGATAAGATTTCAAAATATTATGAATAGCTCGCCTAATATCATAAGTTTAATAACTTTAAAAGTAGGTTCTAGTGACCCAGTTTTGAAATACGTTCGTAATGGTAACTAATACATTTCGGTGGATCAGGATGAAGAAAGCACTTGTTTAAATGAAATAATGCACTAGAGCTATAACCAAAAAAAGAGTACAAAGGAATGACACCTCGAAGAGAGTATTCAATATCTCTGACAGATGAAGTAACCTCAAAATTTTATCGTGACATTCTGTCCTAGGAATTAAGGGAGAACAGCAATTACACGGAACGGCTCCAGATTCGGAACATCTGTGTGCTAATTCTCTCAAAAATCCTAGATGTCGGTCTTAAATCTCGCGTCTTCAAATTTATCGAAATGTATCAAATACATAAAAAAGTGTTCGAGAGGTCATTCAATTGTGGGAAGCGCAACTGATGAAGGTTCCCTAACCAGAAACAATATATATTATATATATTGTCTTGAGTACAAAGGAATGACACCTCGAAGAGAGTATTCAATATCTCTGACAGATGAAGTAACCTCAAAATTTTATCGTGACATTCTGTCCTAGGAATTAAGGGAGAACAGCAATTACACGGAACGGCTCCAGATTCGGAACCTCTGTGTGCTAATTCTCTCAAAAATCCTAGATGTCGGTCTTCAAATTAGTTGCACTGTATTAAAAAATCATAAAAATTACGATCAAACTATTAATTATTGTTTTTAAAAGCGTATGGAAATTCTTATTGGACGATGTACAAAACACAGTTTGATGCACTGGTGAAAAAGCTACTTATGATTTCCATAAGAGAGTCTGCACTAGAATTGCTCCAAAGCATTCCAGAAGAGCATTTTGACAAATTAGACTCAGTTCTTGAAGGTCGGTGTGGCAATCAAAGCCTTTTTCAAGTTTTCCAAGTGCAACTTAATCACCATACAAAAATCTGGAGAAAACTTACAAGAAGTCAAAACAGACATTCGAACTTGGCGAACCTAACTTTTCCAGATGCACAGATGAATTTCGGGAGCAAGTTGCCACACAAAGCTGTATTAGCGGCATTAAAGATGGTGAAATTCAAAAAGGCCCTGCGGCTACGGTATCAAAACGTGCAATGAAGTCATTCTCCGAGATTTAGAAATTGAGGCACGGTCATGAAGGCAAAAGTGAGAGCATTCTTGTTTGAAAAAGGAGATCAAGAAGGCAATGCTGAGGTAAAAACCATGTTTTATGAGATCCTCTTCGAATTCAATGAGGTTTTAGAAATTACCACACCGAAAATTGATTCCAAATCTACTCTTGACATTTTAAGATAGATTGTAGTGCTGCTAAAAAGATCACCATAGTAATCAGCCTAGTAATAATAACAGCCAGGATCTAACGTGATTCTGACCAAGGCAGAGAACTCTACTATTTTTCCGTTAGTGACACTTAGTGAAAACGCTTGTCAAATAGTATACAAAGAAGTGTTCTGAGACAAAGTTCAGTTCAGTGTATTGGCGAATTTATTTCAGTTTTTATGGTTGACAGTAAACGTCAGTTGTAATTTCAATTAATAATTTGTGTTTTGTGTTATATTTTGATGTTAAAAGTTCTTATAATTATGGAATAAAGTTGAATTATTAAGTTGACGACCAGTGTGTAATTTTAAATGTGAAAAAAGTTATTAGTGCCCATTGGTATTGAATAATGTGACATATCTCAATTTTATGTAAAAACTTCTTTTGATTGGCATCACTTTGGGTGGCTTTTGTCTGAGATCGAGATCTTGTCAAACGACTCACTGTATCGTACACACGTTTTAGTGATTTATCATAACGCATATTTCATATTAAATTATTATTTTTATGCAAAGATAAAATTCTCTTTATTGCCCAGAGGCATATTTTCGGAGATGTAGGGGGTAGGGGTAATCTATTTTTCTTGCTCCCTCAGTGAAAATGATATTCTATTTTTCTTGTCCCCAATCAAAATACTGAAGATACGCCCCTGCATATGGCAACATCAATAAACAAAAATAGTCTTACCTAAATTCTGAATCTCGCACGGCAAAGTAACAGTATCTCCAGTTACCACTTTGAACGTGTTCCCCCTGGATATAAATCTTGGTTGGGCGAATGATCCTAGAAAAGAAAAACGTATGTAAACGCAATTGATACTCTTTTAATTTTATAACAAAACTTCTGTGATAAATACCTTTTTAAAATACTACAAAATTTTAAGTAATACTTTCATTATTTTCATTCCTAGACCTACTTAGAAAGCGTAGTAAGCTTTAAAATATTCACGAAGAATAATAAAACTACAGTTTTGCTTTCTTTAAAACAACAACGCGCCAAAACAATGCCAGCCGTGAACACCAAACGTACTTGTTTTCAACTTTACCAGAGAAATAATAGTAAAAATTAACTCGGCAACCATCGTAAAACTTAGTTACCAAACAATAAAAACAAGTATTAAAATAAACTCGGAGGCAATTCCGTTTTGGATCTACTTAGAAAATTGAAACAGAAATGATACCCCACTGGAAAATAATGACGTTTCTCGACAGTTCCAACTTTTCTCCATTTTCCATTTCTCTTCTCGAGTGCTCTTCAAGCGAGAAAGAGAGGCAGCTCCTTCCTAGAGATTAATAGCTGCCCGAGGCAATTTCCCGACTCGAGTAATAAACGATCAAGATTTTATAATTATATCGAATAATTATGGGTCCTTCCCGATATTCTTGAAAATTATTGGCGTAACAGTTTGCGTCGAATATAAGAAAATGTGTTGCGTTTTGTGGTTAAATTATAAATTTCTTACGTTTAGTAAAAAACAAAGATAAGGATATAAGACGTAACAATTAAATAAACATAAGAAATGAAATGCGTAAAAAGGAATAAATGAGATACCTTGTAGGAATGAGAGACAAATAGACTAAGGAAAAGACACAGTAGGAACAGAGAAAAAACGTGAAAGACAGACATCTAGATAGCGAAAGATGAAAGAGGGAATGCCAAAAAAAGAGTATAAATAAGAGACAAGAAACGGTATAAAGTGAGAAAAATAAACGCGAATATATGTAGAATCAAAGAGGAAGATGGACAGAGGAAAACACAAAGCGGCAGATATAGGCAGAGACATCGGAATGGAAAAATGATACAGTTAGAGCTAGAGGCACAGTCAAAGACAAAAAAAAGGCAGACAAGTCAGAGGTAGACGCAGAGATATTAACTAGAGGGTAAAAAGAAGAAGAAAAAAGGTTAAGTGAAGACCCAGAGATAAAGAAACGTTAAAGTATATTTAAAACAAAATGTGCAAGAACGGAAGAAACAGAAGAGTAAAATGGGATGAAAAAAGAGAATGGGAGAGAATATTGAAAAGAGCGACCCTAAAAGCTAGAAAAATTGGCAAAAAATAAAAGAATAAAACATTAAAATATTATAATTTCTTACAACACAGATAAAGAGGGAAGATGTAAGAGGGTAAGAAATATCAGGAAGTCAGATGTCTAGACACAGGAGGGAAGAAAGAGAACGGCAAAAAGAGTATAAATTACAGGCTCGAAACGGGAGAGAGCGATTGAATTAAGAGACGAATATAAAAGGTGATCCAAAAGTCCCGGTATTTTAAAAGTCAAAGAAATTCAACGTCAGAATATGATTTGGCCATGACCCTGTTCGTGGTCTTTCAGGTTACTTCAAGGTCAGTTTTTTTGCATTTTCTGATTTCGTTACTTCCGAATATTTACTTTCGAGTATGGTTTTGACAATAACTTTGAAGTCTGATACATTTTTTCCTTTTCTAAATTAAAATATCGTTTTTCTATGGATACTCCGAAAATAAAGGGGTCTGAACATGCGTTTGAACATGTCCTTGACCATGATTTTACAGGACATATTAATTCGAATTCAGTTGATTTTTTTATTCCATTGTACACATCTTGAATTTGAAAGTTTTTAAATTTCTAAACTCAGCTTCTTTTGCAGTGACCCCTTAACCCCCGAATAACTACTTTGACATAATAACTATGACAAAAGAAACTCGAACCAAAAAAGATTCTGGATCTAAGCTCTTGGATTTTTTTTTAATTTTCTTGATAGCCAATCGGAAAACCTGAGATATTATTATGGTTTTCGTTCATAGTAAATGTGACCCATAACTGATTAAATGGGCATTCGTGAGTCATAAATAGTTACTTTGAATACTAGGCCAATTTTCTTTACAAGTGGGCTGTCAGCCAAGAGCATCAATTATTCGTAATAATTTGCAATTAACAACATCAAACCTATACATTTTGTTCTCCGGGCTAATGAGCCGTTGTCGGCTGAAATATCTTCTACCTAACGTTTCGTCTACAACGACGTTAAACTAGTCATAGTAATCAGCACTTAAACCACTTCTACACCATAGTCTTTAAACATGTCTTCCGTAGTTTTAGACGAAACATTAGGTAGAAGATATTTCAACCGCCCAACACTCAATAGGCCGGAAAACTAAATCTCTCAGTTAGTCTGCGGCCGTAAAAATCCCTTCGTATTCAGGTGTACATAGATAAAAGACATTTTCGTAGACGGAAATGAAAAAGAAAAGTAATAATGGCAATTTTTCTAAATTGTCTTACTAAACATTACCTCAATTACAAATTTGAAATAATAATCTGTTAAGAAAATCCCAGAGAGAGTATTCAACAACCTTACGGTGAAGGAAAAAATATGGAAGAATGGGGAAAAAATCCATATGGGAGAATAAAAATAGAATAAGAATGTAGTTCTAAAGAATAAGAGAAAGATAACGGAAGAAAGAAAAATAGAAATAAAAAATAGCTAGAGAATAAAAGATATAGGAAAATAATATAAGATGAAAGACAAAGAAAATGGATAATAAATACCATTAAAAAACGACTTCAAACATAATAAATTAAGTAGAAAGTATGAAATAATTTTTTTTCTACAACAATTAAATAATTTTTCAGAACACGGTGTCAATTTGAACAGCGAAATTGCGAAGTACCACTTATGAATGTAGCTCCCAAATTATTTTCAGTTTAGATTGGCACCGACTTCAGAAAAAGTATTTAATTGTTATAGCAATAAATTATTTCATGCTTAAACTTAACTAGTTTTTGTTTTTTTTTTAGGGTTCCGTATACACAATATACGGATACCCTTATATAATATCATATATAATATCACTCAGGATTTCTGCCTCTGTCACATCTAGTGAGACTTGGGGAGTAGGCAGATTGAGACCCCGAGTTCGATCTAGACTCTGAAACTCATTTAATAGTTTAATAGTATTCTTGTTGTGACCATATTTCTTTTCCGCTTTTTTTGTCTGTTGCCTCTGTCACATCACAGCAATTTTCTCCTAAACTACTGGACGGAAGAGGTTGAAATTTGGTATCAATGTATAGTTTGGTGACCCGATCAGGATAACATATCGTAAATGAAGAAATTTTGATTTGAGGGGTACTTCTGGGGGGAATTACTAAAAAAATCGACCGTTCCCCCCACCCTGATCTCCGAAACTACTGAGCCTAAAATTTTGAAAAAATAGGAAATATAGAACGTTGCCCGAACTTTACAGGAAAAATAAGGAAAAACCATTAATATTAATTTTGGGGGGCAAATTATAGAATTAAATAAAAATTAAAAAAAAAAATTCAAACGCATCATGCAATATATCAAATGAAAGATCCCATTCTGAGGAACACAAATATATTTTTTTGTATTTAAAAAAAATTATTTAAAATGATATTAACGAAAATATACCAAAATTGAACCATTCCCCCCCCCCCCCTTAACTCCGAAACTATAAAACGTAAAGTTTTGAAAAAAAATAAAGGTATAGGTTCTGACCTGAAGTTTACTGGAAAAATAAGGAGAAACCTCTACTTTTAATTTTGGGGGGCAAATGACAGAATTAAATGGAAAATATAAAATTAAAATTGTTTGTAACCCATCATGTTATATATCAAATGAAAGGGCTCATTAAGACAAAAACAAATTAATTTTTTGCATATTTTTAAAATAAATTAATTAAAATATATTAACAAAAATATTTAAAAAATACCCATTTCCCCCCTATCTCCAAAACCATAAGCTGGAAAATTTTGAAAAAAAATGAAGGTATACTCCCTCACCTGCACTTTACTGAAAAAATAAGAAGAAACCCCTAATATTTACTTTGGGGGGCAAATTATAGAATTAAATGGAAAATATAAAATTAAAAATGTTTCTAACCCATCATGTTATATATAAAATGAAAGGGCTCATTATGACGAAAACAAATATATTTTTTTCATATTTTTAAAATAAATTAATTAACAGATATTAACAAAAATATAAAAAATTTTACCCATCTCCCCTATCTCCGAAACCATAAGCTGGAAAATTTTGAGAAAACAATGGAGGTATAGCCGCTCACCTGAAATTTACTGGAAAAATAAGAAAAAAACCCTAATATTCATTTTGGGGGGCAAATTATAGAATTAAATGGAAAATATTAAATTAAAATTATTTCTAACCCATCATGTTATATATCAAATGAAAGGGCTCATGATGAAGAAAACAAACATATTTTTTTCATGTTTTTAGAATAAATTAATTAAAAGATATTAACAAAAATATAAAAAAATTTACCCATCCCCCCCTTATCTCCGAAACCATAAGCTGAAAAATTTTGAAAAAAAAATGGAAGTATAGCCCCTCACCTGAACTTTACTGGAAAAATAAGGAGAAACCACTAATATTCATTTTGGGGCGCAAATTATAGAATTAAATGGAAAATAAAAAAATATAATTGTTTCTAAAGGGTCATGTAATATATCAAATCACAGGGCTCATTATGACGAATATAAATGTATTTTTTAATTTTTTTTAAAATGAATATTTTAAAATATTTTTTAAAAATTATCCATTCTCCCCGTTATTCCCCAAACTATATTTTTTTTCTTTATAGGAAAAATATGAAAATAATCGCTAATTATATTATTTGGCCCCCAAATAATAGAATTAAACGGAAAATAAATTATTAGAAAACCCCCATAGTAATTTTACGGACAAATTAAACAAATTAAAAATGGAAAATAAAGATTCAATTTTCAAACACATCATGTAATATTTCAGATAAAAGGCTCATTACGTGAATTACAAATATATCATATTTTCAAATCATTTGTTTAAAAGATATTAACAAAAATATTAAACATCGACTTAATTCCCACTTTAGAAACTACACTATTTAAATTTTGAAAAATATATTTTATTTGTATTTTTAAATGATTTGAATAACACATTTAATAATTTATAATTTAAAACTTGACCTATTTTGCCCTTTATCTTTCAATCTACAGAGGCTCAAAACTCAGACAGTAGATAATAAAAGACTTCTCTGAAAGTTTATTAATAAAATAAAACTCTGATGTTAATTTCTGGGGGCCAAATTAGAAAACTAAATACATATCTATTCTGATAAAAATCAAGCTAATCCTGAAACAGATAAAATAAAAAGTCTATGTCTGGAAAATCAAAGTGTATATTTTTAATAAATTTAAAACGCTTCCTTTAAAAGATATAAGGGTAAATATAAGAAAATGTACTCATTCCCTGCTTGTCTGAAACTGGAATATTAGAATCTTGAAGGTGGTACGGAACCCTAAGTATGCGAGTCCAACTCGCACTTGACCAAATTATTTTATTAATTTATTTTACAGTTTTTAGTTATTCAATGGCTTAATTGGACACAGTTTTCAAATCTAATAACTTTTTCGCTATTGAATAAAATAAGGTATTTTACTATTAAGCATCATTTACTAGCTTGACCAACCTCGTTTACTGTTAAATAGAATAACTTTTTGTTTGAATATATTTATGTATTAAGAAAATTTTGTATATGATTCTTGGTTGGTGCATCCACAATATTGTAAACGATCTGAGCAGCATCATTCTTTACATCTGTTAATTATACTGACATTCATTTAATAGTCTCCTCTACGCGGAATCTTATAACAAATCATTATACAGTTTTAAGTGGTATAGCATAATAGGGCGTAGTTTTCAATTCTAATAAACTGTGTTGGATAACAATTTGAGTCATTCTTAAAAATGAAGGTACTTATACAAAATTTATATTCCTTATCAAACCTAATATACAATTTAGAAGAGTGACATGAAGAATTATTATAAAATTTTTAGTGATGTGGCATAATTAGATGCATTTTATAATTCTTATAACTCCTGTTTGATAAGAATAATATATATTATGATAAATAAAGCTATTTTACTTTTAAGCAAAATCCATATTTGTTAACAAACCTCGTATACAGTTGAGAAAGTGTTATGTAATGATACAGTATAACTAATAATATTCATACGAACGTTTTCTGTTTGAATCCAACTTATGAAGACACACTGAATATAGAGACCAACCTCTGTCTTGAAGTTGATTAACTGACATTTATTTCAATGTATTTCCGATCAACTTTCAATTTGTTACAATTTTTAGTAATACAGCACAATTGGATGCAGTTGATATATATTTTGAAACCTAGTATATAGTTGGTAAAGTTACATGAATACTTATTATGCAGTTTTTAGTGCAATGGCATAAGTAAATTGCAGTTTTTAATTATAATTACTTCCATTTGATAAGAATTTTAGATATTAACTAAAATAAAGATACTTCACTTTTAAGCAAAATTGCTATTTGCTGACAAACCTCGTCTACAGTTAATAAAGTGACATGGAATGATTGCAGTAATCTGTTTGTGAAGGAAAACTTTTTCTGTGAAATTATTGATAAAAAGAAATCATTTGATTTATGAATACACATTGTATATACAGATTAATCCAAAAGCTTCACTTTGAATTTGATTAACGACATTTATTTTGATTAATTCAATTTCTTTACAATTTACCCCAAGTTCCAAACAGAGACTTTATCATATTTTTAATATCAGCAACTCCACCAATGCTTACTGTATAAGAAAGTAGTTAAAAAAGTTTTTCCCGATTTTCTAAAAAACGGTACAGGCTATGAAAATTAAAAATATGGAACCACTTTAGGATCCCTCGGAACTAATCCAATTTATTTTCAATTTATTATACCCCATGCTCCAAATAGAAACATTGCCATATTTTTTATACCAGCGACTCCAGCAAAGCTTACTGTTTAAGAAAGTTGGAAAAAGTTTTTCCCAATTTTCTAGGAAACGGTACAAGCTATGTCATTAAAAAACTCACGGAACCACTTCGCGATCCCCTGGAACAGGATCCATTATAAACGGTTGAAAATCCTTGAGCCGTTTGCGTGTAATCGCTGAAGAAACATAAAAAAAACATAGATACAGACGAATTGAGAACCTCCTTCTTTTTGAAGTCGGTTAAAAATAGAGAAAGAAAAGGAAAAAAAATTGAGGAATACGAAGATAGACTGGGGAATATATACAGAAATAAGAACGAAGAAAGGAGTAATGAAAGACAACAGATAGTGAGAAGGAGAAAAAGACGGAGCGCATATGAGAAAGAGTTAAAAGGAGAGCAAACTAAAATAAAAATGAAATCTAAAATAAATAATATAACCTGTTGAAACAGAAAAATATTGTTACGAAATTTACCCAAAGCCGACCCTTTCATTTCAGTACGACAACAAACGCTTTGAGATAAAAAAATGGTTTTCGAAAAGACTCGGCACCTGTAGGAGTGATGATGATTTTTACGAGAATTTTCTATGCTGGGCTTATAAAGGAAGCAAGCCACGATGGAGAGTTCAGTTGATGGAGCGACGAGCTTATATGAAAGATTGTTATTGTGATATTAGAATCAGCTGTTGTATATTCGATGTAAATAAAAGTTTCTAGAAAAGTGAAAGTGAATATTAGTTTTATAATTTTAAATTGAACCCACGGGCTTTACAACAAATTTGGTGTCAGAAGTGGGATTAAGTGCAGTTAAAATCGTAATTTGATTTATGGAAACTCGTAGTATGGAAAAAACCGACGAAACTACCAAAAAAATTATCAAACAGGTTACGGAGGGACTGGATGAAAAAATAGTCCAGATTCTAGAAAAACGTGACAAGAAGGAAAAACAACATCAAGAAATTCAACAAAGGTTAGTAAAATCTTTTGATGAAAAACGTAAAATAGAATTAGAAAATCTTGTCACTACCAAAACGACAAAATGAATTTAAGATATTTGAAGAAAAACAAGGCAAAACGGAAGAAAAAAGACAATTGCAATTTGAACAATTAATGCAAATAGTATCGCAAGTTAATGAAACAGTTAATGAAAGAATGCAAATAGTTGAATCAGATATAAAAGAAATAAACGACGGCATAAAGATCCTAAAAAGTAATGTGGAGACTCCTGAAATCAAAGTAGATGACATCGATTCCGTCCAGAACCAGGTGAAATTTGAAATAAGTGCTATCCAAAGCCAGGTAAAAGCTGAAATCAGTTCAATTAAAGACGGAGTACACAGTGAAGTACAAGATAAAGTGGAAACAGCAATTAAAAAATTGCAACAAGATTTGCAGAGAGGGAAATACCAGCACACCGTGAGTACCAAAGGTTCCGTTAGCAAACCACCCACATTTGATGGCAGTTCATCTTGGCCCATGTATAAACGACAATTTGAGGCCGTGGCTACAGCTAATGGATGGGATAATCAAGAAAAATATACCTCTCTGGTGATTTCGTTAAGAGGTCCGGCCCTAGAACTCCTCTAAAGCATTCCAGTCGAAGAACAAGGCAATTTCGACAAGATCATCGCCATTCTGGACAAGAGATACGACAATCAATCCTTGAGCCAGGTATACAAAGTCCAACTCAGTGGGAAAACGCAAAAATCCGGTGAAAGCCTTCAAGAATTCGAAGCAGAAATTAGACGGTTAGTTCACTTGTCCTACCCAGACCTGCCAGAGGAAACGAAAGACCAGTTGGCCACACAGAGTTTCATAAACGGCATCAGAGATGTGGAAGTACAACGAAATCTAAGACTAAGTGGCGTCAAGAAAAGTAATGAAGCTCTACTTCGGGCTTTGGAAGTAGAGGCCGTCATGAACATGTCCAAGCCGAGGGTCCGAGCAGTTTCCTTCAACCAGGAAGAGTCAGAGTCACCATTTCAAGCGCTGCTGGCTGGTCTGAACAAAATATTAGAACGGTCACAAAGAACTGGCACCAGAGGGGCATGTTATAGCTGCGGACGGACAGGACACTTCCAACGTGACTGCCTAGTAAGGCTACCGGAAAGATCACCAACCAGGGGTAGCCAACAAACCGACCTTACGAACCAGGGAAACTCCAACCAGTCAGCATAAGGGGGCGAATGCTGACTCATCCTCCACCAGCCCTCAGGATAGTATCCATCCGGGGATTTTGCCGAGATAGCGGCAGCCTAGTCATCAGAGGCACCATCAATGGGTGAGCAATTACCATCACCATCGACACCGGCGCCCTGTGTCCATTGCCAAGTCCAGGGTTTTGAGAGCATCAGAAATTCGGCCAGTTACCAATAACATTCAGCTCAGAACAGTCACCGGCGAGTCCATGTCCATACAGGGTGAGGCAGATGTCGTACTACAGATAGGATATTGAGGACGATTTTATAGTGGGAATGGACCTAATTAGCCAGCATGGATTTATGTTCGACCCGAGATATGATGTTCTTCGATTCCTAAATGAGGAATTTGTATTGACACGGCCCGTCAACAGTTCAGTCATGTCCATAAAAATTGTGGCAAAGGCTTCAGCTAGAATTCTCGGTCGAACGGAACAGATAATTCATGGGCAGCTAGACAGCAATCCTGGGAGCTGCGTTATGATGGTGGTATAGTTAAAACCGGACGAGATGTACCAATCAGAGTCCTGAATGTGTTCAACAACGACATCAGAATTGCCAATGGTCAAGAGATAGCTTGTTTCGAGCCAGTAGAGACCATCATCAATTGCGAAGAAGAGTACCAGACATCGGTGAAGGAGACAGGGCCCGATAAAGAGTTCCTACAACAGTTTGCTGACCATTTGACACACTTGACACCAGAGAACCAGAAGAAAGCCACGCAATTTATCACAAAGCACTGGCAAATTTTTAACAGTAAAAATGGAACCACCGGTCGCACCAACATCATCCAGCATCGAATAGATACCGGAAAGGCTCGTGCTAGTTAAAAAGAAGGATGGAACCACCCGATTTTGCGTGGATTACAGAAAGCTGAATGATGTCACGAAGAAAGACAGCTATCCACTACCCCGAATCGATGACACTTTGACCCCACTAGCAGGCTCCCGTTGGTTCTCCACACTAGACCTAAAAAGTGGATATTGACAGGTTGGTCTACACGCAAACGACAGAGAAAAGACAGCGTTCTCCACCAGTAAAGGGCTGTTTCAGTTCACGGTCATGCCCTTTGGGTTATGTAATGCACCCGCTACATTTGAGAGGCTAATGGAGTATGTACAGAGCGGGTTAAAATGGAGGACGTGCTTAGTATACCTCGACGACATTCTAGTCATGGGTCAGACATTCGACGACCATCTGAAGAACTTGGACGAAGTATTCTCCAGAATTAATAATCCCAACCTGAAACTCAATCCGAAGAAGTCTTCCTTGTTCCAAAAAGAAGTAGAGTTTTTGGGCCACGTAGTGTCCGAGTCAGGAATCCGCACCAACGAAGACAAGATAGAAGCCATCCGTGATTGGCCAGTTCCAAGAGACAAACATGAACTCCGAAGCTTCTTGGGCCTCTGTTCATACTACCGGCGTTTTGTTGAGGGATTTGCCACCATAGCCGCCCCTCTACATCGGCAGACCACTGAGAAAGAGACCTTCCATTGGAATCAGGATTGCGAAACATCATTCAGGCGACTGAAGGCAGCACTATGTTCCAGCCCAATCTTAGCCTTTCCTACACAGTCCGGCAAGTTCATCTTAGACACCGACGCCAGCAAAACAGGTTTGGGGGCCGTCCTATCCCAGGTGCAAGTTGGTGAAGAGAGAGTGATCGAGTATTACAGCCGTGGGTTCTCGAAACCGGAAAGAAATTATTGCGTCACCAGAAAAGAACTTCTTGCAATAATAAGGTTGTAGACCATTTCCACAAATACCTCTATGGTCGTCATTTCTTAATCCGAACAGATCATGCCGCACTCAAATGGCTGCTGGACATGAAGACACCGGAAGGACAACTGGCCAGATGGATGGAGAAATTACAGCAATACAACTTCAAGGTGGAACACCGTGCCGGCCGTTTGCACAATAACGCCGATGCCCTATCCAGAAGACCCTGTAGAGCGGAATGCGGACATTGTCTGAAGACGGAACAGCGAGAGGGTACCTCCATCAGGCAGATCCGAGTGCAGGCCAATGAAGACTGGACAACGGAACAGTGCATCCAGGACCAAATGGCTGATCCAGACATCGAACCAATCTTGTCACTCAAAGCGAGAGGGGCACCCAGGCCACGATGGGGCGAGGTAGCTAGATACTCCGGCGTGCTGAAATCGTTATGGGCTCAGTGGGACTCTCTAAGAGTAGACAATGGAATGCTCAAGCGAGTTTGGGAAAGAGCTGATGGACGAGAAACCAAGTCCCAACTGGTAGTTCCGAAGAAAAAGGTACCAGCCATCCTGACCGAAGTACATGATGGAATTACCGGAGGCCACCTGGGCATGAATAAAACCCTAGACAAAGTTCGCCAGCGGTACTACTGGGTGAATTACTTCGAAGACGTCAGAGCTTGGTGCCGCAAATGTGCCACCTGTGCCGCCAGTAAGGGCCCGAAGACCCGGACCAAGGGCAGAATGCAGCAGTACAATGTGGGCGTCCCATCTGAAAGAATTGCCATCGATGTCGCCGGTCCCTTTCCCGAGGCTGAGAGGGGGAACAAATACATTTGGTCGCAATGGATTACTTCAGCAAATGGCCTGAGGCATATGCGATACCCAACCAAGAGGCAACCACGGTAGCGACGGTGTTAGTAGAACAACTATTTAGCAGGTTTGGCGTCCCGATGGAACTACATTCAGACCAGGGGCGTAACTTCGAATCAAATGTATTCCAGAAGGTTTGCACGATGTTAGGGATCAGGAAAACGAGAACAACACCATTGCACCCACAGTCAGACGGAATGGTGGAAAGGTTAAACAGGACCTTGGAACAACACCTATCCAAGGTCGTCAGCAATATCCAGCGTGATTGGGATGAACATATTTCCCTATTCCTGTTGGCATATCGCTCTGCCGTACATAATAGTACAGGCCTGAACCCAGCCAGGGTCCTATTCGGAAAGGAGCTGCGATTACCCTGCGATTTGGCATTTGGCTCCCCCAAAGAACCTTCCCAAGACATCGAGGATTATGCCGACCAGCTCCGATATAACATGCTGGCAATACACGAATTAGCCCGAACGCAGATGTTGGCCACCAGTGACCGGATGACGATGCGATACGACCTCAAGGCCAATTCAGTCCGGTTTCAGGAGAGAGACAATGTCTGGCTGTACAACCCCCAACGGAGCAAACGGAGCAAGGGTAAATCCCCAAAGCTTACACCCGCCTGGGATGGTCCATACGAGGTGGTCAAGAGGCTTAATGACGTCGTCTACCGGATCCGTCGAAACCCCAAGGCTAAGTTGAAGGTGGTCCATTTAGATCGACTTGCTCCCTACCATGGAGGGGATGTTTCTGATCGGGACGATAAGAATTAAAGGAGGGGCATTGTTACGAAATTTACCCAAAGGCGACCCTGTTTCATTTCAGTACGACAACAAACGCTTTGAGATAAAAAATGGTTCTCGAAAAGACTCGGCACCTGTAGGAGTGATGATGATTTTTACGAGAATTTTCTATGCTGGGCTTATAAAGGAAGCAAGCCACGATGGAGAGTTCAGTTGATGGAGCGACGAGCTTATATAAAAGATTGTTATTGTGATATTAGAATCAGCTGTTGTATATTCGATGTAAATAAAAGTTTCTAGAAAAGTGAAAGTGAATATTAGTTTTATAATTTAAAATTGAACCCACGGACTTTACAACAATATTGAAAAACAAAAACAATATCTCAAATATTGGAACAGCATTTATGATACCCTCTTCGAGGTGTCATTCTACGTGCTAGTTTCCCCGAAAATCCTAGATGTCGGTCTTTAAATCTCGCGCCTTCAAGCATATACGAGATGATGTTGATTTAAATATCTACTACTGATATCATCCACGATGTGTACAAAATCGTGACAACCGAAAATTCCCTCCCAGTCGATGGGACAATATAAATAAATGATACAGCCGTTCTTTAAAATCATGCTTTTTTCAACTTTTGCGACCCGGAAAGACAACTAAACAACACGGGACACATTTTGCAATCTCATTCGCATCGGGGTGGATCGACCACTTGTAGGGGGTGAAAGCTTGTTAGTATTATCTGATGCGATTACTTATATTTGACGAGGGAAGATTTATCGAAAATTTTATTGCCAGGGATTAGGTTACAAAAGAGAGTTAGTATATCTATCGATCAAATAGAATTTCCTGAATGTCGTATTATCTATAAGAAAAATCACCCTCGAGTTAACTGCTGCTTGTCGTAACAAAAAAGAGGGCACAATGAAATATGGCTGTTTTCCTTATAACTTGCTTATTTGTAACGATATCCCGGTAGGGTGTATCAGGAAGTTAATAGCTGTTAGTATGTTGATGAGGTTCGGAAAATGGCATTGGGAAATTAATTGAAAATGCCAATATTGTAACATTCAAGAAGTTGCATTTGTCAACATGTCTCATTCAGGCAGTATATTGTTATGGTTCCCCTGTCAAAAGCTTAGTTTTTAAATATCAGGCAACTATTAAAATTCGAGACTTTCATTATAAGCGATAACAAGAAAATATTGAACATATTGAACAAATTTAAGAATATTTGTCCAAAAAAGTATTGGGATAAAGGTCAACTACAGCTTTCTGATACCAAATTAGAACGATTAAGCCAAACTTACCTTAGTACAAACTAAACTAAACTTCCTTATAAAGTTATGGCGCCCTAAAGAAGAAAACTAAAGATGTGACATTTTTGTAATTTTCATTACCCAAAATCGACATCTAGCTGAAAATTCATATTTATGGATTTCGCGGTAAGCCTAACATTACTAACGTATAACGTAGAGGGCGCTGCCAGGCATTTTTTTTCGTAGGTAAGTCTTTTTCCATATTTTTTTAATTCTTAGCATTTGTTATTCTGGCGCAAAAAAGTTACATTTGTTTGGTGCCAATAAAAAAAAAGGATTTCCAGACAAACCCACTAAAGCCTTACTTAACACTAATTAGTAATTATGATATTTTATCTAGTTACCTTTTAATAGTCTGGAATATTGGAATGTGTGGGGTCCTTACCATCATGATAAAAGAGAAATAAAAGGTCCCAAACCCACAATCTTTGAACAATTTATTTATTTATACAACTTTTAAGATTATAATAGAGATGTCAGTATTAACCTGAAGTTAAACAAAAATTTTCCGTTTGTAATTTCTTTGCTTCTTATTTTTATTAACAAAAAATTTCTATTCTGGCTAAAATAATTGTTAATTATTTGAAGACTAGACTAATCAATAGAGCAAAAATTAACTGATAATGTTTAAAAAATACTATCAGGATACCGACTGTCCCATTACTAGAAAATTACGTTGTTTTTCTTAGCATATTTAAAAAAAACAAAACTAATAAACTAATCTCAATGGTGTCAACAGGTCAATTGTAAAGCATGAAAATACCAATGAAATGAGCCCAGGCTCGATCCGATTGGATCATTAGTAACAGGGTAAAACAAAAAATACTGGAAAATGTAGTATTTAAAAAAAATTGAATCTTCGTCACTTTAGAAGCTGTAGAACTGGCCTTGTAAGAACTGATAGTAATTTATGTCTATTTTATGTATGCCAGAACTAGGCGCTAATGGTTTATTAGTTTTTGAACAATTGTGATATAAAGTTTTTTGTTCCCTATTTCTGCTTTGTGCATCCATGCGTCATAAATAATCAAATTTCAATTTTGAAAAAAGTTGTTGAAAGTAGAGGTGACGTTCTACAAAGCCTCTATTCTCATTTTCACTAAATGTCTGTGAAATATCTGAAAAATATTAGCAAACATGACAAAAAATGGGCGAGCGTATGAATGTATCCAAGGAGTGGGGGAAGCACGGTTGTTGAGGGAATAATATATATAATATAGGCAGGCTGCCTGTAATTTATAACTATTTTTATTGCTTTCGTCAGAAACTAATTTAGATATTTTTTGACTTATTTAATTCAGTGTTTGTTTCACTTTAATATAAACCTATTGCCTTAATTCTGGAGTTCTCTATAACATATTATATAAATATATTAATTAACAAACAGTTCTCATTTGATATAATAAAATCGAACAAATCGCTCTGTATATAAGCTTTATCATCTGTCAGAGTGACAGTTACTATAGATAATAATTATTGTCAGTAGTTCCCCTCAACAACCGTGTTCCCCCCACTACGCGAACACATTCATACGCTCACCAAATTTTGGTGATGTTTGCTAAAATTTTTCGTATATTTCACAGACATATAACGAAAAATGAAAATAGAGGCGTTGTAGAATGATACCTCTACTTCCAATATCTCTATTCTGAATTGATATTTGACGATCCATGTCGCATGGAGACGCACTGCAAGAATAGTGGACTAAAAACTTCATATCACAATTATTCAAAAACTAATAAACCGATAGCGCCTGGTTTAGTCAAGCATAAGGTCGATATCAATTACTATTAGTTCCCAGAAGCCCAGTTCTACAACTTCGATAGTGAGGGAGTTATGATAATATAAAGAAAACCGCTAAATTTTCCAGTATTTTTTTATTTTCCGTGTTACTAAAGATCCTGGGCTCATTTCATTGGTAATTTCATGATTTACAATTCACCTGTTGACACCATTGAGATTAGTTTATTATTTTTTATTTTAAAAAGATGCAAGGAAAAAAACGCGATTTTCTTATTTCAATTGTTTATAATAAAGAAAAAACCATAGTTGCGAGTGGAAAAGGTAGCAAAATATCACTACAAATCGTTTTTAATGTGATGGCACAGGCAGTATCTCGATAGTATTTTTTGCACAAAAAAATCTCTATTGATTGGTCTAGACGTAGAGTCTTGACACATAACCTTCTCAGAACTGAATCTAATTTTAATTATAAAAGTGTATTAGTTTTAATAATTTTATTCATTGTGACATTCATGTATATGTGAGAATATGTTACTTTGTTAGTCCTGTATGTAAGTTATCACATAATGTTTAACGTATGTTTGTCTTATTTTGATTATTTTTCTAGTTTTTAATGGGGTGGAAGTTATAGACCACGAACCTTGTCGTATACAATAAATTGTTCAAAGATTGTGGGTTTGGGACCTTTTATTTCCCTATTATCATAAAGTTAACTATTTTGGAGCATTAATAATACTCTAGGTAATAAAAACAAAAATATATTCATAATATATTCTCAAAATGACTATAATTAGCTTTAATACACTTCTGACAACTTTTACCAAGAATCTTCTCCAAATTTCCTTAATAATTCTTATCATGTATTACTACTTCGGGTACACTTCAGAAATGACTGATTTGATTTTTCGGAAAAAACAGTTACAAAACGCATTAAATATAGTTAACCCGTTAACCCGTTTACAAAGGTACGTGAGGAAATCTATAAGAAATTTACGTAAACCAAGCCGCAAAATTAAGTCGATCTTAAACAGGATTTAAACATTGCATTTAAAACTAGTAACAATTTAGGAAACAACAAACATTACAGACAAAAATAGTAAAGGCTTACATTTAGCTTCTGAAAATCATTTGTTTGCCGATAATTTCGAAATTTTGCATACAGACAACAAGAGTTAAAATTAGAGACATTAGAAATTAATAACCTTACATATTCAGGCCATTTGTTAAACAATCAACTAAAGACAAATTCCCCCCTCCCTCTCGTTGATATCTTTAATAGTAGTAGTTGTTTAAAATACATTGTACAACTGACGAAGCCATAACGTGGCGAAAAACGTGTAGTGTAAAACATTTTTTAAGTGGAAATTTCTGAACTATTTGCTTTGTTATTTAGTGTATGATGAATTTTCATCAAGTATCGGCTTCAACGACTCAATACTACTGTTTGTAAACAATGAATTTCATGAAGCTAAATGGAAAGAAGTATTGATGATCTAAACTGTGTGGTAGCCAGGGATGACCACTTCAGCATGCCGACCATCGTTGTGGCAAGTAGTTGGACTCAAAGTTCTACCATAACTACTGTTATAATCGTTACCTTTCCATTGGTAATGGCAAAGGCGAATATTTACTGACTCAAAGTATGTCGATAGCAAACCAGTCTTTCACATGCGAGGTCTACGTTGTACTGCTTTATTTCCTATACTGTACGACTTTTTGCCCCTAGCTGCCAGCAGCCGTATTCTGTAAGTCGTTAACGTCATGAAATAACGATAGAACGCTACATTATTGAATGTTTTGTGGCTCCGAATCGATCTTTGCGTTATAATGACATATGGTTTGTTCGAAGAGACTAGTTGACAACGATTTGAAAACATTTCAGCGATCTCGACAGTTGGCTGTGCCAACAATCGATTGGTGGAGAATTTTTCTAACTGTTAGAATTATTGTCAACTGGTCTGTACGAACAAACCTATTACGTCCCGTTTCGTTTCGATCATAACGATTTACAGAATACGGCCACTGCACAAGTATTACATATAAGACACCAAGTTAAAACATCTTTGTAGAAGAATCGTCGTCGTACCTTCTGAAGCAGTTTATTTGTGCTCAGATGATCTACGGACTTCATATCATGTACATCTTTCAGAATAGCGAATTTTGTCCATGGCAGTACCAGCTGTGATTTGTTTTCTTTTCCATCAATAAATTCTTTGTAGAATTCCATTTTCTACTCGAACTGTTTTCCGGTGGATTTATAATGCTTTTTAACCGACTTCAAAAAAAAGGAGGTTTCTCAATTCGTCTGTATCTATGTTGCTTTTTTTTATGTTTGTTCACCGATTACTAGGAAACGGCTTGAGGGATTTCAACCATTTTACTGGATCCTGTTTGGCGAGATAGCGAAGTGGTCCCATATTTTTTTCATTAAAATAGCTTTTACCGTTTCTTAGAAAATGGGGAAAAACTATTTTTACCTATTCTCATATACTCTATACCATGGTGGAGGAGCTGGTATTATTATATAAAATTTGAAAAATGTTATTCGGAACGTGGGGCAAACTGAAAAGGGATTAGATTAGTTCCGTGACATCTCAAAGTGGTCAGAACTTTTTTTCAAATAACATAGCTTATATAATGGGGAAAAACTTTTTACCTATTTTCTTATATTCTATGTCTTGGTGGAGTCGCGGGTATTATAAGATTAGATGGAGTTACTGGTATTAATTATTCGGAACTTGGGGTAAATTGTAAATAAGATGAATTAATCAAAATCAAAATAAGTGTCAGTTAATATGAATATACAGTGTGTATTCATAAATTAAACGATTTCTTTTTATTCATAATTTTCAGAGAAAAAAGTTATTCTTCACAAACAGATTTTTTAAATGGTCTAAAACATAAACAGTAATCATTCCATGTCAATTTTTATTAACTGTGGACAAAGTTTGCCTTCAAAGAGGGCTTTTGATTACAAATTAAAGTATCTTCATTTCTGTTAAGATATAAAATTGTTATCAAATAGAAATAATCTAATACTATATAACGAACAAGGTTTGTTTATATATATATATATATATATATATATATATATATATATATATAATTGAGTTGTGGAAAAAAGCTCTAACGATTTCGAATTGTTTTCCAGAGAAATTAAATAATTAAAAAGTTATTGGCAGTTTGCGACATTCAAGATAGCTGATTTTTAATTTAAAGGTGTTCAATACAGGGTGATTTAGTAACCTACGTAAGAGTGAGATTCGTCTTGTAAAAATCCTTTTAATACAGGATGATTTGATAGTGAAACTGCTCTTGTAATCATTTTTCCAATACAAAATGTATTTGTATGTTCCGAACAAGTAACTATTTAATGCCTACCTCATATTTTCCTAGCATTATATTTTTACACCTGGAGAATTCAACTTTTCAAAGTGATAAAATTGCCGAGGCGGGCGATTTTTGGATGAGTAAAATCTTAGGAATTTGCATATTAATTTCACGCATATAAATATACATATGTGGTGTAAAAATAAAATTATATAGGGTATTTATTAAAATGTTGGTGATCCATAAGATTTCCTATGCAAGATGGTTAAAATATAACGTCGAATGTAATTATATCATACAGGATGGTTAGTAAAAAGCAAGAAAACATAATTATATAAGGTAGCTCATAGCAGTTGGAAATTTATGATAGCTGACATACAGGGCGGAGTACAAATATTGTTATGAAGGATGGTTAAAAAAATGTGAATAGAATGTTACAGCTGTAGGATAAATCAATAACAATTACAGACATTGCATCACTGAAAATTGTAAAATAAATACATTTTTAAAAAAACAAAAACCGAATTCAAAAGAAAATTAACTAAAAAGCATGAAATAATATTTCCTACAATTAAATACTTTTTATGAAGTCGGTGCCAATTTGAACAGCGAAGTTGCGAAGTATAACTCATCAATGTACCTCACAAAATATTTTCACTTTCGCTTGGCACCGACTTCATAAAAAGTATTTAATTGTAGCAAAATATTATTTCATGCTTTTTAGATAATTTTCTTTTGAAGTCGGTTTTTGTTTTTTTAAAAATGTATTTATAATATTATTGAGTGCTAGCGATTTCTTCCCATCGGGGTCTTTTCTCTAAGGTAACAAAGTTGGTTCAATATCTACATCGTGTTGGTCTATTTTCTATACTTTAATGTTACAGTATCAATTCTCTTGGACTCTGACGTTTCTGATTGAAATTTCCTCTCACTGGTCGATTTTCCTGTAATGCCCTCAATCTTCTATTCAAGGTCTCCTGAACGGCATTGTTGTGTCAACTTTTGTAACGATTCGCGATTTTAAGATCGTACTGCTGTAATCGTTCCATCCACCTGGCATATCCCTTTTTCATATCCAAAAGCATGATTAATTTTGTAGAGGAAGTTTCAAGCATGGAGCTATTTGTGGAAATGCACGACACTTCCGATTATAGCAAGTAGTTTCTTCCTGCTGACGCAATAGTTCTTTTCAAGTTTATAAAACCCTAAGTTGTCTTATTCGAACACTCAATCTTCTCTATGTTCGATTTCGGGAATAACAGCTCCAACCCCAGTATTACTAGCATCTGTATCATATACCACACTTTTTTGGCAAACGCAATGGTAGGACCCTCAATCATTTACGCCCCACCTCACTGTCTCTTTCTCATTTTAACTTATACAGGGCAGCTGTAGTAAAACGTCTGTTAGAATCATCTTAGTACGAAACCTTCGAAGTTCGTGTTTATACGTGACTGCTGGCCAATCACATATATATTTCATCTTCTCTCCAGCCATCCATAACCCTATCTCCGAAAACGTAGCCAAAAAACTGTACTTCCCCAGGAAACCTTTCTTAGAGTAGCCTCAGATTGATATTCTTAATTCTGGAAAATATTTCCCTCAGGTTCCTCGCCTGGCTGTCCAAACGTACTGTCCAAATGTGGTAAGTGGAAAAAGATCTCTTTTTCAATAATTTTTATGTAGCCCAACTTGGTAAGTATATCAACTCTTAGTAACGTTATCCAAGACTTCTGGTAAAGCTGGTTTATAATATAGTTAGCTAGGAATATACTTACGAATTGTACACAATATAACGATTAGGGGATTAGTAGAGGGTAATAATGCGTCCATATGTTTACGTGCATCAGTGATAGGGTTTTAAATCTTCTGGTTACTATTACAATTTATAGAAACGCCTAAGAAGTGTAAGATGTTCATTAGTGATTAGATTAGTGAACAAATGCATTATAAGGAGCCGGAACATGTACTTAAATGGTCATTAAGGCCAAGGATAAAAGTCTACAAAACATAACACAACACCACAAAAAAAATTGTTTGCTCTAAAAACTTTACTATGGTTGCTACGGGGTTTTTTAAGGTCGCTAATTCCGTTTGACCTTATCAGGTCAGGGTCAAGGTTATTTGAAGGTCAAATCAAGAAAACCCTTTAAAAAATCTCGAAAAATTCATTATGAGGTTTTGTGCTCGGTGGTTCCGAATCCGGATTAAATAAATGTCATTTTGAGATCAAATCGGAAATTTTACTAGACACCTTTCTGTAGCAGCAGTAGATTAACAATCACATTGTCCCCTCTTTTAACGTGGTCTCCCTTCAATATCTGCTTGTAGTTAGATCAAATCGAACTGAAATTCAATTGCACTGGAACTTTCTGATGTGAGTGAAGCTCTCACCGGTTTCCATTCCCAAACGTTTTCTCAGGGTAACCTAGATCTAGGGTAAGGCAGCACAACATTTTTAGCTTCACTATGGTAAGCAGGGGTTTTTAGGGTCGCTGA
This sequence comes from Octodonta nipae, assembly GCA_034190945.1. Classification (NCBI taxonomy): domain Eukaryota; kingdom Metazoa; phylum Arthropoda; class Insecta; order Coleoptera; family Chrysomelidae; genus Octodonta; species Octodonta nipae. The sequence continues at coordinate 55,630,897 of CM067216.1, read as the reverse complement.
TTCCGAATCCGCTTAATCTTATCTGGTCAGGGTCAAAGTCATTTGAAGGCCAAATCGAAAAAACCCTTAAGTAAATCTGGAAAAATTCATTCGCCAAAATAACATTAACTGATCTATAACTTGAAGTCATAAAGCTGAATGGCCCAAAAAAACTGGAAAAGTGATAACGTATTTATTTTATATCAAACTGACCTCGGATTCGGAATCAGCGACCCCAAAAACCCCTAGTTACCGTAGTGAAGTTCTTAGAACAGAAGTTTGTTTGTGGGGCTGTGTAATTCTGTTCTTCAATATGGCAACTATGTCTCTTCCACTGATTGTTGTTACCACAAAGATAGTCATTTGGATGGTCCTATAAGTTAGGCGTTGCTAGTTCTATTTTTATGTTCCTTTTGTGTGAGATGTCGGTAAAGTAATTCGAATAGATGATTTGTGTTATTCATCCTAGATATCAGATTCCAAAATACACAATAAGTCTAAATTTACATTGTCTTTAGATAGTTTTTTGTTGATACATATATGTAAAGTTCGGTGTTTACCCAGAAAAACTCTACAACTATTCCCACAAATGTTAATCAAGAATGGAACTTCTGTGGATGCTTTGGTGTGTCACAATGGTAATAACACAAAGTTTATACACTAATACCAAACCCTTAATTATAACTTTCAACTCCATTTCAACAACTAAGTTTTTACTAGCATGCCTGAAATGAGGGAGACTAAAAAAATTATTATTGTATATCACAAAAACAAAACGTGATTGAAACAAAAGATAAATAACTGCCTACGTACTGTAATTAATGTTAAAGCAAATACTTCTATAGCCGATATTGTGTCATATATATCCGATAAAGATACGAGCATTTATCTGAACAAATCCACTATCGGCAAAAAATCGCAGTGACTCAATATTGGACGACAACATAATAAAGAAACAAAGCTTCTCGAGGGCATATCGGCGCTGAATAACGCTTGTTTATATGGAGTAAATCCTTACGTGTTCTAACGAACAAATAAAACACCCTTCTCTAAACATGCTCTATCTCTTTATCTTCGGAAAACAAGGCAATTCTTATTCCCCTAAACGTTTACATCAAACGAAAAAATCTCCCAGCTATCTAGTCCATAAAATCTCCTAGTCATGAGAAACAAATTCTCAGACTAATTTTCGACAGTCCCATGTCTGCATTGAAAAACTAGGGGAAAAACCGGAACGAATGGAAAAAAGGAAATGAGTTCGATCCGGCTGATATGTAGCCGGCCATTTGTCACAGTCACAGGAAGAAGTCGGGATAGAAAAGAGAGTCATCAATGGTTTGACTAATTTGGGTGCTGGTGAGAGTTATTGTGAGACCGTTTTGCTCTTTTCGCTGGATGTGGAATTGAGTTCTTTTGAAAAAAAATCGATTTGAGTTTTTCCAGATTATTTAGTGAAAAACAAAAACTGAGACTGAGGTCGTTCGTTTTAACTTAAAATTGAAAAATTGTAACAAATTGTATCTTATCTTCAATTAGTTTTCGCATATTGAGCAAATTACAAAGTATTAACTATAAGTATATACACTCAAAATGTAGAAGGAAGAACTCTATAGTGCTCTGATATGATGATATGAAAAATTATTTCGGTTTATGAGAAAAAAATCAATAGCTATGTAATTTATATTGTGGCGGCCATTCTCTTGAAAGAAGTTGGAATTAAATGGATTTTTTTAACAGTAAAACGTGTTCTCCAAATATCTGCATGGTATTCAACCTAAAATGAAATGAGCCCCCTCTTTCAACTTTCAATTATATACGAAGTTTTTTTTTATTTTTACCGATATTGACAACTATTATAAAAAAGTTAATATATCTCTCTTCCACGAAAAATCTGATTTTAATTATTTTACAAATAGACCCCTCAATATCCTTATAAAAATTCGGTTTGGCTGTAATTATGCTTATTGATCTGTGAGGTCAAAGAGCTGTAATGTGAGTAGTTGAGTTCATTATATCCCCAATGTTTCATCATAATTTCATTCGGATTGAACCTTCAACATTAAGCCTATGATTCTTTTAGTACTGTTGGTGACGTTTTCTGGTGGCCGCGCACATTTTCAAAAATCGGAATCCTGTAACATATGGTATAATCGCACTGCGGCTTCAATCTGCACCAGTCTGGACAACAGTAAAATGGCGACGAACAAAATAAACAGTTGCAATAACAAATTCAGTTTTTAAAATAAGTTGAAGGTGGATTTATGGTGTCAATATCTCAACTATATTCAACCATCCACATTTGTAGCACAGACCCTGAATTCTTCAAATGGAAAACTTAGAGAGGAACTATTAGAAAACGGGTATAGAGCACCATCATCAACCTTGCATTCGCGAATCTCAACAAACCTACAAAGGAAAATGAAGACACCACTTAGCCACGCTAATATTACCCTATATCAGGGACTTTTCAACAAACAGTCGGACAAATTTGTAAGAAACCTAACACCATATCTTGAAGTGTAAAATCCTGTACATTTGTGAGACAAGACGACCCTTGGACAGCAGGGTTACAGAGCATCTTATATCCATTCAAAGGTCAGATATAATGAAGTCTGGCTTGGCTAATCACATATGAACCGAAAACTACGACATCAAGTGGAAATGTTCATGGTATTGACTAATACCAAAGAAAGTTCATAGAGACAACATTCATAATTTCCAACCGTACTATTTTTAGCTAAACATATTATGCAAATAAGAAACATGTGCCGTCCAATTCTTTTGCAGCAGTCACACCCTGACAAATAAGGCAGATCTTCTGAATTCCTCACCACTTACCTGATGATAAATTTAAAATAATAGAACTCTAAGAAAACTCCGAGCATCATTGTTTAGCACCTTCCAACTAACATTTTACTCTATTGTCGTGGAACTGGCTATCCCTGGTTGGCGATCGTACGGGCAGCCTACAGATACAGAGCTTTTTAAGCTGGTCTGGTCTGTCTGTAAAAATCTGATCTCATTACATTGTGTCTGCTCAGATATCGCACTTATCTCGCACAAGAATCTGGTTGGTGTGCTCCAAGTGCCCGTATTCTAATGAAACTGCTTTGACCCTTCTAGTTTTCATACTCCTAAGTCAAATAAAACTTTGGGTAGTAAACTGTTCTCTAAACTTTTTAAACGTATCTGAGTAAGCTAAAAATATAATATCTTTAAATTTAGAATCTTCAGATTTTCCTTACTTGTGGAGTTATTACAAATGCTAACTCTGTTACATATAACCGACTTTTCTAGAGAAACTAATTAAACGGGGAGTTGGTGATTGTTATATAATGTTCTAGAAATGCTCAATAATGTAACACATTGTCTAGAGAAGGCTGATCTTCCGCCCTAAAAATTGTAAGTATATTTGGAAATAAATAGAGCCGGGGAAAATTTTATATTCAATTGTACTCTAAAATTTGACAGTTCGTTCCGAGAGTTTCAATTCAACACCAAGCCGAGTAACAATTAGTTGCTAGCAAACTTTTACCTCTTTCTATGCGTGTGTTGATTTGGCTCCCAGTTCGGTATAATTGACTTTCCCGTAATTAAGTTGTCGCTTTATAGAAAAGCTAGAGACGTTTTGAATAATCGAACTTCATTAACAAACATGGCAGGTTTTTGCGACAAAAAGCGACTAGACCGGAACGCCTGTATCCGACCTCTTGACTGTGTGTCACGAACAGATTTATCAAGGCGAATAGTTTGGATCGACAAAAACCGTTCCGAGTTTAGCCCGACTCTGTTCTCGATCTTTGTACGGTCCCGAAAAGATATTATAAGCTCATGGCTCCAAAGCAGCACAATTTCGAAATTTAACTTTAAACGATCCGAAACAGAAGTTGTAGAGCACTCTGCAGATGACGTCTTGACCTTTGAGTCAGTTTCGCTTAAGGCAGTGAATGTTTTAGTTTAGAAACAACAAGTGCAGTTTTGATCAAGGATATACTCTATTTTTCAGGTCGTGATCTAAAAAATTCCAAATATTTATAATAGTCCAGTTACTTTAGGTGTAAATATAGCTCCCATTATATAGGGTGCAAATAGTTTGAATGCATATATTTTAGGTGGAGTTATGGTAGAACAAATAAAACAAAAAATAAACACTATGGTCTATAGGCGATAATAAGCAAGAAAATTCCAAATACATGTTAAGTAAATTATTGTCAATGCAGCAACGTTGCGGTCAACTCAGATTCACTTTTAGCGTGAATAATAAAGACAATGACCTCAACCACAACAAATAATTTGGTCAAGTGCGAGTTGGACTCGCATACTTAGGGTTCTGTACCACCTTCAAGATTCGAATATTCCAGTTTCAGACAAGCAGGGAATGAGAGCTTTTTCTTATACTTACCCTTATATCTTTTAAAGGAAGCGTTTTAAATTTATAAAAAATATACACTTTGATTTTCCACACATAGACTTTTTATTTGATCTGCTTTAGGATTCGCTTGATTTTTATCACAATACATATGTATTTAATTTTCTAATTTGGCCCCCAAAAAGTAACATTAGAGTTTTAATTTACTAATAAACTTTCAGAAATGCCTTTTATAATCTACTCTCTGAGTTTTGAGGCTCTGTAGATTGGAAGAAAAACGGCAAAATAGGTCAAAGTTTAAATTATAAATTATTAAATCTGTTATTCAAATTATTTAAAAATATAAATAAAATATATATTTCAAATTTTAAATAGTGGAGTTTCTAAACTGGGAATTAAGTCGATGTTTAATATTTTCAATATCTTTTATACAAATGATTTAAAAATATGATATATTTGTAATTCACATAATGAGCCTTTTATCTGATACATTACATGATGCGTTTGAAAATTGAATCTTTATTTTCCATTTAATTGTATAATTTGTTCCTAAAATTACTATGGAGGTTTTCTAGTAATTTATTTTCCGTTTAATTCTATTATTTGGAGGCCAAATAATGGAATTAGGTATTTTTTTTCATATTTTTCCTATAAACAAAAAAAAATGAGGTCTTAGAGTTTGGGGAATAACGGGGAGAATGGGTAATTTTTTTTAAATATTTTTTAATATATTTTAAAATATTCATTTTAAAAAAATTAAAAAAATATATTTGTACCTATTCGTCATAATGAGCCCTGAGATTTGATATATTACATGACCCGTTAGAAACAATTATAATTTTTTATTTTCCATTTAATTCTATAATTTGCCCCCCAAAATGAATATTAGGGGTTTCTTCTTATTTTTCCAGTAAAGTTCAGGTGAGGGGCTATACTTCCAGTTTTCAAAATTTTTCAGCTTATGGTTTCGGAGATAAGGGGGGAATGGGTAAAATTTTTTATATTTTTGTTAATATCTTTTAATTAATTTATTTTATAAATATGGAAAAAATATATTTGTTTTCTTCATCATGAGCCCTTTTATTTGATATATAACATGCTGGGTTAGAAACAATTTTAATTTTATATTTTCCATTTAATTCTATAATTTGCCCCCCAAAAAAAATATTAGGGGTTTTTCCTTATTTTTCCAGTAAAGTTCAGGTGAGGGGCTATACCTTTATTGTTTTTTCAAAATTTTCCAGCTTATGGTTTCGGAGATAAGGGGGGATGGATATATTTTTTTATATTTTTGTTAATATTTTTTAATTGATTTATTTTAAAAATATGAAAAAAATATATTTATTTTCGTCATAATGAGCCCTTTCATTTGATATATAACATGATGGGTTAGAAACAATTTTAATTTTAATTTTCCATTTAATTCAATAATTTGCCCCCCTCAAAATAAATATTAGGGGTTTCTCCTTAATTATCCAGTAAAGTTCAGGTGAGGAGCTATACCTCCATTTTTTTTCAAAATTTTCCAGCTTATGGTTTCGGAGATAAGGGGGGGATGGGTAATTTTTTTTATATTTTTGTTAATATATTTTAATTAATTTATTTTAAAAATATGAAAAAAATATATTTGTTTTCGTCATAATGAGCCCTTTCATTTGATATATAACATGATGGCTTAGAAACAATTTTAATTTTAATTTTCCATTTAATTCTATAATTTGCCCCCCCCCCAAATTAATATTAGGAGTTTCTCCTTAATTTTCCAGTAATGTTCGGGTCAGGGGCTATACCTCCATTTTTTTTCAAAATTTTCCAGCTTATGGTTTCGGAGATAAGGGGAGGGGGGATGGGTAAATTTTTTTATATTTTTGTTAATATCTTTTAATTAATTTATTTTAAAAATATGAAAAAAATATATTTGTTTTCGTCGTAATGAGCACTTTCATTTGATATATAACATGATGGGTTAGAAACAATTTTAATTTTATATTTTCCATTTAATTCTGTAATTGGCCCCCAAAATTAAAAGTAGAGGTTTCTCCTTATTTTTCCAGTAAACTTCAGGTCAGAACCTATAAATCTATTTTTTTTCAAAACTTTACGTTTTATAGTTTCGGAGATAGGGGGGGAATGGGTAAATTTTGCTATATTTTCGATATCTTTTTAAATATTTTTTTAATAGGAAAAAAATATATTTGTGTTCCTCAGAATGAGACCTTTCATTTGATATATTACATGATAAATTTTTATTTAATTCTATAATTTGCCCCCCAAAATTAACATTAATGGTTTCTCCTTAATTTTCCTGTAAAGTTCGGGCAACGCTCTATATTTCCATTTTTTTTCAAAATTTTAGGTTCAGTAGTTTCGGAGATCAGGGGGGAAAACGGTCGATTTTTTTAGTGTTTCCCTCCCAGAAGTACCCCTAAAATCAAATTTTTTTCTTTTACGATATGTACTCCTGATCGGGTCACCAAACTATACATTGATACCAAATTTCAACCTCTTCCGTCCGGTAGTTTAGGAGAAAATGGCTGTGACGTGACAGAAGCAGAAATCCTGAGTGATATTATAAGGGTATCCGTATATTGTATATACGGAACCCTAAAAATGATGTGTTCTTATTTGTGTATTGAATAATTATATTATTTCCAGTGCCGTTAGAATTACTTAGGTAGATAAAAGTTTATGAAATATTATTTTCAAAAATCTACGCTTTTAATAACTATGTATTGAAATTAATATTAACATTTTGCGGTTTCTTTATGCATCAAGTTGAAGAAGGAAGGATAAAAAGTCGTTTACATTTTATATAGAAAAAATTCGGTACAAAGTATATTCAACAAAACATTTCTTATAAGTTCTTTTAACTGTTAAATTATTCGAAAAATGATTATTACTCATTAAATTAATATTATTTATGTTAGACAAATAAATGCCCATGTACTTACAGGATATGTCATCATGATAGATTTGAGAAGAACAAACGGATTCTTCATAGTAAATGTTCCAAATTCTTGCTATTATATCTGCTTTCCCCATAAATGAATAGCATGTCTTTCCTTAATTATATCATCTACCACTATTTATCACAAAATATCTCATGTTACATGCCATGTTGGCACATCAGTTCAGAGAAACGTACGGCAAAAAGTTGCATATACTGGTGGTTGAAATATAAGGTGGAGGCAAATTATACTTTCCAGGGTGGTTAAAAAATGGTTAGTAGTCCATAAGCAGTTGCGTAAATATGATACTGAGTATAGTGGAGTTATAGTTAAGTGTTCAAAAAAATTATATTTGGTGGCCCCTAAGCAGATGAACATATAGGACGGTTGAGGTATTTTATAGAGTAAAATTGTGGTAATACAGGATGGTTCAAAAATAAGTTATAATGTTTGACTGATTAGCAGCAGTATATACAGGATGGTTTTAATGTAGTTGGAAGTAGATATAGAGTTATACAAGGAGGTTAAAAAAAATTGATCAAAATTGTTATATAGGGTGGCAAAAACCAGTTGCAGTTTGGGTGTTTAAATAAAGGTTTGGTGTCAGGGTGCGAAACTGTGTTTTTACTTTTGTGACAAACCAAGGGTTCCACAGACATTTCCATTAAGGCGGATAGAAAAGTTTGAAAATATTGTTATATAGGGCATAGGGCGTGAACACATGCATCCTACTATATAGAATACCTGAAACTTGGGGCGAAGCAAGATTATAATTTTAGAGTGTGATTAGCACAATGTTAGAAAAAGTTGCATATAAAGGGTGATTAATTGTACTTTACAAGGTATCTCAAAAAATATCAGAACTAATTATTATATAGCGTTGACCATAAGCTATACAACTGTATAGCGGAAATATAGGGAGGAGTAGAGTTATAAGCAGGTATTAAAAAAAGTTATATTGACATATAAAGACGTCCTCTGAAAAAGAAGAGTTCAGTTTTCAATGTTAATTTAATAATAAATATCAGTTGGTTATAATTATTGAAATCAGAAAGAAAGTTAATTGGGTTGGATTTGGAGCTGTTAATGTCGTTGAATATAAGTTTTCATTAAATGAAGAAAAATCCAGTTTGAACCCTGAATAATATGTAACAATATTACAGTACTAACTAAACATTTCATGGCCTTTGTCAATGAATAAAATGTAGTTTTCTGGGGTATTTTGGATTAGTTCACTGGAATATTTTCTGACTTCGAGCATCTACCAGGTAATACCTTCGCTCGCGCCATTGAAATTTTTTACGCAGTTGCAGGTGAAACTTTCGGAAGAAAGTCCAATAGATCACGGCAAAAACAGCATAGAAGATCCTAGTTTATCCATTGACAACTAATGTTATCTTTTCTTATTTCTCAGCAATAAACAATAACGAATGTGATCATAGCAGATCTATGATTTTTGTTTAATTTATTAAACTCCCTATATGTTTTCAAAATAATTCTGCTTATATAATTTGTGTACAGTTTCGTTTCAATAAATCTGAATATAATCTGTATAAATGCCAAAATTACATCATCGATCCCACGTACGTTTCGAACGAATAACCCACAAATTGCTTCAATTAATTTTACCAATTTTCGAAATTTCGACGTGCATATAACAATTCAATCTTAATTACGGAATACAGGTGAAGCCCTTCGATGCTCAAATATTCATCCTCACTCCTCTGTTATTAAATCCTAACCCGTCACCGATATTATTCGCCCCGTGCAGCACAATACCAAGATTGATTAGTAAGCATTGTTTTACAGTAGTACATCTACACGCCGACGGTCGTGCCCCTGTAAAGGGTGGGTTTCCCCGATTTTAACCGAAATTATACATGTTTGGTAAGCAATATACAACGTCTTCGATTTATCGTTATCTAATTCAATAGACATGGTGCGGGTTTAAGGCGACCTAACGTCGTTAAACATGTCCAATATATATGAAGGGCTCGTCAGCGACTGTTTTTTTTTGTTTTTTTTTTTTTAGGGTTTCGTACATTCAATGAATAGAGACTCTTTTAAAAATACTGTTCTAAACTATTGGGTATTCGACTGTTATTTTGTAATAAGCACGCAGTATGTTTTTTCCTCTCTAATTTTCAATATTTCCTACGAATTCGACTTTTAAAATCAAATAAAAATAAATATCATGTAAATGCTTATTTTTTATTTGTGACGTAAGGAACCTTGAACTCGTTTAACAATTATTTTATTTTATTGTTCTGTGATGATTGGGTCTGTCGTATGATTAAATCTTATATGTGTCAGTTATCAGTAATATAAGGGATTTATAACCTTATTTAAAACTTTATTAACGGTATAATAGTTTATAAATGATGTTTAATGCCACTGGGTACAAATAATTCTGCCAAAACTTCAGAAGAATTGATTGTACATATTCAAAAAACGAGAAGATTCAAAAAATGTTCGAAGACTATTTCGATGTATGAAAATGACTCAGTTGTAGATATCTGATTAATTAAATTAAATCCCGATATGTTGTCTATCACCCCAAAACAAAGTGTGATGTCAAGAAGACAACACAAACTATATTATCTATATAGTTTCACTGATTCATGACCACAGCACCACACAAAGAACTTATGTTAGGGATTATGCAAATTACGGTTTCTACGTCAAGACGAATTTCCTTGCGTTTATTGCAAAATTAGTCCGTACTTAAGAAAATGTACAGAACACAATAATAAAAAATGATCATCTTTTAAGATTTCATCAGCCCGAACCATATTTTTAATACAGTCAAATATTCATTTGGGCAGAAAATGCTGAATATTGTTATCAGCAATTTTGATTTTGGGAGGCATTGCTAGGGAGAACTTTTACAAAAATAGACCTCTCCCCCTATTTTCAGAAACTATTGAACCCAATTTTAAAAAAATAGAATAAGTTAACTGGAAAATAAAGAGATAGCCTGATATTACTTTTCAGGTGCAAAATATAAAATTCAAGAGAACATAAAAAATTTAAATTGTTTGAAACTCTTCATATAACACATCTAATGAAAAGACTTATTATGAGGAATTAAAATCTATTTTGTTCATATTTCTAAAATAATATATTTAAATAATATTAATAAAATATACAAAAATCGATCCCCACCCTATATGACTGAAACTACTGAGCGGAAAATTTAAAAAAATACAAGAATATTTTCGAAAATATCTTGGAAACTGTTCACCCTACAAAAAAATTGGTCAAAGAAGAACAAATTTAATATTTTTCTCTAGAGCTTATAATCCGGGAAAAATATTTTTTCGTATAGAATTAGGAAACTGTTCGTCCAACAGGAAAGTCGTTCATAGAGGAATTGAAGATCACTTTTACCTCTACAATTGTACAATTGTGTAATATACACTTTTTCTCTAGAGCTTAGAGTTCGGGAGTTTCCCAGGAAAATAGAAGGTTTTCGAAGATTACTCGGAAACTGTTCATCTGGCAAGAAAGTTGCTGACAGTAGAAATGAAGGTCATTTAAAGCTCTAGCGGTATTTCAGTTAGTAATTTTCTCTAGAGCTTATAGTTCGGGAAAAATAATTTTACGTAAATAATTCGAAAACTGTTTGCCCGACATGAAAGTCGTTCATGGGGGAATTGAAGATCGCTTTAAGCTCTACAACTTGGTGGTTTACAATTTTTCTCTAGAGCTTATAGACCCGGAGTTATTCAAGAGAAAAAAGATTTTCGAAAATATATCGGAAACTGTTCATACTACAAGAAAATTGGTCACAGAAGAATTTAATATCAGTTGAAGCTTCATGTAATATTTTCCTCTAGAGCTTATAGTTCAAGAACAAAACTTCACTCAAACTTTACAGGAAAAATTAAGCGACAATCCTAATATCAATTTTCAGAAGTAAATTATAAAACTAAATAAAAAAAAATAAAAAAGAGTCGTTTTAAGCGCATCAAGAAATATATCGAATGAAATAACTTGGTATAAGGAATAAAAATGTATTTTTATAACTATTTCTTTGAGAGATATGAACGACAATATAAGAAAATCGACAATTCTCCCTCCCTTATATGCACCTAAAATTAAAAAAAAAGATAACATAGGGTCTCTCCAGATTTATTCAAGCTAAATCAGTAACTTATATTTTTTCGGGGGAGAGGTAATTCTGAAATTAAATAAACATTTTAACAAAATCAAGCGCATCATATGCTACTGCTCGTTCGAAGAAAAGGATATAATATAAATAATAAAATCGACCGATTCCCTACTAGTCTTTGAAACCACTTAACCAACAATTTTAAATAAGAAAGCAAAAAGAAACCTAAGCGAATTTTGAAGGCAAACATAGAATTAAAAATATATATTATGATTTCCATAGATTACGACAAATGTCAAAGATGGTAAGGAACCAAATTATTTATTTTTGAACCTTGTTCATAATTTAGTTAGGGTGCTGGTGGCCGAAATAGGACCTATGGTGGAAAATATTATTAAGGAGTGGTCCACGGAGGAGGGCTAAGAGAGGTAAGATAGATAGAAATAAATAAGTATAATACTAAACGTATATGCTGTGATCACAATCTTGAAAGATATTTAAATACTTTGACAACGTTGTTCTTGCAGAATTTGGAAAGTTGCCAGCTCTGACGGTTTGTAATTTAATTTAATTATTTCAATCTAAAATAATAATTAGGCTTGTAATATTTTATTTTTTCCAGCGTTTTAAAAACTTTTCTTTAATTACGCCTGACCCAGTGTCTGTAACCAAATCTAGCAAGTGTATTTTAGACTACTGACTATCAGATTGCGCTGAAATTTTGTATGCGCGTATGGTCTGGATGGCAATACTAGTTACATCATTCTAAATCTAATATGGCGGATTTCGAAAGATGGCGAATTAATTAATTTTAATGCACGCCCAGGTCATGGGTATCAAACGTGTATGCTGAGAAGCATATGAAAAATAAAATTAAGTTTAAATTCAAAATATCAGGCACCCGAAGATGGGTGACAACATTTTATTATCTATCCCAGGGTATAGCTATCAGATAAAAAATGTCTAAGTTGGTAACTTAATTTTTAAATTATACCTAATAAAAAAATTCAAATTAGATATTTTAATTGTTGACGATATTGGTTGAACGAACTTTAAAAATTTGTTATGTCTTAGATAGTATACTTCACAAAAATTAAACCCTCAGTAGCTCTGAAAAGACGTGATTTACTTCGCTTTTGTACTTAAGCAACAATATTTTTTTGCTACAATTAATTGAGGTCATATTTAAGTGTACTTATAAGGTACATTAAATAATCTTCATAAAATTAGTATTTTGTCATTAGGGGAATTTCATAAAGATACAATTTGCCGTTTACAATATGTTCTCCGCAGGTCATTTAAAATACACCTCATTATAGGAACTATTCAACATCAGTTTCACAGATTTGAACCTAGTGTGGTTCGCAAATTCTAAGAATTGATTAATACATGTCTCATTTTTATTATATTATAGTCAAGTTAAAGTAAGTTAATATTAACCTATCACATCACACAGATAAAAATTAATTCTTTTGAGTTTGTATAAACGGTAGTGATTTCTTTCACAATTTACAGGAAAAATCAAATGAAATGGAACTTTGTTAATCATTTAAAAAATATTCATTTTATCTGGTAAACTTTACAAACTATCATGCAAGAATTAAAAATGCTGTAAAGTAGGCTATACTAAATAATTCAATAAGATTTAAAAATCTGTTTTATGGATAATTATAAAATTGACAATAAAAACTGTTTTACTTCTTAATGAAAGCCTTCCCATGAAACTAGGCAACATGGTGAAAATCATAGTTGACGAAAACATTTGTGATGTTTAAACTAACTTCGAACGAAAAGTGACGCCAAGATTAGTGTATCCCAAATGAGGTGACCGATTATGTTTAGTAGCTTCACTACTTTTATTTATTTTAATCAAAAATCTAATCAAACGTTTTTTCTTTTACTGGTTTATTTTTTGTTTTATTCGATAGTCAAAATATTTTACTTAATTTGATTTTCTAGGAACAAGAAAGTAAACAATATTTGAGGGCTCCCTTAATTTTTACCGAAAAATACTAATTCGTTATACTACAATTCTAGCTTAAAAACAAAGCAAAAAAAAACGCCGACAACTACTACAACAAAAACCAAAATGTGTACTCACCCCCGTTAACTATAGCTTGACACTCAACAAGCGAATAGAAACCAAAAAAAGAAATCCATAAATGCCACATTTTTTCTGATTATTTTCACAAACAAATTGCGATTTCAGTGTTAAACGTTTATAAAAAAACATCTAATTCAAAAAAGTCCTATGATCATAGTATTTTATTTAAATAAATATATTGTCCCCAACTAACATTTCTTTTTCCAGCAATCAACTTTCCAAGTGTTTTTAATTTTTATTCGCCAAAATTTCCAAAATTGTTGAAGCGCGTATTCTCCCGCCAAAATTTACGTCAAATCGTAACGAGTTCGCGTGCATATATTCACCGGCCGGCCTCGACCACGTGTGTGCCTGCCTATCCAAAGCCGTCCCGATTCCACACTAGTGCCAGCGGAATGTCAGCGCCACCACCACTGTATCACCGCAGCCGCACACGTTCGCATCCAAGTTGGCCGTTCCTATGTGACGACTTCTGAAACAGTTGCACACTTTGCGGTCGTAACCGAACGATTTGCATATACCAACGAAGAGAGCGTATCGTGGACGAGGCGTAGCGGGGAATCCCATCGAGATTATAGACCGGTATCTGAGAATAATGACGGAGGAGTGTGTCTGGATTGCGGGGGTAGTGCCTATGAATTTTTTATACAATTATTCCGTTACGGTTCTGAAGTTGAAAAGGGAGCATAACGTATAAATGATTTTTTGGAGTAATCCTTAAGAACAATTCACTTTGTTGCATACATCTCTGTAATGTATAGAGGTGGAACCGAGAAGTTCGTGAAGTCCAATTGTTTAACCCCCAACTAGCATGTAAAATTTCTTAAAAAGAAATGTCTTCTGAAGTTCTTCTAGTTTCTTTTTATGATTTTAATGAAATAACACGTTACTTAAGAACAGTAAGCTGTATTTTTTTTAAATTCAAACGTTTGAAAGCTTGGGTTTTTGCTTTTTGTTCAGTTTTGATGTAGACAAATTCAATAAAGAAAAACCAACTATAAATAGTGTTTTTAACCGACTTCCAAAAAGGAGGAGGTTATCAATTCGTCGAATATTTTTTCCACTTTTTTTGTATGTATGTTACCTGATTTCTTCTCTTGTGGTGCACCGTTTTGATTGAATATGGTCTTGTTTAATAGTGTATATATCCGGATTGGTGAAACTTCAAATTTTGGAAAAGAATTCTATTGATAAAGTGAAAAATTTGTGAATGAACACATGGAAATCGATCAATATCCCTAATGTTTTAGTCGATTTTTCGATAACTCCTTATGGATGTGTATAGTTTTTTAACGTTTAATCTATTAAGGAAGATCATTAGGTGATCTCAAATACTTTTCTGCGACGTGCAACTTGCAGTTTTGCAGAAAATCGCTGAAAATTCCAAAATTCTTATCAAAAATTTCAGCGAAATGACATTTCCTCATAAATATTTTAATTCCAACGTAATAGTGCGGTAATTTTAGGCACTGGGAGTTTTAATTGCGAATTTGAAAATCTTCTATGTACATCTCAAGCATATAGGTAGTAAATCATAGTGTTTTCGGCTCCTTAAATCAATGAGTACCAAGCTCGTTTTGTTTGTATACCAGGCAAATACCCATTTAAATGCAAATCTTTCTATTTTGCGAAGACGGTGGTTTTGGTTGTCACATTCTCCCGGCCTAATAGAAAATTCAGTGACAACACATGTCAAACTTTAAACTGATATTTGGTGCGTTTATAGACAGGGTGTTTAGTTATAGCAAACAGAATCACAAAGTAAAGTGATAGAAGGAGTTGCATTTATATGAAGATAGAGATATAGGACGGACTAGAAAGATAGTGTTCCGTAGGCAGCTGTATATACAGGATGGTTGGAATATAGGGTGGATAGATGTTTGGTGGTATAAAAATGTTGGAAAAAATATGAAATTAAAATTATATAGGGTGATTAAAAAACTGTTATATGATGTAGACATAAGCAAATCATATACATAAAAAGTTGCATAAAGTGTGGAGAGAAATTAATGTTACACATGGCGATAATATCAAATCTTAAAAATGAAATAATTTATGGGGTAGCCCACAAGGAGTTATATACTATGGTTGAAATATAGGACGGATTTGTCTCCGTAAATATGGGATGGACTGTACTCCGTCCTATAGTTTACAGAAGGCAGCTAACAAATTAATGCTTGTCCGTGGGCAGTCGTATGTACAGGATGGTTGGTACATAGTGTGGTGTGGAATAAGGCATAAATATATTTTGGGCTTATTAAGTCAACGCGTACATTTTGTTCGTAAAGATTTACCTGTCAATTTAAATGAGAAAGTATCATTCATTGTGTAATGTTGAGGTTCGATGTTACCTGGTTCTGTCTATTAAGGTTATGCATACAAAATAAAAAATAAAGAATGAAAACTACCTGAGTTCAAAAAAACTGAAAAGTTGAAAATAAAACATTTAAAAAATATATATAACCGGCTTCTCCCTATAACTAAAAAGCTAAAAATAATTATAACAAAATACAACTCTAGCAAATAAATAACACATTCAAAGGTGTTAGGTACCTACCCAGGAAGTAAAAAATGTAAACATTAAAATGTGCTCATACTGTACAAATTAATTACCTACCAATCTAGTATATTTTTGAAGTCGGTGCCAAGCAACAATCAAGTTTGCGGAATTAGTAGATAAGTACGCAATGAAGGATTTTAGATTTGCTTGGCACCCACTTCAAAAATATACTAGATTGGTAGGTAATTAATTTGTACAAGATGAGGACCTTTTAATGTTTACATTTTTTACTTCCTGGGTAGGTACCTAACAACATTGAATGTGTTATTAATTTGCTAGAGTTGTATTTTGTTATAATTATTTTTAGCTTTTTAGTTATAGGTAGAAGTCGGTTACATTTTTTTTTAAATGTTTTATTGCTAGGAACAATTATACTACAAAATTCATCTACAAAGAGATAAACAAAATTGTAACAGAAAACAAGCGTTGAGAATCAATACCGAAATTCTCTAAGGATATCTACATGGCAGTAACCACTATATCATATATACAGAATCTGTCTAAAATATTGACGACTGTAGCCATAACAACATTAAACACAAGGAAACAATGGGTGCATTTAGGGAATTGTAGCGATGCAGCGCTTTGTTAAAGCGGTGTACTAAAGAGTGTCTGATCTAACCACAGCGCTGCAGCGCTTTAATAAAGCATATAAATTGTACTGAATTGATTCGGCCGATACTTGTTGGAAATTCATTATAATAATTAACTGATACTACAATTGCAATTTCCACAAATTACGTTTTTTGAAAACTGTCCGACGCGTTTCGACTAATGTCTTTGTCAAGGAACTAGACTAACTGGGTATTTCTTGAGGAAGTTGTATTTATATTCGAGAAGTGATATAATTACCAGGTACTTAGTTTTAAACAGGATTATTTAATTTTATTACAGGGAAAAGGATTAACTAAAGAGGTTTATTAATTAAATAAAATAAAATTAAATAATCCTGTTTAAAACTAAGTATCTGGTAATTATATCACTTCTCGAATATAAATACAACTTCCTCAAGAAATACCCAGTTAGTCTAGTTCCTTGACAAAGACATTAGTCGAAACGCGTCGGACAGTTTTCAAAAAACGTAATTTGTGGAAATTGCAATTGTAGTATCAGTTAATTATCATATAAATTGTCCGCTTTAACGCTTTATAACTAAATCAGCTGTCAAATTCTGTGCTGATATTACGCAAAAGTGTCACCAACAAGTAAACATAACTAGTGAAAATAACTAGAAACAAAAGTGTTCATTCAGCGGAAGCAAAGCGCTGTGGCGCTTCAGCGCTTTAATGTTATAATCCCTGAATGCACCCAATGAAACCAATTGTATGGAAAACAAAACTAACAAACACAACTATCAAGTTGACAATTAAGCAATACTAGACAAGAAAGAATAAAACCTCAAAATCAAAACTAAAAGGGTTTGCCCTAAGTTTCTTGAATGAGGACGATTGCATCGCTTTAGTTATTGGAAATCACAGTTTTCTCTTGAAACGATTAAATAACGTGCGTACTCTAACGGTTGGTTTAGTCACAGAGTAAACCTGGCAATAACATCAGAGGTATTAGTCAGTTGGTAGCAATGCTCAGTTGGCAGCAATGAAAATAGTCTAGAAACCTGTATGCAGGACTAGTAGCGGGGGAGTAATGTAGTAGAGAAGAGTGAAAATGATGTTGTGAAACGTGTTTTAGATTTATACTGTACTTTTAATGGTAGTTATTAAGTTATTGGTTTTCAACCAGGTCATAAAGCATTTTCTGAATGTAGATCGTTGAAAGAAACAGTATTAGTCAGTACGTCGAAGTAAATTGTGAAGAAAATTCATAAAGCTTGTTTAAGTAGAATTTTCTTGGAAAACTACAATGGCGTCAGTCAGCCATTGTAGTTTTTGAACATTGTTGAAAATTCTACTGTTGCAGAATCTTGTAAGACTCAATTACCATATTGTATAGAGAAGATTGTGATTATTATAACTTAATAAACTATGTTATTGTTGGAAAAGTATTATTGATGTACCCGCAATTACGAAGGGAATAAAAAAGATGTTCCGCTGTGCCTTCAAGGTAAGTTTCAATCCTGAAATACACGTATACGTAAATATGTTCAGATTAGAGCCAGATTGAATAGGTAAAACAACCTATTCGTAAACAAGTAGAATTCGATCTTATCTGGTTGCCGATAAATAAGGATGAAATTAGTTATAGTATTCCCTTCCGAACAACCCTATATCGGAAAAGTTTATAATGTTTTATGTTTTTCCTAGGTTTTCCGTTATTATGTTAAAAATTTTCGGGGTGGGTTGGATAATTTTTTTTCATTTTTGATGGGTTGATTAGGACAGCAAAAGTAATATTTTTCCTTATGTATTTCTAGGATATATAAAATTGTATAAATATAAAATTTATTCTTATGAAAAAGATTATTTAATTGGTTAAAATTGAAACTTGAAACCCAATACTGCAAAATTTCGGGTGGAAGTTGGAACCCCCAGACACCCCCCCCCCCCGCTGGCTAACGCCATGAAGAGAGTCGATTTACGTATTTACGTATGGGGGGAAACGGTGGCCACATTGGTTAAGGTCATGAATAAGGTGTATTTTTATATGTTTTGTTCCAAAATGTAATGTCGTCCATTAATGGCCCACCTTTGACAGTTTCAACTAATGAAACTTGTCCTAGAGTGCATGCTTTTTGAAATATTCTCAATTATAGATTAAATTGGTCCATCCAACTTTTGAAATTATTTGTGCTACCCGAAAATAACATTTCTCAGTACTGTCATACTCAATTTACATTTTATTAATTCCATTAACAACGAGGTCAGGACGTTGAAAGGTTTGCATTTAAAAAATAAATAGCTTTTGTTCTTAAGTGTGGTGTTGTTTCTTAACAAGAATGTTAAGAAATTGTTTAATATTGCCGAAAAATATTTAGGCCCTTTATATTCGAAACAAGGCTTGTTTCAAAAAACATCAAAGTATATAATACTGTTGAATTTTTACCCTGTAAACTTAGTCGAAAATAGCCTCTCCACATTTAGTTCAATTGTACAACTGAGATGTTTCCAATTTCTGACTGTCAGCACTTAATTTTTGTCTTTCATGCATTGTAGATGAAATAATGATTGTCTCACATTTTTAATTTAATAGGAATTATTATGACACATCATGAAAAAAACCGGGCTATCCAAAACAAATAATAAAAGCAATATGAAGTCTATACGACAAGATCAAGTTCTAATCGATATAAATGGAAAAGAAACAGGATAAATAATACCCAACAACTGTTTCAGAAAAGGATGCAGTATTTCCCCAACTTTATTGCCTATATATGTTAACGACATTATAAAAGAATGGACAAAAAATACAGTAAAGGAATTAAATTAGACCAAAATACCTTTTTAAACTTATGAGAATAAACATATTTATTTGTACAGAGTATAACATGGAAACATGGAAAATGGTATTTACTAAGACCAAAGTAATGGCCTTTTCAGGTAAATACCCTGTCAAATCTAAGATACTGGCTATTAATGCAATATTATCAAATTTTAAATATCTAGGTTACGATATATTGAGATAAAGATATTAAAGAAAAACTTTTTAAATATGCATTTATCTACGGAAAAATATCTAGAACTTGTAAACATAAAATCAGGAAAGAAACACAAATAAAGTTTTATAGAACGATGGCTGTACCAATCCGGACTTATGTCAAGGAGACCTGGACAATGTTGAAAGGATTAAAGGTTGCATACGAATGAACAGAATAGGAAATGATAGTCAAATGAGATAACTGAAGGTGTTTAGCGTAAACGAAACAACTCCAGAATATATGAGAAAATGGAAAGATCATGCAGACAGAATGCAACATCATATAATCCCTGAGAAAGTATGGAACTATAAATGTAGAGGCAGAAGAACTATTGGTACAACAAGAAAATGATGGGTGCAGTAACAGCCTAATACCTGAAATGAAGATGATGGGTAATTACGAATATCGTAGAACTATGTATTAATTTTTATCCAAATCATTCCAGATTTACATGAGATGTATTTTTTAAGTAAGTAGCACTTTGATATATAAAAAACAAGTTAACAAACAACAAAACCCTATACAATAAATAGCGTATTTACTGTTGTTATGTATCTAGACACAAAGTAAACAACGTAAACAATAAAAGGTGATCTGGACAAATTAATTACCTACCTATTTAATCAATTTATATTTAAACTTTGTGCCAATTCAACCTGCATTACTTATTTATCTACTACTTCATCAAACTTGGGTACCGACTTCAAAAATAGACTATCGAGGTAGGGAATAAATATGTACAGAATAAGCACGTTTAATTGTTTACACGTTTTGCTTTGTGTGTAGCTGCCCAACAACAGTTAATATGCTACTTACTATATAGTATTATATTTTGTTAATTCCTTTCTAGTATTTAGTTCTACTTTAGGTTAAGTTTTATAAATGTTTTAGTTTCAGTTTCTTAGTTCTATTTGAAAGTAAAGGAGTAAACCAAACTTTTTGGTTTACTCCTTGATGATGACAACTTAAGAGTTGTTGAAAACGGCGTTGAGTATTTAAAATAAAGGTTTGGTGATAGGGTGCAAAATGGTGTTTAAATGTGTGACATACTAAAGGTTTCACAGCATTTCTAGTAAAAGACATAGTAAAATATATGAGATCACCTCGTATCTTCCTTAATAGAAAGCTCTCTTCGAGAGAGGGTATTGAATACTGAATATCTCTTGACATTAGGGGATAATAGTAATGATATGAAAGAGGCCCAGATTCCTCTATATGCTTGTGTCCCTGAAAACTCTCTATGCCAAGTTGTTCCCCAACTTTAAAAGTCCAAAATTATCGCAATCAAAATGTATGAAACTATTAAAATGTCCATCAAAAGAGATTGGAATCGGGTTGACTGAAATACATTGTCACTTCCAGTTTAACTCATTACTACAAATTTTCTTTTAATGACATACGACTGTTTATCATTCAGTTATCGATAGAAAACATCATTTTTGAATTTCTGTCCCTTAAAGAAGGCCCAATTATACATCAATCCTACCCAGAAACAGCGTAGCATCTTGTATTCATTGGACAGTGCAATCTCTAAAAGGGAATGTAACCCAACTGAAACCTAAACTAAAATGACGGATCTTGTGCTATACATCACATCCTCAATTTTTTTTATTACCAAAATGAATACACCCTTTAACGTCCACATGTCCATTTTATATAATAACTGATCCGTTTGACCACTTCGCCCATCTGCGCCAGCAAATTTGCATACCAATTTAAAAAATCACACGTACAAAGACCACCGTTATTAGCAGCATTAATATCAAAGCCGAAGCTCATAATAACTTCAACCACCAAAGGGTAACCCACGGGGTATACACAAAGTGTACGTATAACACGTGCGTCCATAAATTCGAACCCCCCCCCCTCTTACCCCCTTTGTACAAGCCCGTGAATTCTCATGATAATCCTCCTTTTCATTTCACCCCGATCCGTATATATGCTAATCGAATATCGTGTAGTCATTTTCCATTAATTTTCTCCTCTGTGTGTCCATCTCTCATTTCTCTGGTAAACCGTTCGTTTCGACGTTCGTGGCCGGAGGCCCTTCGCCTAGCAAGTGGAAGTTGCTCGGTTAGGCTTCAACCCTTTAGTCAGTCGAACAATAACTATTTTATAGATCGGTCTCTGGAGAGGAAATATGGGCTGTTTACTAACGAAGTAGATGTTGAAGTTGTTTCGAATCAATAAGATCTTACGGCTATGAACTTTATAGGGCCTTCTGATGTTATATGTCTAATATCTGTAGAAGTTTATGGGTCCTTATTTATATGGAGATTTCTATGAAAATAAACATCAACAGCACAGAAGACGTTTGTATCTTCATAGAAATGAAAGAAACCGAGTGTTGTCTAAGTTGAATCGTTTGTTCCAACAGCTGGTAGAACTCTAGAAGTGTAAACGGTATCAGTGCAAATATTTTGATGAATAACAGTTCTGGGGAAATAAAAACCTTTATAATATATTTTAATACGAGCTATAGTTTGGTTAACAAAAAAAAATCACGCTTATTTTTAACCGAAGAAGGAGGTTCTCAATTCGTCTGTCCCTATGTTTTTTATGTTTGTTCAGAGATTACTCGCTAACGGCTCAAGAAATTTCGACAGTTTATACTGGACCCTGTTCCGGGGGCTCGCGAAGTGGCCCCATATATTTTTTCAATAACATAGATTGTACCATTTCATAGAAAATGGGGAAAAGCCTTTTTACTGATTTTCTCATGCAGTAAAATTTGGTGGAGTCAGTGGTATTAAAAATATGGAAAAAAATTCTGTTCGGAACATGGGGTATAGTAAATTAAAAAGAAATTTGATTAGTCCCGGGAGATCCTGAAGTGGTTCCAATTTTTTATTCAATAAAATAGCTTGTACTGTTTTTTAGAAAATCGGGAAAAACTTTTTTTACTTTCTTATACAGTATGCTTTGGTGGAGTTGCTGGTATTTAAAATATGAAAACGCTTCTATTCAGAACTTGGGCCAATTTGCAAATAAATTGAATTAATCAAAATAATTGTCAGTAAATCAAATTCAAAGTCAAGATTTTGGATTAATCTGTATATACAAGGTGAGTTTTTTTTTGATGATCAGTATAGGGATCTCGGAATCTAGCGGAGATAGAGCAATGGATAAATTGGGAAAGATTTGCAGTTTTACTGGCCCAATTTAATGACACTTTCGGATTTTTGTAAAAAGTCATGGCATGAAAAAAAAAACGAAATTCTGTCGATTTAGTCAAATCAACCTGCTCTATGTACATTTAAGAGGCTTTACGATAGTTTACGCAGATATGGGTCTTTTACAAAACTACCAAAGGAACGTAATCAAATTAACGAAGCAGCACAAATAAATGTTTTGGCAATGGTAAATCAAAATCCATCTACATCAACTCGTGAGATTGCGGCAGAAGCTGGCACATCTCAACGAACTGTAGTTAAGGTACTGAAAGCGCACAAGTTCCACCCGTACAAACTTTCAGTTTCTCAAACTTTGCATGCTGGTGACGAACATCGACGTATTTTGTTTTGTACATGGTTTAGAGACATGTGCCTTGACAATCTACAGTTTCCATTAAAGGTGTTATGGTCAGATGAAACTAGATTTTCTAACTGCGGTATGTTCAATAGACACAATGAGCATATCTGGGCTAAAGAAAACCCTTTCCATGTAGAACAAAGACGACCCAGATAAAATTTGGTTTTAATGTTTGGTGTTGTATTATACGGTCTACTATTCTGTGACCTTTTATCTATGATAATTATAATTGGAATTTGAGAACTCGTTTAGAAATTGAGTGTTTCCAACATTATGGAGCACCTGCTCATAACTCGTTATTAGTAAGACAACACTTAGATAATATCTATCCACACTCTTCGATAGGAAGAAATGGCCTACGCGAATGACCACCCCGGTCTCTCGATTTGGCAGTTATAGACTTCTATTTATGGGGTGCGCTAAAAAACAAAGTATACAAAAGAAAGTATGAGACAGTTGGTGACCTAAGGGAGGTGGTATTATAAGCAATTGAAGAAATTGATAGGCGGTCTGTGAGGAAAGCGGTAATGTCAATCTTAAAAAGATGTAATTTTTGTCTAAATAACAATGGTGGACTTTTCGAACATAAATTATAACCATTATTATGGACTTTTCGTTATATCTGATATACCTAATAAAAAAATTATTCAATGTTTTTTGGGATAGTTATTAATAAATCAATCTATTTCATGGCTAACTACGTTAAAAGTGAAAATAAGACAGAAAAGCTTCCATAACTCCGTTATTTTTATGAATAAAACTATATTGAGTTTTATATCGTTGAAAAGCTCTAAAAATGTTAGATTTTTTAAGGTCATAGAGAGAGCTGTCACGCAAACGAGGACATGACAATCATATTCGGGATACAATTCCCTTCAATTTTGATATTTACATTTTTTTTTATAAAATCAAAAACAATGGAGCTAGAGGGATTTGACTAAATCGAAAGAATTTAGTTTTTTCAAAATACCTAGTAAGCCATGACTTTTTACAAAAATCATGGCTTACTACTTACATGTCATTAAATTGGGACAGTAAAACTGCAAATCTTTCCCAATTTAACCATTGCTCTATCTCCGCTAGTTTCCGAGATCCCCATACTGATCATCAAAAAAACTCACCCTGTATATTGTGTATTCATAAATCAAACAATTTCTTTTTATTAATAATTTAACAGAAAAAGTTATTCTTCACAAACTGATTTGCATGGTCTAAAACGTACACTGTTATCATTCCATGTCACTTTCTTAACGGTAGACGAGGTTTGTCATCAAACGGGAATTTTGATTAACAGTGAAGTATCTTTATTTTTGTTAATATCTAAAATTGTTATCAAATAAAAGTAATTAGAATTAAAAACTGCATCTACTTATGGCATTGCACTAAAAATTGTATAATAACTGTTTATGTAACTTTTCCAACTACATATACTAGGTATCAAAAAATATATTAAGTTTGTTTATTTTTTTATAATATCTCAAATTGTAATCAAACAAAGCTTATTAGAATTGAAAACTGCATCCAATTGTGCAGTATTATTAAAAATTGTAGTAAATTGAAAGTTGATTGGAAATAAATCGAAATAAATGTCAGTTAATCAACTTCAAGAAGGAGGTTCTCAGTTTCTATATACAGTATACGAGTATCTTCATAAGTCGGATTCAAACTTAAAACGTTCGTATGAATATTATTTAGAGAAAAAGTTATTCTTAGTAAAAATATTTACATGGTCAGAAACGTATACTGTTTATCATTACATGCCACTTTTTCAACTATAAACGAGGATTGTCAGCAAATATAAATTTTGCCTTAAAGTTAAATAAATGTCTTTCTTTTTCATAATATATAAAAATTTTATCACACAGGTTTAATAAGAATTATAAAATGCATCTATATATGCCACTTCACTAAAAATGCTAACATAAATCTTCGTATCAGTTTACCAAATTGTGTATTAAGTTTGATAAAGATTATAAATTTGGTTTAAGTTTAGTACCTACCTTTATTTTTAATAAGAACTCAAATTGATATCAGACAACAGAATAATGATACTCAGATTGTCTACAATAAAGTGGATCCACCTAAGTTAGAATCATATACAAAATACTCTTAATACATATACATATTTAGAAAACAATTTACTCTATTCAACAGTAAACGAGGTTGATCAAACTAATAAATGATACTTAAAAGTGAAATACCTTATTTTAGGCAATATCGACAATGTTAATTAGATTTGAAAATTGCATCCAGTTAAACCATTGCATCATAAAAATTGTAAAATATAAATACATTTTTAAAAAACAAAAGCCGACTTAAAAAAACTTAACTAAAAAGCATGAAATAAGTTTTTCCTACAACAATTAAATACTTATTCTGAAGTCGGTACCAATTTAAACAGCGAAGTTGCGAAGTACAACTTAAAAATGTACTTCTCAAAATTTTTTCACTTTAATAAACATTTCTCGCATGATGCTACTGAGATGCTAATGGCCAAGAAGTATTAAAGCATTAGAGATGTAAATGGTAAAGATTGATTAAAGTCCCATTTTATAACAAATTGAAGGATCGGCGGACGTACATGCCTGCGGTACCTTTCTATTTCTTGGAAGCCTTGCTCCTTATCAAATTCATGGTAAATTTCTATCAAATTTTCCACTGCTGCAGCCAGAGCGTCACCTGTAGCTTCTAGCATAAACTTTGACTCATTATGTGCTGATTCACCCGGTATCGTTATTTTTACCTTCGTTCTTCCTCTTATGTCGATGTTAATGTCTTATCACTGCATTTTTAGTGCCCCAAGTTACAGCATTATCTACCATCGTGGATCTTTCGGTCACTAAATAATCATTCAGGATTTCTAATTTTATCCAGAGACATTTTTGGAGACTGTAAATATTGTTGAATTGAACTGCCTCAAGTATAGAAAGCCAGAGGTATATATTGGCCAAAAAGTTAAAATTACAAACAGGTTGAAGGGACAAGCTTGCTCCTGATTTTGTATCTGACTAGTAATTAGCACTCCAGTGAGTATCACGTTTTAAAATTTTCCAGTTTTCCTTATAAGCAATTGCCATCTCTATGTAAATGACGAAAAGATAGAATATAATTTCTCCATTTTTCCAAAAATGTGATGCAGTATGGAACTCATGCAAATGCATGAACTCCGCAAACATTCAAGGAATAATGAGAACAGCGTGTTTACGCAGAAATTTATGTTTTATTCTCTACGTAATTGCGGGTTCATCAATAACAATTTCCAACAATAACATTTTATTAAGTTTCGAGTATAATAACCACAATCTATATTCACAATCTTTTCTATAGATATGTTTATTGATTATTGAATAACACCACAATTGAATTAAAAAAGCTGTATATTGAAAGAAAATACCAAACGTTTTAAAGTCGATTCTGACTTCGTTGTCAATGGCTTTAAAATATGTAATGAAAATGTAAATTGCAAATTGAAAGATTGATTTCTGACATTTAAGTCAACTTGAGTTTTACAATATTCTGCAACAGTTCACTCTTCAACAATGTTTGAAAACTACAATGGCTGACTGACGCCATTGATTTGTATTCCAAGAAAATTCTACTGCCACAAACTTTATTAATTTTCTTCACAATTTACATCGATGTACTAACTAATACTGTTTCGTTCAAAGGTCTACATTCCCAAAATGCTTTATGACCTGGTTGAAGGCCAATAACTAAATAACTACCATTAAAACTACACCAAGTATCTACAACTATAATTTATGACATCATTTTTACTCTTCTTCTACATTACTATCGTGCTACTGCTACTTGCTATTTTATCGCTGCCAACTAAGCGTTACTACCAACTGACTTCTGTTGTTATTGCCAGGTTACGCTGTTAGTAAACCAACCGTTAGAGTGCGCCACTACGCATCTCTCTTTTGGTACTCCAGGTTATTTAACCCTTTCAAGAGAAAACTTTGTTTTCGAACACAGCGACTGAACAGTTCGTGAGGATTTGCTTTTCGGATCTTTCGTTTCACTCTGCTATGGACACTGGATCTTGACGCGGCATTGTCATAACTTTGAGCAATGCACAACATAATATCTAGTTCATCTATTGTCAGCTGTTGCTGAATGTCTTTTGACAAATCCTCAGCAGTTTTTCTAGACATATAAAAAGGCGAACGATTCTCGAACTTTTACAATTCTTTTTCTACAAAGTTTATTTACAAAAGAATGAAACCTCTTTCATTTGTACAAAAGAATGTCACCTCGAAGAGAGTAGTCAATATCTTTGACAAGTGTCCGTCTTTTTATCCCGCGTCTTCAAATATCTTTTACAATGGTTTTATTAAGTTTGAAGTATTACGTAATTATTAGTATAATGGTCACCCTCAGATTCAAACCATCGACAAAACACTACATTATACAGTACAAAAACAAAAATAGGGAGAAAACTTTAGAAACAAATTCATGCTTTTAATTACTTACCTATTTTGTTATTATCTATATTATCTATAATGATAAGATAATCTTTAGGAAAGAGCTGAGAATAGTAAAAATTTAAGTAATTTTATTTTAAATATATTAAATTAACGGTACAGGCTGTATCTATATATATTTATTCGTATTTTATTTGTATGCACTGATATCTGTATGGGTCCACCCAACCCCAAACCGCCTCTTAGGTAAATACTAATAGTACTTTTTTACAGCTTTGTTTAGGATTCGATCAAGGGAAGATTGGAAACATGGAGGCGTTTGGGGCCCCCGAGGACCAGAGACCCAGGGCCTCTCGTCTGCAACTGTTATTTCTAAACCAAATATCTCCAAAATAGTTTTAAGTTTAGGTTTTCTGAATAAGTGTTTTAAAAATCATACAATCCCAATCACATGAAGTACTTTTCTAGCTTAATCGAAATACAAATGCCTGTTTGTTAAAAAAAATAATTTGTCAAATATCGTATTAGTGGCCTTGGTTGTACATCGTTATTAGACACTCTGTGAAGTTTAGTAACATTGGAAATACCTAACTGATGCAACCAAAAAAAAAACCTTATGTAGATCATGCAAATTTTATTTCAAAATTTTCGAGGAACTGATATTTTCCACACTTTGTACTTGCAAATTTTTCTAACAAAACAGTTTCTATACATATATTGACATTAAACAGCTACCCGCATTTTTTCCACTTGTATCTACTCTCGAATTAAGTATAGCTGTATTATCAAAGTAATTTCGCTTTTGATATTGATGAAATTATTCCCTGCATATTTTAACAGGTTTGAGGTCAAACCGGCATATTTCTTCACGGGTCTACCGTTATATTCTATAATTTGTTTATTGCCATCTTATCGGCCTACCGATGTTTATATATCAGTTTTCTCTTAAAACTTGTGCAGAACGACATGAATGCGAAAATATTACTTCATGTCTTGTTACTGATTTATTTATACGTGAGTTTTGATATTGTTATTTAAATTTACCATCATAGACATATTTTTATTGGATAATATTGTAGGAATTTTAGTGAATAATTTAATATTAACTCCATTTTTTGCATAATATATTCTTAAATTTCTTTTATCGTTGAAAAATGTAACTAATATAAATCATTGTCAACAATTTTACCGTTTGATTGAATTGAATACATAATTAATTTTTTTAACTTATAATTTTCAAGTTACAAACTTAACTTAAAGTCATAATTATATCAACCACGACTTAAATGTGGAGAACTATTTAAAAAACTGATTATGATAACGGGTTCTAGTCAATTAAATTCAAAAGATTCCACAAAGTAATTTTTATATTCCAACATAAATTTAGGATTTCTAATTATTGTTAAATTTTTATATTAAAGGAGGACAATTAATCTTGTAAATTCAGGATTTACAATGTTTATTATTTGCTTTATTCTTTTACCACATTTATATAAATTATTAGGTACATATTTTATATTTTGTATTTGTTTCATGTCTTTCTAGAAAGCATTGAAATTTTATTTGTGAATCACCCTGAAACCTTCTGCATTGTCGTGTATTCTAATAAGGTTTATGTACATCTGCAATTTTACTCATTTATCAATAATTTATTTATGTACTGATGTTAACTTCTTTTTCAATATCCTTATTAATTTTTGCATGTTTGTTGGCCGTCTGTGTATTAAGTTACTATATACAGAGATTATTTCTCTGTTTACAGAGAAATAATACAGAGATTTATGTCTTTTGTACAAAAGTCATTTTTTGTAAACATCTGTTTATGATTATAGTTGAACTGAGATTGTTATTTGAACTTTTACTCGCTATATGTTTAAATGTCAGGTTTTAGTATTTTTGTATTTTTAAAATGTTAACACTTTCCCAACACCAGCTAATACAGAATTTAAAATTATCTGTTTTATAATAAACATCTCTAATAAAATTAGTGGTTATTATCTTGTAAGATTTGATAATGTTACAGAGTTAAGAGTTCGTTTTGATAGTATTCTGATACTAACTGAGCAAATATCTTTTGTATTGGATAAAATTAAAAATATCTTTTTAGATGAAATTCTTTAGAACAATATTTAATGCAAAACTTACTGCTTGGTCTGTGTTCGTAACTTCTAATGACACTTGTTCTAGGCAGAGGTCTCAAGAGGTAACAAAACAGCTCGGGGATTACTAGATTTCTTATTTAGCCCTTGCAAGTGCCGTAAGTATTACTAAAAGCTATACGAATTTAGTTATTTACTGCAAACCAATCTTCATTACCTGTTCCCGTGAAGTTGTGCTCAAGGATGTATAATTTGATTTCTTGGTCCAGCAATCCATATTATTTATTTTATATACATGTGTTAGAATTATCCCGTTAAATGTGGAAGTAACGTTTGAGGACTAGATTATTATTTTACTTCGACTATGCTATTAAAAGGTATGATCATCTTTAATTGACTCCGTTAATATTAAAAAAACTCTCGAATGTTACTTATGATTGTTTACAATTCTATTGGAGTATAAATTAGATCAGTAGTTTTTGTTGCTGAATGATGTCCACTTAGGTCTTTAATCATCCTGGGCCCTTACCCATCCTGATGAATTTGGCATGATTTACAGAGTTAGATGCTCTCTCACCCCATTACTTTCTCCAAAACATTTTTACATGCATCTGAACTTTAGGTAGGTTTCCACCTAAACATATCTCACACAAATAGACGTGAGTAGGTAAGGATTCCATCACTTACCTGAGTCATTTCCTCCGTTGATCCAGGGATGTTTAGTTGACAAAGATTTTTTTCCAACTGATCTACATATCAACAGGACGTTCCTTAACAGCCATTAGGACAGTCAGAGTCATTTGAACATATGTGTATCAGAAGAGAAACAAGTAGTTCCACAGGGTAGTACATAGGTACTATTGTTATTTAGTCTGTATATAAATTATCTACCAGAAATAGTAAAAAAATATGTAATTCATTCATCTTGCGGATTATATATACAGAATTATTTAAATGGGAGCTGTGTGCCTCATGTGTGTGACTAAGAACATAGAATTTACTTCAGGGTAGGAATGGTGGAGTATAAATTTTCTAAGTGTTAATGTTGGTAAAACTAAATGTATGCTGATGCGAACGACAAAATTTAAAAAGGTGGCAGAGTCAACAAGTTAAACTTAGGAATTTACCATTGGCAAGGGTTAACCGGCCTAGTCAGGATTATCACAATTTAAATATACAGAATATATATACAAATTATAAATAAACATTTGCGGCTCATACTATTTCTATATCTTTATATATTTCTATATCTATATATTTCCGATGTATGGACCATAATGCACAGTAAAAAGATATTTGGGTTGACATCGCATAGAAATTCCCTTTATTCAAAAACTACACCCCTCAACCTAAAATGGTAAACATATGCATTCTGTGAGATTTCTCTCCAATTCCCAGAGCCTCCCAACTAATTTTCATAAAGCAACACCGAAAAACCGAACGAATTAAACTAACAAAAAAAAGCACCCGTTAATTTTTCAGGGAGTTGTATATCTCCTCGTAGAGCCGCAAGGTGGTACGGGTGTTGGTATACAAATACGTTGGTTATGTGTTAAATTTTCATACTGTACATACACCTAACCGAGTTGCCACCCGTTTCTCTCTCGTGTGCGGTGGTGTTGAATTTTTAAAAATTCCTCCCTATCATTGTTTCATTTCGCCGTTTTCCCGTGCCGCAGGATGTGGTGTACCCAACCGAGAAGCTCGCTTAGTAGGCGGTGAATATTTAAGAGGCCACGAGTTTCCATGGGCGGCGTTGATTCAGGTGTTGCAAGGGGACAAGAGCCTGCCGGCTACGTTGATCAACGACAGGTATCTGGTGACATCAGCGGCCAATGTTATCGGGTAAGAAATATGTATTATTAGTATTAGTTGTTGTTCAACTTGAGTTATTTTACTTTTGCGAACGTTTTTTGCAAACGATTATTATTTTTTAAACTCTATTTTGCGATATAAGTTTCCATCCTTTTATGGAACATTATTTTATCACGAAATGAATTCCGACATCCAGAAGTTTCATGAAAATCTAGCTCACAGAGACTCCAAACCTGGAATCGTAATGTGTGTAACGCCGTATCCCTGTGATTCCTAGGATAGAAATCACACGAAAAAATTCGGAGGTTTACTAAAACCTGTCAAAGTTAGTATTGGAACATTATTGTTATTCATAAAGTATAAATGACATCCCATAATACGTTCGAGATGAATAGCAATGTCAAGCGATAGAGCACTGGTAATTAGTCGTGTTGGTAACAGCGCAGGGTGCACTGATTAGTCAGTGCAGATCGAATAGGCGGAGCCTGAGACTCTGACTGATTATTTCGGTATTCTCAGCGAAATGGCCGATACCAAAATATTGCAATAGATTCTGTGGTTTCAAATTAAATTTAAGACTGATAATCACTTTGGCTTTCGATGTTTTTATTTACACAAAAATAAATTTATTTGTTTACAAACAATGAGTAATATTACAGCTGATTGATATATCGATTCAATTCACAAAGCAATATAAAACTAATACTAAACTACTCGACATGTACAACTTTATAATCAGTGGAGAAAAGACTTGATTGCTAAGTTTATTCCTTTGTTGTCTCCAAGAAATTTTTCGAGGCCGCCGCTTTTTGCACCCATCGTAATTTCCGGATAGTGCTTTTTTTAACCAAATTCCAAAAAGGAGGAGGTTATCGAGTCATCTGAAATTTTTTTTTATGTATGACAAGTGATTATTCAAAAACGGCTTGGGCAATTTTGATAATTTAAACTGCATTGTATTAAGAAATATTACAGAAAGGACCTATATAATTGTCTATAACTTGAGATTTACGGTTTTCCAGAAAATCAGAAAAAAAAGTCAATGAGGGACTAGATTTCAGTGAATACAATGAATCTTCAGTGTTTTCTCTAAAACCGCTCGCAAGAAATTTGAATATTATAAATTATATTCTAAAAAGATATGTTTCAGCTTGATTCCGTACTTTTTTCTATAACTTAAAACTTACCATTTTTCTGAAAATCGGAAAAATATATGCAAAAAAAAAACTATAAACGAAATGCCATGAAAGTATATCGTACAAGGTGTTTGTAATGGTTTTCATTTTAATTCGTTTGAAGTAAGTTTCTTTTTGAGACGAAGTTAAGTTAGGGGCTTAATTTCGCGTGCAATGGCAGAAAATATTTCGTTAGTTTATCGAAACGAAAGTTTGTTATGTCGGCGCACTCTTCTATTGGGTATAAGATTGTAGGTGAGTGCGTGCGTACATGTAAGATTAGGTGGTACATAAGCAGTTGTATTCATAGGATGGTTGAAATATACGTTGGATTTGAATTAGTTATACAGGGTGGTTCTAAAAATATTGTATTGGGTGGCACACAAGTAGTTGCGTATACAAGGTAGTTGAAATAAGAGTGGAAAAAAACTATAGTTATACAGAGTGGATATTTGCGTTGTAGTACGAAAAATAATTACAGTTTTACAAAAGGCTTTAAACATTGTCAGAAGCAGTTGAATATACAGGATGGTTGAAAAATAAGGTGGAGTATAATTACAGTTATAAAGCGCGGTTTACAAAAGTTAAATAGTTTGGAACATAAGTGGTTGCTTAGACAAGGTGTTTGAAGTATGGGTGGGGTAAAATTATTGTGATTCAGGGTGTATCAAAAATTTGTTATATAAGCATAAGTAGGATATTTGAATTATAAGACGTAGTACGGGGTATACTTATAAACATAGGCTCAAAAAAATTTTAGAAGCATTTGCATATACCGGGTGGTTGAAATAAATGTTAAAGTAAAAGAAAATAAAATGTGGTTCAAAAAGGTGAATTTTGTTATACAGGGATACTATGAGCAGTTAGATAAATGGAATTCTAGATATAAGGGGCGAAGTAAAACCATTAGTATACATGAATAATTTAAACAATAGAAAAATAGCAAGAGTCAATAGTGTGGAGAGAATTTATACTGATACAGGTTGGTTTTAAAGATATCGGGACCGTTGTTATATTGTGTTGAGTTGAATTATAGTTGTACATAATTCTGATTCAGAAAATGATATACTAATAAGTTATATAGGGGTGACAAGTACACAGAAGCATATATACAGTGTGGATGCAATATAGAGTGAATTAGTTACATTTATAGAAAGTGGTCCAAATAATAAAACAAATAAAAAAGTTAAGATATATCTGGAAAATTAAGACAAAGAATAAAAATTAGAGAGGGAGAAAGAGAGAGAGAGATAACAATAAGCTAAAATTTTCAATTGAATTGCACCTTAAATTAGATAAAAAAGAAGATATGTCTGAAAATAGTGATTGATTGCACACGGTTTCTAATCGGTTTTTATTTCAGTTGAATTCGGTTCTTTTTAAAATATAAATTATTATTATCTCAGCCGGTGATATGTTTATGTGTTGTTTTTGTCAAAACGATTAATTTTAAAATATTTCTTTTTTTTCTTGCAGTGTAAAATGCATTTTATAACAATTTTTGATGTTGATGGTTTCCCATTATGGGTCTACTGGTGTAAAATATCATATGTTAAGAAAAGTGCGTGTTCTATGACAAACCTTTTTTGGGTTGGAACAATCGGCAACCATGTTTGTGTGTTCAGCATTTAATGTGATAACCCCGCTAGTAGATACAAGCACCTTATGAAAATCGAAATAAGATATGATGTTGTCTGAGCCGCTTTATAATGCGATATATTGATTATTGGATATTAATCTTAAGTATTGAAGCCAACAAATTCAACAAAAGGAAAAGGAAATTTGGACCAGTTAGTCCTAAGAAATAGACGCATTTTAGGGGTGTAGAAAACGCACGGCATTTATAAAGTAAAATCAACAGAAAAAAAATCAATCTACAACTAATACCAACGGACGAATGGAAAAAAAAACAATACAATTTTTTATCGGAATATCAGGGAATACCAGAAACAACTGTTCAAATAGAAGTTAATGATATTAGAATACACAGAGAGGATGTAGAGAGAGAGCCATAAAAGTACTTAAAATGGAAAAATCTCCAAGATCGGGAGGAATAAATGCTGAACTTCTAAAGAATGGAACGACTAAACTCTATGAAGGCCCTGCGTATACTTCCGCCCGGTATATTAACGGAAAAGTTATCTCAGATGAATTGAAAAAGGCATACATAGTATCAATTTACAAGAAAGGAAATACACGTCAATGTAACCTATAGAGGACGTTCAAATCCATGAGGAATTCATCAACACATCTAGTATTTACAACAAAGTACAATTAACAACAAAGCAATCCAGAATTTATATTGTAACATGAAATCGTCAACAAAAATCGAAAATATGTCTTCTGAAGAATTTGATATTAATACGTGGTAAAGACAGGGTTCCTGCTTATCTCACAGATTTTTAAAATCCAGAGCAGTAGATCAATGGAAAAAGAAATGTAAAGACATGGAAATTCAACTTGATGATAATACATGCTTTTGCACTTCTCCAGTTTCACTCAGGTTGTTGCGCAAACTATAAAGTCGACTTGTCCAAAAACTAAAGGAAGAATACACGAAATGGGGACTGGAGATGAATATGGAAAAGACTCAATACATGTATATAGGAGAAAAATCGCCTGGTACTGAGCTGGGTGACAATGGAAAAATAAAAGTATGCGATCAGTAAAAATAAAAAGCAACAGTAAGAAAGAAACAACAAAGCAAGAAAAATAATAAGATGTTTGACAGTGATACTGTCGAGTACAGAAATACATAGAACACTGAAAGTTAGAATGTATGAAATAATGATTAAAAGTACAGTAACTTACGCCCTGAGGAGGAAAGGAAAATATGAAACAAAAGTTAGAAGCCGCTGATGGATAGAAGATCGGCCAGAATATCTAAATTAGAGAGGATTCGAAATAACGTCATTAAAGAAATAATGGGTATAAAAGAAAGGATTTTAACATATATCGAGAAAAACAACAAGCAAGTAGTTTGGACACATTCACAGATAACAGACGAAAAGTGACCTATAATAATAATAATAAATAATGAATAGGACACCACAAAAAAGAAGGAGAAGAAAGAAGCTGGCCAAAAAGGACATGCATAGAGGGAATAGGTCAAAGCATGAGCAACTTACAAACGAACGAAGAAGTTGCAAACGAACATCAGACAGCGTCGCAGGACGCTTTAAATCTATAAGTGGAATTTTAGTTTGAGTTAAAACTTATCTCATGGACTGAGTACATTCGCATGGTATATGGCCTAAATAGAGTAATCTGTCTTTTAAATAGCGTAGGTTAGAGATTATGATTTTTTAACTATGGTGGAGATTAGAATGTTTATGGAGGAAACGGTCTATGTGTGTAAATTTTGCCTTGTGGGCAAGGATTTTATCGGTGTTCTTCATAACTAAAACATTTAGAGAAACTACATAACTTTCCATGGTGCATATTGAGTCTGTGGATTGAGATCGTTCAAATATGTAAATTTTATCAGCGTAAATGAACAAACACTTATTTTGCAACAGGCATTGTTCTAAGATTTCTCTTAGAAAATATCTATGTAAAAAACTTCCAATGTCCGCTCCATCAACATCCTCATAGAATTAATGATGCCACTGAAAGGTGGTAGTCCTTAGAAAGCTCACGAAAGTCGCTTGGGATGATTTTTTTAGATGCTGGATTGGAAGGAATAAGTTATAAGGAAAATACTTTCAAACTCAGTATCGTGTCAGCAAACTGTGTTTTCAGTTCGTGATAAAATGGCCACAGTCCTAACGTGTGAGTAGTTCTTCCGATGGGTGATGCAGATATTGTCGGTTGAAGATCCAAATTTTCGGATTTTGGTTAAACCGTAGTCTTAGTGGTATGGCCTCTAATTTCTTGATCACTTCATTTGTTCCTTTAATCCTTGACTTTGAATTCTCCTATAATTTGATATCTGTGTCTTTGTTGTTTTCAATGCTAATCTTTCTGCGTTTGTTATGTTGCTGCTAGATATTTTAGCTCTTTTTGAAATTTGCTACAGAATATCAACTAAATGAATTCTGATGCCAGTCAACCTCACTACTAGGTTATTAGTAATTAACCATTTGTTAACCGGCTTCAACAAAGGTTTTTAATTTCTCATGTATATGTTCTTTTTGTTATTTATGTATGTTTAGTTATTACTAAAAACAGCTTTACTAATTTGGATAGTTAAAACTGTATTCTAATATGAAGAAAATACAGATTAAAAACGGAAGTGCGCCATGTCCACTATAGATAACTTCATTATTACACATTAATATACTGGTGTTCTTTATAAAAAACTGCATGGTCTGAAAGTTTTTATTTTGATTCATTAGAAGTCTTCTTTTAGAGAAGACGTTAAGTTAAGGGGCTTATAGTCGCGTGAAATGGCAGAAAATATCACATTAGTTTATTGAAACGAAAATTTGTTATGCCGGCTACCTCTTCTGTATGGCATACGGTTGTAGCTGTGTGCGTGCGTGAATGTGATATTAGGTGGTACATAAGCAGTTGCATTAAAGGATGGTTGAAATATAATTTGGAACAGGGTGGTTCAATAAATATTGTAATGGATGGCACATAAGGAGTTGCGTATACAAGGTCGTTGAACTAAGAGGGGAGCAAAACTATAGCTATACAGAGTGGATATTTGCGTTGTAGAACGGAGTATAATTACAGTTATACAGAAGGCTTCGAAAAATGTTAGAAGCAGTTGAATATACAGGATGATCGAAATATAAGGTGGAGTAGAATAGTTATCTAGTGTGAAACATAAATAGTTGCTTATACAAAATGCTTGAAGTAAGGATGGAGTAAAATTATTGTTATTCACGGTGTATAAAAAATTTGTTATATAAGCTTAAGCAGTTCGGATATTTGAATTATAGGACGGGGTATAATGTGATTGTAGACTTGGGTTCAAAAAAATTTAGAAGCAGTTGCATACACCGAGTGATTGTAATAAATGGTAGAGTAAAATTATAGTAAAAAAATATGGTTCAAAAATGTGGATTTTGTTATATAAGGTAGAGTATGAGCAGTTGCATAAATAGAATACTAGACATATGGGGCGAAGTAAATTATATGTATGCAGGAATAATTTAAACAATAGAAAAATAGAAATAGTCAATACTGTGGAGAGGATTTATACTTATACAGGGTGGATTAAACGGTCATAGGAGCGTTGTGTTTCGTTAAATTATAGTTGTACAGGGTAGTTTAGAAAATTATAGACAAATAAGTTATAGAGGGGTGACCAATACACGGAAGCATATACAGACTGGATGCCATATTGAAAGTGGTCCAAATAATAAAAGTTAAAAAATATTTGGAAAATGTGGAATATTAATACAAATTAGAGACAGAGAAAGAGAGTGAGAGAGAGAAAGAGAGATAAGAATACTCTAAAATATTCAACAGAATTGTACCTTAAATCAGATAAAAACGAAGAATTTCTGAAAATAGTAATTGATTGCACACGATTTCTAAACGGTTGTTATTTTAAGTGAGCTGAAGTCGGTTCTTTTTTAATTATAAATTATTATAAATTAATTATGTTAAAGATCTA
The DNA here is from genome assembly GCA_034190945.1 of Octodonta nipae. NCBI lineage: Eukaryota > Metazoa > Arthropoda > Insecta > Coleoptera > Chrysomelidae > Octodonta > Octodonta nipae. Next base: position 55,592,615 of record CM067216.1, on the reverse strand, counting down.
ATGTAGACCTGATATACATTGCAAATGCAAAACTCTATTTCTTTGAAACTCAGATGACGTGGCTCATACCTTAAAAACAACTAAGATTGTTTGACTGAGTGGAGTATTTTTAAGTTGATTAAGGATCTAACTTGGGTCCCCTGCTCTTTATTTTCTACTGATGTAGATTCGATTGATATATTCTCTCCTTGTGTTAGATAAGTATTATAAATTAAAAAATTAAAATAAAAATTCTGTAGGTATATTTGCTTTTTTATTTTTCATGTTTTTTAATTGTAGTTCAATCAAGTCTAGGGGCATTCCATTTTCGTCTTGTCTGTCTTAAAAAATCCGGGTAATAGTCTTTTAATATTATGGATATGCTGCTGGTCTTTATTGTATTCTTCCTGAGATTTTTTGTTTTTCAGGCTTCTGAAACACATATTGCTCTGATATATTTTCCAATTTCGTTACATTTATTCTCCGATGTTTCTTTTTTTAAGTTTGTTATGTTTTTGTTCAGTTCTTGCATCTTCTATATTACTTATGGTTCTTTGTGTCATTTCTATCTTGATGCAATTTTTGTACAAGGCATCTGCAGAAAATTTTAACAGATTAATAATTTTTAAACGGTTTCTGGGTTGTTAACTGGAAGACCAGGTAATTTATGAAGAGGTTCTATTTACCTTAGTCTTAGGCAGGGTGTATTAAGGAGGTGGGCCAACGTCAATACCATTACATTGATTTTGCAGTGACACAAATTTTGACTACTTCACGAATTATGCGAAAGTGGGCAACAATAAAGAAAAACCGTTTTGATGTATTTACAAGGCGTTCATAATGGTCTTCATTTTGATTCATTTGTAGTCAGTCTCTGAGATAATTTAATATATGGGAAAAAATCTCAGGGCAACCGCAACTATGAATTCATAAAATTTCGAAATTCTGTCACCTATATTTGAGACTGACGGCTTTTTTTTCTTACAAATTTTCTCGGAAACTGAGTCGCAGACATACGAAGTGGTTACAAAACATACCTTAAATTTTTGAGTTTTAAACGAATTCATTCTAAAAATTGTTCCATTCCATTTACAATAACAAAGTTATGTCAACCACTAGTATAACTAGACATCGCGAGGACTTTTTTAATTTAGTGAAACAGAGCATTCTGGAAAACACCATTAACAAAAAATGTTAAATCTCAAACATTTGCTTATACAATCATCTGTAGATGACATATATACATATGAAGAGTTTCATCAAAAATTATCATAATCAATATCATTTCATTTATTTATTGCCGCTAAAAACTGATTTATCTACCAGAGAATGAAACAATCAAGGGGTGAGTCATTTATTTTTAAAGTTACAAATATACAATCAGTACATAAAAATTGCTATAATTTATGACTAGCACAATTACCAATGTTTCCATCGGTACGTCACTGTGGCTTGAAGCTTCTCACAATTTCAATCATTATTTGGGCATGTTCAACCTAAAATTTTAAATAACAATCACAACCTTTGTAATTATTTGGTTATTATTTAACTTTCCTCCTTCTTCTGAACCTGTATTAATGTATTTCCTAGTTAACACCAAATACGTCCAATAATATTGTTACGAAATTTACCCAAACCCGACCCTGTTTCATTTCAGTACGACAACAAACCCTTGGAGATAAAAAATGGTTCTCGAAAAGACTCGGCACCTGTAGGAGTGATGATGATTTTTACGAGAATTTTCTATGCTGGTTTTATAAAGGAAGGAGGCCACGATCGCGAATCAGTTGATGGAGTGAAGAGCTTATATGAAATATTGTTATTGTGATATTTGAATCAGATGTTGTATATTCGATGTAAATAAAAGTTTCTAGAAAAGTGAAAGTGAATATTAGTTTTATAATTTTAAATTGACCCCACGGACTTTACAACAATTTGGTGATCAGAAGTACAGGATTAAATGCAGTTAAAATCGTAATTTGATTTATGTAAACTCGTAGTATGGAAAAAACCGACAAAACTACAAAATAAATTATCAAACAGGTTACGGAGGGACTAGACGAAAAAATAGCACAGATTCTAGAAAAACGTGACAAGAAGAAGAAACAACATCAAGAAGAAATTCAATAAAGGTTAGTGAAATCTTTTGATGATAAACTTAAAGTTGAATTAGGAAATCTTGTCACTAATATCGATGAAAAACGTAAAATAGAATTAGAAAATCTTGTCACTACGATGAAAAGCGAACAACAAAATCTGGTTTCCACGATGAAAAACGAACAACAAAATCTTGTTTCTACAATGAAAAGCGAACAGCAAAATTTAATGGAAGGATTATTCTCGAAATTTGTAGAAAAACAAGATCAACTTGAACTAAAACGACAAAATGAATTTAAAATACTAGAAGAAAAACGACAAAATGATTTTAAAGTAACTGAAGAGAAAAGACAACTGCAATTTGAACAATTAATGCAAATAGTATCTCAAGTTAATGACACAGTTAATGAACGAATGCAAATAGTGGAATCAGACATAAGAGAAATAAACGATGACATAAAGGTCCTAAAAAATACCGTGGAAACCAAAGTAGATGAATTCGATTCCATCCAGAACCAGGTGAAATTTGAAATAAGTGCTATCCAAAGCCAGGTAAATCAGTTCAATTAAAGACACAGTTCACAGTGAAGTACAAGATAAAGTGGAAACAGCAATTAAAAAATTGCAACAAGATTTGCAGAGAGGGAAATACCAGCACACCGTGAGTACCAAAGGTTCCGTTAGCAAACCTCCCACATTTGATGGCAGTTCATCTTGGCCCATGTATAAACGACAATTTGAGGCCGTGGCTACAGCTAATGGATGGGATAATCAAGAAAAATATACCTCTCTGGTAATTTCGTTAAGAGGTCCGGCCCTAGAACTCCTCCAAAGCATTCCAGTCGATGAACAAGGCAATTTCGACAAGATCATCGCCATTCTGGACAAGAGATACGACAATCAATCCTTGAGCCAGGTATACCAAGTCCAACTCAGTGGGAAGACGCAAAAATCCTTTGAAAGCCTTCAAGAATTAGAAGCAGAGATTAGACGATTAGTTCCCAGACCTGCCAGAGGAAACGAAAGACCAGTTGGCCACACAGAGTTTCATAAACGGCATCAGAGATGTGGAAGTACAACGAAATCTAAGACTAAGTGGCGTCAAGAAAAGTAATGAAGCTCTACTTCGGGCTTTGGAAGTAGAGGCCGTCATGAACATGTCCAAGCCGAGGGTCCGAGCAGTTTCCTTCAACCAGGAAGAGTCAGAGTCACCATTTCAAGCGCTGCTGGCTGGTCTGAACAAAATATTAGAACGGTCACAAAGAACTGGCACCAGAGAGGCATGTTATAGCTGCAGACGGACAGGACACTTCCAACGTGACTGCCGAGTAAGGCTACCGGAAAGATCACCAACCAGGGGTAGCCAAGAAACCAACCTTACGAACCAGGGAAACTCCAACCAGTCAGCATAAGGGGGCGAATGCTGACTGTCCCTCCACCAGCCCCCAAAACGTTATCCACCCGGGGATTTTGCCGAGATAGCGGCAGTCTAGTCATCAGGGGCACCATCAATGGGCGAGCAGTTACCATCGACACCGACGCCGCTGTGTCCATTGCCAAGTCCAGGGTTTTGAGAGCATCAGAAATTCGGCCAGTTACCAATAACTTCCAGCACAGAACAGTCACCGGCGAGTCCATGTCAATACAGGGTGAGGCAGATGTCGTGCTACAGATAGGGGACAACATGATCCGGCATAGGGTTCTGGTAGCGAATATTGAGGACGATTTTATACTGCGAATGGACCTAATTAGCCAGCATGGATTTATGTTCGACCCGAGATATGATGTTTTTCGGTTCCTAAATGAGGAATTTGTATTGACACGGCCCGTCAACAGTTCAGTCACCTCCATAAAAATTGTGCCAAAGTCTTCAGCTAGAATTCCCGGTCGAACGGAACAGATTATTCATGGACAGCTAGACAGCAATCCTGGGAGCTGCGTTGAAATGGTGGAGCCCGAGCTCATGATTACTTGGTTGGACGGGCTATAGTTAAAACCGGACGAGATATACCAGAGTCCTGAATTTGTCCAACAACGACATCAGATTACCAATGGTCAAGAGATAGCTTGTTTCGAGCCAGTAGAGACCATCATCAATTGCGAAGAAGAGTACCAGACGTCGGTGAAGGAGACAGGGCCCGATAAAGACTTCCTTCACGAAGAAAGACAGCTATCCACTACCCCGAATCGATGACACTTTGACCACACTAGCAGGCTCCCGTTGGTTCTCCATACTAGACCTAAAAAGTGGATATTGGCAGGTTGGTCTACACGCAAACGACAGAGAGAAGACAGCTTTTTCCACCAGTAAAGGGCTGTTTCAGTTCACGGTCATGCCTTTTGGGTTATGTAATGCACCCGCTACATTTGAGAGGCTAATGGAGTATGTACTGAGCGGGTTAACATGGAGGACGTGCTTAGTATACCTCGACGACATTCTAGTCATAGGTCAGACATTCGAAGACCATCTGAAGAACCTGGACGAAGTATTCTCCAGAATTAATAATGCCAACCTGAGATTCAATCCGAAGAAGTGTTCCTTGTTCCAAAAAGAAGTAGAGTTTTTGGGCCACGTAGTGTCCGAGTCAGGAATCCGCACCAACGAAGACAAGATAGAAGCTATCCGTGATTGGCCAGTTCCAAGAGACAAACATGAACTCCGAAGCTTCTTGGGCCTCTGTTCATACTACCGGCGTTTTATTGAGGGATTTGCCACCATCGCCGCCCCTCTACATCGGCAGACCACTGAGAAAGAGACCTTCCATTGGAATCAGGATTGCGAAACATCATTCAGGCGACTGAAGGCAGCACTATGTTCCAGCCCAATCCTAGCCTTTCCTACACAGTCCGGCAAGTTCATCTTAGACACCGACGCCAGCAACACAGGTTTGGGGGCCGAGCGATCCCAGGTGCAAGATGGTGAAGAGAGAGCGATCGAGTATTACAGCCGTGGATTCTCGAAACCGGAAAGAAATTATTGCGTCACCAGAAAAGAACTTTTTGCAATAATAAGGGCTGTAGACCATTTCCACAAATACCTCTATGGTCGTCATTTCTTAATCCGAACAGATCATGCCGCAATCAAATGGCTGCTGGACATGAAGACACCGGAAGGACAACTGGTCAGATGGATGGAGAAATTACAGCAATACGACTTCAAGGTGGAACACCGTGCCGGCCGTTTGCACAATAACGCCGATGCCCTATCCAGAAGACCCTGTAGAGCGGAATGCGGACATTGTCTGAAGACGGAACAGCGAGAGGTATCTCCATCAGGCAGATCCGAGTGCAGGCCAATGAAGACTGGACAACGGAACAGTGCATCCAGGACCAAATAGCTGATCCAGACATCGAACCAATCTTGTCACTCAAAGCGAGAGGGGCACCCAGGCCACTATGGGACGAGGTAGCTAGATACTTCGGCGTGCTGAAATCGTTATGGGCTCAGTGGGACTCTCTAAGAGTAGACAATGGAATGCTCAAGCGAGTTTGGGAAAGCGCTGATGGACGAGAAACCAAGTCCCAACTGGTAGTTCCAAAGAAAAAGGTACCCGCCATCCTGACCGAAGTACATGATGGAATTACCGGAGGCCACCTGGGCATGAATAAAACCCTAGACAAAGTTCGCCAGCGGTACTACTGGGTGAATTACTTCGAAGACGTCAGAGCTTGGTGCCGCAAATGTGCCATCTGTGCAGCCAGTAAGGGCCCGAAGACCCGGACCAAGGGCAGAATGCAGCAGTACAATGTGGGCGTCCCATTTGAGAGAGGGGGAACAAATACATTCTGGTGGCAATGGATTACTTCAGCAAATGGCCTGAGGCATATGCGATACCCAACCAAGAGGCAACCACGGTAGCGACGGTGCTAGTAGAACAACTATTTAGCAGGTTTGGCGTCCCGATGGAACTACATTCAGACCAGGGGCGTAACTTCGAATAGAATGTATTCCAGAAGGTTTGCACGATGTTAGGGATCAGGAAAACGAGAACAACACCATTGCACCCACAGTCAGACGGAATGGTGGAAAGGTTCAACAGGACCTTGGAACAACACCTATCCAAGGTCGTCAACAATAACCAGCGTGATTGGGATGAACATATTCCCATATTCCTGTTGGCATATCGCTCTGCCGTACATAATAGTACAGGCCTGACCCCAGCCAGGGTCCTATTCGGAAAGGAGCTGCGATTACCCTGCGATTTGGCATTTGGCTCCCCCGAAGAACCTTCCCAAGACATCGAGGATTATGCCGACCAGCTCCGATAGAACATACTGGCAATATACGAATGAGCCCGAACGCAGATGTTGGCCACCAGTGACCGGATCAAGACGCGATACGACCTCAAGGCCAATTCAGTCGGGTTTCAGAAGAGAGACAAAGTCTGGCTGTACAACCCCCAACGGAGCAAGGGTAAATCCCCAAAGCTTACACCTGCCTGGGATGGACCATACGAGATGGTCAAGAGGCTTAATGACGTTGTCTACCGGATCCGTCGAAACCTCAAGGCTAAGTTGAAGGTGGTCCATTTAGATCGACTTGCTCCCTACCATGGAGGGGATGTTTCTGATCGGGACGATCAGACTTAAAGGGGGGGCAGTGTTACGAAATTTAGCCAAAGCCGACCCTGTTTCATTTCAGTACGACAACAAACGCTTGGAGATAAAAAATGGTTCTCGAAAAGACTCGGCACCTGTAGGAGTGATGAAGCATTTTACGAGAATTTTCTATGCTGGTTTTATAAAGGAAGGAGGCCACGATCGCGAATCAGTTGATGGAGTGAAGAGCTTATATGAAAGATTGTTATTGTGATATTTAAATCAGCTGTTGTATATTCGATGTAAATAAAAGTGAATATTAGTTTTATAATTTTAAATTGAACCCCCGGACTTTACAACTTTTTAACGTGTAAAGACATTGTGACACTGGAAATGCTGTACTTGCCAGTATTTTTCTCTGCTGCAAATAATTCACTTGAACACACAGATCTGTTCAATCATTTCTAGTGAATTAACGGAGTGAAATTTTTGAGCTCATTACCGGCGTGGTTTACGTTTACTACGACGTTAATGTCAGTTAACGATTTCCGTGTAAATTGTCAATTTAATAAATGTAAGTTTTTTGGGTTCTGAGGACCGAGCCCAAATTACATCAAGTTGTTTGACCAAAGAGATAATCAGTATGATAGATGTAAAGTCTCAAATCTCCCTTTGACATTTTATATATCATTCGTACTGCTTTGTAATATCAATTTAAATCAACCCTGGCCCTTTATTTCCCTTTTCGAAGTGCCATCTTTTGGTCATTAACCGTACTATCCACAATTAGTGTTCGCTTATATAAGCGTCAATGGCCCACCTACTCAATACACCCTGGTCTAGGGCGTCGGTAACTACAGAACAGCAAGTTCGCCAGTAATTCTAGAAAGAAGTCCTTGCAGTATGCAATCATCCTGGCCAGATGAATCTTGTTTATGATAAAATTGTTAACCCTCCCCTTCTTCCTTCCTCACCTTTTGGATGAGGAGGCCCCAGGCTTTCTCCTTTTTCGTTAGTCTACATTTTTTGATTCAATATTAACTTTATACCTCTGCATCCAACAAATATGTTCGATATAATTTGATTAATTATTCCTTTTGTTAATTTCATCGGCAGTCGTTTTTTATTCCTTTAACTAAATGTAGGGCATAAATTGTTTCGTGCCCTGTTTGTATGTAGTTGTAGATATGGCAACCTATTAATTACTGGTTCTGTTATTTATAAGTGCACATGTTTACCTACGATTTAAACTTGCGAATATATTGCACGACACTGCAAGCGTTGAAAAAAAACATTAATTAGAGGCAAATTTAACCTTTCCGTAATACAAATGTGGATAAAAGCCATTCGAGTATCCGGGTAGGTTGCTGTTTAATAAATTGCTTTTACTTCGGATACTTTTTTGCTACGTTTTGCAACAGAATTAGCAAAAAGCAAAAAATTCAAAGCAAACGGTTTGAAAAATTGTCTTTAACTCGTTCTCGTGATTTATTCAAATGCGAATCGTTAGAAAAAAAGTGCCGCAAAAAAGCCTTCAATTTATGTTAAATTATGTTGATAATTTTTAATACAAATGAAATAATTTTGATTAATTCAGTTTATTAAAGTTGAAATATACTTCAAAACCTGTAAGCAGTTATGGCCTGATTTTTTTTGCAAAATTATCTAACCATTGAATAATCAATTCATGTCTATTCTTTTCTTAAAAAACTTTGGCTCTGATACAATTGGAGCAATATTTAAAAATCTATGGTTTATCTGGAAATGCATAAGTTCAAAGATGTTACTAACTTTTCGAGATTTTTCAATCCATTGCACGCAGGACAATATATTGTTTCAAGTCGAGAACCTTCATCAGTTGGGCTCACCTCAACTGATTGAATTCTCGAACAAATATTTATGTATATAGTAGACATCCAGAAGATTCAGGAAAATTTTGATGTCGCAATTTATTTCGCGATAAAATATTCAAAGATGCTGTTACTCGCGGTTGCTCAAAGCAGGTCTTACACAATATTACCCAGTTAGTATCCACATCGATCTTACAGAAATTATAATATGACATTTTCTTCTCTTCTTAGTAGTGATGGGCTTAATCGTATGATATTAATAATCGATTATTAGAACTCGAGTGATTTTAATAATCGAATGATCGCTCGAAGGACCCATCACTCGGATGGTACGTTTATGATTCTAACGATTCTCGCTTGTTTAGTTCTCAGATCCGTAACATTTGCTACGTGTCAGCGGCTGCCCTGTGTGTGAACATTTAAATTTAGGTAAAATTAAACTATTAAATTTTTCCTAAATATTCTTTTAATTTAAAATTTATTTGTGGAGGAACTGTTATTAATAATTCAAAGAACAGTATAATGTCCCTTAATCTACATTAACAGCCATTTCATCATATTAATTCGCATTGCAATAATTGCACCGTACCCTGAAATTTCAGTATTTACATATTTCTTCTGTCTAATGAAAGGCGTAAACAAGCTACTGTAGAATAGCGAGAACCGAGAACGAACCAAAGTGCCTGTATATGAATGTCAAAAGGCAGAAAAGCACTTCTGGATTCGCAGGGAAATCAGTCGGATTATAACTCGAATGTAGTATCGCTCAATCTGAGGTGTTGCTCGTCCTTGTCGCTTTTCATTCGGTGAAGGTTTCAAATTGAATAGTCAATTATTTTTCATTTGAATACTTTGTTTCCATAATCGGAATACTCGAGTGATTTTCATAATCGAATGATCGATTGCATTTCATTCGAATGATCACATCACTACTTCTTAGGTGCCGTCATCTTATAGATGGTCGGTTGCAACTTCAGCAAATCGCTCTCTGTCACAGTTAGACCTGTTCAATCCCCCACATTTCTCAGCCATGAACTCTATCTGCTGCCCGGTCCTCTTCTATCTTCAACCTTGCCCACCCCTTGCCCACCCTCATCAATGTTATTAACTCGTATCTTCTGCCTCTATATATATTTGTCCCAGGTAATATGCATTTTTCGTATTCCCAAGATATTCTATGTCCACATTCGTTCTCCTTGGTACAATTTCAATGGAGATATGCTCTATCTATGATATTATGAGCATTCTACGCATTAGTGACATTTCAAAGGTTTCCCGTCTGTGTATCGAGAAGGCTACCATCTCTTTTGTTATTAAGTTTTTAGTTCTATGGAATGCATTTTCTATGTGTTATCCAACATCCTAGATAAATTTGCCAATATCTTCCATTCGTTTTTGTTCTTGGAATAAATATTGTTGTTGCCTTTCTCTATTTATACTAACACCTCCCTTGTAGTAATAAGGTTTTGTTGGCCTTCTTTGCTCTTAGCTATAATAATGGTGTCGTAAGCATTTACTTTTATACCTTCTTGGATCTTCTTTAGTGCTTGCTGGAATATCTTTTCAGAGTACATTTTGAAAACAGTAAGTGCGCAACCTGGTCCAACCCCTCTTCTGAACGACGAACGATTTAAATTCTATTCTTATAGATGCTATTTTTTCCCAATACATGCTTTTAATTAAATTAATGTCGATTTTCTTGCTTTTAGAATATGTGGATCAGTTCGTATGTCTTACTAGATCCAAAGAGTTTTCATGTCATGAAAACACAGGTGATCTCCGCATTTTATATTGAACCCCTAATTTCATGTGTTTTTTTCTCTCTCTCTCATTTAGAAAATACTTCTTAACTTTTTATCTACATAATTATCTGCAGAAGCCAATTTTTTTAGTAATACGAAAGGCGCTGAACAATTTAATTCACCATCTAAAATTTGTAATTTGTTGGGTTATAGACTGCCAAATTGGAAACTCTCCAGCTCCAGGGACAAAATGTACTTGTTTTACATACGTTAGGTACTACCTTGATGATGCCAGCAAAATATTCAAAATAATTCTCTATTTATTTAATTCAGTAAATACACTTGAAATCAGGACTGCTGCAAAATATCAAGACATTTCTATCAGTGCTTTTTGTTTATGCAGAGAGCAAATACAAAGAGCAACGTTGCTGTGACTTAAAATTTGTTGCCTCCTTATTTAATAGTTTCCCGTGACCACGATGACGATGCAAGATTAGAAGGTGGACCGACTCCTATGGAAACCTGAGAATTTAATAAGTATTTCATTTGACAACCACCGATGGCGCCACCATAACATGTGTACCAATTATTTGTTGAAAAAAGAAAACAGTCCCTTAATTACAGATTTTTCTGATTTTCTGGAAAACCATAACTCTCACGTTATACAGACTTATATGGTACCTTTCTGTAATATTCCTTAATGCCATTTTTGAATAATTACTGAGCAAACTTTAAAAAAACGTGCCGAAATAGAGTAAATTGACATAAAGCGAGTAACGTGCCTTAAATATGCAACAAAAATTTTTTCCGGATATCTGAAAATCGACTTTTTTCTTTCCAATAGTTTGAAAAATTTTAAAAAAATTGATTTAGAGAAATTACACGCTTTAACAGTATCCATAATTTAAATTATTTATAAAAAATATATAACTAATTAATTTTAAATTTGTTTTATTCGGAGCTCTGCGCTGAAAGATTGTTTTGCAGAAATTACAAGAAACAGAATAGTAATTATATACATATGCGATACTCCTGTACTGCCAAAAATACCAACTGCGTGTTTCTACAAATGTGCAAAGTAATTTGGACCTGAAATAGACAACTCGGAATACAAACTAATTACGAGTGCCTTCAAGGGCGTATCCAGCTTTTGGTTTAGAGAAGGTCAAAATTACCAAAAAATGTCCTAGAGTGGGGCAAATCGGAAAAAAATTGTCCCAGAGAGAGAGCCAATACAGGAATTTTTTGGTCCAGAGGGGGGGCAAGTCAGCAATTTTATGGGAAGCCTTAATGGCTCATGGCAGGTTTTTCAGGTCCAGGTGGAGCTATACATCTATTTTATCGGCAAGAGCTATGATTTCGAGATTCGGGTAGTGTTTTGAGTGTGTTTAAATATCCAAAATATAGCGTTAAGTTGTGTATACAACGTGACCAAATGTTTTGTTAGGCTGTGGTTGCTTTCAACCATAAGCTAAGTTTTCTTTAGTGTCAGAAATGCCTTGTGAAACACATGATATACAAGAGCTGTAAATTTTTTGCTACCACAATATGTCAAGTAATATCGAAATGGGTCTAAAAAACAACATAAAAAATAATATTTGTGACAATACTGGATAATAAAGAAATATTTTTCAGATTAACACCATTAGATATGAAAATCACCACTGGCCAATTTGATAAATGCTTCCCTGATGTTTCATCCCTAAACATAAGCGTAGATAAAATTATAGTCCACCCAGATTTCAGTCCTGGAAATAGAGCAAACGATATTGCTCTAATTAAACTTAGTACTCCGCTCAAAATTGAAAGAAGGGTATCGCCTATTTGTTTGCCAATACCGAGTAAGTAATTAAATAACTGTACTATAGTTGTGATTTTAGTTTGGTGCTGCCATCTAACACTGAATCTTGTTACTACATAAAGGTGTATAAAGTGTTGCCTACATTGTACACTAATATAAAAATTATTTGTTAATTTTTTAGTACGTTTCAAGTACTATTCTCAAAATCTGTATCTTCTTACTTCTTACTTTTTTTTGTTTACTTAAACATATTTCGCAATTATTTGATCATTAACTTTGTATGTAATTCTGTGTCTTCGAAATTCTAAAAATTAATATGATGCTTAGATACACAATACTTGGGCCAAGTAGCCACAGTATCCAGCTGGGCTGAAACTGAGAAGGCTGAAGGACCAAACTCCTCATGTAGACCCAGAAAATTAGGACTACCTGTTTTAGGAAAAACAGAATGTCTTGGAGGTGCAGCAGAGTCACAGTACGTTAGTAATGACAAGGGTTGTGTAGGAGTTATAGGATCCATCAGTCCTGTTTGCAAAGTAAAACTTAAAACTGTATGTTAAGAAAATTAGATGCCATAATTTTTTTACGATTTTAGGCCGATTCTGGTGGACCAGTTATGTTTAGATCAAAACAAGGAACATATGAGCTCATAGGTTATTTAAATCATCCAAATATAGTTATTTGAATCATTAAAAGTATACTTTTAGGTGTGCTGAGTGATAAAAATATATGTGGACCAAATCCGAGCCTGGCCTTGTATACCGCTATTAATGAACATCTATTTTTTATTAACAAAAACACTCGCGATGCTTGTTACTGTTACAAGTCGTAACTTATTTACTGTTTGCTAACCTTTGAATATTGTCAATTGTTCAATAAAATAATTTAGATGTATTTTCTCTTTACATTCTTCTAATAATCAATTATGTGGCACTCTCTGTGTCATCTGTTGGTGGAAATATCAAACATGTATAATTATGGTGTATATTCAGTTGCTTACGCAACGCCAACAAATAATATGATAAATATGAAATTATAAAAAATTAAGTAGAAATACTTGTGCAAAAAGATTCGTTACAGAAATCAGGTACCTGTACGAATGTCCTGTATCAGATATTTGTGTCACAAAATGAATGGAATTTTAGAGGTGTATATTTTGAATGATACATGGAAAATTTAAAATTAAAACCGAAAAACTGACAGGATTAGACGTAACTAAAAAACAAGCACGATAATGTGGGTGTTGAAAGAAACAGCTAACAAAAGAATGGTCGTTGACTGATAAATACTCAAAAACACAATCGTTATCTGATAGGCCTTTTCATATTCGAACATTTTTTGTTTCCATGCGTCATTTTTTTCGAGCTGTTTTCACACCATTGGCGTGTAAATACAATGTTTTTTTGGTCGACAAGAAGAAGAAATTTAGGCATGCCCACTAAAAATTTTCGAATGTGAAAAGGCCTATTTAATAGTGCTACAAACTCGATTGTATTGAAATTTTAAAGTAATCGCACAAGAGAACCAAAGTAAACAATCTTCCGATACTGCACTTAGTTTTAAGATCACTAGTCCACCTCGTGGGTGGTCGTACTTTATTAGGTTTTTTCCTACCGGATGCGAAAGCGTACATGTGACGATCACCGTCATCCGCATTCAAGAAAACCTGTTCCAACCAAGTTATGACGGTTCAGTAAATGATGCATCACGGTGTTCCAACCAAATAATGTACCGTTTCTCGCACCGTCATTTCAATCCTTGGTGAAGAGCAAGAATCGTTTGGTGATTCTTCCTAATCATGCGCAGTAAAAACTGTCAATAAATTAAGGTTATAGAATGCAGGTCGCAGGGTTCAGACCACAAACTTGTCAGAAAACCGTTTCAACTAATTTTTTTTGTGGCCGTACAATGGTAGTACGTTGAACAGTGCTAAATTCGCAGTTGCGCACAAATTCGATGCAAGCGATTTCGTGACAGTTTCATGGCGATACGGATACTGCAGGTAGGAACAAACCTATTGTCAAAGCTTTGTTGGAGTGATCCCAAATTTAAAATTTTCTTTGTCCAATTTCAGTCTTTCAATCTTCATATGCACACGAAATACTTGACGATTTCTCAAGGACAAGCTCAGCTTTGCCCCTAACATCTTTCTCTGAGCTACTATTAACTTTTAAGCAGCTTACAAGAGAAGTCTTAGAATTCCTACTCCATAAGTCCGTTAGCAGAAATTCGAAACTAAGATCCAGGAAATTTCGTTTTCTAAGAAATATGTTTTCATATATTCTGAATGAGAAATTGTTTATTTGCTATATAATTTCGTTTTCCTGTCCCGAATAATATATTTTGTTTTTTACAAATCTAGTTCACAATTTGATCATTTTGGTTGGTTTTCATATTCATATATAGTGAAAGACATTTTACATAAGATGAATCGCGTTTTTCTCGCACACCTATTCGAATTTATCATCAAATTTCCTTTAGAACTTTGAACTCTGTGCATATGATAGAGGTAGAACAAACAACGTGACTAACACAAAGTGACGCCACTCTATTATTCCAAATGAGCTGTGTAAGTATTATGTCTATGTTCTATATTTGACTTGAGACCACAGAGAGAGTCAACTCGAAATCCATAAAAATACTGGAAATGACAGCAACAGACTAGTTTTTTTATTACTAATTTAATTATTGGCAGAGAAATTTTTTATTTACAGGGGTCTCTGATTTTATTTAATGTTGTTAGTTAAGCTCTTACCATATTCATTAAATCTTAAAAAGCTGCTAAGGCAGAGATATAATTTAACCAAATTAAAATTACTATCAAGGCATTACAGAAACTATAATATGGGTCTTCCTTTAACAGAAGTTGTGAAGAAATTGCAAGACATAGGACCACTAAAACTAGCTGAATCCTGGGACAATGTGGGTCTTCTAGTTGAACCAAATAGAAATAAAATTGTCAATAACATTCTTCTAACAATAGATCTTACAGAAGATGTTGTTGAAGAAGCAATTGATAATAAATGTGAATTAATAATTGCTTATCATCCAAATATATTCAGACCACTAAAACAAGTGACTGAAAGGTTAACCCAAAACAATATATTTACGTTATATCTGTATTAAATTTGGTGAATTATTTTGCAGTCACTGGAAAGAAAGAATTATACTGAAATGTATCAAGAATGATATAGCAGTGTTTAGTCCTCATACCACTTGGGATGCAATGGAAAATGGTGTGAATGATTGCTTAGCGTCCAGTTTGCAACCTGCACAGTCTAGACCAATAGCTCCAAATCCAGAAATGCCCAAAATTGGAATGGGTCGATTTCTTACTTTAGAGACTTCTATTACACTTGAACAAGCAATAAACAGTATTAAGGCACATATAGGAATACCACATCTTAGAGTGGGTGTAGCTAAACAAAAGAATCTAAGTAAATATTTCAGTTTGTTTCGTAATAATTTGTCAACATATGTTTATTCTAGGTAGTAAAATTTCCACTGTTGCATTATGTGCAGGGTCAGGTGCTTCACTTTTGAATGGAGTTGATGCAGATTTGTATCTAACTGGAGAAATGCTTCACCATGATGTTTTAGAAGCCACTCAGAAAGGCATACATGTCATACTTTGTAACCATAGTGATTCAGAGAGGGGATACTTAAAACTGTTCCAGTCAAGATTCCAATCTGAAGTTTTGAAAGTATATGTTTCAAAACAAGATAAAGACTGTCTCACAACATTGTAAATGTTTTAGGGAAAAAATATTTTATAATTACAGAAATAAAAAGTACTTATTAAATCAATTTATTTCTACACTAAATTTAAATTGTACATTAAAATCTGTGAGGTCGAATAGGTTTTTCAACATCATAGAGTTCAGGATCTGCAAGAAACTTGGGGTCTTTGTGGTAGTAAGGCATCATACCAGAAGATTGTGCCTTATAGATTTCTTTTTGAACAAGTTCTTGTTGTTTCTTGCAAAGACCTGTGATGTGTCTTCCATATATTCTGCCTGTGAAAGGTGACTGAAATTGTGAGAGTAATTGAACATTTTTGTAATCTGGTCTAGTGTTAGTGCTACATAAGATGCAAATTTTCTTATCTTTTCCAAATGGGTTTTCCATATCAAAAACTGGTGCATCGGGATGCTTGACTTCCGAACTGAAAAAAGCTGGAAAGAGATTTTATGGTTATTTTGTTGCCAATAACTTAAAAATTTACCATTTTTTTGTCTAGGGAAGACTATCCTACGAACTATAGTATACATTTTTGCTATTAATTCGAAATTTGAATAAAGTTGGGTTATTCCATAGAAAAAAATGTTCTATGGGTTATTCTTAATTTTACACAAAACGAGTATTCCTGCTGCTAATATTCCCTGTTTTCCAATTAGCGCACAATTGAGCACAGTGCTTGCACCGAGTGTTTCAATTACAGCACTAGCTCGCACAAATGAGCACAAGAAATAAGAAATAAATGTGCCTTTGGGATGTTTTATGTAGGTTTACTAAGTAAACATAAAACTTTATCATAAAACATGAAGTATGTTCCAATTAACGCCCGAAAATTACGGTACAGGGCGACACAAAAACACTTTGTGCTCTAGTAATTGGAAAACAACCATTATTGAATTATTCTGTAAATAATTTACGTATACATAAACGTCAATTGATAACTTATGAGTAATACACTTTTAACCTTATGGTGATCAGTGTACTCTACCGGTTGGTTTTAAAACAACCATGTTCCAATTAACGTCTTAAAATTGCCGCACTGTGCGGCACAAAATCACTTTGTGCTCTGGTAATTGGAAAACAGGGAATTGCTAAGTTTACACGTTCAGCTTATTGCTCCAGTAAGAATCTTAGAGCATAGAGGGTTAAAATACTCGTTGCACAATTTATTTAAATGCACGTGTTTTTGAATTAGTAGTACTTTTCTATATTTTGAACAAACAAGATTATACAGTAGGATGAATACATACCTGAAAACTTAGAGCATTTACTTTCTAGAGATAGCCTGCAGTGCACAAATGTCGTGGTAAGACTAAAGAGAGAGAGGGCAATAGAGAGGGCAAGAGGCTATTTCACTCGGTTGGGAGCTGCTTCCAATAAAGTATGTTGTTCATTGGCTGCGTCCACCGACCATCCACCCACTAAGTGAAATAGCCTCTTAGGCTAGCCGCACACTGGCAACTTTTTAGTTTCGGTGATTAAAAAATTCAGTCAAGTGGAAGTTGCCCGCTGTTGTTTCCAGCGCACACTGGCAACTGAATAGTTATAGTTAACATCGGTTTTAAAATGGATTTTATATAGACTGCATGTGTTTGTGCTTCTGTTCTAAGGAAGAGAAAAATACAGAAAATATTGGGTTCATCCATTGTTTAGCACAAAGCTGATTTTAATTTTTAAATTAAATTTAATATCATGTATTAAATTTTTGTTTGTGAATTAATATTGATGCATTATTTCATTTCAAATACAGTATTTATAAATTACCACTATATCAATATATAATGTGCTAAACAAAAATTACTAATTGTTTTCTGTTTTCTACCTTTACCGAGTTGATGATGTTTTTCAATAAACTCTCGACACTAATCACACTTTTTTAAAGATTTTTGTCATAATATTCTTTTATTTTTGTCATATTAAGACGTTTTATAATTAAAACTCTATAAACGCTTCGATGTCTACAGATATGTTGATAAAAGCACGACGAAATTGCAACAGTAAAATCAAGAGCAACTTTTTAATCGCCAGTGTGCGGAAACAGATCTGAATATGTGCGTTCTATTTTGCTGGCAACAATTGAGTCGCCAGAAATATCGAACGTGTTGGAATTTTTTAGTTGCCGCCACTAAATAATCGCCCGTGTGCGGGTTGTCATAAGAAATAAAGTGTTCTATTTTTGTGATTAAAAAGTTGCTTGACAAAAGTTGCTAGTGTGCGGCTAGCTTAACCCTCTCTTCCTAGCGTTGCCACGATTTTATGCTTGACAGGCTATATCTAGATGGTAAATGATCTAAGCCTGAAAACTACTGAAATACAAAGGGGCATGCACATATCACTATTACCAGCAGATTTATTTTATATTTGAGAAGTAACCAAAATACTACAATTCCCTAAATTCCCCCATCATCTTATCTAGGAGTGTTAGGTTAGGTTATTGTTTACCTCCGTAAATTTGCTTTAATATATCTATTACAGATCCTGCAAACCATCTATACCGGCTGTCCCAGTTTTCCAAGCTGTTATGAAAAATGGAAAAGGCGTTAAAAACAATAATTGACATTGGCAAAACGTTTAAATATTTT
This sequence comes from Octodonta nipae, assembly GCA_034190945.1. Lineage (NCBI taxonomy): Eukaryota > Metazoa > Arthropoda > Insecta > Coleoptera > Chrysomelidae > Octodonta > Octodonta nipae. The sequence continues at coordinate 55,574,287 of CM067216.1, read as the reverse complement.
CACAGTAGTTCTGTTTTACAATGGAATTTACCTAAACAACCGCAGCTTGATGAAGATTACCTGTGCAATCCCCAAAATGCAGATTCAATTCAAAAAAATATTGCAAATAGAAAGGGTGTAGGCGACATTAACCTTGTAGCAGAACTAAAATGCAAGCTGGACAGCTCCAACAAGAATTCTAACTCTTATGAAGACATAAAGAAAAATTTTTATGATGAGTTATTCCGTATACCTAATAAAACACACCCTGAAGTATTTAAATATGGAGAAAAACCTAAGCTAGTTAAACTAGTGAATGAAAAGAAGAAATTTACATTTAAACATAGGGATTTCCATGAAATTGCAAACAAACTAAACATGGTTCGTACTGAACAGCTTGGAAATATATGTGGAAGTAGAAGCTATTATGTTTTGGGAGAAATGGCTGAATTGGAACAGGCACTGCTTAATTATTTTGTTGCTAAATTGTTGAAATGTGGTTTTCAGCTAATATCAGTTCCAGATATCCTTCCAAAGGATGTTATTGAAAACTGTGGTATGAATACAAATGGAGAACGTAACCAGGTATAAATCGTTTATATTGCTCTATTCAGATTGATTTAGCAGTTATTATTTGATATTATGGTTGGCACTATAATAAGTGTAACCACAGTAAATTTAGTGAGACATGCAACAATAACTTAAAAATTTTACTGTGTAATTTATATTTTACTGATTTATATTGTATATATTTTGGTATATAAACTAGAATATAATTTACTAGACACAAATGTGTAATATGTGCAAAACTAGAGCTGAAAAAATCATTTATTGTTTGAACTCTTACCTTGTGTCAACAATCTTATCCAAATGGAATAAAAGATGTAATAATTTCTTCACTATTCTGTAGTTTTTTAAACTAAATAAAATATATTTGGCATATTTCTCAAGAAGAAGTGATTCAGTTTAATTTCAACTCTCTAACACTTATCAAAATACTCATTATAATAATTCTACTTTATAATATATTTCCACCACCCTGTATATGTAACTGCCTATGGACTACCCAATATATATATATAATACACTGTGTGTATGCAACTGTTTATGGGCTCCCCTGTTAAACATTTGGTTTCTAACATTTCTGGAATCACCCTGTATAATTATAACCTGCAGCGCCTTATTTCTCAGTCAATTTATATATGCATATGTAACTGATCAAGGCAACTTCATTGAGTGTCTCAAATTAACATAAGAACACATAACATTTTACCTATCCAAAAATCGCCTAACCAGCACTTTTTCCTTTAAAATCTTAAAATGTTTAACTGTCAAAATGCTAGAAAAATATCAAGTAGTTATAAAATTCTTATAAAATCCTACACATCAATTTGTATTGAATGAATTTTTCCAGAGCAGTTTTATTCTCAGGTAGGTCACAACATCACCTTGTATTGAATGAAAAATAATTGTCACAATCTCGTTCTTTCTCGGTAATACGATTGATCCCGATTTGTACATGCCAAAACCCCTGAAATGGAATTTCGACAAAATCATAGTGCCGATTGCGAGAATTACATACAAATAAGATGCTTGTAAATAGTTAAACCTTATAGGTATTATATTATTAGATAAATAAGAAAAAATATATTTGCAGCATATCACATCTCATTAAAAGAACATTAAACAATTTCTGACTGCTCATTTTTAGATGAGATGTTAAAATTAATTTATAAGATTACCTTATATCAAATGAAACTGCAAATTGATTCGTCTTATTTTATTGCTAAGACTGTAATCCTTATTCAAGTTTTATTTACACATGGCATACATATAAATAATTAAAAATATATTTGCATATGAGATCTCCTTAGTGTTTTAGTACCTTTTGATAATGAATGCATATGCAAATTGTTATTAGATTTGTGAGACATTCATGATTGAAAGAATGTACATACTTAACTCTTAAGGTTCGGAAACCAAATGTATTAATTAACTTTAGAATCTCTAAATTGTGTACTTACATACAACTTTTGATCTGGATTCTTCTGTAAATGCGCAAACTTCGTATAGACACAATCTATTTGGTCACTTCAATAATTGCTGTCGTCATCGTTATTGTAAAAAATTAACGACATAAATGAATAGAAAAGAAGGCTTTTACATTTTACATCTTTATAAGTAAAAGTCGATTATTTTAGTAATATTTTTTATACTTCTCTATGATTGTCCACAATTGGATTTTTACTGTTGACTGCTGTCAAATTAACATTAGATTAACCTACTTGTTCATAGTGGGCGCCACTCACTTGAATTTTATTAATAATTTGTCTCTAAATACATATTTTAAAATATATAAATAAAGATTCTTTATATAATCTGTACTGAAGGTCGTCAATAGCTACTAAACAAATCAAAAATAAAGAAAATCGGTTGAGAAACAGAAGAGAAAATGGTACCTATCCGTTTTGTCTTTGCCTATTTACATATAGATATTAATTCATTGCCATGAATTATTAAAGCGGTTCTTCAACCATTAATATTTCTCACTTAATTACACAAAATTACTTATTTACTTTATTATTTAATGGAAATACGTTTTTCAGGTGTACAAACTGGATTCTGAAAAGCATGGACCTGATCTCTGTCTATCTGGAACATCAGAAATGGCATTGGCAGGTTTCTTGAATGACCAAGTATTCTCTGAAACTGATCTACCAATTAAACTAGCGGCAGTTAGTAGATGCTATAGAGCTGAAACATCTAAAGTTGCTGAAGAAAGAGGAATTTTTAGGTGAATATACTTTCACAAGAAATCACAATTTTTTGTTTTATATTATTTGAAAATGGGTGTTTTTTAGGGTACATGAGTTCACCAAAGTAGAAATGTTTTTGGTTACTACTCCAGAATCATCAGATACTGCATTAGAGGAACTCCGAGATCTCCAAGAGAAAAATTTTGAATCACTTGGATTGCATTTTCAAGTTTTAGACATGCCTGCACATGAGTTAGGTCCACAAGCCTATAGGTATATTTTTTCTCATTTTTTTATTGTTAACTGTACATGGTGTGCCTTCTATTTGGTGGGCATTCAGCTTATATTCTGCATTCTGGTGTAAGCTATTTTGGCCATTTATTTTGTTGTTATTGTATTTAAACTTTGTTTGTTAAATTGTTCTCTCACTGACATGTCTTGTAGATCTTCAAGCTTAATTTTTAGTTGGTCATGTTCAGTTCTTGTATTTGTCATTGCATTTTCCACCTATATTAAAATTGGTTTCTCTTATCTTCATTTATGATTTAGCTTAACATTTGATGGTCATGAATTTATCTGTTGTAAGAAATTGCCATGAGTATTGTGTTTTCCAATTTAGTTAATTGTTATGATGATTTTATGCCCACTTCCTCTGCTTTCAACTTGTATTTTGGTTCAGGTTAGGATCCAACAAGTAGAAATTGGCAACTTTTTTTCCAAATAATTTTTTGTCCTCTCAAGATTCACATTTGGCTCCCATTTTATTTATTATCTTCATAAATGATTTAAATCAATGTCTGAGATACTCTAAGTTCCTTTTATATGCTGATGATTTGAAGATATTTTTAACAATCAAGACTTTGGAAGAATGAATGCACTGTCTGAACAGTGTAGATTGAATGGGTTACAATTAAATATAAGTAAGTGTTTTGATGTAAGATTTTATCGCACTAAATACATCACTCATTATAATTATTCAATTCAAAATGTTCTACTTGAAATTAAAGAAGTCGCCAAAGACCTAGGTATATATTTTGATAGTCATTTGAGTTTTAACTTCCATGTGAATCATATATCCAATAGGGCATTCAAATTATTAGGCGTTATTGAAAGAACTCTACAGGATTTTAGTAATATAGCTGGCTTCAAAACTCTATTCTGCTCTTATGTAAGATCAGTTCTAGAATATGCTTGTCAGATATGGTCTTCACATTATGCTCATTATATAGATCAAATTGATAGGGTACAGAGAAAGGTTATTAAATTTCATATGAAGAGACTCTGAAGTCAATTAACTTGTCATCTCTACACAATAGAAAGTGTTATATTGATATGAGAACCTTTTAAAAAATAATAAAAGGTCTACTAGATTGTCCTGAGCTGTTGTCTATAATAAATATAAATGTCCCACAGAGAATCCTAAGAGACCATGATCTATTTGATGTCCCTTTCCATAGAACAAATTATGGTGTATTATCTTCCTAAACACAGTTTCGGTTATATTTATTGTTTCTTATGTGATTGTAAATTTATATATCTAAATATTAAATTTATTGTTTGTAAATGGCTGATCCATAAATAAACATTCATTCATTCATTCATTCAGGTTCTAAATAAAATTATACTATACTATATTGTAAAATAGTATATTTCTTTTGATAGTGTATTCACCATCATCTGAAGTTTCTTTCTATTCTATAAGTAATTTGTCAGTCATTCTGAGTGAGTTTTCATTTCCGACCAATACATAGTTTTAACTATAGTTAAATAAGCTATATCTAATCCTATTTCTACTCAATAGGTGTATTTTTTTTCTTACCCTAGGAAATATGACATAGAGGCCTGGATGCCTGGCAAAGATGCTTATGGAGAAATTTCAAGTTGCAGCAACTGTACAGACTATCAGGCACGGAGGTAAGATTTGTTTTTTTTTCAGGTATGTAGTCTAAGCATATAATCATTTATTTCTTGAGTATTCACTTTAGTCCATGCTACAAATAATCATTTTTTTCTTAAATGTATCTGAAATTATTTTTATTAAATGTATGAATAAATTATCAAATTAAGCCATACACATTTTTTGAAATTTATATTTTTATATAAAGTCATCTATGAGATAAATCCATTTCACAAAGAAATTAACTTAGCATAAAATTATTATGAGTTAATGTTTCAAACATTGTAATTTAGGTCTTGATAACTTATATTTTGCTAAATTTGGATTACAATAATGCTTTTGATGTTTTAGTAGATAATTTGTTTAGTTTCATATGCACTTACGTCAATTTGTCTCCAACATCTCTCACCCTTTTACATAAAACTTAATTGTTATATTATTTCATACAAGACAATATTATGTGGTATGTGGTACATTATTACACTCATATTTTTAGGGTTCCGTATATACAATATACGGATACCCTTATAATATCACTCCGGATTTCTGCCTCTGTCACATCACAGCAATTTTCTCCTAAACTACCTACTGGACGGAAGAGGTTGAAATTTGGCATCAATGTATAGTTTGGTGACCCGATCAGGAGTACATATCGTAAATGAAGAAATTTTGATTTTAGGGGTACTTCTGGGGGGAAAAACTAAAAAAATCGACCGTTCCCCACCCCTGATCTCCGAAACTACTGTGCCTAAAATTTTGAAAAAAATAGGAAATATAGAACGTTGCCCGAACTTTAAAGGAAAAATAAGGAGAAACCATTAATATTAATATTGGGGGGCAAATTATAGAATTAAATGGAAAATATAAAATTAAAATTGTTTCTAACGGATCAAGTAATATATCAAATCAAAGGGCTCATTATGACGAATACAAATTATTTTTTTAAATATTTTTAAAATGAATTATTTAAAAGATATTAATAAAAATATTTAAAAATTTTGCGAAAGCAGAAGACTGCGAGAATTATGCGAACCGACCTGAAGAGGGCAGATGTGACTCTGCCGAAACGTCGTCATTTTACCATCGCTCCCGGCAGGGATCAGTTATCAACTACGCGGATGAATTCCCGGAAACCACCTAAAACATATATATGTCGGTGGTGTGTGCTGGACAGCGGAGCTTGGTGTAGTGGTATTCTTGAACCTCTTCTGGATTGACTTCATTGTGAGCAGGATAATCACAATTACTACTAAGGTGGTCGTTGTGATTGTGAGCCAGGATGTATGCTTTTCTAAGGGTGGTTGTTCCATCAGCTTTTCCAGTTCCTTAGAATATTGGGAGAGCTTATGGTTGGCAGCATCTAGGTCTTGTACATCTAATTCTTGTAGCTGTAGGGGTGTCAGGTTTGGCATCTCATTGGCGGCTGGCATGCCGTTGCAGCAGTTGAAAGGAATGTCCACTGGGTGGTTTCTGTATGTGATGTTTTGGACATTTTTAGAAGTTCTTGTAGCATGGACCCTTGTGTTGTCGATAAAGGTATTGCAGTCGGGTTGGATTTGCAACACTGAATTTGTCGATATGGTTTGTGTCACGACATCTTGCCCTTTGCATTTGATGGTGATGGCCAGTGGTCTTGAAATCGAGATCAACCAAAAGTTCAAAGTCAATCTCTTGGATATTATAGTCTGCTGCATATATCAAACTTTTGCAGGTTGCTGGAAGTGTGGCTGACTGTCTGAGAAGCTGACCTTCGCAGATGGCATCTTTGTCTATTGGATGTGATATGGCTTCCAGGTCTTCGAAGGATGCGTATAATAATGAATCGTCATCTCTCGCGATAAATTTTGTCTTTATTGAAAGTGTATGATGAAACCCTGTTCGATCATCCAAAATTGGGATCGGATAAAGGTGGTAAAGGGTGTAAATCTCAGGATCAACTAAGGAATTTTGAGTACAAAAATGATTTTGGTGTTGATTTGAAAAGCTTCCAATTCTATCAAATCAATGTACTGAGCAACATTTGAACTGTAAATAGGAAGTGGTAAATTATTTTCATGTAGTGACTGAGAAATCTTTTGAAGGGAATCGATCAAATCTACTGGGGTTATGATCGAACTATGTAAAATTTTTAAGCGGGCGAAAGAGACTGCAGTTAAAACATCATCGAGAGTGTTTTCGATAAATATGTAACTCTCCATTAGGCTTTCACATAGATCCAAGATATTGATTTGAAATTCATGAAAATCAAGATCATTTGAAATGTATAAAATTGACTGCCTTATTTTTTCGATGTTATTCGAGAATAGTTTCTCCTCGGATTGAAATTTTTGTAAAGTGTTGTTGAGGCTCGTAATGACTGAGGTTGTTACAGATATTTGTTTCTTTACTAAGTCCTGAATTTGGTGTTGGTCTTTAGTAATTTTAGTTATACAGTCATTTATGTATTCACCATCTGTTGCGTCTAAGTTTCCTGAAATAGCTTTCCAAACTGATCCCAGTCCGTTAATAAGTCCGCGTTTTCTTCTGTTAGTAGGGTAAGTTTGAGTGTCAGCGAAGATGTCTGTATATTTAGAGTTAACGGATTTAGAAATTTGTTTCAAAAGGCTAACATGTGTTTGTATTTTTGGTTTAAATGATTTTGTATTAGTTGTGTTTTCGTTGATTGTCTCTAAAATTCGGTTTAGTATGGCGTCGTTATTTGAAATAGCACTTCTGAAAGGGCTGAGGTCTTTGAAGACAAGAAGTGACCATTTGTCGTTTGAAATTTTAAGTGTCCCTTCTTCATGGAAGAAAACTCCTATTGTATTGTTAACGGGTGTAAGAGAGTATTGTTGGAGGTTCACGACTGAAATCAGTCCAGAGAATCTGAAAAGAAGGGATTCATTCAAAATATGGTTTTAGTCTGTCAAAGTTAATTTTACTGATTTGGTTAGTCTGTAAGTTTATAACGGTGGCAGAGTTTTTTCTTATCGCGGTGATTTCAAAAGGTCCATTGAATTTGTTTTCAGATTTGCTTTTAATCTGAGATTCTTTCACGTAAACTTTGTCGCCTACTTTGTATTCTGATTGGTTAGTCGAAACATGTTTGTCAAATCTAACTTTAGATTTTTGTTTTTGTTGGTCGGTTTTTGCGCGGGCAAGTCTATAATAGTAGTTCATTCTGTTGTTAAGGTCCCTAACATATTTGGAAATGAGTTTTTCCTGATCGTATATTGTTTCGGGGGGTCTACTAGAAGTGTGTCCAAAGATGAGTTCGTAGGGCGTGAAACCAGTAGTCTTGTTTTTAGTGTTGTTGTAGCAGATAACTGCGTAAGGAAGGACGTTGAATGGATGTTCGTCCGGATGTTCAGCTGTATTTGCCCTTATCATTTCCGCTAAAGTCGCGTGAAACCTTTCGATAGAACCATTTGATTCGGGATGGTGGACAGTTGAAAATGATAGTTTTATGTCATATAGTTCGCACAGGTCCCTTATGAGAGTGTTATCAAATTCACATCCATAATCACAATGGATGCGAAGAGGTGTACCGTAATGTTGGAAGAATATTAGGAGGGTGTTTACTACAGTTTTAGCCGTTTTGTCACCAATTGGGTAGGCCTGAGTAAATTTGGTGAGTTCATCCCTAATAGTTAGTGCGTAGTTTCTAGTTGGATATTCGAAAATATCAATGTTGATACGTTCGAAGGGCGTTTTTGGTGTTTCAGTTATGACAAAAGGAGCACTTAAGTTTTTTCTACAGAACTTTACCTTTTGGCAAGTTTCGCAGGACTTAATAAATTGCTCTACACTTTTGATTAGTCCAGTCCAATTATACTTTTCTTTTTAATTCCACGATGAAGGTTATTTTTGCCGCAGTGGTACTGCTGCAGTATAACGGGAATCTCGTCTTGTGAAGGGGTTGTCACAATATTTTGACAAATTTTAAGTTTTACATCTTTGTCTGCAAGTATAAAGGATAGTGTTTCAAGAATCGGTAGTTCTACGTTGTTCTCAATACAAAAAGTTTCGGATTCGTCGAACTGGTCTTGGTTGTTATAGAGAATGTTGAAAAGATGTGCAACAACTGTTCCAGGATCAAAGGGTAAAGGGACAATTAAATATTTTCTATGCCTTACAGTTTTACTGGCTAGAACGATTACAGTGTCAGTAGTGAAGTTTGGGTCTTCTTCGAAAATATCTTCGATGATTTTGTCATGCAAGTCATTGAGTTTATTTTGCCAGAAGAAAGTGACTATTCGTTTGTGAGATTTGTCTAGAAGTTGGGCGTTAGAAATTTCTATTTTTGAATAGTCGATTATCGACTCGGTTTTATACAATTGAACAAATCGATTAAATTCTGTTGTCATGCGTTCGTCGTGATCATCGCGTTCTTGATCGTTGTCGGAGTCGTCGGAGTTATCGTGACTAGTACCTGAATCGGGTTGTTTTGGGTCGGTTTCGTTATTTGCGAAAATTTTTATCTTTGAAAGAAAGTCGGTGCATTGTTTGAAGTGATTAATTTTGATACGGGAAAGAGCGTCTGCGTTCAAGTTTACCTTGCCGGGCTTGTATTCGATTTTATAGTTATACTCCTCTAGTTTGAGGCGCCATCTGGCTAGCCGACTGCCAGGGTCTTTGATCGAAAGCGGACGGTGATCACACAGGAGTGTAAACTTTCTCCCAAAAAATTACGGTCTGTAGTGCTTGACCGCCCAAACAATGGCTAGCAGTTCCCGTTCGATAGTGGAATATCGAGTTTCTGCAGCGCAGAGTGTACGGGAAGCATATGCTATAGGAAGATCTTTTCCTATGGGGCCTTGTGAGAGAACCGCTCCAATTGCAAAAGCACTAGCATCAGTAGTGAGCAAGAATGGTTCTTCGAAATTTGGGTAGATCAAGATAGGGTCAGATACAAGGGCTTGCTTCAGTTCGTTGAAGGAAGACTTGCAATCTGCGTCGAAGATGAATTTGACGTCTTTCTGCAGGAGTTTCGTTAGGGGTTTCGAGATCTTGGCGAAATTTGGGATGAATCGTCGGTAATATCCGGCGAGACCAAGAAAACATTTAACATCTTTAGGAGTTTGGGGCTGAGGAAAATTCTGGATGCATTCAACCTTTGAAGGGTTTGGTTTTACTCCTTCTTGGGTGATCAGATGACCTAGGTAAGCAACTTCCTTACGGAGAAACTCACACTTGTCTGGTTGAATTTTCAAGTTTGACTGTCTAAGACGCTTAAAGACTTCAGTCAAACGGGACATATGCTCATGGATGGTTGGTGAATAAACGATAATGTCATCCATGTAAACAAGGCAACGTTCATTCTGGATGCCCAGGAGAATGTTGTCCATGACCCTCTGAAAAGTAGAAGGTGCATTTTTCAAACCAAATGGCATACGAACGAATTCGTAATGGCCATTGTCAACAGAGAAACCGGTCTTGGGAATGTCTTCCTCAAGGATTTCCAACTGGTGGAACCCGGAAGCGAGATCCAGTGTCGAAAAGTATTGACACTTACCAAGTTGATCGAGGAGATCAGAAATGTTGGGCAGAGGATATTTATCGTCTACAATTAGTTCGTTTAACTTCCTATAGTCGATAACAACTCGCCACTTTTGCTTACCAGAAGGATCGAGTTTCTTGGGGACGACCCATACGGGGGAGGACCAAGGAGAAGAAGAGTGCCTGATAATGCCTTGATCAAGCATTTTGGAAATTTGGGTTTTCACTTCCTCCTTATGGACTTGGGGATATCTGTACGATTTCGTGAAAACGGGCTTGGCATTATTGGTGTCAATAAAGTGTTTGACGGCGTTAGTAAACGTCAAAACATCGCCTTCGAGATAGAAAATATCTTCGAATTCTTAGCAGAGATTCGTGATAAGTTCTCGCTCTTCGTCGTTAAGATGTTCTGTACGAATTTGTTCCCTGATAGTTAAGTTTCTGTCCAAGTTTTGACAGTCTGTGTATTCTTGTGTATTTAAATTTAGGAGAGGGTGAATGGTCAAGGGGTTCTAAGTGAAGATCGGAAGTCGTACTTTGTCAATTACTTGTGTCGGTAAAATTGCATCAGTATTAAAAAGGTCGCACTTGAGTTTGAAAATTTGTTCGGTTCTTGCTGGAATAGTTGTTTGATTGTTATGAGTACAATTTGCTATTTTAGTATTGGGAGTGTCTGTCGGTTGTGTTTTAGGTTGATCGTGATCGGGGACTTTATGTAGAGGAATAGTTTTGAAGTTCGTTATTAACTGTTTTGATTTTAAGTCAACAATACATTCGTAATGCTCAAGAAAATCAAGACCTAATATTCCATCAAACTCAATATCTAGATTGTAGATAAAAACCTTATGGGGGTTACCTAAAGCAAATGGAATAAGGGTAGATTCTGAAATCGGGATTTTCTCGTGCGTAATACCTTGACGGAAATTTTTGACGGTATTCTCTTTAAAAATGGAGATACCAGCACCGGTATCAATGAAAAGTTTGAACTTTCCGGAAGCGTCGTGAATGTAGTAAAGATTTTTAGAGTTTACCGTAAAAGAGGACTTAGAGAAATGCTTGTTCCGGGAAATTCGCATTTGGGTTGAAATCTTCCAGATTCAAATTCTGGATTTGGGTTTGGACTTCGGAAATGGTAGTTGTCGAATCGGGGGGCTGATCTAGGCTCGGGAGAACTAGAAAATCCTGGTATTCGTCGGTATTAAAAGGTTCAATGGGGGTATCGTCTGGTATTTCTTCGAAGTCGGGGCTTACATAATTTTGACTGATATCGTCAAAATAGTGTTGGTTATTATTAGTATAATAACCGTAATCGCTTTCAGGATGTTGAGAATATTCACCATTTTGATGGTGGTTAAAATGATGTGTCCTTTCTGGACGATAGTGAGGGTTGGTCTGTATTACAGACGGTCGGAATTGATTCGGTTTAAAAGGGGGTCTTTGAAAATTCGTCGGTCGAAATGGTGGACCTTGATTGTTAGTATTTGCGGGTGGATTAGGCCTCGAAGATTGATTTGGCCCTATAAAATTAGGTCTAAAATTTTGGTTGTAAGATTGAGGGTTGTTTTGGTATCTTAAACGACAGTCTGTGGATATGTGGCCTAATCGTCCACAATTTAAACATTTGGGTGGCTGACTTGGTTTCCTCGCCTGAAATGAGGGCTTAGGTGGGGCAGATTTGTTTATCTTCTGTTCCTCGAAGTAAGACAACTGAAGCTCTCTTCTTATGCGAGAATGTGCCTCCAGAAGTCCTTTGGGGTTGCTGGCACGAATGATTTGGCCTAGACGTGGTTCTAATCCTGTAAGGAGCGTGTTTAGAACCATGGTATCAACAAGTGTAGTCTGAGCATCTTTTTGCTCATTGCTTAGATTTCCTGATTTTTGAATGCATGAGTGCATTTTCGCACTCAAGACCTGAAGTCTGTTGTAAAATGTCAGGGGAGACTCATTGGCTAGTTGTTTTAACCGTTGGAGATCGTGAATTAATGAAGAGAGATCACGAGAATCTCCGAAGTGTAGCGTGAGAAGCAAGGTACGACGCAGGGTTTCTAGAGTTTATTAACTCCGCCGCTTTGCCTCTTAATTTATTTTTAATGTGGATCACTAATAGGTATTTTTGATCCGCGGTAGACATGTTGTAAGCACAATTACAAGCATGTATGAAGGTGGCCAAGGAGATTTGGTCTCCCTCAAATTCGGGAATGATTGAAAATATTTCCGAAAACCGGTATTTTTCGGTTTCATCGGAAACAACGTTGTTTGTTGCTTGCGCCATTGTTATTTGTTAGATTTAAAATATGTACACAAGTTGAAAGACAAAAAAAAAAAAAATAAAACAAACGAGGGATTGTATAAAAAGTAAAAATATTAATAGAGTGTATGTAAATGGGGAATAAACGATATTTTGGATAATAGAACAGTAAAGAATGGAGTAATAGAATAATTATGTAAAGGTAAATCAGAATATGTCAAATAAATGTTTCAATTCAAATAATCAAATAATAAATCAATTCAAAATAATATGTCAAGATTACCAAATAAATAAAATAATCAAATAAAAATCAAATTATCGAATATATCAATCGAATTAATCAAATAAATTCTTAAAACCTTAAACGTTAGACGATTCACTACTACTCACATCAACAGGAACATTGGACGATCCGTGTTCTCCTTTTTATCGCAGTTGGGACTTCTTCCAGGTTTTTTGCTCCGTTGAGGGATAGGAATCCGCCTTTACCAGTTAGAAGTAAGCTCGTGTTCTAGTAACGTTGACGGATCCTACTGACTGCGCCAATTTGTTATATCACACTTCTCAATATTAACTTTTAAAAAAAGATTTTTATTAATAACAAACAAAATAATAACTTTTAAATACAAATGAAAAATAACGATATAAAGTGACAGAGTTACTGAGTAATAATGAATACAACATTAGAGCAGTTTTACAATTTATAACATATAATATGCCGAATAAGCAAAGTCGACGCTGCGATTCCCACGGATGTTGGCGGCGCCGTAATATGACACCACACGTGTCGCTGAGTCAGCTGGGAGTGTTGAACTATCGTTGCGATATAAGTTCGTACTAAGTTCATAGTATAAACTTATATAACATATATATATATATATATATATATATATATATATATATATATATATACATATATATGTATAATATTAATATTGGGGGCCAAATTATAGAATTAATCGGAAAACATTTTTTTAACGTATCTTGCAATACATGAAATGAAAGGGCTCATTATGAGGAAGACAAATATATATTTTTCATATTCTTAAAATTAAATGTTTACAAGATATTAACATAAAGATATAAAAATTTTTTTTCTTGCTTTATTTACAAAACCATACTACCTTAAATTTTGAAAATAGTTAGGGGTACTGGGGCTCACTTGAAATTTATAAGAAAAATTATTAGAAATCCCCCATCGTAATTTTAGGGACAAATTATACAATTAAATGGAAAATAAAAATTCAATTTTCAAACGCATCATATCAGATAAAAGGCTCATTATGTAAATTACAAATATACCATATTTTTAAATCATTTGTTTAAAAGATATTAACAAAAATAATAAACATCGACTTAATTCCCACTTTAGAAACTACACTATTTAAATTTGGAAAATATATTTTATTTGTATTTTTAAATAATTTCAATAACAGATTTAATAATTTATAATTTAAAACTTGACCTATCTTCCAATCTACAGAGCCTCAAAATTCAGACAGTAGATTATAAAAGGCTTCACTGAAAGTTTATTAGTAAAATAAAACTCTAATGTTAATTTTTGGGGGCCAAATTAGAAAATTAATACAATAATGGAACTACTAACATTTTGTACAAAGACAACATATTTTCAACTTAATGATGACTTCTACCAACAAGATTTTGGCATGGCAATGGGTTCCTGTTTGTCTCCCGCTTTAAGCAACATTTTTATGGAAAAATTTGAAGGACAAACAATTTTCTCAAAACAAATTAAACATTTGGTTTGGTGGCGTTATGTTGATGACATATTCGTTATTTGGGAACATAATCTTGAGGATTTACATGCATTACTTAACGAAATAAACAACACAGAACCAACTATTCAGTTTACACTAGAGCTTCAACAGAATAACAAATTACCATTCTTAGACATTTTAAAAACCAAAACACAATCGACATTTGAAACAGAAGTTTACAGAAAACCAACTCATACTAACAGCTATCTCAACTTTAACTCTAATCATCCAAGTTCTGTAAAAAGAGCTATCATTAAACCTCTATATGACAGAGCAAAAACCAACTGTTCTAATATCAATAAATTCAATGAAGAAAAAACGTTTATAAAAAATGTACTTTATGCCAATCATTACCCAAATAAATTTATTAATAACGAGTTAAACAAAATGGAATACCAAACAATCCCTAACAACCAACATCAAACTTCACCAAGCAACACTTACAGGGTCTATCAGAAAGACTAAAAAGAGTGGGAAACAGATATAATATCAAAACATCATTTAAAACAAGAAATACACTAAAATCAATTATATCAAAAACCAAACCAAATAACACAACTCAAAATACAAAAAATTGCATTTATAAAATCCCGTGTGGATGTAATAAATTCTATATTGGAGAAACCTCTAGACCTCTGAATGTTCGAATAAACGAACACAAAAATTACATAAAAAACGACAATTTGAAAAAACCAAAATTTGTGAACAAGCTTGGGACCTTGGTCATAAAATACAGTTTCAAAATTCAGTTATATTGCACAAAGAAGAACACAACACCAAAAGGAAACTAAGAGTCTGCTTTAATTTTGTTAAATGAAAACGATTGTATCGCTACTACCTCCGTAAAATTCAGTCTTTCCTGGTTGCCAATGATTAAGGAAGAAATTGCTAATGGTCATGTCCTTGTGAACAACCCAATATCGGGATAGTTCATAAGGTTTTGAATCAACAAAGTTCTTTGGTCGCATTTTTGGCGAATGCACTCACTATCTTATAACAAAGTCGCACCTACGAGCGCCACATAAAATTCTGAAGATCTCCCTTTCAAATTCTTCCAATTTGAAATGAACTTTATGATTATATGATCTTTAGAAATTTTTGTGCTACCCTGTATATTACAAATAAAATTCTCTTAGTTACGTCAAAAATCAAATAATACACATTGTCAAATATTTTAATTTACATCTTAGAATTGTGCCTTTTTAATCCGTAGTTTCTTAACCATTGACAACGGGGTCTGATCTAGACCCCGAAACGTTTGGAATATACAGCAATTTTCTTTAAACTGTGGTGTTATTTCCCAAGAATATGTATTCTTATAATAAAAATCAAGCGAATCCTGAAGCACATAAAATAAAAAGTCTATGTGTGGAAAATTTGAAACGCTTCCTTTAAAAGATATTAGGCTAAATATAACAAAATGCACCCATTCCCTGCTTGTCTGAAACTGGAGTATTAAAATCTTGAAGGTGGTACGGAACCCTTAGTATGCGAGTCCAACTCGCACTTGACCAAATTATTTTCTCTGTAACATGGATATGTATGATTTGTTTTCTATGGAGACTTATTAATTGTCTTTTAATATAAATAGGCAACATGGCATATAAAGACGTGTTAATTGATGAACTAAATAAACTAAAAAAAGTGATCTAATCGATATCATAATATCGGGAAAAGTGCCGGAGTCTCTTAAGTTAAGTGATAATGTGCGGAAGATTATAAAATCTCCAGAAAATCTAACTAACATTGATCGAAACGATAAAGTATCTGATCGTTTACCTATCGGGTCAAAAGTCACCATGGATAGTGTTGATTTTCTCAACGTAGAAAATGAACTCAAGTGTGCCAAAATTGAAAAAAGATATATCAGTGAATTAAACTGTGAACTTAAAAAATCTGTAAGTAACCTAGAAACTATTATAGGATTACTAAAATCATCAAATAATTCTAACCTAAACATGGAATTGCCGCGAATTCTTTAAGTAAACAACAAAACAATGTTGCCAAAATGACAAATTCTTCAAATAGTCGGAATATAAATAAAACTCAGTGTTATTCACAATCTCCTAATCATAATTGTAAGTCATCTAATAGTTCCACTGTAAACTATAAAGTTGATTCCACTAACAAAAACATCAACTTGTATGAATTGGAAAGCAAAACATATGATTAAAATAATATAAATGATGATGTATTAACTCAATCAACTACTGATGTCCCAAACAAAATCGTGGGCACTGATGTAAGTGATGAAAATGCTTTCATTGGCGATAGATCATGGATTTATGTGAGTAAATTTAACCGGAATACTGTCGATAAACATAGAATCAGAAATCACCACCACCGACCTATCCGTCACCAACAAAGAAAATAGTGTAAATATAAATTTTATAAATGTTATATGTAAAACTTAACATTGGATTAACCTTCAACAAAGTAACTACATTGTATCAAACAATAGCTTATTGTTACTTGTTTACGCCGCTATTTTGCAGGCTCGCTATTTTGCAGGCTTGCTATTTTTGCCTTGCAGGTGTCCAGAACAGAAATGATGCCTAAGCATTCCTAAACTTATAAATTCATTCAAATATGCTTTCTCGTAGCTCTCTAACACATTTGTTCCTCGTACGTTAAAGTTCTATCACATTTGTTAAACGCGTATTTAAAATCGCTAAGATCCAAAGTTAAGTTATAAAATAATTCAAAGTGTGAATTTTTGTGTTAACGAAATAAAATCTTTTTTAAAACTTTGTTTATGAGAACCCACTCATAACATTTGGCGCAGTCAGTAGGATCCTGTACGCTGACATACCATTTAAACAGTCGGATATCCTGGTCGCTGACATAACATTGGCAGTAGGATTATCCTGTGCGCTAACACAAAATTTGGTGCAGTCATCCAGATCTTGGACGCCGACAGAACACGCGTAATTCCTAAATTGGTTGCTCACTCCGGCGTTGGATTCCAATCCTTTACCAAGAAAACGAACCCCGCAGAAAAAGGAAGAATCGCTCAGCAGAAGCAGAATCTTTCAACAGAAGCAGAATTGCAGTTTCCAAGTCAAAAACAGTGACAGAACCCGCGTAAGTCCTGAATTGGTTGCTCACTCCACTGAACAACTTAGGAAACAAAGCAGATTCACTCAACAAAGCAGAATTGCAGAAGAAAAACCAGTCTCCAAGTCTACAGTGACAGAACCCGCGTAAGTCCTGAATTGGTTGCTCACTCCACTGGCAGAACTTAGGAAACAAGGTAGGAATCATCATCTTAATGCAAATAATAACAATAAAACAATTGTATGTTCTAATATCTTCAAAAGGTAAAACAATCCTTAAAAATAACAATAAACTGTTACAAAAAAAAATTTAATAAACTTTCAAGAAAAAGAGAGCTTTCAAAACTTTTCAAAAATGTCACACACCGAGGAACATATAGAGCCATACAAACTTTCAGAAATTTTCAGTTTAGTACCAGAATTTGACGGAAATCAAATTAATCTACAAACATTCATAAACGCTTGCGAAACCGCTAATCGCATGGCAGTAGGTGATCAAAATTTATTTTTAACTATCCACATAAAGAATAAATTAAAATTAAAAGCCGCTGAACTAATCAATTCGAGAAACCCAAGCACTTGGCTTGAAATAAAAAATTTACTAGAATTACATTTTGCCGACACGAGAGACTTTTCAAGTTTAATACACGACCTTTCAAAAAATGCATCAGTTAGAAAACGAAAACGCAATAACTTTTGTATCAAGATTACAAAGTTTAAATTCAAAGTTATATGCTTCCATTAATAAACAACTTTTGTCCGCAATCGAGAAATCCGCTGAAACTCGCATGATAGACAATATGTGTTTAAATGCTTTATTAACAGGTTTAAACGGTCAATTAGGTTACGTAATCAGAGCTGCAAATCCCGCAGATATCGTAAGTGCAACGACTTTGATAAAGAGAGAACTTCAGTTGCAACAATTCGAGAAACAAAAACACAATCTTTTGCCGCGTTCGTAAAAACGCACTTTTTCAAATCAAAATTCACAAAAACAATGTACTTATTGCAGAAAAATAGGACATTTATACCATGAATGTAGGAAAAGACTAACATAACCTTCAAATAATTACCCAAACAATTACTCAAATAACTTTCAAAACAATTTCCAGAGAAATCAAAACAATTTCCAAAGAACCCCGAATTTCACCAACAATTTCCAGAGAAATCAAAATCAAAATAATCAAAGCAATTTCCAAAGAAATCCAAATTTTCGAAACAATTCACAACCTTCAACAAGTCAAGGAAATTCTTCAAACACAGGAACAATTCCTAGACACCAGTCAATGAATTTCAATCAAAGACAACAAAATACAAATACAAATCCAAGAACAAATCATTATAATCAAGACAACTTTGAACAATCTTTTGACTCATCCCAACAAATTGATTACGAAAATCATGAAACATTTTTAGAAAATGAAAATTTTCAAGAGGACTTCATTCCAGAAGCTCGACCTCACATAGAAACTCTAACAGCCCAAATACAAACTCTCAACCTTACAGAGAACAGATTCATTTAAAAAACAAATTCCCCCTACTAACGGTAAATGGAGAAAAACTCTATTATATAAAAGATATGACAAACCAATTTAAAATTTTAATTGATACAAGCGCAGGTTTATCGATTTTCAAACCCCAAACTTGCAAAAACTATAAAAAGAGAAACAAAGAAAACATCACTATACAAGGCATAACGAATCAACAAATTTTAATAACGGAATCAGTATTAATTCCCTTCGGAAACGATAGTCATCACAAAGTGTACATTTATGACTTAGATATCGAATTTGACGGTATTCTAGGGTCAGATTTTCTACAACAATACCAATGTGTAATTGATCTGAAAAATGAACAATTAATCACAAATTTTAAATTAATACCTCTTTTTAAATTTACCAAAGATCATTTTAACGATCAACCCACAGAAAATATTTCAACAATGACAAATAAAAATTCAAATCCCAGTGATATTTCAAATGAAATTCAAATAGAACCCCGCTGTGAAAAAATCGTAAAACTAAAATGCAATTTAAAAAACAAACAAGCTGTATTAGTAGCCACAGAAATAAAGTCAGGTTACCAAATGCGTTAATACAAACAAATGATGAAGGTGAATTTTATACCACAGTAATAAATCCTTATGCAATTAATCAAACCAGAAATTTTGAGAATTTACAAATCGAACCTCTCGAAAGTTATTCAATAAATTATTTCTCAAACTCAAATTTTGAAAATAACTCTTACATTGACCGAGAACACGAAATATTACAACAACTAAGATTAGATCATTTAAATGACGAAGAAAAGGAAGACATCATCCAAATTTGCACAGAATTTTCAGATATATTTTATTTAGATGGAGATAACCTCACGTTCACGAATGAAACAAAACATAAAATAAATACAGGTGACGCAAAACCAATTATGACAAAATCATATCGATATCCATACGCACACAAAGAAGAAGTAAAGAACCAAATTTCAAAAATGCTATCACAAGGAATAATCAAACCTTCAATCAGCCCATGGAATTCACCAGTGTGGGTAGTCCCTAAGAAAATAGATGCGTCAGGAAAACAAAAATGGAGGATAGTCATAGACTACAGGAAACTCAACGAAGTGACAGTAGACGATCGTTATCCCCTACCAAACATTTCAGATTTACTCGATCAGTTAGGAAAATGTCAGTATTTCACATCCCTCGATTTAGCGTCCGGCTTTCACCAAGTAGAAGTCGATCCCAAAGACGTAGAAAAAACAGCATTTTCAGTAGAGAACGTTCACTATGAATTTGTCAGGATGCCGTTTGTATTGAAAAACGCACCAGCAACGTTTCAAAGAGTTATGGATTCAATTTTACTAGGAATTCAAAATGAAAGAGCCGCAATTTACATGGACGATATACTCATACGCACCAACAATACAAAAGCATAATAAAAGACTAAAAGAAGTTTTCACAAGATTACGAAATTCAAGTCTGAAGATACAACCAGATAAGTGTGAATTTCTGAGAAAAGAAGTAGCTTATCTAGGCCACATTGTTACAAAAGATGGAGTCAAGCCAGACCCTTCAAAATTGAAGCAGTTAAAAATTTTCCAAAACCGAAAAACACCAAAGAAATAAAATCATTCTTAGGTCTAGCAGGGTATTATAGACGATTTATTTCAAATTTTGCAAAGATAGCAAAACCATTAACGAGATTACTACAAAAAGACGTTCCTTTCAACTTCAATTCAGAATGCGAAAAATCATTTGAAGAATTAAAAAATGCTCTCATTTCAGAACCAATTTTAAAATATCCCAACTTTGAAGAACCTTTTGTTCTCACATGTGATGCAAGTGCATACAGTATAGGAGCAGTTTTAAGTCAAGGCCCTATAGGAAAAGACTTACCAATAGCATACGCCTCAAGAACACTTTGTCCAGCAGAAACAAGATATTCAACAATTGAACGCGAACTATTAGCAATAGTTTGGGCAGTCAAGACATATAGATGTTACCTATATTCGAGAACCTTCCTACTAATCACCGATCATCGCCCTTTAACATGGCTTTTTTCCATAAAAGACCCAGGCAGTCGTCTTTCCAGGTGGCGTCTAAAATTAGAAGAGTACGATTACAAGATAATGTATAAACCAGGACGAATTAATAAAAATGCAGACGCACTTTCACGAATAAAGATCAATCACTTTAAAGAAACTTCGAAATTAGCAACAAAAATATTAGCCTCAAACAACTCAGAAACCGACAGCGAAAAACAGACACAGCTGACGAACAAGAAATTGATATTGAAGAAATCGACACAGAATTTCAGAACTTCGTTAAATTATATCAAACAACCTCATTAATCGATTATTCAAAAGTGGAATATTTAAATGATCAATTATTAAATAAACAGCACAAAGATATAATAAGCATATTTTGGCAAAATCAAACAAGAGAAGAACTACATGAAAAAATACTAGAAGATATTTTCGAAGAAAATTTAGATATTACCTTTAACAAATTAAATATCTTACACAGTGCGACAGTAAAGAACAGAACTTACTACTTAATAATTTTACCTTATGATCCCGATTCAACAAACAAAAGATTATTTTATACTATTTACAAATTTAAAAATGAACTAGATCCTTCAAAAACATATTTTCTGGAAAACAATGTAGATTTACCGATCTTAGAAATGTTATGCTACATTTACGCTGACACAGAAATAAAATTTAAAATATGCCAGAATGTAACAAAGACACCAGATCTTGATGAAAGACAAATTATTTTAGAAGAATACCACAATGGAAAAAGAAACTTACACCGAGGAATAAACGAAACTATACGCAGGATTAAAGAAAAATACCAATGGAAAGGATTAAATAAAGACGTTGAGAATTTTATAAAAAAATGTGAAACATGTCAAAAAACCAAAATTTGTAGGAAAAACCTAAATCAACCCCTCCTGATTACAGAAACCCCTCCTACACCTTTGAAAGAATAAATATAGATATTCTTGAAATTCCCTCAAAGAATTACATCCTAACAATTAACGATGAACTAACAAAATTTATCCAAGCATACCCTCTTAATGACAAAACTTCAAAAAGTATCGTAAATACACTAATTCTATCTCATCCTCAATCTAATGGATCAATTGAAAGATTACATGCTACTTTATTAGACTTGATCAGAGCCCATCTTTCAGAAAACCCAAATGACAATCCACTAACTTGCATTCCCTATGCAGTAATTTGTTACAATAATACTCAAAATAAGACACACGGATTTACTCCCTTCGAGTTAATTTTGGTCATACATCTTCGAGACCACCGAAAAATTTATATAATGAAAAAGAAATAATTTCCAAATACATCCGCGATTTAAATAACAGAATTAATTATTTTTATAAATTAACCAGGGAAAGAACCCAATTATCAAAAGAAAAAGCGAAGGAAAGATTTGATAAAAGAATCTCAGAAAATCGTTATAATTTTAAAGTAGGAGATAAAGTTTTATAAAAGAATCTCAAATTTCAGACAAATTGAAAAATAAATTTAATGGCCCGTACGAAATAACTGAAATTTTGAAAAACTCAGCTATCGTAATAAATCCAGATACACAAAATACTTATAAAATAAATTTCGACAGAATGAAACCACATCTTGAAAAATAATTCCTTTTCAGATGATTGGAACACATTTAACGCTTATCGGATTCATTACACACCTACTCATCATCTCACAATGTCAAGTTCAGATCACTCCCGTAAACAACACGGTAGGAATTTATTATAATTATGACTCATTAATGAAACTATCAAATAACAGGTGGACATTATTAGTTTACAAAGATTTGAAAAATATAAGAAATGCTTTAAATGATAACAACAATATTTTGGAACACTTAAAAAGTATGATATCAGAATCTACAAATAAAATGAGAAGTTTTAAACCACATGTACAAACACACATCAATATATTAAGTCAAATATCCAAAGATCTTGAAAATAAATATTCAGAAATATTTGCAGACACTTTAGCGAATAACGAGCGCTATAAAAGAGGTCAAATAGATGGTATAGGAACTGTATGGAAATTCATATCGGGAAACCTCGATGCTTCAGACGGGAAATATTTCTCAGACTGTATTGAAAAATTAAATCATGATGAACATCAAATTGAAAATTTAATGAAAAACCAGATATCAGTTACCACTTCGGTAATTAAAAACTTTAATAATACAATTCAAAAGCTCAAAATAGATGAGGAAACTTTTAATGAAGACTTAAAGAAAATTGATAAGGCAATTTATACTCTTAATGATATTTAGCATTTTACGAAAGTAAATTAAAAATATTAGACATTTGCGAAACATTATTGGAAAGTTACACATTTCTCGAAAGTTCAATTAATGATATATTAAACTCAATAATTTTTTCACGATTAAAAATAATACACACTTCAATAATAACACCAAAAGATTTAGTCAATTCATTGCAAGAAATATCTCAAGCTCTAACAAAAGACAATTTACCAATATCCCCTCAACTAACAAACATTGCTAAATATTTTGAAATAATTGAGTTGTATGCTTTTCAAACAGAGACAAAAATAATATTTGTTTTAAAGATTCCCTTAGTAGAATCCGAGTATTATACTCTTTTTCAACTATATCCTCTACCAATTGAAGATAGTAGAACAGGGTTACATCATTCAATAATATTATCAGAAAAATACATCGCAAAAGATGATGAATCTTTACTCTATGTTACATTTCAAAATTTGGATAATTGCAAAAACCTAGATGCAAATTCAAAGATATGTTCTGATGTACTCCCACTACCAACCGATACAAACTCAATATGCGAAGCCCAACTACTTAAACAACAATTCAAATTGCCAAAAACTTGTCAAACGTTATTAATTTATGCAAATGGCTACAATGTGAAAGAAATCCAGATCAATACATGGTTGATTACTGTATCTGATCCACTACCAATAAATGTGTAAATCAAGACACAAAAACTGTTATAATAAAAAACAATTCAATTATAACACTAACCAGAGTGCAACGCCTTCATTGGAACAACGAGAATAAGAGCCAAAAATAGCAACGACAGAAATACGAAAATATTATACAATACTGTCCCAGTACAAATACAATTTGAATGTTGCAGTAACATTCCAGAGAAGAAACAATTACCAGAGCTCAAACCCTTAAAACTAAATAAAATAAATGTAGACGATTTAAATATTGCTCAACATAAATTGGATCAATATTCCGAACAACTGGATCAAATAATTAATGAGCCCTTCGTAAATAAAAATATATCATGGTTCACTTATTTCACCATTGGACTAATCGTAGCCCTAATAGCCCTTTACACGTTCTGCAAGTGTAAAAGAAAACGACCGACAAGAATAAGCATCATGGGTCCAAATCCGCCTCCTCCACCGAGTCCACATAAAAGAAGACATTTCACATTCGCCAGATTCTTACCAAGAAGAAGACCGAGTGTACACCCAGAAGAAGATGAAAACGATATTGAACTTGGTTAAACAAAAAATGTGAGTGAAAACAAAAACATTTAATTTTTGTGAACTTTAATTTCAATCATATTTATGTACCTTTTATTTTTAATGATATTTTAACCACTTACATTTTAACATTTTATATAATCACATTATGATATTCAAAGCTTATATTTTAAACGTTATAATTTTATTAACTAAGTAATTGAAAAATCCAAATAATGTAAAATTTGAATTTTTATACTTTCAAAAGTTGCAGCATTGCCCCAACTTTTTATATATAAGGGGACCTGTTATATGTAAAACTTAACATTGGATTAACCTTCAACAAAGTAACTACATTGTTTTCTGAATGTTATTTGTGGCATCTTCTAGTTTATTTTAGATTTTCTTGGGAATAATACCACATCAGAGTTCAAACTTGTGTATATTTTAAAACCAAACGTTTCAAAATCCTGTCGGATTTCGTTTTCAATGGATATAAATTTATAAAGTAAAATTGAAATATATGACAATTATTTTGACAAATATGTTTACGTTACTATGGAATTTCTTTGATTTTAAATATACAGGGTGCACAAGAAATTCCAAAGATCATTAAAATCAAAAAAAAAAATTTCAAGTTGGAAGAACTTGAAAAATTGTCTTCAGAATTTATTTGTGGCGTTCCTAGGGACGACTTTCTTTTTAAGATAGTGCATTTGCCAAAAAATGCGATCAAAGAATTCTGATAATTCAGTGATCCCATTAAAGTCATAAGGGAAAACCTAGGAAAAACCTCATGAACTATCCCGATATAGGGTTGTTCAAAAGGATATGCCCATTGTTAATTTCATCTTTAATTATCGGCAACCAGATATGACTGAAATCTACGGAAGTAGAAGCGATGCAGTCGTTTTGAACTCTGATGTGGTATTATTCCCAAGAAAATCTAAAATTAACTACATTGTATCAAACAATAGCTTATTGTTACTTGTTTACGCCGCTATTTTGCAGGCTTGCTATTTTTGCCTTGCAGGTGTCCAGAACGGAAATGATGCCTAAGCATTCCTAAACTTATAAATTCATTCAAATATGCTTTCTCGTAGCTCTCTAACACATTTGTTCCTCGTACGTTAAAGTTCTATCACATTTGTTAAACGCGTATTTAAATAAAATAGCTAAGATCCAAAGTTAAGTTATAAAATAATTCAAAGTGTGAATTTTTGTGTTAACAAAATAAAATCTTTTTTAAAACTTTGTTTATGAGAACCCACTCATAACATAAATAATATTGACAATAATATTTACAAAAGATGTTTTGATCGTTTTAAATTTATGCATTTTAATACGCAGGGTTTAGCAAGTAAAATTTATGAGATCAAACAAATTCTTGAAAATAATAAAATTGATGTCTGTTGTTGTCTGAGCATTGATTAAGAAACCATGAAATCGAACTAGTTAATTTTCGCAACTACTGTTTGGTTAATAAGTTTTGTAGAACTCAGTATAATAAAGGAGGTGTTTGTATTTATGTAAGAAATAATTTAATTGATAAACCTATTGACTGTAACTTTTCAATCGAAAAAGTTATTGAAGTAAATGTTTGTAAACTTATTTTAAATGATATAATTATGTTCATAATTTCAGTCTATAGATCGCCTAAAGCAGATCCTAAAATCTTCATTGACAAATTACATACTGTATTGGACTTTTATTATAAGTGTTCTTTGTCTTACATTGTATGTGGAGATATGAACATTGACCTAATAATAGATAACAATATGTCAAGACTTCTCAAAAACACTTTTGAGGAATTTGGTTTATATAATATCGTTAGGGAACCAACACGCGTCACCTGCACAAGTTCAACATTGTTGGAGCCTATTTTTACGAATATTGAATATAAAAATGTCACTGTTACAAAAACTATATTGTCGGATCACTCATGGCAAATTTATGAATTTGATATATTTATAAACAAACAACAAAGAACTGATCACTTTTTTGTCCGAGATTTTAACGAGGATAAAACAGCCTGTTTTAATCTATTGCTAAAAAACGAAACATGGGTAGATATGTACAGGGCTCCTGACTTTGAAACACAATTTGATAGTTTCTATTTTACTTTTTTGCAACATTTTAATACAGTTTTCAGTTACAAAAAAATTATTCCTAAGAAATTCAAAAATAATTGGTACAATAGTGAACTTAAATCTTTACATGCTACTCTATGTGAAATGCATAGTATATACACCATCTGAGATAACGAGATTATAAAAGAAAGATACAGAAAACTTAAACTAATTTATAAGCAAAAAGTTAACAAGGCGAAAGCAACTTTCAATAATGACAGAATTCTCGGTGCACAAAACATTAGTAAAGAATCCTGGCGAATTATAAATGAAATGAAAGGTAAGTTTAAAAACCCTCTCCCTAAGGAAATGTATGATAATTCTAAGAACAAATTTATGAATATGGGAGATATATGTAATGCTTTTAATGAACATTTCGTAAACATAGAGGTTTCAGTTCCCAGGTATGAAGAGATCAAACTTTGTGACTTTGCTAAAACGTCATTTTTCTTAACGCCTTCAACACCGGACAAAATTAAATATTTAATTAAAAAAAAAACACTGTTAAAAAAGCAGCTGGAATAGATGAAATAAATGGTACTGTTTTGAGATCTGTAATGGAAGAAATTTGTGTTCCACTTTCTTATCTAATTAATGAGTATTTTAAAACAGGAAAATATTCCAAACATTTTAAAAAATCTAAATCTATACCAGTCTACAAAAATAACGGTCCAGTAGAAAATATTACAAATTATCGAAACATAAAAAAAACACTGTTAAAAAAGCAGCTGGAATAGATGAAATAAATGGTACTGTTTTGAGATCTGTAATGGAAGAAATTTGTGTTCCACTTTCTTATCTAATTAATGAGTATTTTAAAACAGGAAAATATCCCAAACATTTTAAAAAATCTAAATCTATACCAGTCTACAAAAATAACGGTCCAGTAGAAAATATTACAAATTATCGAAACATATTTATTCAAAGTCAGCTAGCTAAAGTTTTTGAAGCGGCTTACAACATTAGACTGAACACTTTTCTCGAGAATTATAATTTACTAATCCCCTGCCAACAGGGCTTTCGGGCAAATAAATCTACACATAGTGCATTATCGGAGCTGTGCAATTTTATATATGACTCATTGAACAATAAAATATTAAATATAACTTGCTTCTTCGATTTATCACGTGCATTTGACTCCATAGATCATTACTTGTTACTACATAAACTTAATAGAATAGGTGTCAGAGGCTCAGCAAATGAATGGATTCGATCATACATCACAAACCGTGAACAAGCTGTTCAAGTAGGCGAAACTAGATCCAATTTCAAGACAGTCCATACGGGGGTGCCACAAGGCTCAATATTGGGTCCTGTTCTATTTCTTATATTTATTAATGATGTTTCATTATCATGTCCCACATCTGATCTCAAAATTCTCTATGCTGATGACACAAATTTTGGCATATTTGGGAAAAGTGATTCTGAACTTGTCAGAAATGCTAATGTAGCCACTCGGGAATTTCATGACTATTGTAATTTACCGTTAAACCGGTAAATGTTAAAAAATCACAAATAATGTCATTCCTACCTAAAAACAACACAAATAATTTAAGTTATCTTGTCAGGTTAAATAATGAATCTCTTGAGCAGACAAATTTATGTAAGTTCTTAGGAATAATTGTTGATAATAAACTTACTTGGAAAAAAACACATTGATTTATTTGTTACATAATAAATTAAGTAAGACCTCTTTCCTAATGCGTCAATTAAAATTTACCGTAAGTTTCAATGTTCTTAAATTAGCATATTTCGGCCTAGCGGAGTCGATTTTGTCATATGGCCTTATATTTTGGGGCTGTTCAGCTCATATTAACAAAGTCTTCTCTACACAAAAAAATATCTTACGATGTATAGCTGGTGTTCCCCCATTAACTAGTTGCAAGCAATTTTTCATTGAGTTTAATATTCTGACGGTCCACTCATTATATATTTACCTATTAATAATGAATATTAAAAAGCAAGTATCACTTACTACAAATGATCAAATACACAATTATTCAACTCGTAGCAGCAATGAACTACATCAGCCATTCTCTAGGCTATCAGTTGGGCAAAATTCCCATATCTATAGTGGGACTATAAGTTTTAGTAAATATACGCGAGCTAGAGGGAATGAGAAAAAGTATAGTGAAAGGAGCTCTATACATACCTGTCCAGGAAAGCATACTACTCGTATGATGAATTTTTGAAAGATGCTGAGTGACGCGGGAGGTGATTGTTTTGACAAGGCAAATAAATCATTTGTATTTGTAAGATTTTTTTTTTTTGTAAATGCAGTGATTTTAAATGTTGAATAACACGGGGTTTATTATTATTATATATCCCGACTTGACCATAATGTATGGTATCACACTCCCTCTAAGGCACGCTATGAGTGCCTTTAGGGGAATTTCACTAAACCCCAGATATCCTAGATCATCAAAAGGGTTTAGCTCTGTGGGAGCCCTTGCCAGGTTTTCAGGCCCGTGGTTGGAGTCGTGGCGGCAGGTTCCCATGAATTTCCTGACCGTCCGGGCAGTTCCTAACAGGACGCTTTTTTTGCATTTGTTTGTAAGATGTTCGTGCAGAACGAGGTATTTTAAATGTTTAATAGATGTTGGGTACTAGTCTTCGTTGTCATTATATCAATTGGTACAGTTCGTGTGTTGTTCATGTCCCACTGAGTCTTTATTTGAAATTCCAAATCTCTATATTTGGTTATTTTCTTAGCTTGCTTGATATTTATATTATTGTTGTTAGGAATTGCTGTCAATTAAAGCTGTTTTCCGAGAGACTTTACTACCAAAACTATATCTGGTCTATTGTGAGCAACTCTCCGATCGGTCAGTATCGTGCGGTCCCAGTACAGCTTGTAGTTGTTATTTTCTAACAGATTCTGGTTTGTATTTATAGTATGGTAATCTTACCCACTGTGATAATTCAAGTTTCAGTGCTAGTTCCTGGTGAAGTATTTTGCCACAGCATCGTGTCGTTTTTGTATTCAGTTGCAGCGAACGCTTGACAACCTCTGTGATAGCTGGATAGATTCAGATGTTTGGCAACCGTACCTGCATCTGTCGTTGTTAATAGAAGGGATCTTTAACGATGTACTTTAGGTAGTTCTTAGTTAGAATTACTTGATCTTGGATTGCCAATATAAAGCCTTCCGTTTCAGGAAACATATGACCAGAGATCAACCAGTAGTTCGACGCTGCACTGTCGACATAATCTTGGTTGACGTTATTTATATGTCTTCCATGAAGGGCTTTTCTTTCCATTTCATCAGTTTCTGATCTGTGGTCTGATGGTGTAATTGGACATGTTGTGTCAGTCGCAGTGGTGTTGAGCCATCAACCAGGCACATGATTCTGTGTAGATCAGAAAATTCCGCGAGTTTCTGGAAATGACTACGCAAAACGGAAATTTGTTGATCTAATAGTTTGCTTAGATCTCTGATCCTCTTCCTCCTTCATACCGTGGCAAAGTTGTACGTTCGACAGAGCTCTTTGGGTGGTGATTTTGAGCTTTTGTTAGTAAAACTCGAACTTTTCGTTGTAATTGTTAAATGTCAGTCTTGCACCAATTAACTATACCGAAAGAGTAACTGAGCACTGAACACGCATAGGTGTTAATAGCCTGAAAAAGATTTACTGTTTAGTTTAGTTTTGAACAGTCGTCTTACCCTTCTATAAAACTCTGCTGTTAGGTCCTTTTCATAGTTTCATGTGATAAATACGTTGAGCTGCTTTATTCCAAGGTATTTATAAGTATGACTTCCCCCATAGATACAATTGAGGTGCCATCTCCCCATTTCGAAGTGCCCCTGCTGTTTTTGCCTTTAAACTATATTAATAATTCGGCATTTGTCTAAGCCAAATATCATATGGATGTCACTAGAGAACCCTTCTACTAGTTTAAGCATATCATAGCTGTTGTTTCGTAGCTGCCATTAACTTTAAAGTCGTCCATGTATAACAAATAGTTTATCTTTAATGCTTGTACGTTGTTGTGTTTGAGACTGAATCCAAATTAGTCAAGTTCAGTTTTTGAGAGAGGGTTCATGGCAAGGCAGAACCACAGCGGGCTAAGAGAGTCTCCCTGGAATAACCCCTCTGATTGGATAGGGTCAGTTTGTATCGAGGCTTCATTCAGTGAGATTTTGGTTTGCCAGGTGGACATGGAATATTCCAAAAGTTAATAATACAATTATTCACTTTATAGAGATTCAGCACCTAATGAGCCAAACCATGTGAACTGCATCAAAGGCCTTTTGTAGTCCCACATATGCCATGTAGAGATTTTGTCGTTTGGCGTGGGCTTGATTGCAGACAACTGAATCAATACTGTTGTTCTTTGCTGTCCTGTTTGAAAATGCGATGCACATGTTATGAGTTTGTATAAGGTTGGAAGGCAGGTTGTCCTTTAGGTAAGAGGTATGTAGCACCATGTGTAAGGAAACTAGGCATCTTGTGTGGGTGGGTAATTACGTCATTTATAAGGGCTGTTCGTGTTTCGTGGGTTGCGTACAGTTTCTTTATCCAGTAATTTTGTACACCATCTGGTCCTGGTGCTTTCCAGTTATGGAGGTTCTTCATTATGTTGGATGTATCTTTCTGTTGTAAATGGTTGGTGTTGCATGGCCTCACAGTTCTGAGATGCAGCCTCCTCCTCATTAATCCAGCAGCCTCTGGAGCTATAGGAGATTGTTGTGGAAAGCAGTGTTTTCCAGAATTCCTCGATGTCTGTTTTACTGAGGTAACTAGGGGCTTCATTATTATTGTTGTTGTTAAGTTTTCTATAAAACCCTGATTGTCTAGTCTAGTTTCACTGTGGACTTGTCCACTATACTCTCTACTGGGAGTGTATTCGGTTAGCTCCTTTCCATTTCTGCATGGATCTTCTCAAGCAGGTCAGCGTTGGTTGGCTGTTCTTGTTGCAGCACAGTAGTTCTTGAGTCTCGTCCGCTCTTTCTTAGACGATCTTAGCCAAAGTTGTTTCAGCATGGATCTTCTCAAGCAGGTCTCTGGATCGATTGTATTTCGAGCAAATAGTTTGCGCTCCACTTCGCTCTTATTATGTCCAGTTGTTCAGGCGAAATAAGGCCATTTCTCAAGATGACACGATATTGATCTGCAACTCTCTGTTCAGTAACTTGAAGCTCTGGGTACTCACGACAGAACTCTTGATGAAGTATTTGGCGATATCCAGTCTTGTCCTGGCCAAGGTTCGTAATTCTGTAAAACGTGCGCATTATAAATTCATTCATGGTGGCAGTCCATTTCATGCGCTGTCTTTTCAGTCCCGCTTTAGTGAGCGCTGACTGTTGATCCTGCGCAACACTTTCTGCGGGTGGAGTTCTCGTTCTCGTTTGACTCCGTTGGCGATGGTCACGATGTTGTTGTGACTGTATTGGTGAGTGTTGTTGTGGTTCTTCTGGTTCTTGGGCTGTAGCTCTTTGGACGACAGGAGCCCGCCTCCTCAGCACCCTGCCACCGACGTCCCGCATGCTGTCATGTCCAGCGCCGGCTCCAGACATGCCCTGGCGATCCCCAGGCAGCGGCTCTTTTCCGAGGCTTCCGACTTGACCATACAATGTATGGCATCACACTCCCTCTAAGGCACACATAGTGTGCCCTTAGGAGAAAATTCACTAAACCCCAGATATACTACATATCAAAAGGGTTTAGCTCTGTGGGAGCCCTTGCCAGGTTATCAGGCCCGTGGTTGACGTCGTGGCTGCAGTTCACCATGAATTTTCTAACCGTCCGGGCCGTTCCCAACAGGACGGCCTTTTGCATCAGTTGGTAAAGATGTTCCTCCAGACCGAGGTATTTCAAATTGTTTAATAATTGTTTTGGGACTACTCCTGTTGTTGACAAAACAATTGGTAGTGTTCGAGTGTTGTTCATGTCCCATTGTCTCTGTATTTGAAATTCTAGATCCCTGTATTTGGCTATTTTTTCAGCCTGCTTAATATTTATATTATTGTCGATAGGGATTGCTATGTCAATTAAGATTGTTTTTCTAGAGACTTTATCTACCAAAACTATATCTGGTCTATTGTGAGCAACAGTCCGATCGGTCAATATCGTCCGGTCCCAGTACAGTTTGTAGTTGTTATTTTCTAAAATAGATTCTGGTTTGTATATATAGTAGGGTTGTCTTACCGACTGTGATAGCTCGAGATTCAGCGCTAGTTCCTGGTGCAGTATTTTTGCCACAGCATCGTGCCGTTCTTTGTATTCAGTTGCAGCGAACGCTTGGCAACCTCCTGTGATATGCTGGATAGATTCAGATGTTTGGCAACCATATTTGCATCTGTCGTTGTTGATAGAAGGGTCTTTGACGATGTACTTTAGATAGTTCTTAGTTGAAATTACTTGATCTTGGATTGCCAATATAAAGCCTTCCGTTTCAGAAAACATATGACCAGAGATCAACCAGTAGTTCGACGCTGAACTGTCGACATAATCTGGGTTGACGTCGTTTATATGCCTTCCATGAAGCGGCTTCTCTTTCCATTTGAGCAGTTTCTGATCAGTTGTCTGGTGGTATACTTGAACTTGTTGTTCTGTCAGTCGCAGAGGTGTTGAGTCATCAACTTGACATATGACATATGACTCTGTGTAGATCAGAAAATTCTGCTAGTTTCTGAAAATGATTATGCAAATTGGAAATTTGTTGATCACGTAACTTGCCTATATCTGCCAATCCTCTTCCTCCTTCATACCGTTGCAACGTTGTACGTTCGACGGAGCTCTTTGGATGGTGACTTTGAGCTTTTGTTAGTAGAACTCGAACTTTTCGTTGTAGT
The DNA here is from genome assembly GCA_034190945.1 of Octodonta nipae. Lineage (NCBI taxonomy): Eukaryota > Metazoa > Arthropoda > Insecta > Coleoptera > Chrysomelidae > Octodonta > Octodonta nipae. The sequence continues at coordinate 55,541,159 of CM067216.1, read as the reverse complement.
TGTTTAATGTCAGTCTTGCACCAATTAGCTATACCGAAAGAGTAACTGAGCACTGAACACGCATAGGTGTTAATAGTCTGAAACAGATTTTTACTGTTTAGTTTGGTTAGGGCCCCTGCTGTATTTTGCCTTTCACTATATTGATAATTCGGCATTTGTCTAAGCCAAATTGCATATGGATGTCATTAGAGAACCCTTCTACTATTTTAAGCATATCATGCAGCTGTTGTTTCGTAGCTGCCATCAACTTTAAGTCGTCCATGTATAACAAATGGTTTATCTTTAGTGCTTGTACGTTGTTGTGTTTGAGACTGAATCCAAAGTTAGTCGCGTTCAGTTTGTGTGAGAGTGGGTTCATGGCAAGGCAGAACCACAGCGGGCTAAGAGAGTCTCCCTGGAATATACCCCTTCTGATTGTGATAGAGTCGGTTTGTATCGAACAGTCGGCTTCATTCAGAAAGATTTTGGTTTGCCAGGTAGTCATGACATATTCTAAAAAGTTAACAATACAATTATTTACTTTATAGAGTTTCAGCACCTGAATGAGCCAATCATGTGGAACTGAATCAAAAGCCTTTTTGTAGTCCACATATGCCATGTAGAGATTTCGTCGTTTGGCGTGGGCTTGATTGCAGACAACGGAATCAATTATTAGTTGTTCTTTGCACCCCATCGAGTTTTTCGCGCATCCCTTTGGTTGTTCGGTAATTATGTTGTTTAGCTCACAATGTCTGAAAAGGCGATGATTAATGCACGACGTTATAAGTTTGTATAAGGTTGGGAGGCAAGTGATTGCTCTGTACTTTGCTGGGTCCTGAGTACATAGGTTATCCTTTGGTAAGAGGTATGTAGCACCATGAGTAAGGAAACTAGGCATCTTGTGCGGATGGATAATTATGTCATTAATGAGTACTGTTATTTTATCGTGGGTGGCGTAAAGTTTCTTTATCCAGTAATTCTGCACACCATCTGTTCCTGGTGCTTTCCAGTTATGGAGGTGTTTCATTATGTTGGACGTGTCTTGCGTTGTAAATGGTTGGTGTTGCATCTTATCACAATTCTGAAATGCAGCCTCCTCCTCATTAATCCAGCTCGCTCTGGAGTTATGGGAAACTGTTTTGGAAAGTTGTGTTTTCTAGAACTGCTCGATCGCCGTTTTACTGGGATAACTAGGGGTTTCATTATTATTGATGTTGTTGAGTTTTCTATAAAACCCTTTTTCTGATTTTCGAAATAGTGCGTTGTCTAGTTTCCGTTGGTTACTGGTTTTGTACCTTCTCAATCGACTTGTGTATACGGTAAGCTTTTGTCGTAGACTATCCAGACACTGCTGAGATGTGATGTTTTCTCCATCCCACTGGGAGTGTATTCGGTTATTGTCCATGATCGTCTTGACAAGTCTTTCTATTCTGTTGTTCCTGACCCCTCGTTGGTACTCGGTCAGTCTTCCAATATCTTTCCGAAGAGAATTCCTTCTTTGCCAAGGTGGTATTCGAGGTGTTTGTTTAAATTGGGGAGGGTCTTGCTTTGGTCTTATTGCGACCCCAATTGTTCTGCAGATGGAAATTGCAGCACAGTAGATGGTGGTGTGTAGCGACTCTAACGTATCAGCACCTAAAACATAGTTTGGCAAGATAAATTTGTTCATAGCCTGCAAGACGATACCCAGTTTTTTAGAAGATCTTAGTTTGGGAAGAGTTGGTCTAATCAATGGATCTGTTCCACTATACCCTATAAGAGCTCTTTCCATTTCTGCTTGGATTTTCTCAAGCAGGTCAGTGTTGGCTGGCTGTTCTTGTTGAAGGTATTGAATCTCGTCCGCTCTTTGCGCCAAAGGTGTTTCAGGCTCTGGATCTGTTGTATTTCGACCAAATAACTCGCGCTCAACTTCGCTCTTTATTTCGTCCAGTTGATCAGGCGAAATAAGGCCATTTCTCAAGATGACACGATATTGATCTGCGACTCTCTGTTCGGTAACTTGAAGCTCTGGGTACTCACGACAGAACTCTTGATGCAATATTTGGCAATATCCAGTCTTGTCCTGACCAAGGTTAGTCACTCTGTAAAACGTGCGCATTATAAATTTATTCATGGCGCTAGTCCATTTCATGCGCTGTCTTATCAGTCCCGCTTGTGTGAGCGCTGGCTGTTGATCCTGCGCAACACTTTCTGCGGGTGGAGTTCTCGTTCTCGTTTGACTCCGTTGGTGATGGTCACGTTGTTGCTGTGACTGTATTGGTGAATGTTGTTGTGGTTCTTGGGCTGTAGCTCTTTGGACGACAGGGGCCCGCCTCCTCAGCACCCTGCCACCGACGTCCTGCATGCTGTCATGTCCAGCGCCGGCTCCAGACATGCCCTGGCGATCCCCAGGCAGCGGCTCTTTTCCGAGGCCTCTACTCCGTAACTCCATTTTCATGGGTGGTGCCACCAATTAACCCTGGTGACCCGGGTAACTCGGAACCGTGGGGTTGTCAGTTCCCAGATGAAATGATTTAAACCAGATCATCCCGTGCGGATTTTGGGGAAGGAAGCAAGGCTAGGTAGTAGGTCAGCGGACAGCTGCCCCTTTAGTCGCCTCATACGACAGGCGGTAGATACCATGGTGCTATTCTAACCCGGACACCACACGGGTTTTCCGAGGCTTATTATTATTATTATTTGTTTTTGTAAATCTCCTTAAGGGTGCTTTATTGCGATATGCGGGCTAAACCATTTCATACAGCAATTTAATCGGAATCTAGAAATTTTCTGACCGTATGACATGTATTTAAGATAACTGCTTTTTGTATCTTCATATGCAGGTTAGGATCAAGACCAATACTTTTTAAATTGTCTTTAAGTATTGCTGGAACTACCCCTGTGCTGGACACCACTATGGGTATTATCTTCACTGATTTTAGTTTCCAGATCGTACCAGTTCAGTCTTTAAATCGGTATATTTTCGTTTCTTTTCTTGCATGGTTTCCATGATATTATGTGTGTTGGGTATAGCTATGTCTATCAAGAGTGCTGTCTTATTGATTTTGTCATGTAAGACAATGTCTGGACGATTACTAGATACGTTTTTATCTGTCAGTATTGTCCTGTCATAAAACAGTTTAATGTTGCCATTTTCTGCTACTGGCTCTGGTTTATATTGGTAGTAAGGACATGAGTCATTTACAACTCCTGTGGATTGAGCGAGATTTTGATATATAATGTTTGCTACTTGGTTATGCCTCCGCAAATACTCATTGTTTGCCATTGATGTACATCCCCCGGTTATATGTTGTATTGTCTCAGGTTTTTGTTGGCATTCCCTGCACAAGTCATTTGTAATGGATGGATTATGTAAAATATACTTTTGGTAATTCCTAGTATTAATTACTTGGTCTTGGATGGCTAGCATAAACCCTGTTGTTTCCGGATAAAGCTCTCCATTTTGAAGCCATGCGTTCGACGCGATTCTGTCGACTTCAGGTCTTTCTAAATCATGAGCATGCCGTCCATGTAAGGATTTACTTTGCCACATTGTGGTTTTTTGTTCGTTTGTCACAATTAGTTCATTAACTTGTTCCGTCGGGTCTTTTAAATTAAGTGGGGTATATTCTTGGTCTGCCTTACACACGGCATCATGCAGGAGCGAATTATTTCTCTGTTGGTGGAAGTGGCTTTTAAGAGATTTTATTTGCTTGTTGTGTATATTTCGAACATCCAGAAGCCCAAGCCCTCCCAGATATTTTGGAAGGGTCATTCTTTCAACACTTGAATTTCTGTGATGTTTTTGGGTTTTAGTCATTTCAGTTCGAATGTTACGTTGCTCCGTTTTGCTCCATCTAACTATCCCAAATGTGTACGTTAATGAGGGAATTACGTAAGTGTTTATTGATTTGATTATATTCCTTGTGTTCAACAGTGTTCTCAGGATAAGTTTTAATCTCTTAGTAAATTCGGATTTAATTTTTTGTTTTACCCTTGTATGTTCTATACGCTGTGATTGCATTATACCTAGATATTTGTATGTGTCGACGCTAATTAAAGGTTCAATTCGCTTACCACTTTCAGTATCAACGCTAATTTGTTGTAGTTTACCTTTGATAAAACTTAGTGTTCTACATTTCTCCAAACCAAGTTCCATTCTTACATCTGCCGTAAATGATTCAACTATTTTCATTAATTGCCGTAGTTGTTGAGCAGTGGCAGCGTATAGTTTAAGTCATCCATGTAAAGGAGATGTGAGACCTTATGACTTTCGTGTCTAGACATTTTCACTTCAAATCCATGACCTGCTTTGTTTAGCTGTCTCGATAGAGGGTTTATTGCAAGACAGAACCAAATTGCACTTAGAGAGTCTCCCTGAAAGATTCCTTGATTTATTTTAATAGGTTTTGTTTGCATGTTGCCTAGCTGAATGACTGTTCTCCAGTGTTTCATTGCATGTTCTAGGAATCGTGTTATAACCTCGTTTACTTTGTATATGCCGAGTAATTTAGTAAGCCATGAATGAGGTATTGAGTCAAAGGCTTTGCGATAATCAATGTAGCACATGTGTATATTACGACGTTTTTTTTGTGCCTAAGTATAACCTCATCAATGATTAACTGTTCCTTACATCCCTTTGCACCTTTCCTGCATCCTTTTTGTTCATTAGTTATAATTCTGTTAGTTTCTATGTGTTTACTTAATAAAGGAGCTATACATCCAGTCGTGATCTTATAAATAGTCTGCAGACAGGCAATTTGTCTATATTTTGAAGGGTCTGTCGACATTATTTCTTTTGCTAGTACGTAAGTTCTACCTTCAGTTAGGAATCTCAGTAGCATTTCTGGATTTTCTAACCATGTATTTATATGGTTCAGAAGCAACTCATGAGTGCAGGTAAGTTTTTTGTACCAATAATTAAGAATACAATCACTGCCAGTAGCCTTCCAATTATTAGTTTTTTGTATTACTGCTTGTAGAACATCTTTCGTGATAGTTGATGCTTCCATTTCTCCAATGTGACTCATATCCTCAGTCTCAGCAGTTATCCAAGCCGCTTCCTTCTTGTGTCGACCTGTTGAATTCCATAAGTTGAACCAATAGTTTTCAAAGGCTAGTCGATCCGGTGAATAATGTTCTTCTGGTTCATAACATTGGGTTTTGTTATGATTTCCATTTCTGATGTCTCTATAAAATTTTCGTTCATTGAAAAGAAAATTATTATTTTGTTCTTTTCTCTCTTTGCTTTTTATGTGCCTTCTAAGCCGGCCAGCAAACAGTGCTAATTTTTGTTTAAGAGTATCTTTAAATTTTTTTATGGTAGTATTTACGTTGTCTCTGGTGGTGTGAATTTTATATCTCTGGAATATTTTGTGTGTTAACTTTTGCAGTCTTTGGCTGGGATGACCTTTTGTGTATTCATTGAGCCTAGCAATGTCTTGCCTAATATTTGCAATTTTATTGCGTAATCGTAATTCCCATGGCACCATTCTATCTGGTGCTCTTTTTGTCTTTTTATGTTGATGTGTCGTCTTTATCTTGGATCCGTTAGCCTGAGCTATCGCTAGCGCAGCACAATAAATAGCGGCATGTAAATTTTCAAAACTAGTTACTTTAAGTAAGTGGTCAGGGAGGATTATTCTGTTCATTATATCAGTTAATTGCGCTAATTTCCTAGACGTTTTTTGCCTCGGTATCATAGGCCTTGCCACAGGATTCATACCACTGTACTGTGCAAGAGCAGTCTGAAACTGTTGCCTGATTTCGTTGACCTTTGATATTTCTTGGTCAATTGTTGTTCTACTGTTCTCTTGATTTTGCTCTGTTGCGGTTTCGTATTCTTCTGTTAGTTCTATTTGCTGGACGATGTTATTATCTTCAACATTTTCATATGACGGGGCGCTTTGGTTATTTTGTGTTTCAGTATTAATCTGAATATCAATTTGTACTTCTTGTTTTATTTGGTTTAGTAATGCTTGTGATAGTAAATTATTTCTCATGATTACACGTCTCTGATCTGAAATTCGTTGTTCTGTTACATTTGATGTTGGATATTTTTCAATGAATGCTGGGTGTAGTTCTTTTCGGTATGCCGTACAGTCAGTCTCCATCTTAGTTATTCTGTAATACGTTCGCATGATGAATTCATTTGTTTCTTGCGTCCATTTCATGCGTTGACGAGTTCTTCCTGCTTGGGTGGTCTGTGGTAAAAGGGGGTTTCCTTCCGCAGAAACACGTTGAGCAGTCATGGGTATTGGAATTCCACTCTCTTCTATATTTGGCTGAGGGTTTCGCTGATTGACGACCTGAGACGCCTCGCCATGTTGTCGTCTCCTGCCGGACGCGATATCAGAAGTTTGTCTGAGATCGTTTACGTCGTTACTTCTATCCGAGGCTAAATGTATATTCATTTTCACCATATAGGGTATTTTACCAATGCCCTGTTCCATAATCAACGTTGTTGTGTTGACCTCTGCCTCTCACGTATCGTTTCTGCAGTCGTTGAACGTAGGGATGGATTTCGAGAGGCATTATATTTTATATTTATTAGGAGGAGGCGGAGGTAGGAAAGTAAGTGCCGGGCTAGGATGGCAGGAAGTGGACATGAATCTTTCCGGTTTAAGGAAAGAATTCAAGAGCTCACGAGGGCAGGGTAGCTAAGTCCTTGAAGCAGGTCTATCCTCAGCCGGGATCGCTAAAGAATACCCACCCGTTACCCGTATTCCCGACTTGACCATACAATGTATGGCATCTCACTCCCTCTAAATAGTGTGCCTTTAGGGGAAAATTCACTAAACCCCAGATATACTACATATCAAAAGGATTTAGCTCTGTGGGAGCCCTTGCCAGGTTATCAGGCCCGTGGTTGGTGTCGTGGCTGCAGTTCCCCATGAATTTTCTAACCGTCCGGGCTGTTCCCAACAGGACGGCTTTTTGCATCAGTTGGTAAAGATGTTCCTCCAGACCGAGGCATTTCAAATTGTTTAATAGATGTTTTGGGACTACTCCTGTTGTTGACAAAACAATTGGTACTGTTCGAGTGTTGTTTATGTCCCATTGTCTCTGTATTTGAAATTCTAAGTCCTTGTATTTCGCTATTTTTTCAGCCTGCTTAATATTTATATTATTGTTGTTAGGGATTGCTATGTCAATTAAGATTGTTTTTCTAGAGACTTTATCTACCAAAACTATATCTGGTCTATTGTGAGCAACAGTCCGATCGGTCAATATCGTCCGGTCCCAGTACAGTTTGTAGTTGTTATTTTCTAAAATATATTCTGGTTGTATATATAGTAGGGTTGTCTTACCGACTGTGATAGCTCGAGATTCAACGCTAGTTCCTGGTGCAGTATTTTTGCCACAGCATCGTGTCGTTCTTTGTATTCAGTTGCAGCGAACGCTTGGCAACCTCCTGTGATATGCTGGATAGATTCAGATGTTTGGCAACCATATCTGCATCTGTCGTTGTCGATAGAAGGGTCTTTGACGATGTACTTTAGATAGTTCTTAGTTGGAATTACTTGGTCTTGGATTGCCAATATAAAGCCTTCCGTTTCAGGAAACATATGACCAGAGATCAACCAGTAGTTCGACGCTGAACTGTCGACATAATCTTGGTTGACGTCGTTTATATGCCTTCCATGAAGCGGCTTCTCTTTCCATTTGAGCAGTTTCTGATCAGTTGTCTGGTGGTATACTTGAACTTGTTGTTCTGTCAGTCGCAGAGGTGTTGAGTCATCAACTTGACAAATGACTCTGTGTAGATCAGAAAATTCTGCTAGTTTCTGGAAATGATTACGCAAATTGGAAATTTGTTGATCACGTAACTTGCCTATATCTGCCAATCCTCTTCCTCCTTCATACCGTGGCAAACGTTGTACGTTCGACGGAGCTCTTTGGATGGTGATTTTGAGCTTTTGTTAGTAGAACTCGAACTTTTCGTTGTAGTTGTTCAATGTCAGCTTGCACCATTTAACTATTCCGAATGAGTAACTGAGTACTGAGCACGCGTAGGTGTTAATAGCCTGAAACAGATTTTTACTGTTAAGCTTAGTTTTCAACAGTCGTCTTACCCCTTCTATAGAACTCTGTTGATAGGTTCTTTTTCATGGTGGAGTGATCAATTCGTTGAGCCTGCTTTATTCCAAGGTATTTGTAAGTATGGCCCTCCTCCATGGATTCAATTGAGGTGCCATCTCTCATTTCGTAGGGCCCCTTCTGTATTTTGCCTTTCAGTATATTGATAATTCGGCATTTGTCTAAGCCAAATTGCATATGGATGTCATTAGAGAACCCTTCTACTATTTTAAGCATATAATGCAGCTATTGTTTCGTAGCTGCCATCAACTTTAAGTCGTCCATGTATAAGAAATGGTTTATCTTTAGTGCTTGTACGTTGTTGTGTTTGAGACTGAATCCAAAGTTAATCGCGTTCAGTTTGTGTGAGAGTGGGTTCATGGCAAGGCAGAACCACAGCGGGCTAAGAGAGTCTCCCTGGAATATACCCCCTTCTGATTGGGATAGAGTCGGTTTGTATCGAACAGTCGGCTTCCTTCAGAAATATTTTGGTTTGCCAGGTAGTCATGACATATTCTAAAAACAATACAATTATTTACTTTATAGAGTTTCAGCACCTGAATGAGCCAATCATGTGGAACTGAATCAAAGGCCTTTTTGTAGTCCACATATGCCATGTAGAGATTTCGTCGTTTGGCGTGGGCTTGATTGCAGACAACGGAATCAATTATTAGTTGTTCTTTGCACCCCATCGAGTTTTTCTCGCATCCCTTTTTTGTTCTGTAATTATGTTGTTTAGCTCACAATGTCTGAAAAGGCGATGATTAATGCACGACGTTATAAGTTTGTATAAGGTTGGGAGGCAAGTGATAGGTCTGTACTTTGCTGGGTCCTGTGTAAATAGGTTATCCTTTGGTAAGAGGTATGTAGCACCATGGGTAAGGAAACTAGGCATCTTGTGTGGATGGATAATTATGTCATTAATGAGTACTGTTAATTTATCGTGGGTGGCGTAAAGTTTCTTTATCCACTAATTCTGCACACCATCTGGTCCTGGTGATTTCCAGTTATGGAGGTGTTTCATTATGTTGGACGTGTCTTCCGTTGTAAATAGTTGGTGTTGCATCTTATCACAATTCTGAAATGCAGCCTCCTCCTCATTAATCGAGCTCGCTCTGGAGTTATGAGGAACTGTTGTGGAAAGTTGTGTTTTCCAGAACTGCTCGATCGCCGTTTTACTGGGATAACTAGGGGTTTCATTATTATTGATGTTGTTGAGTTTTCTATAAAACCCTTTTTCTGATTTTCGGAATAGTGCGTTGTCTAGTTTCCGTTGGTTACTGGTTTTGTACCTTCTCAATCGACTTGTGTATAAGGTAAGCTTTTGTCGTAGACTATCCAGACACTGCAGGGATGTGATGTTTTCTCCATCCCACTGGGAGTGTATTCGGTTATTCTCCATGATCGTCTTGACAAGTCTTTCTATTCTGTTGTTCCTGACCCCTCGTTGGTACTCGGTCAGTCTTCCAGTATCTTTCCGAAGAGAATTAATTTTCCTTTCTAGCCCTCTTTGCCAAGGTGGTATTCGAGGTGTTTGTCTAAATTGGGGAGGGTCTTGCTTTGGTCTTATTGCGACCCCAATTGTTCTGCAGATGGAAATTGCAGCACAGTAGATGATTGTGTGTAGCGAATCTAACGTATTAACACCTAAAACATAGTGTTACAAGATAAATTTGTTCATAGCCTGCAAGACGATACCCAGTTTCTTAAAAGATCTTAGTTTGGGAAGAGTTGGTCTAATCAATGGATCTGTTCCACTATACTCTATAAGAGCTCTTTCCATTTCTGCTTGGATTTTCTCAAGCAGGTCAGCGTTGGCTGGCTGTTCTTGTTGAAGTTCTTGAATCTCGTCCGCTCTTTGCGCCAAAGGTGTTTCAGGCTCTGGATCTGTTGTATTTTGACCAAATAATTCGCGCTCAACTTCGGTCTTTATTTCGTCCAGTTGATAAGGCGAAATAAGGCCATTTCTCAAGATGACACGATATTGATCTGCGACTCTCTGTTCGGTAACTTGAAGCTCTGGGTACTCACGACAGAACTCTTGATGTAGTATTTGGCGATATCCAGTCTGGTCTTGGCCAAGGTTAGTCACTCTGTAAAACGTGCGATTTATAAATTTATTCATGGCGCTAGTCCATTTCATGCGCTGTCTTATGAGTCCCGCTTGAGTGAGCACTGGCTATTATATTATTATTATTATCCCCGACTTGACCATACAATGTATGGCATCACACTCCCTCTAAAGCACACAATGAGTGCCTTTAGGGGAAAATTCACTAAACCCCAGATATCCTAGATATCAAAAGGGTTTAGCTCTGTGGGAGCCCTTGCCAGGTTTTCAGGCCCGTAGTTGGAGTCGTGGCGGCAGTTTCCCATGAATTTCCTGACCGTCCGGGCTGTCCCTAACAAGACGGCTTTTTGCATTTGTTTGTAAAGATGTTCGTCCAGACCGAGGTATTTTAAGTTGTTTAATAGTTGTTTTGGGACTAGTCCTGTTGTTGACATTACAATTGGTACAGTTCGTGTGTTGTTTATGTTCCACTGAGTCTTTATTTGAAATTCCAAATCTCTATATTTGGTTATTTTCTCAGCCTGCTTGATATTTATATTATTGTTGTTGGGAATTGCTATGTCAATTAAAGTTGTTTTTCGAGAGACTTTATCTACCAAAACTATATCTGGTCTATTGTGAGCAACAGACCGATCGGTCAGTATCGTGCGGTCCCAGTACAGCTTGTAGTTGTTATTTTCTAAAACAGATTCTGGATTATATTTATAGTATGGTAATCTTACCGACTGTGATAATTCATGTTTCAGTGCTAGTTCCTGGTGAAGTATTTTTGCCACAGCATCGTGTCGTTCTTTGTATTCAGTTGCAGCAAACGCTTGACAACCTCCTGTGACATGCTGGATAGATTCAGATGTTTGGCAACCGTACCTGCATCTATCGTTGTTAATGGAAGGGTCTTTAACGATGTACTTTAGGTAGTTCTTAGTTGGAATTACTTGATCTTGGATTGCCAATATAAAGCCTTCCGTTTCAGGGAACATATGACCAGAGATCAACCAGTAGTTCGACGCTGCACTGTCGACATAATCTTGGTTGACGTCATTTATATGTCTTCCATGAAGGGGCTTCTCTTTCCATTTCAGCAGTTTCTGATCTGTGGTCTGGTGGTGTAACTGAACATGTTGTTGTGTCAGTCGCAGTGGTGTTGAGTCATCAACCTGGCACATGACTCTATGTAGATCAGAAAATTCTGCGAGTTTCTGGAAATGACTACGCAAAATAGAAATTTGTTGATCTAATAGTTTACTTAGATCTGTCAATCCTCTTCCTCCTTCATACCGTGGCAAAGTTGTACGTTCGACAGAGCTCTTTGGATGGTGATTTTGAGCTTTTGTTAGTAAAACTCGAACTTTTCGTTGTAATTGTTCAATGTCAGTCTTGCACCAATTAGCTATACCGAAAGAGTAACTGAGCACTGAACACGCATAGGTGTTAATAGCCTGAAACAGATTTTTACTGTTTAGTTTGGTTTTCAACAGTCGTCTTACCCTTCTATAAAACTCTGCTGTTAGGTCCTTTTTCATAGTCATGTGATCAATACGTTGAGCCTGCTTTATTCCAAGGTATTTATTAGTATGACCTCTCCCCATAGATTCAATTGAGGTGCCATCTGCCATTTTGAAGTGCCCCTGCTGTATTTTGCCTTTAACTATATTAATAATTCGGCATTTGTCTAGGCCAAATTTCATATGGATGTCACTAGAGAACCCTTCTACGATTTTAAGCATATCATGCAGCTGTTGTTTTGTAGCTGCCATCAACTTTAAGTCGTCCATGTATAACAAATGGTTTATCTTTAATGCCTGTATGTTGTTGTGTTTGAGACTGAATCCAATATTAGTTGAGTTCAGTTTGTTTGAGAGAGGGTTCATGGCAAGGTAGAACCACAGCGGGCTATGAAAGTCTCCCTGGAATGTACCCCTTTTGATTGGAATGGGGTCAGTTTGTATCGAACAGTTGGCTTCATTCATTGAGATTTTGGTTTGCCAGGTGGACATAATAATACAATTATTCACTTTATAGAGTTTCAGCACCTTAATGAGTCAATCATGTGGAACTGAATCAAAGGCTTTTTGTAGTCCACATATGCCATGTAGAGATTTCGTCATTTGGCGTGGGCTTGATTGCAGACAACGGAATCAATTATCAGTTTTTCTTTGCAACCCATCGAATTTTTCGCGCATCCCTTTTGTTGTTGAGTTATTATGTTGTTCAGTTCACAATGTTTGAGAATGCAATGATTAATGCACGATGTTATGAGTTTGTATAAGGTTGGAAGGCAAGTGATTGGTCGGTACTTTGCTGGGTCCTGTACACATAGGTTGTCCTTTGGTAAGAGGAATGTAGCACCATGCGTATGGAAACTAGGCATCTTGTGTGGGTGGGTAATTACGTCATTTATAAGGGCTGTTAGTGTTTCGTGGGTTGCGTACAGTTTCTTTATCCAGTAATTTTGTACACCATCTGGTCCTGGTGCTTTCCAGTTATGGAGGTTCTTCATTATGTTGGATGTATCTTCCGTTGTAAATGGTTGGTGTTGCATGGCCTCACAGTTCTGAGATGCAGCCTCCTCCTCATTTATCCAGCTGGCTCTGGAGTTATAGGAGATTGTGGTGGAAAGCTGTGTTTTCCAGAATTCCTCGATGTCTGTTTTACTGGGGTAACTAGGGGCTTCATTATTATTGTTGTTGTTAAGTTTTCTATAAAACCCTTTTTCTGATTGTCGGAATAGTGTGTTGTCTAGTTTCCGTTGGTTACTGGTTTGTACCTTCTCAATCGACTTGTGTAGACGGAAAGCTTTTGTCGTAGACTGTCCAGACACTGCTGAGATGTGATGTTTTCTGCATCCGACTGGGAGTGTATTCTGTTATTGTCCATGATAGTCTTGACAAGCCTTTCTATTCTGTTGTTCCTGACTCCTCGTTGGTACTCGGTCAGCCTTCCAACGTCTTTTCGAAGAGAATTGATTTTCCCTTCAAGTCTTCTTTGCCAAGGTGGTATTCGAGGTTTATTATTATTTATTATTATTACTATTATATTTTTCATTTTCCATACCTTCTTGAGACATCAATAAAAATAAACAAAGCCCCAAAATAAGTATAGTAGTAATATAGGTGAATTGGAATCCCAAAAACTAGATAGTAAATTTTATTCAAGTCACAAATTTTTGGATAACAGCTGGCTATAAAAAAGTACACCCATATTTGCGAAACTTTTAAAATGCCCATAGAAAGACGGCAGATGCTTCCAGAATGTACGTGGAGAGAGCATTGGATTGGAGTTGATTACATCGAGGAATGAGTGGATCCTTTCAATCGGTCCCTGTACCTTTCTTAGTCATTGTTCAGAACACAGTACGGTTTTATAGTCGTGAAGTATTTTCAGTGTGAATTGGCGAGTAACAGAGAACATTATTTTTGGAATTCAATAGTTGTTCCTTTCCAGCTCACGGGAATATATCGCAATATTTTATCACTAAGTAAATTTAACAGTTTTGGTGTACACTTAAACAACATAACTTCATTAATTATAATTCATCGAAGCATTTTGAAAAATTAAAGTTTGAATACACTTAGAGAATGTGAAGTTTTCGGAGGAATGTATGTGTAAAATCAAGACTTACATCGCTTTAATTGGATATGAGCTGAAGGTTATAGTTGGAGAATTTTGCAAGGATGTGGAATATGCAGAGGAGGTGGTACTTCACGTACATGAAGATGAAGCTGCTGACGAAATTATTTCTCTAACAGGGCTGAATATTCAACTAGTCAAAATTGATGTTCACTGGACCTAGTGTGTTACACAAACTATTCCAAGCTAAAATGCTCCCTTATTTTCAAAAGGTAGCGGATATGGATTATTAGATGAGCTTTCTATGCTGTTATGGAAATGCTTTAAATAGCAGAACTTGTAGTTGATGTGATTTATCAACAATTCATAACAAAATTGGGTTAAAGAGAAGTGGATTTTACTTCAGTGTGTCCTAGGTGGCCGGAGCCGGGGGAGGTTTTATGATTATTTACATCTAAATAATAGCTCATGTTTAACCAGTTTGTAATGTAGTATAAAAAAATACATATATTTATTTCATCATTTGTTTCAGACTTAATATACAATACAAAACAAAAGATGGTCAGGTTAAATTCGTACACACCCTCAACGGGACAGCTTGTGCCATTCCACGACTACTCATAGCTCTAACGGAAACGGAACAGGACGAAAAAGGTGTGATACACATTCCCACTGTATTACAGAAGTACATGAGGGGCAAGTCTGTGATAAGGAAAAATAAAAATGTACCACAATTGAAACTTGTTAAGAATAAAAAGTAGTTACCTAAAAGTTGGAGTTTATCTATTTCATTCTCAAGAAATTGATATTCCAAAAAATCTAGATTTGTAGTTTTCACGCGTTTAAATAAGTTCTTATAGTTATTTGGTAACAAGTGATAACTATACATAAAGACAGGTAATAGGTTTGGAGGGTAATCTCGAAGGAAATTTACGTACGTGGTAGGGGGGCTTCTCTAGAGTTCGGATACAATATATTAAAAAATAGTGAATTCACTTTTAGATTTAAACTCAAAAATTACTTTTTTACAGCTCTTGGATCCCCCTTAGTATGCAGTCTGAACCTCTATGCGCTGGTAATTGGAAAATTACCCCTTATAGGAGCACAAAGAGACTTTGCCGCATAGTGCCGCAATTTTCAGGCCTTAATTTGATCATACTTCGTGTTTTATGATATAGTTTTATGTTAACTTGCTAGACTTACATAAAACATCGAAAGGCACAGTTATTGCTTGTACCTTTTTGTGCGAGCCAGTGCCTTAATTGGAACATTAAAGGGAAGCGCACACCGAAACTTGTCTGAACTTGACGGGAGACCGAACCAGATTTGATGGGTACGCACACTGGCACCACGCCAGACAAGACTACAGACCTAATTTCGGAACAGAACTGTCCATTTTTGCACTAATTTTTTGGACTTAGAAGTTGTTATAATGACTTCTATTTCTGTAAACAAACGGTGATTGTCACCGTGGTTGAAAAACAGATTTGAGTATGGCGAATTTCACACATTTTTTATGAAATTAATGGCAAGAACTTTGTGAACTATTTTACATTGATGAGAAAATTTTTTGTATACACGATATGATTTGCGAAAATATAGTGACACCAACTTTTGGATGACCATTGCACACTAAAAAATTAGACATAATTGTTTCAAAAATGGCTAGAGAACTCAAATTTCAACGAAATTCAATATAGCCCACGACGGCCAGACCTTCCTTATTTTATAAAAGCTGATAGTTTCTTTATGCATGTCCCCGACACAGGTAAGAACGACCAGCGACTATGAAATTTGGGTTGTGGTTACTTGCGCAGGTAACAGGGAGTAAAGGTGTATAAAATAGTACCTGAAATTCCTTAAAGCATAAAGCTTAAATTTTTTATAGTTTCTACGGTATAACTTAAAAAATCACGTCATCCATTGCCGGACACTTATTACTGTTGCTACCCCCTGCCAGACACCTCTAAACTTTAAGAAATTATAGTTATACTTTCGTTATAGTATAAAAGCTAAATTTTGTATATGTTACTTGAGGACCTATAAAAAAATGTTACCTCAATAGCCGGACAGTTTCATTGGTTTTTGCATCTTCCCAGATGCATTGAGAGTCCGCTGAAGGCGTAAGCGTGATATAATAGCTGCTCTAGCGTCTAGTGCGATCTTTCACTGCGCACACTTTGTATGAGTGTATTGTTGGTTATATGCGTAGTATTACGTATATGGTACAACTAACGTTTTATAATTGACATTTGTGCAGTTTATTGTGTATGAAAGTTTATTTTGAATAAAAAGTATTATCATGAGAGATACATTAATTTATTTCGTTTGTAATAAAAGTGATGGTAAAATAATATTGTTCTCGGAGGTAACATTAAAAAAATGCCATAGTTTTTTGAAAATCAGAAAAAAAAAACATCTAAAGTATATAGACATTATTTTGCGTGATGAGTATACACACCTTAGAGCATGTACCTTCTGGAGATAGCCTGCAATGCACAAGTTCGTGGCAAGGCTAGAAAGAGAAGGCAATAGAGACAGTAACAGGCTATTTCACTTGGTGGGTGGAAGTAGCCAATGAACAAAAGGTTGGTCGTATTTTATTGCAATCAGCTCCCAACCGAGTGAGTCTTGCCACGACATTTGTGTACTGCAGGCTATATCCAGAAGTTACAAGCTTCAGTGTAAATGTTTGTATTGCAGTATTCGGCATACAAAACGCAAAAATAATTATGATCAGTTGCCTGTTGTACTGCAAGATTTGATACATTTGCAAATATATTTTATGTTTCTATAAGTTCTTAAAAAAATTTGTCACTAAATGGTAGCAATGTAAATATCACGTAAAATGAGGTTTTTTTGGACGGTTATGTATGTCTTAAAAAATTTGTTAGGTTTCAAATCTCTAAAATTATTACACAAAATGTATACACGACTGAACAACTGTAAACTTACTGCAGATAGGTACTATTTTTAGAATTCTGTTTATGAAAAATCCCAAAAAACTGTAATATTTAAAAATTTGGAATTTCTTAGTTAAAAAATAAAAATGTGTTACAACCACTGATATCGTATATTTGTCCTTCAAGAAAAACCTGTCATATACCTGTGAATTTAAGTACTGCTCTGTACTCTATTCTGAGAAACACATCGTATATAACAATATACGATTACGACATCGTTGCCACCGAAGCCGAATCCTAGGTCGGACATATAAATCTCTTATCTATGGGTCGGACCTTCTAAAAACCAACAAAATGCTGAAACCTACATTATACGCTAGTAAATTGACAATAGACATTTGCGCCACCTCGTGTTTTATTTGTGGAACGCTGGTTCTGTCAAAGCTGTAATTTATGTTTGCTGTGTTGTAGATTAAAATTTAGTTATTCCATAAAATGGAAAGAAAAACATCAAACCGAAAGTGCGGTGTAGTTGATTGTCAAAAATACACCAAGAAAAAACCCAAAATTACAATTATACCACTTTCATGGATTTCCATAGCAATAAAGGAAGATAAAATGAATTGCAGCAGTTCGACATCATGGGTAAATAAATTTGATTTCCACGTTGTTAGTCATTATTGTATGTATAAAATTAATCATAACTGTTGTTCTATTAACAAAACATATTTTTTAATTACAGCAGTTTCTCAACCAGAAACAAATTCAATGATTTGCAGTGGTCAAATTGTTTGGGAAAAAAGTAAACAATGCACATAACAAAAGTTACAATCCAACTCTATTTCCTGCAATATGTATATAAAAAAGCAAAATCTTCATGCTGGTTTGTGGGCTGAAAGATTACGAGTACCTACGACAAGAAAAAATTGCATCTTCAGGAGTTGATGAAACTCCAATTGAGATTAACAATAGTAAGTAAATATATATATAAGAAAAAAACAAATTAACTTTATTCATTATATATAATTTATTGGTAGATTTCACTGACGTTGAAGTTTTAATGGACCAAGATAAAAATTTTGAAGTTGGAACAAGGATAATAAAGCAACAACAGATGCAAATATACATGTTAATTCACAAAGAAATGAATATTGATTATATATTCTTTATAACTTTGGTAATAACTAATAATAAAGAAGCACTCATAAAAATATAAAATAATGAAAATAAAAAGTGTTATTTATTTAAAAGAGTATAAACATTAATATATTACAGATAGTTGAATTGTAAACTGTATGTATCTACATTGTTTGACTTTTCTGTTCCATCGAAATGAGCACAGCAGATCCTTGAATATGTTCCTGGTTGCCATAGCTTTTTATCCCTCCTGTAACTAAAAAGTTACTTTTTATCTATAAAGAAAATATTAATTAAAAAATTAAAAATTTTGTTAACCTTAAATTTCAATTTATTTTGGTAAGAAAAGTATTTACATGATAAACTTTTCTGATTACAAGAGTTATTGAATCTTATTTTTGTTAAGAGAACAACAATTGTGATTAATTTTATGTATTTAGTAATGACTAAAAACGTGGAAATTTAATTTATTGCCCTTGACGACGAACTACTGTAATCCATTTTTCCTTCCTCTCCGATTGCTATAGAAATCCAGGAAAACGGTAGAATTGTAATTTTTGATTTTTCCTTGATGTATTTTCAAAATAAACTACACCGCACTTTCGGTTTGATGTGTTTGATGTTGATGTTGAGGGGACCTGAAAAACTTGACCATGAGCCATTAAAACTTCCCATGAAATTGCAGACTTGCCAACCTCCTTGGACCAAAAAGTTTCTAAGATTTTTCCTTTTCTCTGGGACAATTTTTTCTAATTTTGCCCCTCACTAAACCAAAAGGTGAGTACGTCCTTGGCGACGTACGTATTCTATTCACATTACATTTGATAAATCCACAATAGAATTCAATGGTACGTCCCTGGTACCGTACATTTTTCAGAAATAACTCCACAGTAAAACTTACCGACATTCATAAAAAAAATAAGGATTCGTAACGATTATTTACCATTCACTTTCTAAATAATTTGGTCAAGTGCGAATTGGACTCGCATACTAAGGGTTCCGTACCACCTTCAAGATTCGAATATTCCAGTTTCAGACAAGCAGGGAATGAGTGCATTTTCTTATATTTGCCCTAATATCTTTTAATGGAAGCGTTTTAAATTTATAAAGAATATACACTTTCATTTTCCACACATAGACTTTTTATTTTATCTGCTTCAGGATTCGCGTGATTTTTATAAGAATACATATGTATTTAATTTTCTAATTTGGCCCCCAAAAATTAACATTAGATTTTTATTTTAATAATAAACTTTCAGGAAAGCCTTTTATAATCTACTGTCTCAATTTTGAGGCTCTGTAGATTGGAAGATATAGGGCAAAACAGGTCCAGTTTTAAATTATAAACTATTTAATATATTATTCAAGTTATTGAAAAATACAAATAAAATATATATTTCAAAATTTAAATAGTGTAGTTTCTAAAGTGGGAATTAAGTCGATGTTTAATATTTTTGTCAATATCTTTTAAACAAATGATTTAAAAATATGATATATTTGTAATTAACATAATGAGCCTTTTATCTGATATGATGCGTTTGAAAATTGAATTTTTATTTTCCACTTAATTGTATAATTTGTCCCTAAAATTACTATGGGTGTTTTCTAATAATTTTTCTTATAAATTTCAAGTAAGCACCAGTAGCCTTAATTATTTTGAAAATTTTAGGTAGTATGGCTTCGGAAACAAAGCGAGAAATGAGAATTTTTTATATCTTTGTTAATATCTTGTAAACAATTAATTTTCAAAATATGAAAAATATGTATTTGTATTCCTCATAATAAACCCTTTCATTTGATGTATTGCATGATGCGTTAAAAATAGTTTTTTATTTTCCGTTTAGTCAGCTATAATTTGGTGATATTAGGGAATTCTTCGTATTTTTCCTGTAAACAAAAAAAATGGGATGGGAAATTTTTTTAATATATTTTTTTAAAATATATTTTAAAATATTTATTTAAAAAAAATAAAAAAATATACGTATTTGTATTCGTCATAATGAGCCCTTTGATTTGATATATTGAACCGTTATAAACAATTATCATTTTTATTTTCCATTTAAGTCTATAATCTATAAAATGAATATTAGGGGTTTCTCCTTATTACCTTATTATATTTGCATTTTTTTTCAAAATTTTACAGCTTATGGTTTTGGAGTTAAGGGGGAGGGACCCTATACCTCTAATTTTTTTCAAAATTTTACGTTTTATAGTTTCGGAGATAAGGGGGGGATGGGTAAATTTTGGTATATTTTCGTTAATATCTTTTTAATTATTATTTTTTTAAATATGAAAAAAATATATTTGTGTTCCTCAGAATGGGACCTTTCATATGATATATTACATGATGCGTTTGAAAAAATTTTTATTTTTAAATTTTCATTTAATTCTATAATTTGCTCCCCAAAATTAATATTAATGGTTTCTCCTTATTTTTCCTGTAAAGTTCGCACAAAGATCTATATTTTCTTTTTTTTTCCAAAATTTTAGGCTCAGTAGTTTCAGAGATCAGGGGGGGAACGGTCGATTTTTTTTTTGTTTTTCCTCCCAGAAGTACCCCTAAAATCAAAATTTCTTCATTTATTCATTAGTTTAGGAGAAAATTGCTGTGATGTGACAGAGGCAGAAATCTTGAGTGATTTTATAAGGTTATCCGTATATTGCATATACGGAACCCTAAAAACGGTGATGTCCTAAATCCTTTTAAACGGTATACAAAATGAAAAATCTTTAGGAACTATGTTGTACGACTGATATTTGTCTACTTGGCTTTACAAAACGCTGCCAAAAATGCACATCTGCTCGTAACAATTAGAAATCCTTAACACAAAGGTAAGATGTGTTTACTTCAGCGGCTGACGATAGCAGAAAAATGGAAGATTTTCCAATGATGGAAGCGAGACGATCGTCTATCAGACAAAGTTAGAGCAGGAAGTCGAAACGAGCGAGGTACCTACCGAAATAAAATATTAAATTATGTATTTAAAAGATTCGAAGAATTTTATTAATTCCGGTAGTTTAATTTTTTCATGCTAAAATTGCAGTTCAATACTTTCGAAAAGATTGTTGAGGAGGTCTTGAATTATTTTGTCTGTTCATTGGGTTTTTTCTCCTCAGTTTTTTTTACTGCAACAGATAAGTATTTGAATATTGTATATGTAGAACATAGTGTAGTAAGGCAATTTCATAAAATTGCCCAGATTACTGGCTGTCTGTACAGAGATTCTTCCTCGCAGTTATTCTGAGAGATAGAGATGTTTACAAAATGATCAACCAGTATTCCTCTTTATAAGTATTGTATTGTATACTGGGTTATTCTTATCTGTGTTTGGAGACGTTGCAACTCCGACTCTGGAGTTGTTGTCAATCGTTTAGTGTTCTATTTCGAGTTTTTTTTCTAAAAAAATTTTGCTTTGATGTTGAATTTGTTGTTTGTCAACTTCTATTGGTAAATTTTCGAGATTGTTAGCAAAAAACAGAGAAACGGTCCACCGGCAGCTTCTCTGGAACAGGCTGACCCTGGCAATCGCTCCCTGCGCTCTTAGGGCCAAAATCTAACCTTCAGCCCTACACTAACCTCTGATCTTTAAAAATACGCCCAGACAAATAACATTGTAAATCTCCACGAAAAAAAGAATGGATGCACTCACTGGGAATTCAATTAATTTCACACAGCTAAAAGGTTCAAAACAATTTCTAATGGAGACAACTGCAGTAATGAAATCACATTTGTTACGGGTTTAATGTTTATTTTTTAACACCTTAATACAATAACTTACACATAGAATAATTTAAATTTCATCTTAAACATTAAAGATAGTAATTCAAATACAATAATAAAAACTTATTCACTTAAATTGGGAAAATAGACATAATTTCATGACATATTTACAAGTATGTACAAAATTTAAACATTAGTTATTATCAGGTAAGTACACCAAGTGCCTAAAACAATTTTTTTATACATTACATTATAAGTTGTCTTCCATGAACGTGAAAATGTCTGACAATAGTGAGTATGGTGCATTTAATGCGATACATGCTCTGAATGGGAAACAACCAGATTACAAACAACTAAAGATAAGTGTTAATAAAAAATTACCTATAAATTAATGCATAATATGTGAAATTTCCCTATTATAAAAATAAACTTAATACCCCAACCGGTTAAAAATATGCATTTCTATAAAAATGTTTAACGAAACGTGCTGACTCCAGTTTATTTGGAAAAAGGCATACTTAGGGATAAACATGGGACTCATCTTGCACTCTCTCAAATTGTAAAACTTAGATTTTGAGTTTCTAATAATGATTCTAGACAACCAAAAATACAGAAATGTAGTTACGATTTCAAGCAATATTCCGTTTTTTAATAAGCCTTTCAAAGTATTTCAAATGCCTTCAATAAATAAATATTTGCCTTTTATATAAGGTTAAATTTACTATAAATAAGTAATTAAAAAGAAAATTATAAAGGTTTTTAAATATTTGAAGCTTTGATTTGAACACTTCGCCTTAGAGCTTAATTTTACACAGCATCCTCAAGTATCTCAAACCTCCCTCCAACCTAGGGTATCAAATAAATTTCAATTAAACATATTTACAGCTTTAAGTACCCGATGGGGATATAAATAAAAACCTACAAATAACCCGGCTACCGGTTACACTAAATGTAATTTAACTTAAATGAAAACTTAAATACTCTCATCTAATAAGTCATGAATCGATGTCTGTATTACAATTCTCATTACCTAAGTAAGTCTTGAATGGGTGAAGATCACAGCCGAAGAACTACACAGCGCGTACTCAAAAAGACGCTGTTAGTATTACAGGCTGCTTGACTAGAAAAACCTGGTTAAAAATACATCTACCTTGTATTTGTCATACAGCCGTTTTAAAATCTATAGGTCCTTGTCGACAACCGGCATTCGCTCTAAACAAATCAAAACATAATTGCCAAACCATATAAATTGTTCATAGCGGAGTTAGGATCGTTATTTACTTGTGCAATTCTCAGCATCAGTTCCAATTTTTATAGATATTTTTTGATTTAAAAGAGACTTGTTGACAGCTGCATTGTTTTTATCAAACTACAAAAAAGAAGTAATTAAACGTTTTTAAGGATGCTCAATAACAATGGAGTAAAAAATCTCGATGTGGTGTTCATTACTTATTTGAATGTGTAGTTTTTCACTGCAGATGACTCAGAGATTAAAGGCAACAAAGAAAGCGATAATAGAGATGAGATAAAGATAAAGATAAATACAACATCAAATTAATAAATATTTAATGACTGACAGAATATGATTTGTAAATTTTGAATGATTTAAACATCTTGCCTATTTGTCTTGTAGACTTATTGTTAATTCGGCACTTCAGTAATATATGAGATAATGTTTGAAAGAATGAAATATTTTTAAAGAAGTCGAATGGCTTGTAGAGAATGCAGTAGTTTTGTAAATTGTAAAGTTTCACACATTTAATTAAGTTCAAGTAAAATTACCTTGATTTTTGCAAATTTCTGATTGCTTTGTCCAAAAAGTCATATTTTGTTCTAGAACGGATGCCAGTTTACCGCCCTGAAACTGATTTACAATAACAACTAATTGTAACGAGTTGTCGAAGGAAGAGACAAATCAATTTCCTTTGGAAATAAGTTTCAGGACATAATGCTAACCTACTTAATATAATCTAACTTTCTTGGCAAATATCAAGCTCCGCAAGCTGACATTGACAATGGTGAACTCTAACAAAATAACATTTTAAATATAAATTGTTCAATGAGCAGCTACTTTGAGGGGAAACATGTACTAGACAAGAATTTTGAGGGTAATTGAAGTACTTACAGAGTACTAATTATAATAGGGACACATATGTTGAAGTAAATACTTGATGATCTGGTTGTCGTTATTATTAAACAATCAAAAAATGTTGCCGTGTACGCTGTCCTTTAGGATTCGAATAAACAAGTTCAACTAAATGTAGATTGACTTGATTGGGGACTTTTATTAAGGGACGTTAGGACAATAAGAGAAAAATTTAAACAGTAATATTATTGATCAAATAGAAAGAGACAAAATATATGAAATATTTGAACTGGCTCGAACATATCTTTCATAAACATTTCAAAATATTAATAACAAAAAATCAACCATTGGGAAAAATTAACGAGGAAGAATAATATATTGATTAAATCATAGTGTAATATTTCAATTATAAACTCTGGATGACAATATTAAATATAAATATTATTACAGTATGACTAAAGAGAATCTAAGGTGAATCAAGATTCAGAATATGAAACCAGGAAACCAGAATATGACCAAGAAATGGCGATGTGCACTAATTTACCAGATCAAATTGTTAACTGATACCTTTTAACAAAATAAAGCCGAACAACTATGGCCCAAACTAGTAGTATTGAAACTGAAATCACTTACAATAACATTGAAAGCGTAATCATAAAATTATTCCTTAAATGACAACTTTGATATCCAACACATGCGAACATAAATGTTTAAATGTAACCTCAAATGTCAATATTTCAGTTTCCTTTGGTATAACTTTCAAATCCTATGTACTTTTAAAATAATATTTAACTTTCACACAAATAACTGCTTATCAGGTTTCTCAACACTCTGTAGATCGGTTCGCGTAATGCACCATTGTCAAAAAGCTCCTTAAGGCTTATACTTATATATCTCCAATATATTTTTTGGAAGAGCATAAGGGCTAGGGGTACGTAAAAAATTGAGCAACATCTATTAGCTATATTGTTTTGGAGTGGGAGGGGGGGGGGTTATACTTAAGTATATGAGTAGTTAGTTTAAGTATCTTGGCTATTATCAGAATATTAGTTACATAATTGCATTTATTATAATTAAAAAAGAGACAACTTGTTTTTAAAAGACATAAAGTTCAGGTAGTTTCCGATATTATATATGAAAGTAGGAGTTGCGGGAATTTTTCAAGGATTTGGACGTCAACAAATCCCCACACTTCACCCTGTTTCACCAGAATAATAGGTTTCTATAAGAAAACATTTTGGAATTCCGTGCATGATCTGTTATAGGCCAGTAGAGCACCCTCATGTTCACCCCTTACGTGACAAGGGTTAAACCAGTTATTATTGGCAGTATATGCAAAAAATGTATCTAAAGCTGAATTTGACAATGTTCTGACACATGTCATAAAACAAAAGCTAAAATTTGTACCATCAAATATTACTTCATTATTGCATTATGTGTGAGTGGGTATGTTACTGGTTAATTTTAATGTTCAATAGGCCATACTTAGAGGATGTTTCCTTTAAATTTGAAAAAATATCGCGCAAAATATGCTGATAGCGAACAGATTTTTTTGCTGAATCGGTATTTTTCGAAGGTTATTCTATGATATGAAGTACGCATGAGTAGATTTATATTTTTATAAATTGATGATAACAATTGATCTGAATAAGTTATCTTACCGTTACCAGTATTTTCATTTATTTATCTTTTTTGGGATGCGCTTCAGGCTTATTACATAACATTTGCCACAATCTTCCAAAACGCACTTACAGAATGTCTGCATCATACGGAGCGTTGAAAATTTACACCTGAACTCTGTATCTTTTAAGTTTTTCTTTCACGAATGAAAAAGTTCAAAGACACATAATTTCTTAGTCAACTTGTGCATGAAACAGTTCATGTGACGTACGACATCGTAATATTTGACGAATAGAAAGAACGGTTTGACTAAATCGACCATCATTAGTGTAATGTTCGTTCCTAACCTCAATGTAACCACTACATTTGGCAGTTTCATTCGTTCGCTAAATTTTTGCACTTTCTCTTAAAAGTTGGTATCGTAATCAGATCTTCTGCGACCGTTGTATCCGCTGTGACTGCTACCCGGGTTGTTTCCGTAGTAGGAGTTGTAGTAGTAACCGTTCCATTCCGATCTCCAACTGTCGTAGAGGTTTGACATACTGTTGTCGTTGAGTGACCCATTTGAACGCTGAAAAAATACAAAGTAAGGTCATTTCAAACACTGTTCAACTAAATATTAAAAACATACGAGTACCTGTTAATCCACAACACTCTTACATACTGTACGTAATAACTACGATGAATTAATACCTGAAGTTCAATGTCCTGTCAGGTTTTTTGTACTAACCTCAGTAAACTTGTAAAAACTCAACATTCCCCTTATGATGTATCTCTCTAATGTTAAACAATATGCATGTTACGACCATTTCCTGTTAAGTTCATTCAGAACTAGAGGCGGTAATATGCATGTTATTTAACGTAAGAGAGATACATCATAAGGGGGAAAGAAATATCAATGCGACAACCTGATCAGTTCTCATAACTCCGTATCGCCAACCCGAAAACTCCACAACACTGTAACATCAAAACCCCATAACCCAAAACGTAGTAAGGAAGAGACTTTCTTACTCGTTAAACCTCCAAGCTCAAAATCGATAATTCTATATCGTCATAATTATATGACCCCAAAACCCCGCAACTGGTTCAAACCTCAAAATTTGAATCAGATGTGTTTGGAATACTCAGCTGATAGTAAATTTCTTTCGTATATCAGGCAAGGGGATCACGTGAAAGGCCAGAATCAAGCATCCCGAAATAAAAGAAACCTCGAGCTTACTGGGTTTGGAGTTTATGTTTTTAATACCCTTTGTGGTTATTGGAGTCATGGATTTTTTGCTTTATAAGGCTGTAGAGCTATGGGAATATGACTGATTAGGGTGTCGGATTCATATTTTTGAGCTTTACCCTTTTGTGGGAGTGATCGTTTTTCGCTTAGTGACTGTTTTTGAAGAGCTGCGTAATTTGAAAAATATCAATTTCATCAAGAAGGTTACGTTACCTTTTTTGGCATCTTTTGTTCGTATCCTCTGTCGTTCCAAACGTCTTCCATGTTGTACAGGTCATCAGCTCCATAATTGTCAAAACCACCCATGTGACTTTTATTCAACTCGTTTAACATATCTTCAGTCAATGGCGTTGGGCTCTTCTTTTTGGCATTCTTTTGTCTATTGACCAACTGGAAATAAATGAAAAATTAAAAACTCCAAGAGTGATTTTTTTAAAAATACGAACCACTGTGACTCCAAAGATTATAACGAACAACAGCGATGCCAATCCTATGACAATCACAGCAATGGCCCATTGTGGTAATAATACATCATTTTCAGCATAACCAACCGTAGGATAAACTTGTTTTGGTAACACTAGAATATAGAAAAAAGTAATCCAGCGGTTCCAAATAGTTATGCCCGATACTTACCTAAAAAGTCTGTGTAAGCTGGATCCACAATGAAGTTGCCTAACGACAGTTTGCCTTCTAGTTTACTTTCGTTTAGAGCTTTTCCTTCCCTGTTTGATCCTTCACCGAAAGTGAGCAAAGCATCGTCCAGAGATTCGTGGAAGAGTTTTTTGATTTCTTGGGTGTCAACTTCTCGGCCTACGTCGTTCAATTCCACCAAATAATCGACTAGGACACTTCCTTCACTATAAGGTGAATAAATTATTGTTAACAAAAGAAGATGATCAGTTATTTTGTGTTTACCTGAAGCCATCTATTCTGATTTTCCTGTACCATTTGTTCAGGAGTGACGAGGTACTGTATACATAGTCCAGCTAGAATTGAAATGTAAATTATTTAAAAAGTGTACAAAATTGTATGAACTAAGATTTTTTACTTGTTAGTAATCTTCGACATTTTTGAATCTAATAGATGAAATTCATAAACTTGAGATTGAACTGAGTTTTTAAGTTTTTTACTCACCTATGCTATTTTTTGAGATTTAATAATTATTTATAAGCGTTTCGTGCATTTTTATAGGAATGATTAAGAAACTAATCACTAATAATCGTAAAGCAAATTGGATATTTTCATAACCGTTTCGGAAATCTTTGGTACATTTTTTACTTAAAATTGCCGAATTCTCTATATTAAGAGATTAACAACCGAAGGAGTATTGGACGCGCGCATGTAACTTACCGAAGCTTAGAATGTATTTGATTTGCGGCTATAGGTAAACTCAAAATTATCGGACACGACGATCATACGTAATTCACAGAATCTGAGGACCGCCCTGTTCTATTCCTTAATGACATATAACATAATTTCCATTTGTTTCGTTCATCCCATCCCAATGCACCCTACCGTTTCCCGATACATCTACTCAGCGTCCAACCAGACAAGCGTTCCCTGTCGGCCTCTAACTGACCGCTTGTTAAGCCCTATGACGTCACAGCTCCCGACAGAAGGACCGCTCCCAGCCACCAGAACGGAAGTCCCTAGGTTCCGACCGTCTCCCGATGTACCGTTAAGACAATGATGTCACCGCCCCCCGACTGACCGCCCCCTGCACCCCCATGGACCGAAAGTCCCGAAATTAATTCCCGGGGCACCTCCCGGACCCGGCCACCGTCAGCCACCTTGCCGTTAGGTTCGAGCTTGAGTCACGTGGTTTTTCTGTCAAGTGCAAACCGCATTTTGAGACCACATGTTTTTTCTGCCAAGTGCCCCCTATCTACTACCAATTCTGGTTTTTGATTTCTGAGATTAATTTATAATTTCTGGGACAGTTTATTGTTTGTAATTTTTCGGTTTTGCTTATTTCTACTTGTACAGAAACGATTAAAATGAAAATCACTTATTGTCGATGCCGATAAATGAATGAAAACCCGTATGGGATCATTCTTGTATCTGTCTGTCAAATACAGTCTATTTCTGAGGACCTTCAGGACAAGAACATTAATCATTCGGTTACTCTAAGAGCTCTTCTACAAATAATCAATGTTGTACATATTGACTTGTTGAATGCACTTAAGAATGAAGAACAGACGGTTATAATTCATATTGATTTGTCAAAGGCGTGTGACCAGTTTTACTTCTGGCTAAATTAGATGCCATAGGTTTTTAAACCTCCCTTATCATATGGCTGAATAGTTTTCTTACAGGTGCAATGGTTGAAAGTTAATAACTTTATTTCAGATCGAATCAAGGTGTTATCAGGTGTTTCTCAAGGATCACATTGTGGACCCCTTTATTGCTTAACATGGTCGTGAATGACATTTTAAATGTATTTCAGCATTGTTCAGTCAAAATATTTGCTGATATCCGTTGAATGTCTAGTTCATTCAGCCTGGGAATGGCCATGTATGAATAATTGACCTCCGAAGGTTAGTGATTTCAAAAAGGATCTAGAAAATTTTAAACACTTGCCTTAGGGGTTTCAATATGTTGGGGTGATGAATAGATACAATAAATGGCTTTCATTAAACACCTATATAAGTGAAAGAGTTCAAAATAAGTTTCTTCGCCTTGCTGATTTTAAATTTAATATTGATTCCAACCTATCTGTATTTAAAAGATACCAAAATCATTATGATTTTATTTTATTACTTTTTCTGCTTATTGTATTATTTTTAATAGTAAAATCATTGCATAATATAGAGTATAATGCATAGCGTAAATAAATGATCCCTGATTCTGGAGATTAATTTTAGGGAGTGGGGAAGAAATATCGAAAGTCGAGTATTTCTTCCTGAACTTCGAAAACATTATGTCAATCATTTTGAAAAAAAAACGGGAATATTTTGACAATCTACAGCAAAATCCTATGGAAAATCGTAGGGGCAACTTAGAAAATTAAGAATCAAATGATAGGGCTCGTTGTAAGAAACGTATCAGAAATTTAAACATGCCCTTCATATTTTTAAAATGTACCGTTTAAAATATATTAAAGAAGATACACAAAAATCAAATTGTCCCATCCTTTTTTCCAAAACTGAGCCTATGAACTAGAGAATTCAGTACCTTACTCAAAGTTTACAGTTTATGAAGAGCAATTCTTATGACAGAATAAGCAAGTTCTTCCTCGGAATTTATTATATAATAAAAAAGGGGTCTGACTTAGACACTGAAACGTTTGGATTATTTGGTATATATTGTTACGAAATTTACCTAAGCCGACCCTGGCTTCATTCCGATAAGTCATCAATTGCTTGGCTTAAAAAAAACAAGAAGTGGAGTTTTCTAATGCTGACAAAAAAAGCTAATCTAGAATTCCCTCGGCAGCTGAAAAGTTGACACTCGATTGTGCGAGAGAATTCGATGCTGATTTTAAAAGGAGCGGTTACCATTTACCAATACAGTCACAGCAACAACGTGACCATCACCAACGGAGTCAAACGAGAACGAGAACTCCACCCGCAGAAAGTGTTGCGCAGGATCAACAGCCAGCGCTCACTCAAGCGGGACTGATAAGACAGCGCATGAAATGGACTAGCGCCATGAATAAATTTATATTGCGCACAGTTTACAGAGTGACTAACCTTGGCCAAGACCAGACTGGATATCGCCAAATACTGCATCAAGAGTTCTGTCGTGAGTACCCAGAGCTTCAAGTTACCGAACAGAGAGTCGCAGATCAATATCGTGTCATCTTGAGAAATGGCCTTATTTCGCCTGATCAACTGGACGAAATAAAGAGCGAAGTTGAGCGCGAATTATTTGGTTGAAATTCAACATATCCAGAGCCTGAAACACCTTTGGCGCAAAGAGTGGACGATATTAAAGAACTTCAACAAGAACAGCCAGCCAACGCCAACCTGTTTGACAAAATCCAAGCAGAAATGGAAAGAGCTCTTATAGAGTATAGTGGAACAGATCCATTGATTAGACCAACTCTTCCCAAACTAAGATCTTCTAAGAAACTGGGTATCGTCTTGCAGGCTATGAACAAATTTATCTTGCCACACTATGTTTTAGGTGCTAATACGTTAGAGTCGCCACACACAATCATCTACTGTGCTGCAATTTCCATCTGCAGAACAATTGGGGTCGCAATAAGACCAAAGCAAGACCCTCCCCAATTTAGACAAACACCCCGAATACCACCTTGGCAAAGAGGGCTAGAAGGGAAAATTAATTCTTTTCGGAAAGACATTGGAAGACTGACCGAGTACCAACGAGGGGTCAGGAACAACAGAATAGAAACACTTGTCAAGACTATCATGGACAATAACTGAATACACTCCCAGTGGGATGGAGAAAACATCACGTCTCGGCAGTGTCTGGATAGTCTACGACAAAAGCTTTCCGTATACACAAGTCGATTGAAAAGGTACAAAACCAGTAACCAACGGAAACTAGACAACGCATTATTCCGAAAATCAGAAAAAGGGTTTTATAGAAAACTCAACAACATCAATAATAATGAAACCCATAGTTATCCCAGTTTTAAAAGGAGCGGTTATTATTGTGATATTCGAATCAGCTATTGTGTATATTTGATGTAAATAAAAATTCTAGAAAGTGGTAGTGAATGTTAGTTTTTAAAATTTAATCAATTGAACCCACGGAGTTTACAACAATATATATTTCATAGGCAATTGTGGTGTTATTCCCAAAATATCAGAAAAATACAAAACAGATGCCTCAACTAGCTTTCAGAAAATAATAAAGGGCAAATTAGTAATTAAAAAAGTAAGCTGAATCATGTGATACGAAATTTAAGAACCCGTTAGGAGGAATTCAAATCTAGTTTTTGTTAATTTTAAAAGATATTAAAAAAAAGTAAACTTAAAAATAAAAATTATAAAGCCTTGCCTATAGATTTCATGTAAACCTATGCAAAAATAGAAAAAATCAGGTGCATTAGGTGACATCTCCGGTTATCGAATATGAGAAATACAAATATAGTATTGTAATGTTTTTATTTTCACACACGGGTTCAGTTCAGTTCTTGGATTTATTTAAAAACACAGTCCAACTCAGTCTAATTTATTTCCACTACTTTAACACAAATTTATATTCACAGAAACTAC
The DNA here is from genome assembly GCA_034190945.1 of Octodonta nipae. NCBI lineage: Eukaryota > Metazoa > Arthropoda > Insecta > Coleoptera > Chrysomelidae > Octodonta > Octodonta nipae. Next base: position 55,509,600 of record CM067216.1, on the reverse strand, counting down.
TATTTACATTTTATCTTAACTGTACAATACGAAAGACGAAAACTGAATGCCTCCTATCGCCAGCTGTTTCTTATTTATATATTTATCTTGGAATTGTCTGGTACGTCCACGAACCATCGGGAAAGTCTATCATGTTCTGGAAGCTTTAAGAAAATTCCCAGTAACGGCAGCGGTCCGCCTGTTAAGAGACAAACATTTCGGATTCCCAGAATTTATCGGAATAATGTCCCTTCCACGAATTGGTTGATGGTCGATTGCACCAGCTGTCGGATGAATTCTCGTAACATTGCCCCCTCCTTAAGACTATTTCGGCCCGGAATGTCCTAGAATCCTTCCTGGTGTGACGGTGTTTGCAGGACTCTCCATTTCGACAACGGGATGTTTGGTGGAAGTAGCAGTCAACAGTCTTCGAACCTGGGCTGCGAATATTGAGACAGCATACCAGGATGTTGATGCCACTGAATCGAAAGATTGTTTCCATCATACTTCTCACCACCCTCCAATTCAGTCCATCCAACCCGCAGGCTATCTTTGGGACCGCCAATTTCATCAGATTCTTCTCCATCATCACATTCCTCAATTCCACCAGAGTCTTCCAAAGATCGCTATATGTTGGCTTGTCTTGCGAGAATGTTTTCGTTACCAAGTAAAAGATGTCTCTGGTACCCACTGGTTGTTTATCTTCGAGATGAAGGACCTTCCCTACCACTGGATCTTGTTCCCGTAGCTTCTGGAACTGGCCGTACTTCTTGGCAAACACCTTGGCTATTCCTCTGGACATCCGGAGATCTCGAGCTACACAATGAGCCAGGGCATATTCTATGGGCACTTCAAACAGGTCTCGAGGTTCCTCTGTGGTCACGTCGTGCTGCACTTTCTGCCCATTAGAGTACAGTGCCATAAACTATTCGAAGGTCATTTCGTCATCAGGTGGTTGGATGCTCCGGAATTGGGCTTGGTCATCTTCGCCGTCATGACTTCCGGCATAAGGGGCTAACCTGTTGAAATGTACGACCTTTGGTTTTCCCCGAGGTAGCTTCTTTATTCTGTAGACAACATCATTGACTTTCTTCACAATTTGGTACGGCCCCTCCCAAGATCTGTAGTTTGGGTGAATATCCACGACGACGTTGCGGGTTATACAACCAAACAAGATCATCAACTTGGAATTCTCCGCCCTCGGCTTTGATGTCGTAGGCTTCTTTCAGTCGGGCACTGGCATTCTCGATGTTTAACCGGACTCGTTCATGGATGCCGTTCATCTTTTGACGTAGCTGGCTGACATAGTCTTCAACTGCGATCTCTTCTCCTGGGGGACATCCAAACTTCAAATCGCATGGTAGTCTTAATTCTCGTCCCATGATAATACTGGCCGGGGTCTGACCCGTGGACTCGTGCACAGACGAACGATATGCCATTAGAAACAAGTGCAGATACTGGTCCCAGTCTCTTTGATGGTCAGAGACTACCTTTGACAAATTCCATCGGATTGCGAGTGTAATGCCGTCGTCCGTGTTTTATTGATCTTTAAGAGTTTGCAGACGTCTTGGAAAAGAGTAGACTCGAAGTTTCTACTTTGGTCTGAGTGCAACTCCAAGGGAACACCAAAACGACTGATCCATTCCTTGACAAGGACATCAGCAACGGTCAAGGCTTCTTGATTCAGCAAGGCATACGCTTCGGCCCATTTACTAAAATAGTCCATCACCACCACAATATACTTGTTTCCAGAGTCGGATTCAGGAAATGGACCGGCAACATCAATGGCTATTCTTTCGAATGGACTGCCCACGTTATATTGCTTCATGGGAGCTTTTGGACGCTTCTGAGGCCCATTACTTGCTGCACAAACAGTACATTTCCGGCACCAGTCCTTGACATCCACTTGGCAGTTTACCCAATAGAAGCTTTCTCTCAACTTCCCCAGAGTTTTGGTTACTCCCAGATGTCCTCCAGTTGTACCATCATGTAGTTCTCGTAACATCTCTGGTCTCCTATTTCTGGGAACTACAATCTGTTTTCTGTCGTTTCCCTCTTCTGGAGTTTCCAGGACGCGCTTGAGAAGTCCATTTTCCAGGATTAGGGAGTTCCACTGAGCCCAGTACGACTTTATGGTTGGTGAGTATCGGGAAATCTCCTGCCAGGTAGGTTTGCGGTCTTCTTCCTTCCACTGGATAACTTCTTTTAAGTCTGGATCTAATTTCTGGTCTCCGCAGATTGCCAATGGTCATCGATGGCGGTAGTTCTACAGAGGACATCCCCTTTTTCTTCTGCTCGCTGACAATGTTTGCAATCATCAGGGCATGGTCTCCTCGATAGGGCATCAGCATTCTTATGGCTTGTTCCAGCTCGATGTTCAGTCTGGAAGTCGAATTCTTGCAACCGCTCAATCCACCTGGCCACTTGTCCTTCGGGGTTTTTAAACTGCAGGAGCCACTTCAGTGCTGCATGATCAGTCCTCAAGGAGGAATCTTTTACCATAGAGGTACTTGTAGAAGTGTTCTACCACCTTTACCACAGTCAAGAGTTCCCTGCGAGTAACGCAGTAATTCCGTTCCAGCTTGCTCAAGGTGTTGCTGAAATAGCCGATGACTTTTTCCTGACCGTCTTGGATCTGCGAAAGCACCGCACCAATTCCGACATTGCTTGCGTCGGTATCCAAAACGAAGTTCCCATCTGGCAAAGGATAACTTAAGACGGGGGCACTCGCAATGCTCTTTTCAGTGTCTCGAATGATCGTTGGCATTCCTCGTCCCATTGGTACTGCACCTTCCCTTCGGTGAGTCTAGTAAGTGGCTTGGCGATGTTGGCAAATCCGGCGACGTACCGACGACAGTACGTGCATAACCCCAGGAAACTTCTTAAGTGGTGGATATCTTTAGGTATCGGCCATTCCTGGACGGCTTTGATTTTCTGTTTGTCGACAGCTACTCCCTGTGAGGAAACTACATGTCCAAGATATTGCACCTCTTCTTGGAACAGCTGACACTTCTTCGGGCTTAACTTTAGTCCGGAACTTTGAAGTCGCCGAAATACCTCCTCCAGGTTCCTCACGTGATCTTCAAAAGATTTTCCAACCACGATAATGTCATCAATATACACCAGGCAGGTTTTCCATGAAAGCCCTCTTAACACTGTTTCCATCAATCTTTCAAACGTTGCTGGAGCATTACACAGTCCAAACGGCATCACCGTGAATTGATAAAGTCCTGAGCCGATGGTAAAAGCAGTCTTTTCTCGGTCTTCTTAAGCAAGTTCCACCTGCCAATAACCGCTCTTCAAGTCCAGGGTGGAAAACATCTTCGATCCAGCCAACGTGTCTAGGGTATCGTCTATTCTTGGAAGGGGATAGCTGTCTTTCTTTGTAGCGTGGTTTAATTGCCGATAGTCCATGCAAAATCGGGTCGAACCATCTTTCTCTTTAACCAAGACAACTGGAGAAGCCCAAGGGCTATTGGATGGTTCAATAACACCTTGTTCGTCCATCTCGCGGACTATCGCGTCAGCTTCTTCTCTTTTAGCTAAGGGTAGTCTTCTCTCGCCGACTGTCGAATCGGTTGAGCGTCCCCAGTATTAATTTTATGTTTCACCAGATCAGTTCGTCCTCTTTTACCATTCCCTACATCGAAGATATCCTGATAGTTTCTAACGATGTCCCTCAATTTTGCTTTCTGGTTTGGTTTCAAATTCTTAGATGAATCGGTGATGAATCTTTCCAGTTCCTTAGATAGTTTACCTGGTGGCATTTCTGCATGCTGTGTGCTTCTGGCTACAGAGGAAACTGTTGAACAATGGCCCAAAGTTGTTCCTTTCTTTAGCACAACCGAGTAATGATTCAGGTTCATTACTGTTACTTTTATGTTTTTTTGGGGAATAACACCACAATAGAAATAAAACTACGTATATTGCAGGAATACCAAACGTTTCAAAGTCTATTCTGACTTCGTTGTCAATGGCTTTATATTTATTGATGTAGATTGCAAAATGAAAATTTGCAATCTACATATAGTATGTTTTTAATATTTGTTCGAGTTACATGTTTATAAAAAGTGTGTGCCCCAGCAAACTTAATGGACACTTACCTGACTCTTTACTTCGTTAGCCAACACCTGCCATTCCTTCGTATTCCTGTCCAGCAACTCCGGTTGCCATTTCACTCCTCCGATGAGTTTTATGGTACCAACAAGGTCACATTCTTCCATACAAACACCAGGAGTTGTAGGTTTGGGTGTAGTTGTCGTCGTCGTAGTGGTAGTTGTTGTTGTCGGGCTTGTGATTTCTGCAGCTTGAGTAGTCGTTGTAGAAGCCGTTCGAGCTGCTTCCAATAACTTTTCGATACTAATGGGCGTTGTCGAAGGCGTCGGCCAACCCGTAAACTCAGTAGTTGCTCTGAAAAATAAATAAACAAAAAATCAGATCAGGAACTTGGGGCGCTTCTAACAATGCATCGCCTGTATTACCTTGATGGCCATCCTTTGTGTATGGTAGGAGGCGTGTTTCTAGGAACTTCTTCGACACTCTTCGGAGTCGTCCTCGTGGCTGATTTCCTGGTTCCTCCTCCGGGTCGAGACGGGAATATCACTTTGACACCACTTCCACTAGTTTTAGCAGTACTGGAGGGCGGAGGCGGTACTGGTGCTTCATCTGATTGGTAACCAGGTGGTAGGAGATTGACAGGTGCTCCTTGTGGTTCTGTAGAGTTCGAATCTGGTTTATATCCTGGTGGCAGGAAGGCGGTTATGTCGACCGTTTTGACGACAGTACCTGAAAAACGTTATTATGTTCTTCAGATTGAAGATGAAACAATCGTTTAAATGAAACTGGCACTGAGTTAGACCAGCGCATTTAATCAAATTTGAACCAAAGAAATTTGAACTTTTTTTTTGAGAAACATTATGGTAAGAATAAAGATAAATATGGCTGTGAGGGCATATATCGTAAACCAAGTGACCAAATAGGTCAAAAGAAAAGTCTATTTTTATCATAAATTTGATCAGAAGTTACAGTCTACTCAGGTGTTCTATGAATTGCAGACAAGGGGGATGATCATCGAACTACAAAGGGCTTTCAGTTTCAAATTAGGTGAAGATATCAGCGATTATTGGGTAAATAATAGAACCCATGGCAGTTTTTCGGAAACAATTTATCTGAGATAAAAAACAACGTCTATATATAACCGTAATACATAATATATTCTATTACCTTTAGATGGTTCTGACGATTCGGTGCTAGTCTTCAGTTTGTATCCAGGTGGTAGGAATTTAGATACGTCATCAGCTTTGGTGTTCTTATAAAGGCTTCCTTCCGTAGTGGCGTCTTGTTTATATTTGGGTATTTTGTAACCTGGCGGTAAAAACTTTGACACATCGTCTGCTTTGGTATTCCTCGAGAGACTTGCTTCTGTAGTTTTTTCATCTGATTTCAGCTTGAAACCTGGTGGCAAGAATTTGGAGACATCGTCAGCTCTGGTGTTTTTGTAGAGACTCCTTTCAGTAGTTTTTTCTTCAGATTTTGGTAACTTGAATCCGGGTGGTAGAAATTTAGAGACGTCGTCCGCCTTGGTGTTCTTGTATATACTTGCTTCTGTTGTTTTTTCTTCAGATTTTGAGAGCTTAAAACCAGGTGGTAAGAATTTGGAAACATCGTCTGCCTTGGTGTTTTTGAAAATGCTTGCTTCAGTCGTTTTGTCCTGACTCTTTGATAGTTTGTAACCAGGTGGTAAAAATTTGGAAATATCATCTGCTTTCGTATTTTTGTAAATGCTTTCAGTTGTTTTTTCTTCAGACGTGGCATTCGTTAAAACTGAAAATTCAGTAGTATTTTGTTGTTCAGATGGCAATTTGTACCCGGGAGGCAAGAATTGGGAAATGTCGACTGGTTTGGCATTCTTGAGGATTGCATTTTCAGTTGTTGTTTCTGAAACATATTTATAATAAACGTCAGTTTTGTGAATGTAATGTAATGTATATTACCAATTTTACCTTCTTTGTCTACTTCTTCTTTCTTTCCATTTTTATTGACTTCTTTAACATTCGGTGTATTTTTCGGTTTAGCCCTGTTCAATATTTCTTCCAGTAATTTTGAACTTCTATCGTCGCTGGCATTCAATCTGTATCCAGAAGACAGGAAATTAGTCAAATCTGCTTGAGGTTGGTCACCTTGTGGTTTGTTCACATCTAGTGTTTTCCTGGTGGGTTTAGTTCTGGGCTTTCTTGTGGTGGTGGGACGGTTCTTAGGGGAGTACTTGCGAATATTGACTTGAGGATACGGAACTTTAGTTGTACTTGGAGGCGTGGTTAACTCCATATTGCTCATGTCCACTTTGTCTGGAGTGTTGTCCTTTATAACTTCAATGTTGTGATCTAAACCTCCTATAATAATAAAACATTGTGTATTCACACAGGTAATAGCGAGAACAAAAATTATTTATACCTGTCAAAAGTCCACTAGATAAGTCCGATTGAACTTGATCCAATTTATCAATAAGACTTTCTGTTGAAGTCTTAGGTCTTTGCGTTGGAGGTGCTTCGGTAGTTAAATCTTCGTCATCTTCCTCGTGAGAATGTTCGTTAAGCAATTTTATTCTGACGTCTTGTTCTACTATTGAAGACGGAAGATACCTGAAAACAGTTATAATTTTATGATGATAGTTTTAATGATATTTTAATAAATCACTAACCGAGCTCCTGATACACTCCTGCTGGTTTGTACCGAAGCAACAACAACCCAGGTGTCGGTGGAATTTTCAATTTTATCATCTGCAGATGGTTCTGTTACAGGTTTGACAGCCTCTGTAGGAAGAGGATTTGGCGTTGCACTAGCCACAATTGTATTATTTACAACAGTTTTGCTGGTAACAATTGAAATAACGACTTCAGGTTCTTCTTCTTTTTCTTTTTGGTTGTCATTCTTTTTAATGTTTATAGATGAAGACACTGATACAGTTGTAGGCAGGGTTGTTGTTTGCGTCATTGTGTGAAGCTCCCCAGGGTTATCAGTAGTATCGATTGCTATAGTATCAACAAAGTCTTTGAAGTTATTGTCTTTTACCATAGATGTTGGTTTTGTGGTAATAACGTCGTAAACTGAGGAGTTGTGCGTTGGTAAAGTGACCTGTGATTCTTCTTTTATGCCTTCAGACTGAAAGTAATAAAACTGTTATTATGTTTAAGAAAAATGTTTGTTGTGCTTACTTTATCATTAGTTTTTTCATCTTCAAGCTCTTCTTCATGTTTTTCTTCATTTTCCTCTTCAAGAAGGTCTTCTTTATCATCTTTGTGATGTCTTAAGCTTTGAATGTCATTACTGTCATCTCTAGTATCAGGGTCGTCGTCACTATAATAATCGCTGTCGTCATGCAAGTGATGGTGTTCGTCTTCTTCATCATATTCATCTTTCAGATGTTCATCGTGCTGCGTTGAGGTCGCGTTGTGTTTATCGTGATCTAGATCTTCAAGTGAAGGTTCAGTTTCGCTCTCTTCTTCGTTTTCCTTGGATTGTATTACTTCGACGTCATCATCGTTGTTGGTGCCGAAATTATCTTTCAGGGTTCTTCTAAGAGCGGTTCCAAATCAACAGATTTGTCTTTGGTCAGTTTGGATACGTATTCTTTTTTATTTCTAAAGTTTTTGAAGTTCTCTTCGGAGAGTTTTGATGGTCCGCTTGTGGTCTTCGAGGGTTTTGATGTACTATAGACATCACCGTTGTCGTTGATAAAGTAATTGTTCACCTCTGGTTGAGTTGTGTTCCTTTGAAGGATCTGGGACTATGACTCTGGTTCTGAAAAATGCATATTGGTTGTTGTAAATGTTTTAAAATGAATATGTTCGTTACAAGTCTAGTAAATAAGTAGTTGAAAGGAACATTAGTGGAGTCGAAGTAATAGATGATTCAGATAAAGATTAATTGAAGAAACATGTACTCAAGAAACAACATCATTAACAAGTTCTAGGGAAAAAAATGAATGACCAAACTTTTTGTTATACAAGATTTTATATACTAAAATTTTTATACTATTCCATGAAGGAGAATGTAACAATGTGTCATGTTTTAAAGGATAACTATGACCGAATAGAACAGATAATGTATATGTAGCATAAATAACTAGAAGAATGAGAGAAACACATGCAGCAAATTTTGAAACCTGAGAGAGTATACTTCCAACAAAAACAAGAAATAATTTAATATCTTAAACGGAAATAATCTATTTATTACGACACAACAGTTTTAGATAATATAATAAACGATGTCTAATTATTGTATGTAAATAACAATAAATAGCGAATATTGTGGAGTATTGTGTTTTTTTACATTTACAATGAATAATTATAGAATTACTATGTTAAAAGTTAACACTCATTATTATAATCTTGGAATAATACATATAATGTATAAGAGCGTAAATAGAAGGAAAACGAAAGATAGTGGTGATATAATCAGTATGAAAACTATTGAAACTGTCGGAATTTGTAGTTGGATTTTTCGCAAGTATAGTAAATTTGCCTTAAATGTGCCGACCAAATTATTTAAAGCAAATGTAAAAAAATCGAAATATTATCAATTAAGCAATTAGGATTTATAAAAATTATAGGAAGTTGAGAAGTGTTGAATTCCTTGACCAATCTATTAAACAGAAAACTCGATTAAAAGGTGCTAATCGCATTAGAATTTGAGGATTTGGGCATTTGACAAACCATAAATATGGCTTGATAAACAGTACAGTTCCAATATAAGTGCTAATGTATATAAAATAATATGGAGAAATTTAGAAGACAAAAATATTGTCAAAGTACGTGGAATTAATAGATTTTAGTGAATTTAAAACAGGGGTTCCTCAAGGATCTATCGATGAGCCTTAGTTATTTATATGTATTATGTTTTGTAGATTTATTAATTGATCTGCCAGATTACCTAATTTTACCTTTAGTTAAATAAAATAAATGATTGCTACTTTGAACTTATAACCCTAAGTTCACTTTTAAACATCTGTCCTTAAATGCGGATAAAACGTGTATACAACTTTTGTTAATTATCGCAGTAGTAGTTCACTAAAATTTGAGAGTGTTGAGCATTTCAGATATCTCAGTATTATAGTAGACTATAGACTGAGAGGGGTAATCGTGTGGAGTATGCAATTAATCAAACTTATTACAAGTAATACAAACAACATTGTTTACCTTTTGCAGGAATTATGCTATGGTAGATTGTCCAAATTTTTTTTTATAAAAAACGCAATATTATTGTTTGAAATACATTTTATTATCTAATATAATATCCCGAACTTGAATACATATTTCATTGATCTAATTCAAAGACTTTATCCCTGAATTGAGAAGTCGAAAGAATGTTCAGATAGGCTTCAACGGCAACTATTACCTCTTTACTAAATGAAAGACTTTGCCCATGTCAGAGGAGCAATTCGGGTGAATAGTATGGATGATGCAAAAGTTCGTACTTGATTTTCCTGGTAGTTTTATGACCTGTGTGGAAGGATGAATTGTCTTGATGAATTTTTTTTTGTAAACAAAGGTGTAATAATAAATTGTGATTATTATCATACCATTTTGGAGGTACCGAATGCTAAAACAAAATTTCGTTTGCAACCCAAAAACTATGGCTAACACCTTCTTTGTCCATTTCGGGGCCTTTGTCTTAACTCAGATCATGGTGGTAGGCTACGAGTCTCATCCACAGTGGTGAAACGACTAAATGCTTAAAATATTAAGAAAGTAGCATTCGAATATGTGTTAGCATATGCGGAACCGATTGTGCATACAGCTTTATAAAACCCAAAACTTTAGCCAAAATAGTGCTTATACTGCGTAGGGCGTCTACTAAATATCTCTGGGTTAATCGGCGATATTCTAGAACCATATAGTTTGTTTATGCTAAGATTTCTGATGTTTATATAGTTTTTAGAAGTCCATGAAGACGTGTACGGCTATGTTTAAATTAAGCTACTGTTTCAAATGAAAGTGAAGATTTTGCCGTCGTGCATGAGTTTGTTTTGGTGCTACACTTTTCAATAATGCATTAAACTACTGTGACATGTCAATTTTGAACATAGTGAAACTGCACAGGAGTTCATAGGAAATAATACTACATACATAAATGACGAAGTAAGCCATTAGCGCCCTCTCTTAGCAAACCACAAAACTTATTGAACAATCTGTATTATACACTGTTATGTATACTTATTTGGTAATAGTTAGTTAGTTAGTTAGTGTTGAACAAAGAAAAATTTCAAAGATATTTTACACATTGTAATTAGTTTGGCGAAAAATGTATGATAATAGATGTTAATTAAAATAATAAAGTGAATTTTTAAGAATTGATTTAACGAACCCTTACCTGTGGCTGAGGAAGTTGGGCTTCTTACTTGGCACAATCGAATTTCCGTCCTCACGGAACCCGTTCTCAACGACATCTTTCGCCTTGTCGGGAAACTCTTGGCTGTTCTGGATGCTATTGAACGCCGGCGGGCTCTCGATGGGATTCTGAAGTGTGATTTGTCCCAAGAAAGTCTCCGTTTCAGAGGGGTCGCGGCTGTGTTGATGCGTTTTGGCAAACAGATGGGAGTAGTTCGGCCTCAATGTTGTCGGTTTGAGGAACTGAGGTGGAGTCTGGAAGGCCGATGGCGAGCTGAGACTCAACGGTCGAGAGTTCTGTGAATTTTGGATGCGAAAGTTGTTGAAGTTGTTTAACGCTTGGTTAGATTGAAACTGAAAATGAATTGTGTTAGTTAAGTTAGTTGATAGTGGATTAATTTGGTTTTCGAAATGAGATTTGAAGCTCATGTTGTATGATGTTGAAAATCTATAATTAATATTTATTGTTTCGTTAATGCAATTTATGATGTGTCAATTCAATATGTAATTTTGGAAGGTAGTTGTAGTATGGATTAAATTTAAATAGTTATTATAACCAGCTATAAAATTGAAACATAAGATATTTTATTTTTATATTGTTAAATAAATTCAGTTAAATAAATTGTGAAATGGTAAATTGATAACATGTTTAATGTGTTCTACTTTAATTTGAATCACCATGATCGAATACGTGGTACTTATAACACGAATTTATTAAATCTCTAAACTGCCAAATTTTATGCTACGCGCCCACATCCGTCATCACTGCTTCAGAAATTTTTTCCTCTGTTCGCATTTCGTTTCATTTTGTCCAACCAATATGTTTTTGACTTAATTGAGGTATGTGATATAGCCCAAGTGTTAGCTTCTTCGGTATCGACTCTTTAAGCATTCTTTACAATTCTCTGAAAACATAATCTAGATCTTACTAGCTTTTGATAATCTCCTTTTTTTATTATTTTTCGTTTTATAACGTTATAGATGCAGTCTTATTATAAATGATAGATCCAGATGAGTATTTATTAAAGTATTACTGAGTGTACGGCAGTTGTGATACGGTCCCACAGATCATTCAGACTTATTGGTTGAGGTGGGACGTAAATAGCTCCTTAACACAACCCCATAAGAAGTACTCACATGGGGTGAGATCAGGAAATTTTGGTGGTCATCTCACTGACGACTTCGCTTCTGTAACCATCATTGCCTGCCGAAACTTTGAAACTTCCTCTGTCCATTGGTATAAAGAATGATCATTTTGGATTTATATCTTAATTACTACAAATTTTTCAAAATGGGTCCAACATTTATAATAACCCGGTAGGTCGCTTGTGTCGGTTTTTTATTTCATGCATGGTCTAAATTAGTGGAATGTCCTATGGTAACCGATTATTAGGATTTGCTTTCACTAAATACTACTACGGATTTTCCTGCTTATATCAAGTCTTTTATTGTCAGTTTTCTTCAGAATCATTTCCTACACTATATTGAAGAATACAGTGGTAATCTTGGAACACCGTGGCAGCCTTTTCTGTATTGCTCTATGGTTGCCTATCTTTTAAATTTTCAATTCATTTAATATTTCTAGGGCTTTAAACTGTTTTATCACTTTTTTCTGATAATCGAGATATTTGTTGCTCGATGATTAATTAATAGCAAATAAGACCTTAGATTCTGTTTATAAATATGTCCATGAATCTAATTTAATGAAAATATCTGCTTGATCGTTATTATTCCTGCCGTTCAGTTCTTCGTTTTGGTATTTTTCTAGTCAGTTTTTCAATATCTTCACTACTAATTTGTATACGACATAATCAAGTATATATAGTATTTTCACTTAGCTCAGTTTGGGTGAAACGCTATTATAACAGTTTATTTTGTTTTAGTGGGATTTTTATTGCAATTACACTGCTATGCTATGTTTGCCTGCATATATTTTGTTCTTTAACTGAAGACCAGTGCACAGCAGGGAGATTTTAAGTTAATTCCTGTTGAGATTGAAAATATGGCAAACAAACCTTAATCCAAATTTACCAAGTTCAATTCAAGAACACCAAAAAATGGGGAAAATGTCTAGGAATTCTATACTGAAATTAGTTATGTGGCACCTAAGGTTTTATAATTACATTGGAGAAATAGATAGAATGTAGGAAAGTCTATAGGAACATAAAGAAATGCAAGGAAGTCCTCCTCGTTCTTTGGAAATTGAAGACGCTATGATAATATGATATATCCAGACCAAAGATGAGAGTAGTTTCTCTAAACCATAGAAACCCAGAGGCAATGTTAATGATTCTTCAGTTCACATGACAATAACCAGATCGGGATTTCGCGAAGACAGCGGGAATTTAATCAACCAGGATTCCATGAATGGCAAACATGGCGATATCATGTTCGACACTGGATATGAGTGTTGGGACATCTGAGACTTTTAAAATGAGGAACTTCAACTGTCAAGACCTACCAGTCAAGGTATCTATTGCTAAATTTTGTCAATATGACAGACTAGAGTGTCCAGTAAAGATTCTTCATGTAGAAGAGATTCTGATTGTGAAATCGGCACTTAAATAATTCAGAGAAACGGAAATTGCTTAAAAAGAAAAGAATGTGATTCACAGATGATTAATTTAGAACCTAGAGAACGATCAACGTTAACAGTAGGACTTCGTACCAAACTTATTGAACATAAATAAATCAGTGTTTTTACCTGCAGTATTCGGTATTGCTTTACTTGTAATTACAGTCTACAAAGAAAAAGGACTGGCAACAAATAGACTAAAGAACAGTCATCTATACCAAAGATATGTCCACAAAGTAACTTTTCTCGGCGAACTTTTTGTAGAATGCAGCCTCCTAAAGAATTTATCGAGGTTAGCAGTGTTTACCAAAAACGTCTTTTACCAATGGCTGACATTAGAGACACAGAGAGCTAATTGGCTGATTTGTGGCATATATATATATATATATATATATATATATATATATATATAATATATATATATATATATGCAATCGAATATATTCTACATAAATTGCTATTTATTTGTAGAAATTAATTGATAGATGATAATATTGCGAGGTTTGTTCATGACAGTGCTGAAGATCGTGAGTGGTAATATTTGTAATGGTTAGTGTAATACTGAAAACGAATATAATAAGTTAATAGTTTTGTCTTACACTGAAAATAATTGCAATCGTAGTGTTTAGAAAATTTCATGTTAATAATAAATTTCTATAAGAAATGTTTGTTTCTCAATTTTTTTAATACTTAATTACCTCATAAGAATTGTGGAGTGTATATATTAAGTGCTAATCAATAAAACAGAATTAAAAACTGAGTATTGTATACTTACGTTGTTTATAGGGGAGGGTGTACTAAACCTATACTGTGGTAGCGTTTGCTGTAGATGCGGTGGCAAATCTGATGTTTGCAAATCGGGATGAAGGTAGCCTGCAGATGGGTCTATGTGTTGAAATGCCGGCTGGGATTGTCGAAATGGTATAATATCGGAGGGATTGATGTATTGGTCCTGATTTTGCTGGAAAGGTAAGTATGGCGTGTCTGCTGCTCCAGTGAAAAGATAATCTTGACCTGAAAATGAAAGGAAATTATGAATAAACTTGACCCCAAATAACAACCTCATGCTGTCACGTTTGAGGACATCAAAGTAATAAATCTTCATTATATAAGATAAGAAATTATTACGATGTACACTATAGCAATTAACAATCAAACTCAAAAATAGGTCTACGTCGGGTATGAAGATCCCCATTATATAAAACAGGAAGAAAATGTACAGACTTTAAACCAAATGAACTTTCTGAAAGTTTGGTACTAATTATAAAATGTTTAGTAGAGAGTTGTTTTAATGTATAAACAGAGATTCACAAAGTCAGTAGAAATATAGTTTCATATTTGTCCTTTTCCATGTATATAAGCTTTTCTGGAAAATTAACCCCAATCTATTATAAAAGAATATACCAAACATAAACCTTAAATAGATATGCAATAGCTATCAAAAATAAAATTAAGGCATTCAAAATTCAACATTGCAAAGAAAGGTGGAAACCTCAATAACATGACACTTTCTACTGATATTGATAAAAGCAAAATAGACTGCTAAACTGATAAAGAAAGTAAATTCGCCTGTACATATTGAAGAGTGAATAATAATATGAATAATATGCATCTTTGGATGTAGATTAAAAACTGAAATGAACAACGACTGTATCCTTCCAATGGTTCCTGAAGAAAGCAAAAGCTTGAATAATCCTGAATAAGCTGTAGGTATATCAGAAAGCAATTGAGCAAATAGTGACAGGAATTAAATAAAAGAATCTCCAAAAACAATAAATGCGCAGGAAACACCCTTATTATGAAGACATCATAAATGGGAGATGTAAGCTTAGTGAAATTAGTACTGCTCATGTGGCTAGAAAAATTGATGATAACTGGAGTGAGAACACAAAGTGGAGACTTTGGGGGAAAAATAACGCCGGTAGTACAAGTTTTAGCTTGGAAGACTATATTGGTAGCATTGTAGGATAAAAAGATATGTTTTCTTCTTCAAGTTTCGTCTTCTATCGAGGGTTGGAAACAATCAGTGTTATGAGGACCGCTGCTACACCCGACACAGTTCCTTATATTTTTTAGGCAGGGTATTCTCCGTTTTCGAACACTGTTCTTTCCTCAGACTTTGCCCTGTATAATCAGCTGCAACAATGCGTATTTTTGCCCTCCCATTATATATATTTTTTGATGATCAGAAGGACTTCTGATTTGTAGTATTGTAGTCGATATACCTGGAAATATTTGAGAGACGTCTATAACCGAAAGGTAGAAATTGGCTAGAAAATAAGAAATTTACTAAAGGAACTTGAATATTGAATAAGAAAAAAATATTTTGGAAGTTAACAAGGTGAAATTAGTGTTCAACCATATATCGTACGAGTAATTACATTTAATTTTTTACCTTTTGGTTCATTGAGTCACTGTCACTGTCTCTTTTCTATAGTATTGGGTCAAAGGGTTGGGTACCTAAGAATGATAGAACATATTTTCTCCGGTCAACTGTTTAAACTGGATTAAAAAATACATATACATTAAGAGATTTACAAATAGATAATAGAGTTAGTCTAATCGGGGGGTATAAGGTGACGAGATAGAGAAATTAAAATTTAATTGAGTTTATGATAGAGCGCAATTCAAAGCAAACACGAAACACTAACATATGTGGAATACTAACCAAATACGAACACACAACCAAATTATTCACGTACTGTTATATAATCCAGGGTCCGTCAAAACAATTAAGCGCATAATGAATAAATTGTTTAGATTTTTATATCAAATACTAAAATAAATCTCCAAGAATTGTTTATGCAATTTATGTTGTGTTTATTGCCTTACATACAGGGCGTTTTAAAAGTAGGGTAAAATATTTAACGGGCGATTCTTGGGTTTATTTTATGAAAAAAAAATCATATAAACATATGTTCCAGTCTTAATTTTTGAGATACACGGTGGTAAAGTTTTTCTTACAATAACTGTGTTACTATTGTAGATATGATTATAAAATTTGGTACACGCATTCTATGCATCAAAATACATTTTCTTATGTACAAATAATTTTATTTCTACCCGTGGCGTCCGTAGGGGTATTGAATTGAATATTAATGGTGGAATATGGTAGGCCCTTGCTTTGTCTTCTAAAAATATTTTTGCAATCTTAATTCATTTCTGAGCAAATTTGTCAGCACATGTAAAAATGAATGAAGTTACTTACAAAGTTACAAGTTGGTTTAGCCAATGTTAGTTTGAATGAAAACTGCTGTCCTGAATTTCCTAGTACTGTCACCATGTTCAATTTGGTTGATTACTACTATCAAAAAGATGATAGAAGCCCAAATCAAACTCCAAGCAGAATGCTTTAATCCCATTTAATAAGGCTTTGCTTTGTACTGGGGACTATTTCAGAACATATTGGTGGAAGAACTTTCGTAAACATCAATTCCCCCTCCCTTCACTAAGTAAAATATAAATTCTAATATTTGTCTGTGACGAAAAAGAAGTGAATCGGTGTATCGTCAATGACCAAATAGGATACCTACTTTTGTTTATTCAATTATTTAACTAGTTCCAATTTAATGTCTCATTTGTCACATTTACCGTATTAAAATAAAGTGGACTGTAATTTGATAAAATGATTTTGGTTCCGGGGACATTTGTCAAAAGAGGTTAGAAATTTATGTTTTACAAAATACCTTAAGCGTATGTGCTTATGCATTAAAATGCAACATAATGAGTAAGTAGAGATGCTCATTTACCCTGAAAGAGCGAGCCTTTGCAGATAGGATATTTTGATCCAACCACAAACGTGTACTTATGCCACCGGCCGAAGTGTCTCGTTAGACGTGTTGTCTTGCCAGTAGATTCGACGAATGTTTTCAACAAAAAGGTGTTGTGAGGAAAGAAAAAGAAAAAAGCAAATTATTGAATGTATGAATGCAAATCAGCCCTTGATGTGGAATAATTCACAAAGTAGTTTATTCAGTCTAGTGCACTGAGTAATTATATTTTGTCCTACTAAACAAATAATTTCAGTCAAATACCATTGAAGAGGAAACATTCTATCCAACATAAAAGGGTATGGAGCTTTTTTTCCTTCTGGTAAAGGACAAAGCTCAACTAAAGGACGTGTGAATGTTCTCCACTTGTTTGTACCGTTGCAACACTAATCTTGCCATGGGTACCTGGATGAATCTTAATTATATGTACGGATGGCTATTTGAGAAGAGAATCTAATTAATTTTTAATAAGTACCAAAGAATCCACTGAGGGAGATACTTCTGGTGCTATTACTTCCAGAAATCTTAATGTAAACGTTGCAAACGTTGTCAAGTAATACGTCTATTCTATTTGAAATCTGTATAATTTGGATAACACAACGACTTCAAAAGGCTCTAAAGTCAAGAAATGACCAGGAGTTGTTAAAGCATTCCAATCATTGGGATCTGTAGTGTAAGTGCACAAGGTGGTCCACTGTTAAGAACAGCTTCAATTTGAGTTACAATTCCTCGTATGTAGGTATTTGTTCACCTACAACTCGCAGAAAATGAATTTCAACACTTTTTGTACCTGCTTCCCATAGTTTGGAAAAACGAGGAGCTGACGGTGTATGAAATTTCCATTCAATGTGTCTCGATCGCATATACTGTTTCTAATACTTCTCAGATATATGCTAGACCCAATGAAATTAGTACCGTAATCTGAGTAAATTATAGAACATCTACCTCTTCTACCTATAAAACGTGGAAGAGTGCTAAAAACCCTACCGTAGATCAATCGGATACAAGTTCTGTATGTAGGGGCGGATCCAGACACGTGTTTCGGGGGGGAGGGGTACTAAATTTACCTAAAAATATTTTTAAATTCAGTTTTTTTGGTCTATTGCATTAAGAATAGTCGTTCTGAAGTTTAAAGCCATAGAAGTGACCTTCTTCTAGGCTCCTGGAGTTAAGATTACCTCATTTTAATATTAAATTTACTAACTTTGAGGCTCTTGGACGATCGGCCCCATTGCCCCCCCTGGATCCGCCCATGTCTATATGTATAGCTTTGTCAAACAGCAGCCAAAAACGCAAATATTGGTAACTATCATAACGTCAAACAATATTGCAGAGTATACGTTCATTTGTCTTTGTACTTTCTACGTATTTCGTTTTCGTTATTGTAACTTCTTGCTCTATTTTGGTTTGCACGAATATTTTTCATTTCGAACGAGTCAAAGAGCTACACGGAGGCATTATCGAGTGAAAATATCTTTCCAAGTCGAAAGTTTCACCCCTTGCTCTAGATCCAGACACAAACACACGTATATTGGAACTGGCGGGAATCACTTTACGAGAAATATCAAGCGCTCTTCTGACTGGAAACATCGTTCGGAATGCATGTTCAAGTTTTATATCGCTCTCAACAATTGACGATTGACACGAGCATTCGTGAGTTATTGCTTTCAGCTTTTCGACGCTTCGCTCGGCTGGAGTTTCTTTTCTCGGTTCGAATGAGTCCTTTCACGGGATGAACTTCGATGTTATTGTGCCCCGTTAGGTTCTAAAGTGATATTCCTTGTTTACCGGTTGCATATTCGCTCCAGAGTTTCCAGCAGTTCGTTAATTTACATTATTTAAAGTTCTCAGCTGCTTTTGCAAACGAAAAGGAAATTGGCATTGTGCTGCAGTTTACGAGAATTTCATTTCCAGTCAAGTGCAGTTTAATCTGTTAGAGAAAAAAATAAATTTAAAAGGACATAATTTACTTTATTAAGCTTTTTATATTTCTCGGGCTCTTTTAATTGTTGTAATAAATCGTGAGATTTTAAATGAATTTATATTTCATAAAATAAAATTATTTTCTTGTGTGTTAATAAAGCATCAGCACAATCAGTAACAATTTTAGTTAATTACAATAAATTTTTCGGATCATGTGTATTATAGTTATGTAGTAAACGTATAGGATAGTTAGAATCTAACGAAAAGAGCGGCAGTTATTTGATACTGAACGATGGAAGCGAAAGCTTCTTACGAAATAATATACTTCCCTCTTTCTTTGTGTCATTCTTAGTAATAGATAACAATTTCAGGAGCATTTAAATAATTATCAATATTTTTTTACGACTCAATTATTAATATTAATGTGAAATTTAGTTCTTTATTTAAATTATTTTATATTTAGCAATTGACGTCATACCCTCTTTCTACACCAGCGCCAATATGATCAACTTTTGAAGTTATTTAATGTTGTGAGCTAAACACTTTTTCAGTTTAATCTCCATATAAAGTTTGTTAACTTTGTCTCTACATCCATAAACTTGGTAATGTTGCCCTTTCTTGTGGTGTTCTGATGTTGCTAAGGGAGAATTGGTATGTGTGTTAGAACAAAAATGAGTTTTGTGCTGGTATTGTATATTAACTGGATGTTATATTTGTTTATTTACTATGATTTATTGATTTTCTATAAACGAAGAGACATTTAATATATAACCTGGTCCTTGTTTTTTACACACGAGAATGGTTATTTCAAGGTCACATAAGTGTTGGTCGAAATCAAGATTTGAAACAAATGCAATTTCTGTATTTCACTACACTACCCTTTTATTTTGGTATATGTAAATGTGGGTCTCCTTTAAGCTTTCGTTGAAAAATTAAGAATAAGTAAAATCTACATCTCATAAAAATTTTATTTTGATGGATCTCATCCCATGCTACCTGTATTTAGTGTTAAATTGCCGCTAGAGTTTGTGGAGAAGGGTATATTTTGCAATCATCCACAGATAATATCCCAGGCAGGACGATAAATCGGGAAATTGTAGCATTCAATAATTGACGATGGCCGTCTCAATACAAGATCAGTATTTATTTTGAAAAAGGATATGGCGTTGTAATAGTTAGAAGTTCTATAGTTACAACAGTTTTTGTGGATTCCCTAGACTGATAACATACCATCTATAGATGGCGCTGTTGTCAAGTTATTGATATTTCTATCTGAATCCTTGGAGCGTCTGTTAGTGATTGTGTAACTTCTGAACTACTTGACTGTTGAGGTCATATTCTTGCAACATATTTGTTTTGTCGAGACGATAGCGGTTCTCTCGATCCTAGTTAAGTACAGGATTCGAGAGAATCATATCTGTGTAATTTATTTATGTATTTATTTAGCAATTTAGGACAGCAAACAGGCCGTAGGCCCAACACAGCACCTACAGCTTACTCTAGTACAATTACAATGGTTGCATATTATAAAAAATATAAAGTTTATACAAGACTTATAATAACAAAGAAAAATAATACAAACTTGATAATTAGAATTTGTTAATTTGAGCGAATTTCTTTAATTTGTTTTTTAAAAGAGATGAAAGTGATGTTAAATATATTACTATTTTTACAAAAGGTATTGTGTAACATACAAATTCTGATAAGGGGTGAATTAAAACCTACATTGGTTCTAGAAAATTCGACAAAGAACAAATTGTTATTTCTTGTAGTTTTTTGAGGTATATAAAAAGACAATGATGATAACAGTACTGTACAGTCAATAGTATTAAGAATTACTTTGTAGAGAACTAGTAGGCCAGACTGTATTCTTCTATTCACTAAAGATATAATATTATATCTATTTCTGACAGCCTCTATATCCTCGATGTTATAAATTCCCTTTAAAACTGAGAAATCGAAGAAATCTGTTCTGAATTTTTTCTAATCTTTTTTTATAGATGTCGTAATGGGGGCTCCATATTACACTTGCAAAATTAAGTCTACTGTAGACATAAGCATAATAGACAGCTTTGATCGATTTTTCATTCCTAAAATCATTACACGTTCTTATGATAAAGCCTAGCGTTTTGTTGCAGATACTCGCCACATAATCAACATGGTAAATAAACGACAACTTGCTTTCTACAATTACGCCTAAATCTTTTGATTTCAGTTACCTTTAGAAGATTTCTTCCATTAATATTATAGTGAGATGTTATTGAATTTAATTTTTTTGTGAAAGTTATTGAACTACATTTTTTAATATTTAAAAAAGTTTATTTTCTGTGCAATATTTATGTAAACTGTCTAAGTCTTCTTGAATAAGATAGCAATCAGCCACAGAATGAACCTGTGAGAATAATTTTAGGTCATCAGCGTAACATAGGATTTTGCAAAATTTTATTGATTCACCTATGTCATTTATGTAGAGAGTAAAAAGCAACGGTCTAAGGTGTGAACCTTGGGGCACATCAGGAGAAACAAAATACGGTTCTGAACTAAAACCATTAACGTTTACCAGTTGAGATCTATTATAAACATATGAAGCAAACCATCTTAACAGGTCGCCATAAATACCTACGTTAGAGAAAAATCCATTCTGATATAAACAGAACTTATCTTATACTTTATAGTGGCGAATAAAGAATCAAATATAATTCCCTCAAACACTTTGCTGAAAATGCAGAGCTTACTGATGCCCCGATAATTTGTAACTGAGTTTTTATCTCAAGGGTTTTTATATATTGGAACAAGAATGGCCCTTTTCCAGAAATCAGGAAATTCACCGATATCCATAGATTTTTTAAATATCATTGTTAAAGGTATATACAGTGAGCTGGCAGATTTTTGAATGAATAATGATGGAATGCGTTCAATACTAGCACCTTTGTGGGGGTCAATTTCTCTTAGTTTCTTCAGAACTATTTCTTCTGTTATTAAGACATAGTTTACGGTTGCAGTAATTTGAGAATTGACTTTTTTAATAGTTGTCTGTGAATAAGGTTCATATACGGATTTAAAGAATGAGGAGAACAGTTCGCAAATTTCTAGGCCATCCTTAGCTGTTTGATCATCATAAAATATTGCATTCGGAATGCCAGAGTCACCCCTAGTTGAATTTGTAAAGTTCCAGAATTTTTTAACATTAATTTGCATATCATCCTCAACCGATTTTACATATCTATTATAATCCTGATAAATCAGTATTTTACTTTAAGTTCACTAAATCGACTGTAATTACGTTAATCAGTTCAACATTTTAATTATTTATTTCTATGCAGCGACTGAAATCTGGTACTAAATGTATCACTGGATATTCTGGATATTCATCAAAATCCTCCTGGAGCACGTAGACAAATTTAATTAAGTTAAGTATTGTTAACTAAAGAAAACATTAATAAAAATAACAACACAGAAAATTATTTTATTAAACCGACGACTCCGCCAAAATATATATCTGCTAGGTTTGGCACCGAGAATATACAGCAATTTCCTTTAAAGTGTGGTGTTATTTCCCAATAAACACTTAGACATTGAAAAAGATGCCACAAGTATCCTTCAGAAAACAATTATTACTCTATTGGAGAATGGAGAATCCTCACTATGATGAGTATTATTTTCTATTTACATTCTAGTTTTACATGCTTGAAAGAATTGTAATATTTTAAATTCCTCGTCTAATTAACATTTCTTTTGGAAATGTTGTTATAAACGATTAAATATATGCATTCAAAACAATAAGCATGAGTACACAGGTTTAGTAAGTGCTGCCATCACCTAATTCAACGTCAAACTGAAATCAAGTTTCTTCTTTTTGTAGTCAAATAAAAAACAAAAATTAAAATTGTCGGCGCAAGTAGATTTCTATTTATTTCTTATAAGGTAATTAACCAATTAAAAGTCAACTAGTTACGTTAGTTTCTACTGTACACCAAAGGTGTTTAGGATTCACATGGACAGTTTGTAAAATACCTGCACATAGGGCACCCAAGCCATTACAAATTCGGGGAAAACTGGTCAAATGGCAGCCCTAATTTAGCAATAAATATAGGTAAAAATTCTTTTGAGAGCGATTACAATAAAATTTGTTCTTCAAGGTTAATAGTTTCTGAGTTATTCTTCTTCTTTGCAAAGCCTTTATAGGCTGGGGTGTCCTTGAACCTTGGTTGGTTCTTACTGACTACATATCAGTGCCTTACGAGCCTTTAATAGGTTTTATAATAATTTCCTTAGAATGTGAAATATTTATAGATAAATTTATTTGTTTCTTGCTTCCAAATACATTTTTCTTCATTCGCAACATGAAATAAAAAACTGTGAAATCCCCAAAACTTTCTACCCGTGGGACTGCCACTTTTGAACTTTTGGATTGAACTAATTAATAGATTCACTAACACTAACCACTTCAAGAGCGTCTTTCACAACAGCGAGCGTCTATTTTGTTAAATGTGTAAGTACATTTCTACTTTTACTTAATAGAACTAACTGTTAAATTAAATGTAGGTTAGGTTTTCTTATGTTTCATAAACTTAAAATTTTTTTTCAACTAAACTGTCTCGCCATTTGTACTGGAAGTCCAGTTAATGGGTCGAATTTCCTTTATATATATTATTTCAATAATCATTAAAGTGTTATATAATTTTCCTAACCAAAGAAAACCAGCATAACCGGTTTTCAAGAATTATACATTATTAAATTCACTGGCAAAGACCGCCCCCGCCTTTTTTTCAGCCGGAAGGTCACTGCATAATTGAATTTCGGCTATTGTGACACAACCTTTTTTCGTGCCCACCGTTTTATATAAACACTTTTTATGTCGGATATGAGGTCCTGTGGGAAACTACTTTCCCTTAAAGAAACCCGTCGTCTACCCATACGACGTTAGAACATGGCGAGCTTTCCTTTCGAAGAGGTTTTCTTTCTTTTCTGATTATTTCCTTTGAAGGGAACTGGATGAAAGAGAAAAGACAAATGCTGTTTGAATTTTAACATGCATAGCCTTCGGAGGTATTGGACGGCTTTTATGTTAAGGAGACGTAAAGGGAAATTATAGGGTTAGCTGAAAATTTATGGAAGAAATGATTTGATTTCCTTTGTTAACATAATTATAAGCAAAAATTGTGTTCTTATGGGATAAATACTTTTCATCATTGTTTAACTCAATTTAGTTTTTTTAAATAAGTAGAATAAATCACTGACAGTGTAGAACATTTGGTGATAATAATCTGGATCAACAAAATCGGATTTATAGCTCGTCATCGAAAGAATAAACAGTGGACCTCCATTGTTGAAATCTTTGTTTCGGTGTTAAATGGTTTTTAATAAACTGCAAATATTTCGTCCATTGTGGTACTCTTTAAAAACCACCGTTGGTTTTGAAACAATTTTTGTAATTAAATGTTCATTAGCCATTATAATACGATAATTATTGTTTTCTGAACTTTTCTCAAATGTTTTTCAAGTTTTAGAAATTATTTTTCCGGTCACCTTTGGTATCAAGTTAGCGGTGTTATAAATAATACTTGGTTATTAAAAATTTAGCTTTGCGATTTATTTATTTTGATAATCAATTTCTGTGTCATGTATTGTATTAGTTTTATATCTAATTGTTCATTTTTTGTGATTCAATTGCTTTTTGTCTCAGTGCTTCAAATTTTCCTAAGTTTCCCACTGTTACTTTATTGTTGATGTGAATGATTTTTTTCAATTATACTCGCAATTTTCTCTTCTAGTGTTCCTGTATTTTTGTCTCCTTCGTCAAACCCTCGCCTAGTGGGTTTATATCTTTCTAATTGATGTTTAGCTGGTTCCTAATATTTTAATGGGGTCACTTGGTCTACAAATTCTTACACTGGCGCTGACTGACTCTGACGTGTATTGTTAAAAACAATTAGCGTCACCAATAAATCTACCACTGATTTTAACATACAAAACGGTCTATATATGAGTGATACGAAATCTTGTCAATTTAGAAACGAATTACTAATCTTAGAATGTCAGTGCCTGGAGAGTGACGATATTATTATGTACTATGCCACTCGTTGTGTCGCACGCCATCTGTAGACATAAGTTTCAATAATGATCAACGATGCACCGCACGGAAATTCTAGCAGAAATAGAAGGCTCGCGGGGAATCTAGATTCGTGTGTATTCTAATTCGTGTCAGAATGTGATGAGGGTCTCCCAGGGAAACTGCATAGCGTCTTGCCTTGAAAATACTGTGCTTTCTTTGAAAGTTCCCATAACTGTTGAATTTCTTCCTCTTCTTCTTCTTCTTTCTTCGGTTTTGTACCCTCCTCGGTTTACTGTGTCAATTTTTTCATTTTCCCATTTGTAGTGTCTTTTCAACCATAATTCTTTTTATATGTTCATTCCAGTGAAAATTAAATTTTTTCCTTTTTCCCTTTCATTCTTTAATTTTTTTAATTCTTTTAACATGTCCAGTGTCTTATAGGATTCTCTGCCAGAATCTTGAGACTTTAATTTGTCCTGTATTGTAACCTTGAAACAATTTCACATATAGTCCAGTTGTAGGTTCTATATTACCTCATAATGTGTTGTTATTGGCCACATTTACTGCCCAGTAGAGTATTATATTTTCTGCTATGGAACAAACGTTTCTTTGTGGAGTTTTTGTCGCCATTTTCTTCATATTTCCTCGTTGAGGTCCCTTTCTGGCATGTGCCAGCACTCCTTATTGTTGTTCCCAGGTATTTAAAAACATCATTTTATCTCTTGGCAATGTATTTCCCAGTTTTCTGCAGCCATACCGATGCGCAAATATTCTGTTTTTTGGAAGTTGATCTTCAAATCCCATTTGTCATATTCCTCTCGTAGTTTCCTCAATATAAACACCACTTAATCATTGGTATATAATAAGAAAAAACAATGTATGTTTGTTTATTGTAAATCCTATATCCGAGCATTGATGGTACTAGGCCTCCAAACATTTTTTAATGTATATATTGAAGAGCAGCGTTTATCTATAAATTACGATAGGTTTTATGTGGAAGTTTTCTGTTTTTATTCTGCTTTCGCTTTTCTTATCGTTGTCTTAATTATGTTAATCCATTTTTCTCTGATATTCACTCTTCCCATTGCTTGACCTTACATCTTGGTACTTTATCATATTGCCTTTTCCAGGTTTATAAAAGTCATATGTGTTTCATTTGATTTCGCTCTATATTCCTCTATTAATTGTCTAATGCAGTGAAAATTGTCTAAACATAATATATTTTTTAGGAAACCACTTTGTTCTTCTTCTAGGTTTACACCCTCGTCTTCTTTATTTTCTTGATCGTACCTACTTGCAAACAATCTGGGTTTGGATAGCATTATCACTATTCTCCTACAGTTTGAAGGGGTATGTAATTTTTTGAATAAAGATAAGAGTCTTTCCATTCCTAGGGATCATCGCCTTCTGTTATTTTATTAAACATTTCCCTAAATATTTTATTACTTTATTGTTTCCATATTTGAATAATTCCATTCGTATATCTCCTGAACTAGAAGCCTTATTATTGTATGCTCTTTTCAGGGTTTTATGTATGTAATCCTAGGTACTTTTTGGTATCTTCCCATCATTAAATATGTCTTTTTCTTGTTGCTATTCTTCTCTTTGCTCTTGAAATAATATCTGAATGGTTATCCATGGTTTTGGTGATTTCTAACCTATGAAGCACAGAGTAACAGAATAACAGTTGTAAGAAATATGATTTGGGAATCTCTGGTAGATTGTT
Organism: Octodonta nipae; assembly: GCA_034190945.1. Lineage (NCBI taxonomy): Eukaryota > Metazoa > Arthropoda > Insecta > Coleoptera > Chrysomelidae > Octodonta > Octodonta nipae. The sequence continues at coordinate 55,483,184 of CM067216.1, read as the reverse complement.
TCCCTGAATCTCTGGAACTTAGGGATGTTGCTATGCAGATCCGTTTAAATAGTTAAAAATTTATTGAATTTCAGCAAGATGGGATATCTTTTTACTAATTAGTTCTTTGTTTTTACATTTGTTTTGAAAGCCCTGCTTGCAGTTTGTTCTCAACATAACAAATAGTAAAAAAAATTCTCTCGAATATAAAGTTTATTAGACTTTATAGGACTTTGTATTACCTTATTTACTTCTGCTTTACAGCGTTATTCCAAAGCATTCTTTACTGCTTTATTATGTTCAACAAAAACTTAATAAACGCCTTAACTTCACCTTTAATTCGTGTAGAATTCGCATTTAATGAAGCATTTATATTAGTTATCTGAAATTGCTATCCATTGAGCTACATAAAATGCTATCCGTTTGTAAAACAAGTCGTAACTCTTTTAAAAGCAGCAATCCCTCATCCAACAGTAGAATTTCTCTTTGTGTGAAACCCGCACTCGAATAACTGATATGAATGAGACTGTCAGTTCAGAATTATATCGTACCGACGAGTAAGAGAAGGTTATTAAGAATTCCCGGCTATTTTTCAAGTGCTGAGGTAGTGGAATATACGGTCATAGTGCTTCGGAGAGGGTTATAAAACTTGTTAAAAGAACTGAATACGAATATAAGACATAAAAAAGGGTTATAATTTTTGTAGCTTTGAATATATATGGTGGTGTAATTGGGTTTGTGAACGATGTATATTTGAACTGCAATAAAATAACACAGTTCGTTTTCGGGATGAATTTTTTATAGCTGGTGAAGGATGCGTTAAAGCTTAAATAACTACTAACTATTTCTGTTTTATTGGAGTTTGAAATATCTGGACATAGTTTAATAAAAGTTGGTAGAGATTTGAAATTAGATACTGGAAATAAATAAGAACAGTAAGACTAACTAGTTACCCAGGGTGCTTAAATTGAGCATTTTATGGGTACTAGGATTTCTCCAAAGAGGTCTTTCATTTCGTAAGTTCACCACTCTGAGCAACTTTTGTTGTATTTTGGATATTCGCTTTTAATGGTCGCAACGTTTGTAGTTTGTAATTTTTGATGTAGCAGTAAAGAAAAATCCACAGGTGTTAAATCACACTATTGCGGCGCGGCCAATTACTGAATGCACGTCTTGAGACATGTCGGTGGCCAAACTTATCCCTCAGCAAATTGAACAAAGCATCATTTATGTGTCACTTATCGCCATGCTTCTATAACCACATGTTTTTAATATCTATCGGGTCAAGCTCTGTCTACACAAACTTCTGTAACATGGTTTTGTACCAGTTGCCATTGATGGTAAGGATTCTCCTGTTATAATCTTGCAAGAATTAAGGGACAATGACGCCACCACACCACTGCACTGCACTGCACCAGAGAGTGACTTTTCTGAATGCAGTGGCATCTCATGAAACTTGGTGTGAAAACAGTTTTTGGTATTAACGAAGCCTCTAAGATAAAAATGCGCCACGTCTGAGAAGTTGATATTTGCACTGAAATCTGGATCAGCTTCCAACTGCTGTACGGTGCAACCTGCGAATTCTGGACATCAAATATTGGGTTAGGTTAGGTTAAGTATAGAGCCACTGGTAATCTCACCCATTGGTGACTTCTCTCCACCTGCACTTCCCATTCTGGAATCTTACGAACACCCCCATTCATTTAAGATGTTCACACCGATGGGTGACACGTTCGACTCATTACAAGTCTCCTCCTTTTACTTTTCTGGACGAGACTGAAATCCGCTTTCAAGGTGTACGTGCCCCTACTAGCGGGACGCTTTGGCCCAGTTTTAGGGGTAACAGGCAAGAGGTCAGCAAAGAGTTCTCGTCTCGAATACTAGGTCGCTCCCCATACAGGGCGATCAGCCGACATCTCAAGCGACGGTCCCACTGTTACCCGCCAGGTCGTCTCATCGCCACAATCCCGAAGAAAAGCAGGTCTGACGACTACTTGTATTAAAGGCTTAACAAGTCGGCTTCATTCCACTGCGCTCAATCCAGAAGGAAAGTGTGTCCTGCGAATTACTTGTGTAAAGTTTTGACAAGTCACACTCGAGGGCCGGGTACCCTCTCCTTCTCTAGTTACTAACGGGCACCGCCTTGTCGCCAGAAACGAGGTCTGGAATCGACTGCCATGACTCCGAAAGTTTTATGGGTAGTCACCGGGAAGTGGATTTGACTACACAGATGCAGGGTCAAATTTGTTTCCAAGATTGGCCAAGTTGATATCTCATAACCGGTGAAACCGTCTTAAAATTGATAAATTCTGCTCTTCCTCAATATATCCTATTCCTATTCCTCAGTGTCCTATTACTATTCCTCAATATCCTATTCCTTCTGCGATGTTTTCCTCACAAAGTGCTTTACGTTGGCTTCTTAATGCCTTATGGATATGTCTAGTGACATCCAACTCAAACTTGGCCACTATGCGGCATTTAGAGTACCTACAAGAATGATGATGGCTAACCCAATTCATTGGTAAACAAATGATGACCAACCACAACTGAGCTGTCAGATTTGTAATGTTTTAAAAATATTTCTAAACGTTCAGAAATCGTTAGTCTCATAAGCATATTAATATTCTAAACTAAATTATCCTCTAAAACTTCTTATTTTTGAATACAGGGCGTTTTGATGATGTTGACTATTAAAATGAATTTAAGTCAAATGCTGAAGGTTACTTTTTTAATAAAAGATGTTATTAAAAAAATAATAATCATTGCTGAGTCTTGTTCCACTTCCGCTTAAGGTGGCGGGACAGCCGCAGGTGTGTGTGTCTTTGGTTAGGGAAAATTGGGATAAACAATTAAATACTTTGCTACAGGTGAATCGTTAATTAATGGGCAGTTAGAGGACGCTTTTATAGTAACTAAAGACGCTCTAAGAGTGAATAATGATTATTAAGCTGAATGTCCAAGGCTGTCCTGTCCCTCTAAATAGTTCTAACTATATGTAAATTATGCAACAATTTCAGACACTTAACTATGGACAAAATGGTCGTTTATAAGTATGTAAAAAATTTTTCCTACTACTAACCTGAAAGCAATAACTGTATTTCGTTTACGAGCTCCATTTTTGTGAATTTTTGGATAGCATTAGAATTTTGGGTTTTTCCTAGGGATCGGATTTTTTGAAGCCTTCTTTTATGGACGGATTTTTAAGTCCGGATTTGACTGTTGTTTTCTAGGTAATTGAACGAGTATCTAGAGAATCGTTTGTAGCCAAATACATGGTTAAGAAATTGCTTCAATTTTGCCTAATAATCTGTGAAGTCCATTGGACCTGATGACTATGAAAATGTCTTGGCCAATCTGAGCTGGTGTTGAACTAAGGTGTGTTGTGACGTTTGAGAAAATATCTTCAATATGATCTCTGTTCTTGAAAGTTGATAACTTCAGAATTGAGGACAGTATGGGTGTTCTTTTGTGCCGTAACATATTCACACTGTCGGGACATTGCATTTAGATTCTCTATATTCTTCTGGAATTGTGTCTGCTTGTCTCAGCACATCAGGTTCTTATTACTTATTCTTTATGGGGTGAATTTATTTGATTTTATTATATTGTCGTGACTCCTCGAATGTAAGACACGAAAGCATTCAACGTTATCAATAATAACCAATTGTATGCCAAATGGGGGTCAGTTGTTCACTTTTTTGTTTAAGAATTTGCTGATGAGTATGCCAGTAGGTTTGCACAAAGCCAAGTGGCTGGGGTCAAAGTGTGACAGGATACTTAAGTGTATGATGGTCTGACTGAGTATTTAGGTGTTTGGTTGCGTTTCCTGCAGACGGTATGTGAGAATCTCTTATTATTAGTTCTGGTTATGAGGACTTCAGGCAAGGGAGAATTGCAATCAATTTTCATAGTAAACAAGATGTTTGGACCTATACTGTTGAGATATTGTAGAAGTTACTTAATACATCCTTGCAATGATGGTGACTGTCAATTATTAATTCATACGAATATTTTAGTATATGTAACAAAAGAAGATGATATCCTCAAAACAACATTGGATGGACAGTATCCATCCGGGGATTTTGCCGAGATAGCAGCAGCCTAGTCATCAAGGCCACCATCAATGGCCGAACAATTACTGTCACCATCGACACGGTGCCGCTGTGTCCATTGCCAAGTCCAGGGTTTTGAGAGCATAAGAAATCCGGCCAGTTACCAACAACATCCAGCTCAGAACAGTCACCGGTGAGTCCATGTCAATACAGGGTGAAGCAGATATAGTACTGCAGATAGGGGACAACCGAATCCGGCACAGGGTCCTGGTAGCGAGTATTGAGGACGATTTCATACTGGGCATGGACCTAATCAGCCAGCATGGATTTGTGTTAGACCCGAGATATTATGTTCTTCGGTTCCTAAATAAAGAATTTGTAATCACACGGCCCGTCAACAGTTCAGCTACCTCCATAAAAAGTGTGGCAAAATCCTGAGCCAGAATTCCCGGTCGAACGGAACAGATTATTCATGGACAGCTAGAAAGCAATCTAGGGAGCTGCGTTGGAATGGTGGAGCCCGTACTTTCAGCTCATGACTAATTAGTTGGACGGGCTATAGTGAAAACCGGACGAGAAATAACAATTAGGGTCCTTAATTTGTCCAAAAACGACATCAGAATTGCTAATGGTCAAGAAATAGCTTGTTTCGAGTTAGTAGAGCTTATCCATTGGTATCATTTCGATGTTAGTGTATTTGAATCAGCTGTTGAGAATATTTGATGTTTACGTGTGAATAAGAGTTCTAGAAAGTGAAGTGACTATTAGTTTTTAAAATTAAATAATTGAACCCACGGAGTTTACAACAATTTGACCAAAATAGCTACAGTTCTATTAAGTAAAAAATAAATTAATTGAACTATCATATCAATTAATTTTTATTATTTGTGAAAGAATTATCTATGTTACATTAGTGACAACGTAAGTAGTTAAACAAAGCGGTTTCTGGAGCGGAAGTGGGCATAAAGGTAACCAGTCATCGAGTTCTCGCCGGGAGCTGCTGCCGAGCTGTTGGTAGTTGTTGTTTGGATAAGAAGAAGAAGCCATTGGGAAGAAGAAGACATTGGGGGTGGTCGTAGGGGTGCGCGAAAGACATTTGGGTGTGTCGCAGAGGTGCGCGCCATCTGTTGTTAATAAATGAAAGCCATTGTATTGTGGGTTGCGTGTGTTGCAGAGGTGCGCGCCATCTGTTGTTAATAATTGAAAGCCATTGTATTGTGGGTTGCAGGGTGCACGCCATCTGTTGTTGGTTGTGGTGGTTACAGAGAAACAAAGCTTAATACTTGGCCGGGTATCGAACGCGGCTTGCCTGATTACAAAGTAAGTTGTCCACCGAGCTGCACTAATGCGGTTAATCGAGAAATGTTTATTTGAAAAGGTATAGTACATGCCCGTTGCGCGGGCGCGTGTTTTTGGGCGTTGTTCGGTTAGATATTTGGGAGCTGGATGGGGGGATATAGTTGGCTGTAAAAAGGCGCAAGTCCGTGGCGCGGCAACTTTCGTCGGATGTCGAGCTTTGAGACTTAGAATTTTTTTTAATGTTTCAAGCGTCTGAAAGATATGGTGTGTTGTTGTCTGTAAAAAAATTTAAAATCTTTTGCTTAAGCCTGCATGCGCGAGAACGTCCACTCCTTCGAGTCTATAGTTTTCGTAAGCGAGCGCCTACCTGCGCAAGAAAGGCAACTTTCGTCGGACGCCGAGCGACTATTGTTTAAATAAGTTAGCATATAGTATATTATGAATATTCAGAACATCCTTAATACCTAAAACTATTTGTGATCTTGTCTTTGTACAAGTAAGGCCGCCATCATCCAACCGCATATTCAGATTCAAAGAAATGATAATTTATCTAGCAACTAGTTCAAGTATGCCTTTAATACCGTCAACGGAAATGGTCAACCGCAACGAAAAGACACTGTGATATCATGTTTACGCTAAAAGATTTTTTCTTGTCAAAATAAACACCATCAAATATATCGTTAAAACAAAATACCCGAGATTAATACTATCCAAATGTAATGCTCTCATAATATACTTAATAATGGTCTGTTATAATATTTTATTTCATACCGAAACACAGCCAAATATTTTACCAAAATACCTGAGAATACCATCGTAATAGCATTCTCCAATTAATTTACTGTGTGTATATAGAACATTGGAAAATAAATAGCTCCGATTATAAATATATCTGTCTGACCTGAAAGAATTCAACGATGACAATAACAAAAGATAAACTAAACCGCAACTGTAAGATAAAAAAATGTGTTGTCACATTTAGAACAGAAAATGTGATATAAAAATTCAATAATTTGTAAAAAATTATGGAAATATACTGGGAATGGACAGCCAGGTTGGTTTAAATAAAAAATACTATTCTGAATGGTAGAAATAGCTGCAAAGGGCTGTTAGAAATGATTGAAAGGTTGAAGTAGGACCTTACAAAGGGTAGAAACGGTAGAATGGTTGGTACAGAACTGATGCAAAGGGTAGATAAGCAACAAATGTTGAAAATAACTGGTACGGGAAAGTTGCAAATGACTAAAAAAAGTACAAAAACTAGAAATGACCCGTAGAAACGACTAGAACCATAGAAACGGCTGGTCGAAGCCACTACAAAAGCTAGAAACGGCCCGTAGAAACGAATGGGCCAGTAGAAATGATGCTGGAAATGGTTGACGCCTCTATAAAAGCTAGAAACGGCCCGTAAAAACAACTGGAACCATACAAACGACTGAACCCGTTAGAAATAATTGTGCGGTTGAAGTAAAGGCGTTGCAAAGGGTAGAAATCTTTGAAATCGTTACAAAGACTAGGGCCGTAGAAACGACAGCAACCGTAGAAATGACTGGTGAGTTTAAACAAAGTCACTACAAATGCTAGAAACTGTTGCTACAAATGGTTCGAAACAAATCCGTTGCAAAAAGTAGAGACCAGGAATGTTGGAAATGGGATAGTGGGAATAAATATATAACTTTTTGTAAGCCAGAGGTAGGAACAAACAAATCTTTTCTAAGACAGGTACTCAAAGTGTTTTTTCTAGGTGCACAAAACTTTAGCCATCAAAGAGAAAACATCAGTCTACTACAAACAAATGTTTCTATCACATATAACTTTTTCTAAGACAGACGTCAGTACAAACAAATATTTTCTAGGTACACAAAGCGTATGTTTCTCTCAACGAATTGTTGATATAAGAGTAAAATGAACAAAGTATTTGAAAAATTTCACAGGGGTTTCACCTATATGTCTCTAACAGCACCTTATAAATGCTAGAAAACTGATAGTAGAAACGTTATAACAGAAGCAAGAATGATGGAAATGATTGGTACAGGAACGCTACAAATGTTAGAAATGGGACCCCTGCAAATACTAGAAACGACAGGTACAGGGACGTTACAAATGATAGAAAATATATGAATGCTAAGAACAATCCCGGCGCAAATAACTGCGATAGACTGCTGTATTTAATTAGTATCCGCAATAAGGATGATGTCGGTATATCGTAAGATGTATATGAAGCAACAAGATATCCAACTGCCTATCGAAAATTTCGACTTTGTTGAAGAATCGTTGTCATCAGCAAGTCGACACGGATAATTGTTTCCAAGTTCCCTACGAGCAGCAGTCTGCGGACCTAGTGGTTGCGGAAACTTTCAAATTCGGAATGGTTGAAGTCTAGTAGTTAGGTTCTGGCAGGTCGTAAATTTTACTTGAAACGCATTATTTCTAAACATAAATGTCATAGAAATTAACACTGATATATTATAATATATCATAATAAATTTTGTTTGAAAATGAATTCTTAAAATAATTTTGATTGTTGTACTGTTCTTTATCGATTTAAGTGCTTCAACAGTGTCTTAATATTATAATATTATTAGTATTCGCTTTTATAACGAACCAAAGCAGATAAAAGGAATCGTGTACGTTTTCAGAGATTTAGAGAAATATGGCAATGTTGCTCCATCACTCTAATCATATGACTAAAATGACGCATTTCCGAGATCTAGGGAAATATGGAAATCTGGCGATCATGGCCCTCCTTAGCGGGCTTTCCGGTCATGACGTCATAAGCTGCACTCTCATTGGCTGGATTATTAGCAGACCACCTGCTAACCATCAGTTTGTTTATCTTATATGCCTATAAAGAACAGATATGTCCTGATTTCAAAGTTTCCAAAGCAGGATTCCGTTTCATATTTGACGAGTGTCTTTATGCCAGTAGAAATACTAGAAATAACTGGTGAGTTTAAACAAAGCCGCTACAAACGGTTAAAATGACTGGTACAGGAACGTTGCAAATGGCTGATGCCACTAGAAATGGTAGGTTAGTTGGAAACTCTAGAAATGGTAGGAATGATGAAGCAGGAACGTTAGAAATGTTGCACAAGGGTTCGATATTTGGATGACAAAGAGTTTTTCTAACAAAGAAAACCGGTACATATAGCTTTTTCTAAGACAGGTATTCAAAACTTTAGCATCAAAACTAATTTCAGTACTTACACATAAACTTTTTTCTAACAGAATACAACCAAGAAAATCAAGTCGTTTGCTGCGTTTTTCAAATGTTTCTACTAATGAATTGTTGATATGAGAGTAAAGTGTACAAAGTACTGTATAACATTTTATTCTTGAACCAACAAATATTTACCAAAGAACGCTGTCTTTAAGGGGGAAGCTTAAAAATTATATATCTCATATTATATTGTTGAAATAACTTCGTTGATATTCAAATTCTAAGTTTAAAAAAAGTTATGAAAAAACAAGATTTAACAAGATGTCAGAGAGGCTCCTAATGTTATTTCCAGAAGTACGTTGTAGCAAACAACCTCAAAACGGAGATAACAAAACCATCGTCTCATCAAAAGTTTCTCTTAAAAAAATGCAACTCAACAAACAAGGTAATTTAACGCGCATATGAAACGTAGGAACAATTTCCTTGATTTATGAATTACTAAAAATATTTCTTAAAGTTAAATATAAAAATATTTTTGACTGCTATTTTCCTTTGAATAATAAACATAAATAAAATATAGAAAAAAGATCGAAGCTCGTACTTACACTCCTGCCAGACCACTAGAAGGCTTTCATGCAGGATTATGGCTTGCTAGCTTTTGACATGTTGAAAGACAAAGCAACGAACCACCACACGCAGCCGAAACTGAGAATTTGTCACTGGAGAACGCTACTAGACCCAGTCACAACCAAAACAACTCCGGTAGCAGAAAAAAGACAAGTTCAATTCATCATTCCACATGCTTATAACCCTGCTTTGATATACACAATGAAGATAAAACAGCAAAAGCATTCAAAAGTTTGTAAACGAAGCCACAACAAAATTCGTAGCATCAAATTAATATGTTTTCAGATAATTATATGCGTATTAAATAATCTATTGCAAGACTTAATGGTTGAGATTATTTCATTATTTATCATAGCTGAATATTTAGTTCAAAAGGCAGCCATTCAACATTGCACACAGACAACAACACACCACCGAAAAAGAAATTTATTTAAAAGAAATGTTGTAAAATACTGAGTAGAAATTCTTGTTAAATTGAAATTAATCCTACAAATATTCTCAAGATATACGATGTTTGTGCTTTATTTGATATCTGCATCACTATCAATTATTGCGGTTTTTTAACCTTGGTGAAGATGTTAGCGAAGGTTATAATTTGTCAAAACAGAAGTATCCATTAGAAATGAATTTATTCGTATCTTAGAGTATCAATCAATCAATTGAAATACTGTAAGGGTGTTTGATGTAACAATATTGTTCTTCCAATAACACTTTGCTTTGAATTAAATTACTGTTGGTGGAAAGAGTTATCAATCAAAACTGTGAAATAAAAGTCATATGGTTTAAATATTTTTTGTTTTGAATCATGTCACATTCAACAGGCCAGAAAATCTTGGTCAAGAATGGGTGGACTTCGTTGTGCACCAAACAAAAGCCCTTAAACCATGTGTTGGCATGCCATCCTTCAATATCAATGTGAATAACAGGAATTTGTTTGTAAGATCTACCAATGTTAGATAATAGAAAACACATTCCTATGCACGAGTTTATACATAATGAATAACATTTAAGAAAACGTAACCAACCTATTAAACTACACACATACAAATTTAAAACTAGCAACTCACAGGGTTATAATTGTGAACATACTAGAAGCAATATAAGACAAAAGAAAGCTGTAACCAGGCCTGGTGTTATCCAATTATATAAAAATAAGTTTATAAGCATATTGTATGAAATGGAAAAGTTTACTCCAGGCACATATATATTGAATCAAAAATGTGCTATTGAACAACATTGTCATGAGTATAATTTCTGTGACGTCATCACTGTCATTGCCTAGTTTATCAGCAGACCACCTACCATTAGTCTGCTTTTGAATCATAACATACGAAGCATTAAGATCAGAGTCATAATTTTCCGAGATCTAAGGAAATATGGCTAAACCGTCAGGATGTCCAAATTGTTTTTTTCTGCGGCGTCATTAGTCGGCCATTTTCTCTATATAACAAGAAACATAACCTGTTCAAGGAATATGTTGTCTCACTCTGTCTCACTAAAAAAACATGAAAGAAGAGATCGGTTGTCAAATTACGCTTAAGTATCTATCAAAATGATTTCTCTCTCATTGGTTTATTCAAACAGACCACGAGACCTCAACATATCAATCATTAGGGATGGAATGCGTACTAGGACTCTAACACACCCTAACCTATAATAAGAAACCTTATTCATATAAGGCATACAATATATGGAAAACGACATCTTTAATGAACTGTCTCAAAATGATTGAAGACAATGAGAAATACATAAGGCTAAATCATTCTGCACTGAATATAAAAGCTTTCGATTCAGCTTAGTGAAAAGATTTCCACTGCACGAACGCCACTCTTTAAAACAATTCAAGTGAGATTGTTCTATTTTCATTTAAATAATAATAAAAAATTAGACAGTTGAGTACTAGTTACCAAGAATATGTCTATAGCACAATAGCAACAGTTTTTAATTTTAAAATTTTGAATGCAGTAAGATCAGTAAAACAATGTCACAAAGTTATATTTTTATTTTCAGATAATAACAATTTAATATGTAGCTAAAATCTTATTTAATAGAGTTTTAAGTTGATCATACAAAGATATGATGGGACAATCAATGCCGAAAATATCTAAAGTCAGTTTATCAGTCTTATGTAACGAGTTGGTAAACTGATTAAATTCGAAGTACCGATTTTCTTGAAAGAAGTATATTAAACCATTAGTATATCTGAATACCCCTCTAATATTTGGAGGAATGCCTGCAAATTTGCTGCTAATGTAACCATATTCTTTAGACTCCAGAGAACATTCATCTATCTCCAGAAATGTGTTTTCTGATAGAAAAAAGTAAGTTTGTCCTGTGTACGTACTTATAGCAGCAATAATTTCGTGTCCAGCAAGAGCTATTTTTAGATCAGAAGCATTGAGGCTTTTGATTAATTTAAAATTACGATCTTCTATATAAAATAGTCTTTTTCGATCAATAATTGCAATTATTTCTCCAGAAGGGCGTTGATAAATTGATGTTATTTCGAAATCACCAGGAGGTAAAAATTTTAAAAACTTTCTCAATGATATATCCTTTGTTGTGAAATTCTTTGTTTGAATATCCATTATCCAAAGTCTATCTTTATAGATGATATATAAATTTGTATGTAACACAAGGAATTGAAGATATTTTGGTTCGATTTTACACAAATCTGTTATTTTATTAGTTTTACTATTATTTGTTGCTGTAGAGGTAGTCTTCTTTGCTATGATTGGAGGAGTGCTTGCAGTCGTACTGAAAGGAACATACTTGGGTGTACTTGAGGAGGAGGTAGTCATCTTAGTTGTGCTTGAGCCGGTAGTTGCAGTTCTCGCTGTTGATGGTTTCTTAGGTCCATACAAATACTGAATTCCATTGATATCATCTTGATCCAGTTCAGAGTTATTGTACCAGGGATACATCAAGGCCGTTGAAGAACCGGTATGCTGCAAACCGAGCACATGTCCCAATTCGTGTGCAAGGACCCAAAGCATACTAGTCTGTCCTGCTGGTACCTCAGATATTTTTTCGAGTCCGAAATACCACCTTTCACTGCCGTCAAGATGAATCTCGCGCCACTCATCATTATTGGGGAAATAACCATGTGCGAGACTCCCTCCTGTGCCGTCGAATGTAGAAGAGCATATGCCTCCATTCTGGCAGTTTCTATAATTCGTATGTTGAGACTGTCCATTTGATATGGAAATAACAATATCAGGTGTAATCCTAGACTGAATAAATTGTAAATCAGTAACATTTTGCCACACTTCAAAGGCCTTTCTAGCAGCATTATTCATTTGCGAATTAGCCAGTTTAAAATGCCATTTAAGAGTTCTTTTATTCCATTTTTGAGGTGAAATACCAAAGTTTAGGGGAAAATCAGATACACCACAACGAGGTTGCCTCATTAACGTCAAAGTCTCATTGTTTGCTTGTCCATCTACATTTAAATTGTATAGTTCTTGAAATTTTACCAATGCTTGCTCTATGTTTGTTATAGCATTTCCTTCAGATTCATCCAAAAACCCATACTCTTTGAGGAAATTTTCAACATTCACTTTAGTCTCACCAATGTGAAATATAATGAAAATAAGGTAATATTTAGAAGCATTGCAATAGTTTGCTACAACAACATACAACAAGTTATACTGGCATTACTCTCCTAGTTGTAAAAATTCAAGCTGTCGAGCTATGGTCTGTAAAAAATAATCATGTTTGATACGTGTTTTAATTTCAAAGTGGAAAAATATTACTTACATAGCGATCAAAAGATGTGTTCTTGAGCAGGCGGCTTCAAAAATTCGAGCTGTCGAGCTAACGTCTGTAAAAACAAAAATGTTTAGAAAAATTTTATCTAACTATTACAAAAGGTGTATAGTAAATTGCATGCAGTTTATGCAATACACTATTAACGCGTTAATAAGGCATTCGGTCTGTTTTAAATATTCTATAAAAACAACTCTCAGACCAAATTAATTTGATTTTTTAATGCTTTCAAAGCTGTTCAATGAAGTAAGAGGTATTAAAAACCATGAAATTTGATTTTATTATTTGAATTCTGTTGAAAATTACTACTACTGTTAAAATATAATAAACTTACCCTTTCTTAGAAACACAGTAAAAACTATCACACAACTAACATAACTTGGTGTTTTTTCGTCACTACACAGAAAGTAAACCTTTGTTAAAAATTTCTAACGCTTTTATATAAAACTTTAAACCACAGAATAACACGAAACAACCAACATGTTTTTTCATATACTTGAACCACTGGTAGTTTTTTCAAGATATCATCAAGGACCAAATGCGTCAAGATTCCATTCGCATGAACCGATGATAGTTTTGCAAGATAACAACAACACCAAAAGTCATCAACATGTTTTTTTACTTCCGTGAGAACCATGTAACCCTCGTAATCAGTCTTATTTTAATAAAAAACTTTCTCCAAAATTTTTATGGCTAGAAAATTATTTCTTGTACACAGAAGCTGCCTTCACTTACTGATTGAAAAATGGTAGATGGACAAAGCCCTTTGACAACAAATCTTTAAAATTTTTATGTCTAGAAAATTATTTTTCACTGTACAGGTTTCCAAGCTAGTATAGTTTCATACGTGACCGCAAGCGTTATAGAAAGACTTCATTAGTTTACTCATTTAAAGTACGAATGCCTGAACAGAATTATTAAAAGTCCAGCGAATTATTTACGTTTGTGTATGGTATCAACAAACTACCTAAATTGTTTTACTGATCTTACTGCATTCAAAATTTTACCAATGAAACACTGTTGCTATTATGCTATAGACATATTCTTGGTAACTAGTACTCAACTGTCTAATTTTTTATTATTTAAATGGAAATAGAACAATCTTACTTGAATTGTTTTAAAGAGTGGCGTTCGTGCAGTGGAAATCTTTTCACTAAGCTGAATCGAAAGCTTTTATATTCAGTGCAGAATGATTTAGCCTTATGTATTTCTCATTGTCTTCAATCATTTTGAGACAGTTCATTAAAGATGTCATTTTCCATATATTATATGCCTTATATGAATAAGGTTTCTTATTATAGGTTAGGGTGTGTTTGAGTCCTAGTACGCATTCCATCCCTAATGATTGACATGTTGAGGTCTCGTGGTCTGTTTGAATAAACCAATGACAGAGGAATCATTTCGATAGATACTTAAGAGAAAGAGTGAGACATCATTTCCTTGATCAGGTTATGTTTCTTGTAATATAGAGAAAATGGCCGACTAATGACGCCGCAGAAAAAAAAGGATTACTATATTTCCTTAGATCTCGGAAAATTATGACTTTGATCTTAATGCTTCGTATGTTATGATTCAAAAGCAGACTAATGGTAGGTGGTCTGCTGAGAGGCATGAGAGTGATGACGTCACAGAAATTATACTCATGACAATGTTGTTCAATAGCACATTTTTGATTCAATATATATGTGCCTGGAGTAAACTTTTCCATTTCATACAATAAGCTTATAAACTTATGAATTATGTTTCCGTTATTTGTTCTGATGGAGATCGAGATAATTATAATCGGATAACACGAGGGCTAGTTACAGCTTTCTTTTGTCTTTTATTGCTTCTAGTATGTTCACAATTATAACCCTGTGAGTTGCTAGTTTTAAATTTGTATGTGTGTAGTTTAATAGGTTGGTTACGTTTTCTTAAATATTATTCATTATGCATACACTCGTGCATAGGAATGTGTTTTCTATTATCTAACATTGGTACATCTTACAAACAAATTCGTGTTATTCACATTGATATTGAAGGATGGCATGCCAACACATGGTTTAAGGGCTTTTGTTTGGTGCACAACGAAGTCCACCCATTCTTGACCAAGATTTTCTTGCCTGTTGAATGTGACATGATTCAAAACAAAAAATATTTAAACCATATGACTTTTATTTCACAGTTTTGATTGATAACTCTTTCCACCAACAGTAATTTAATTCAAAGCAAAGGGTTATTGGAAGAACAATATTGTTACATCAAACACCCTTACAGTATTTCAAATGATTGATTGATACTCTAAGATACGAATAAATTCATTTCTAATGGATACTTCTGTTTTGACAAATTATAACCTTCGCTAACATCTTCACCAAGGTTAAAAAACCGCAATAATTGATAGTGATGCAGATATCAAATAAAGCACAAACATCGTATATCTTTAGAATATTTGTAGGATTAATTTCAATTTAACAAGAATTTCTACTCAGTATTTTACAACATTTCTTTTAAATAATTTTCTTTTTCGGTGGTGTGTTGTTTTCTGTGTGCAATATTGAATGGCTGCCTTTTGAACTAAATATTCAGCTATGATAAATAATGAAATAATCTCAACCATTAAGTCTTGCAATAGATTATTTAATACGCATATAATTATCTGAAAACATATTAATTTGATGCTACGAATTTTGTTGTGGCTCCGTTTACAAACTTTTGAATGCTTTTGCTGTTTTATCTTCATTGTGTATATCAAAGCAGGGTTATAAGCATGTGGAATGATGAATTGAACTTGTCTTTTTTCTGCTACCGGAGTTGTTTTGGTTGTGACTGGGTCTAGTAGCGTTCTCCAGTGACAAATTCTCAGTTTCGGCTGCGTGTGGTGGTTCGTTGCTTTGTCTTTCAACATGTCGAAAGCTAGCAAGCCATAATCCTGCATGAAAGCCTTCTAGTGGTCTGGCAGGAGTGTAAGTACGAGCTTCGATCTTTTTTCTATATTTTATTTATGTTTATTATTCAAAGGAAAATAGCAGTCAAAAATATTTTTATATTTAACTTTAAGAAATATTTTTAGTAATTCATAAATCAAGGAAATTGTTCCTACGTTTCATATGCGCGTTAAATTACCTTGTTTGTTGAGTTGCATGATCGCCAGATTTCCATATTTCCCTAGATCTCGGAAATGCGTCATTATAGTCATATGATTAGAGTGATGGAGCAACATTGCCATATTTCTCTGAATCTCTGAAAACGTACACGATTCCTTTTATCTGCTTTGGTTCGTTATAAAAGCGAATACTAATAATATTATAATATTAAGACACTGTTGAAGCACTTAAATCGATAAAGAACAGTACAACAATCAAAATTATTTTAAGAATTCATTTTCAAACAAAATATATTATGATATATTATAATATATCAGTGTTAATTTCTATGACATTTATGTTTAGAAGTAAAATTTACGACCTGCCAGAACCTAACTACTAGACTTCAACCATTCCGAATTTGAAAGTTTTCGCAACACTAGGTCCGCAGACTGCTGCTCGTAGGGAACTTGGTAACAATTATCCGTGTCGACTTGCTGATGACAACGATTCTTCAACAAAGTCGAAATTTTCGATAGGCAGTTGGATATCTTGTTGCTTCATATACATCTTACGATATACCGGCATCATCCTTATTGCGGATACTAATTAAATACAGCAGTCTATCGCAGTTATTTGCGTCGGGATTGTTCTTAGCATTCATATATTTGTAACGTCCCTGTACCTGTCGTTTCTAGTATTTGCAGGGATCCCATTTCTAACATTTGTAGCGTTCCTGTACCAATCATTTCCATCATTCTTGCTTCTGTTATAACGTTTCTACTATCAGTTTTCTAGCATTTATAAGGTGCTGTTAGAGACATATAGGTGAAACCCCTGTGAAATTTTTCAAATACTTTGTTCATTTTACTCTTATATCAACAATTCGTTGAGAGAAACATACGCTTTTTGTACCTAGAAAATATTTGTTTGTACTGACGTCTGTCTTAGAAAATGTTATATGTGATAGAAACATTTGTTTGTAGTAGACTGATGTTTTCTCTTTGATGGCTAAAGTTTTGTGCACCTAGAAAAAACACTTTGAGTACCTGTCTTAGAAAAGATTTGTTTGTTCCTACCTCTGGCTTACAAAAAGTTATATATTTATTCCCACTATCCCATTTCCAACATTCCTGGTCTCTACTTTTTGCAACGGATTTGTTTCGAACCATTTGTAGCAACAGTTTCTAGCATTTGTAGTGACTTTTTTTTAAACTTACCAGTCATTTCTACGGTTGCTGTCGTTTCTACGGCCCTAATCTTTGTAACGGTTTCAAAGATTTCTACCCTTTGCAACGCCTTTACTTCAACCGCACAATTATTTCTAACGGGTTCAGTCGTTTGTATGGTTCCAGTTGTTTTTACGGGCCGTTTCTAGCTTTTATAGAGGCGTCAACCATTTCCAGCAGTCATTTCTACTGGCCCATTCGTTTCTACGGGCCGTTTCTAGCTTTTGTAGTGGTTTCAACCAGCCGTTTCTATGGTTCTAGTCGTTTCTACGGGTCATTTCTAGTTTTTGTACTTTTTTTAGTCATTTGCAACTTTCCCGTACCAGTTATTTTCAACATTTGTTGCTTATCTACCCTTTGCATCAGTTCTGTACCAACCATTCTACCGTTTCTACCCTTTGTAAGGTCCTACTTCAACCTTTCAATCATTTCTAACAGCCCTTTGCAGCTATTTCTACCATTCAGAATAGTATTTTTTATTTAAACCAACCTGGCTGTCCATTCCCAGTATATTTCCATAATTTTTTACAAATTATTGAATTTTTATATCACATTTTCTGTTCTAAATGTGACAACACATTTTTTTATCTTACAGTTGCGGTTTAGTTTATCTTTTGTTATTGTCATCGTTGAATTCTTTCAGGTCAGACAGATATATTTATAATCGGAGTTATTTATTTTCCAATGTTCTATATACACAAAGTAAATTAATTGGAGAATGCTATTGCGATGGTATTCTCAGGTATTTTGGTAAAATATTTGGCTGTGTTTCGGTATGAAATAAAATATTATAACAGACCATTATTAAGTATATTATGGGAGCATTACATTTGGATAGTATTAATCTCGGGTAATTTTGTTTTAACGATATATTTGATGGTGTTTATTTTGACAAGAAAAAATCTTTTAGCGTAAACATGATATCACTGTGTCTTTTCGTTGACGGTATTAAAGGCATACTTGAACTAGTTGCTAGATAAATTATCATTCCTTTGAATCTGAATATGCGGTTGGATGATGGCGGCCTTACTTGTACAAAGACAAGATCACAAATAGTTTTAGGTATTAAGGATGTTCTGAATATTCATAATATTCTATATGCTAACTTATTTAAACAATAGTCGCTCGGCGTCCGACGAAAGTTGCCTTTCTTGCGCAGGTAGGCGCTCGCTTACGAAAACTATAGACTCGAAGGAGTGGACGTTCTCGCGCATGCAGGCTTAAGCAATAGATTTTAAATTTTTTTACAGACAACAACACACCATATCTTTCAGACGCTTGAAACATTAAAAAAAATTCTAAGTCTCAAAGCTCGACATCCGACGAAAGTTGCCGCGCCACGGACTTGCGCCTTTTTACAGCCAACTATATCCCCCCATCCAGCCCCCAAATATCTAACCGAACAACGCCCAAAAACACGCGCCCGCGCAACGGGCATGTACTATACCTTTTCAAATAAACATTTCTCGATTAACAGCATTAGTGCAGCTCGGTGGACACCTTACTTTGTAATCAGGCAAGCCGCGTTCGATACCCGGCCAAGTATTTAGCTTTTTTTCTCTGTAACCACCACAACCAACAACAGATGGCGTGCACCCTGCAACCCACAATACAATGGCTTTCAATTATTAACAACAGATGGCGCGCACCTCTGCAACACACGCAACCCACAATACAATGGCTTTCATTTATTAACAACAGATGGCGCGCACCTCTGCGACACACCCAAATGTCTTTCGCGCACCCCTACGACCACCCCCAATGTCTTCTTCTTCTTCCCAATGGCTTCTTCTTCTTATCCAAACAACAACTACCAACAGCTCGGCAGCAGCTTCCGGCGAGAACTCGATGACTGGTTACCTTTATGCCCACTTCCGCTCCAGAAACCGCTTTGTTTAACTACTAACGTACATTAAACGATTATTTTGAAAGGAATAAAATCAGTGCCTTAAAAACGATTTATTTTTTTTATCGTCAGTCAGTTTGTTTCATTTATTACATTCATGCTACATTCTCTATTTTTGTCAATTATTTTTGCCACTAGAACATTTAAATTACACTCTCAACCTTCAAGTTTACAATGTTTTTTAGGATATTTTTATAATTTGTAAATATGAAATTAATTAATATCCTGTATTCAGAAACGAGAGAACTGCAGTACAGAACACATTTTTGTTGCTGCCTGGCATTTTGCTTTCATGCATAGTCTGGAAACATAAAAAAAAACATAAAAAAACTACCTCTCTCGTTATTTTTTGCTGATCCTGATGCATTTCATTCGCCTCATTACTGAGCTTTTGAACTTTACTCGCGTGCCTATTTTTTTTTTCGAAACGATTTTCTTTACAACAAAACCATATGTGGTGTACGTGTGAGGGCATAATGCACCTGCTCCAGTGTGTTGCATTCGGTTATTGAATATGTTTCGTAGTTAGTGCGAGATAATGCACAAAGATTTCGCCATTTATACATATAAAGCATCTCATCGCGTAGACTCTACATCAGTTTTGTAATGTACCTTTTGTTCGCGCCACAAAGGGTTCTTCACACAAAAGCCTAGCACCTGCATTACAATGGAATTTATGAAATGCTGCTCTTTTTTCAAGGATCTCCTTACGCTGCGTGAATGTAATGTTACCTTAGTGGGAATTAATTCGGATTCTGGAGAAACTTTTGTGGTGTAATTATTTTTCGAACAAGTACTGCAATGTTGGTGTGATTTTTAATAAATGGATTATTTTTTATATTTACTCTTTGGTTGCGAGCTACACTAAGGATAGCATTATTTTTAATTAAAACATCATCAGTACTGATGCAAGGCGTTTCAATCTAAAGAGGTAACAACGAAATGTGTAAGTAATTTCGAAAAGGTTGTTGAGGAGGCCTTGAATTATTTTGTCTGTTCATTGGGTTTTCTCTCCTCAATTTTTTTTCCTGTAACAGATATCTATTTAAAAATTGTATATGTAGAACAAAGTGTAGTCAGGCAGTTTCGTAAAATTGCCCGGATTACTGGCTGTCTTTACAGAGATTCTCCCTCACAGTTATTCTGAGAGAAAGAGATGTCTACAAAATGATCAACCAGTATTCCTGTATATAAGTAATGTATTGTATACTGTGTAATACTTATCTGTGTTTGGAGACGTTTCAATTCCGAGTCTGGAGTCGTTGTCAATCGTTTAGTGTTGTTTTCGAGGTTTTTTCTAAAAAATTTTCGCTTTGATCTTGAATTTGTTGTTTGTCAAAAAATTTGACACTGACAATTTGTCGTTTGGCGATCACTTGACGCTGAGGTTACCGTTTTTTTGCTCTGTTAGCAATAAATTCCTCCAGTCCAAATGAAGGTCGGCCCGATTTCAGTGTTGTTTATCATCATACAGCTGTCTTCTTTACATAATTATGTCAATGTTTAATTTTGTTTTGTTGTGTAAAGTAATATCTTGTTGTAATTTATTTTTTATAATTTGTAATGATTTATCAACAGGTATATTTGTAAAAAGACTAACTATGTCGAAACTTACTAGTATATCATTTCTGTTTATAATAATGCTTTTTAATTTTGTTAAAAAATCATTAGTGTTTTTTAAATTGTTTGGATTATTTTCGTAAGCACCGGCAGCCATAGGATAGACTGGAATAAAACAAAGATTTTGTTGAAAGAGAAAAATTTAAAAAAGAGGAAGCTTAAAGAAGCCAGCTGTATGATGATAAACAACACTGAAATTGGGGCACCTTCCGCCGACCTTCATTTGGACTGGAGGAATTTATTGCTAACAGAGCAAAAAAACGGTAACCTCAGCGTCAAGTGATCGCCAAACGACAAATTATCAGTGTCAAATTTTTTGACAAACAACAAATTCAAGATCAAAGCGAAATTTTTTTGGAAAAAACCTCGGAAACAACACTAAACGATTGACAACGACTCCAGACTCGGGGTTGAAACGTCTCCAAACACAGATAAGTTTTACACAGTATACAATACATTACTTATATACAGGAATACTGGTTGATCATTTTGTAGACATCTCTTTCTCTCAGAATAACTGTGAGGAAGAATCTCTGTACAGACAGCCAGTAATCCTGGCAATTTTACGAAATTGCCTTACTACACTTTGTTCAACATATACAATTTTTAAATACTTATCTGTTACATGGAAAAAAATGAGGAGAGAAAACCCAATGAACAGACAAAATAACGAAATGTGTCTAAAAAATAATTTATATTTAAAAAATAACTATTTTCTGTCATATATTCTTTTTTTATCTGATTTAAGGTACAATTCTATTGATGATCTCTAATTTATATATTTTTCTATATTATCCACATATTTTTTAACATTTTTATTTGTTTTATTATTTTGACCACTTTTTATAAGTGTAACTCTAATTCACCCTATATTGCAACCACCCTGTATACGTTTCTGTGTATTGGTCACCCAACTAAATTATTTGTCTATGATTTGCTGAATCAATTCAACTCTACACGATGTTGCAACCGCCCTCTATAAGTATTAATCATTTCTACCCTATTAACTGTTTCTGTTTTTCTATAGTTAAAATCACCCTGTATACCTATAATTTTACTTCGCCCGATATGCCAAGTATAAGCAACTACTTATTTTCCATACTATATAACATTTTTTAATCACCCTATATAACAATAATTCCACTCCACCATGTTGTATATGCAATTGCTCCCATTTTTTTGTTCCACTATGTATAACTATAGTTTTACTTCAATCTTATTTTAACCACCTTGCATACGCAACTACTTATGATCCACCCAATACATTATTTGAACCACTCTGTATAACTTTAATTCTATTCCACCTTATATTTCAACCATTCTATATATGGAACTACTTATGTACCACCCAATATCACATTTATTTGTAAGATTTTTTGAACCCACCTGTGTAACTGTAATTTTACTTCGCCCTATATTTCACCTGCGCACATTGCTTGCTGCTTGAATTTCGATGCACGCACGCGCGCACACACACACACCTATCACCGTATACTATATTGATTGCTCACCTAACAATTTTTCGTTTCGTTACACTAATGGAATATTTTGTGCCAATACACAGCTAGATATTTATGATTTAAATTTGTCATGTACATAGATATTTACCGTCTTTTTGTATATATTTTTACGATTTTTAGCAAAAGTGTATGTTTTACGATATAAAAAATTATACGAAATCAAGCTGAAACATCTCTTTGTAGAATACAATTTAAAATATTCAAATTGGTTGAGCCGTTTTAGAGAAAACAGTGTAGATTCATTGAAATTTACTGAAGTGTAGTTTTTAATTACTGCTTTTTCTGATTTTCTCGAAAACGGTTAATTAAGCGTTATACAAAATTATATTTTTTGTTAGTGTGTCACTTTTAGCTATCCAGGTTTGTAGTTTGTTAGAAATTGCCCAAAAATTATACGTTCTTTGGTACATCCCCTTAAAGAAGGCTGATTTTCAGAGTTGAAAGATCCTGTCTAACAAGAATATGCCTTAAATTAATATATTACGTTCTTATTGCATACAGGTAATTTTTGGCACTGCAAGCTACAATACTCTACTGTATGTATTTAATTGACAACAACAATGCGTAGCTTTTCCGGGAATTATTTATTTTTGCTTGTTTTTAAGTCATTATAAAATACAATGAAAAATATACTACCCGTGGTGCACATCAGGTCATGATAATGGATAAGGCAGTGGATATGATTTTTATTGTACGATAATGATTGTGAAAAATACATTGTATTGATCCTGATCTAAAAGAACAACTCAATATCGTTTCAACCCTTTCAGTCAGAGATTGAGCGAACATGTTCATTTGTGTTAAGTTATACCATTGAAAACGCGTCTGATTTAGACCTTGAAATGGACTGGAGCTTTAAGCAATCCATATTTCGCCATTTATTAGGGTTGCGTATACACAATATACGGATACACTTATATTATCACTCCGGATTTCTGCCTCTGTCACATCACAGCCATTTTCTCCTAAACTACTGGACGGATGAGGTTGAAATTTGGTATCAATGTGTAGTTTGGTGACTCGATCAGGAGTAGATACCGTAAAAGAAGAAATTTTGATTTTCGGGATACTTCTGGGGGGAAAAAACTAAAAAAATCGACCGTTTCCCCCCTGATCTCCGAAACTACTGAGCCTAAAATTTTGAAAAAAATAGGAAATATAGAATGTTGCCCGAACTTTACAGGAAAAATAAGGAGAAACCATTAATATTAATTTTGGGGGGCAAATTATAGAATTAAATGAAAATTTAAAAATAAAAAAAATTCAAACGCATCATATAATACATCAAATGAAAGGTCACATTCTGAGGAACACAAATATATTTTTTTCATGTTAAAAAAAAATTGTTAAAAAGATATTAACGAAAATATACCAAAATTTAACCTTCCCCCCCCCCCTTATCGCCGAACTATAAAACGTAAAGTTTTGAAAAAAATTAGAGGTATAGGGTCTGACCTGAAGTTTACTGAAAAAATAAGTAGAAACCTCTACTTTTAATTTTGGGGGGCAAATTACAGAATTAAATGGAAAATATAAAATTAAAATTGTTTATAACAGATCATGTAATATATCAAATCACAGGGCTCATTATGACGAATATATATATATATATATATATATATATATATATATATATTATTAATTTTTTTAAAATGTATATTTTAAAATATATTAAAAAAATATTTTAAAAAAATTACCCAATTCCCTCTGTTATTTCCCAAACTATAAGACCTATATATTTTTTTGTTTACAGGAAAAATATGAAGAAATCCCTAATATTAATATTGGGAGCCAAATTATAGAATTAAACAGAAAAAAAATTTTTTTAACGCATCATGTAATACATCAAATGAAAGGGCTCATTATGAGGAATACAAATATATATTTTTCATATTTTTAAAATTAATTGTTTACAAGATATTAACATAAAGATATAAAAAAAATCCTTTCTTGTTTTATTTCCGAAACCATACTACCTAAAATTTTGAAAATAATTAGGGGTACTGGGGCTCATTTAAAATTTATAAGAAAAATTATTAGAAAACCCCCATAGTAATTTTAGGGACAAATTATACAATTAAATGGAAAATGAAAATTCAATTTTCAAATGCATCATGTAATATTTCAGATAAAAGGTGAATTACAAATATATCATATTTTTAAATCATTTATTTAAAATATATAACATTGACTTAATTCCCACTTTAGAAACTACACTATTTAAATTTTGAAAAATATATTTTATTTGTATTTTTAAATAATATGAATAACAGATTTAATAATTTATAATTTAACACTTGACCTATTTTGCCCTTTATCTTCCAATCTACAGAGCCTCAAAACTCAGACAGTAGATTATAAAAGGCTTCTCTGAAACTTTATTAGTAAAATAAAACTCGAATGTTAATTTTTGGGGGCCAAATTAGAAACTTAAATACATATGTATTCTGATAAAAAACAAGCGAATCCTGAAGAAGATAAAATAAAAAGTCTATGTTTGGAAAATAAAAGTGTATATTTTTTATAAATTTAAAACGCTTCCTTTAAAAGATATTAGGGTAAATATAAGAAAATGCTCTCATTCCCTGCTTGTCTGAAACTGGAATATTAGAATCTTGAAGGTGGTACGGAACCCTTAGTATGCGAGTCCATCTCGCACTTGACCAAATTATTTGTTTAAAGCATAATTGCTCGATGAAATTTGTACGTTCATAAAATTTCTATAAAAACTGCTGAAAGTAAAAATTAGGATTTTGTTCTTTTCCGTGTATTGTTATCATTAAGCATAGGCATCCTGCTTCCAACCCTCTGCCCCTAATGACGAGTTTGCGCAGATTTAAAATAACTATGGGTGATAGCTCTCCATATATTAGTTCTGATTTGTGGTGATTATTTATAAGAAAAAGAGCGGCAGTCATTTGAGACTTAACGATGAAAGTAAAAGTTTCTAAAGAAATATATTTCCGGTCTCAAGTAATGCCTGTCTCTGTTTCTTTTTATTTGTATTAAGCTTAGTAATGAATATAAATATCAGGAGAATTAAAATAATAGTCACTATTTTATTACGATTCAAGTATTAATCCTAATGTTTAATTTAGTTAATCATTTAAATATAGCTGCAAAGGAACATATGACGTGTAAATTAATTTTCAATTAGAATATATGTTGAATATAGTCTAATCTAATACATTTTAAAAAGTATCCATCAAAATGCATTAAATTAGGGCGGCGCTGATGTAGCAAGAGGTGGATTTTCCATTTTGATCACTTTTTGAACTTTATATTTAATGCTTCTAGCTGGACACTTTTTTCAGTTTCATCCCCATAAAAGGTTCATCCTTGGTAACGTTGCCCTGTTTTGTGAAGTTCTAGTTTGTCATTCTTGTCACTACTATCTATAAACTAGCTAAGGCGTTCTTACTTCTGACGTATGTCAAGTCTCTAATTTAAAATATTTAAAAGGTTATTAGAAAGGTAGGCAAATTTTAAGCTGGTATTGTATATTAATTGGATGTCATATTTCTATAATTTATTGACTTTATATAAAAAGACTCTTAATATATAACCGGGTCATTGTTTCTTATGCAGAGAACTGGGTTGTATGAATATGTCATGTTCAAAGAAGTGTCTTGTTCGTCGGAAACAAATGCAATTTTTGCATTTCACTATTATACTCATCTATTATCGTATGTGTAAGTGTGGACCTCTGTTAAAAAGCTTTCGCTTCAAAAAATATTCGCAAATTTATAGCATTATAAAGCAAACGTAAATGAGACATCAACATTCAACTAATCGAAATTGCTATTCTCTCATTTGCATAAAAACCACTTGGATCTGTAAATCAGTCGTAAGTATTTTAAAAACAGCAATACTGCGAGGTAATACAGAATCTCGTTCCGAGCGAAACCGGTGCTCCAATAACTGATATGAATGAGGTTGTCAGTGGAAAATTATATTCTGCCCAGGAATAAGAGATGGTTATTAAGGACACTTGAGAGTTTTCCAAGTGTAAAGGAAAGAAATATACAGCGTAAGGCCGGTTCAAAGAATGATATAAATCTTTTTAAATGGTCTAGTATGAGTGTAATCTATAAAAACGGTCATAATTTCCGTTTCATTGGGTCCAAGAGAATGCAGTTACTGTTCGTACTTCGCAAAGTAAAAATGTGTTATACGAAGATACTCACTAACACATTTTTATTGGTAACATAAATATAAGGAATTCAGTTATACATTTCTATAAAAGGTGATCATTTGGTGATACCTTGATTAAACTTTTGATGCCGATTTTACAGTTTGATAAAAAAATTGAGATTTACTTACTTAACTGTTGTGAGTAAATAAACATATAAAAATGTTTATGTGTGTTTGTTTGTGCGTATGTCTGCGTGTATGGATGTGACTGTTACATTAATTTAAATAAGGAAAAAGAATTGATACGCCATTTGATTTCCAAAATACACTTTGTTTAAAAAATCATCATCTTCATATGAGGCTTTATCGTCCATTTTATGGAGTAGCCCCTCTATACGTTACTACGCTACCTCAGCACGGGTTGATATGGGTAGTAGCTCAGGGCATTTACAGAGAAAAAGACCTTTTGGTGACAAAATTAACAGTGGCAGAAAATAAATCCATGTCCTTTTGTTTGTAATAAAAAACCTCAAAAAATCGGTAACAATTTAGATTCTTACTTTTTACACAAAATTTACCCATGAAATCGTATTTGCTAGTATGGGCAATCTTAAAGAGATTTATACCTAAAACATTATTATTAACTGAAAGGGTTGATCTTCTTATACTCAATTTGTGTTCTAAAAATACTGTAGCCCCAGTAGTTTTTGCAAAATTTTAGTGATCCTATTTTTAGCAGGCCATATTACCTCACCTGATGACACTATTATTATTAATAAACAACCGTTGGAAAGTAGAAGAGTTGATCTAGAGACCCTCATGTCACTTTTCCAAAATTTAGTGTATAAATACTTGGTCTTTTCAAATTAGTTCATCTGGACGAGTCCATTCGAAAAATTGCTAAGGGGTTGGACATGTAAAACTATATCCTTATAATCAATGATCATTGCAAATTTTAATTTTAAGCAGACACAGATTTATATGTCTAGCATTTCTGTAATAAATTTAGCGTGAAAGTGGAATATCTAAACTTCCATTTTCACATCGAAAGAAAAATTAAGAAAATACCACAGAAAAATGAAAAAATTGAGAAAACGTAACTATTTAAACATCGCGAGTACTTTTCTGTTAACTGTTTGTGTGAGTTTACAATTGAACCAGGTAGGTGGCGCAGCGATTAGGTACTAGGATTTTTTTAAATTTACCTGTTGGACAGATTTTGATTAAACTTTTTATGCATGTTAGAGTGGATTAAATTTAGAATTTGATCCTGTAGAGAGGGGGCTGCAATCGAGTTTTAAGATTTTTTTTGGTGATTTCTGAAGGTTGGGCCAATTTTGATTATACTTTTTGTGAGTTTTAGAATGTCCCTGGAATTGTTCAGATTTACAATTGACCGGATAGATAGCGCTACGTACAGGTTTTAGATATTTCTTTAAAAATTTTAAAAATATATACACAAAAATAAAACACCAATTTATTTCCCTGTGCGAAGCTCAGGCGGGCCAGCTAAAGTATTAAAAAATAAAAAAAAACAGAGCTTCATTATAGAAATAAATAATATCCACAAATTTATTTTCGCTTTTTTGGGAAATAACAAAAAACTTTTTCATTTTGAGCAATAATTATTTATGACTAACACCTGCGAGAACTAGGCACAGAAATTACTTAAAAGTGAATACATTATTGATATAATAAATTAAATAGGCCGTATCTTCGGTTGGATTATTTATTTATGGTCTCAAAAAGTGTCCCAATGAATCCTATAATTGTGTTGTTTATCCTTTTTCATTGAGCACTATTTTATTGAACAAAGTATCCAAAACTACATAATTATATGTAGCTTTAGAGCCTAGACTGCTGGAGGAAGCGTGTAATTTTTTTATGTACTTTTGATCCCTTCTTTTCAAAAAATAGTGCCCAATGAAAATGAAGAAGCAAACCAATTTTAGGATTCAATTGTGCACTTTTGATGACATAAAAAATTAGCAGACCGGTTTAACGAAGATACGGCCTCTTTTAAGTCCGCCCAAGGAAGTCAGCCCAAGGAAGTTATTTTTAGTTTTTACTGCAAGGAAAACTCCTCAGTATTAACAGCGTCAGTAAAATTTGTTTGGTGTACCTATGTAAGAACTATAAGAGAACCTTACCAATTGTCAAATAGATGAACATTGAGTTATGCTAACCTCAAATTATAATTTTTACGTTGCTCGAAAAAATAGCTCTAATAATACCGAAATTATCAACTGGGTATGCTGGCGTCGATTCGGCTTCCCCTACCATTATTTAAAATATATTTTATTTGGAAATCTCAATATTTATAAATCAATATTGATACTCTTTGTCTACCCAACAACTACATCGTTGCTACCGGCATAGCTTGATTCGTTTTGGTATGACTATTATGACTAATAGTATATTGTGCAACTAGTACGATAAGTTCTCGATTGTTCACGAGAGCGAAGTTGAAGGCACGAGCGCAGCGAGAATGCGGGATCAACCTTTTTTCTAAATTTAATTAGTTATTTTAATACCGTAATAAAAATATAAACTGTGTGATGTCAGTCTGACTTCTTTAATATTGACAGTCATGTTGCTTCATTTGATGTTAATTTGCGTGTGCCAAGTAATCTTAAACAGTGCCTAGTTTTGAAATAGGCAATCAGCTGTTTTTCAACCACAACAGCAAGCGCCAAGATACTACTTATCCCGCATAAGCCTTATCGAAATTAATCATCTGTAACAAAAACTACCTTTCAGAGTAAACATTGGTCAATTGATCAAAATTAGTACCAAAAATTCAATTCTTTTCTTGAACAGAAATTATATACGTTAGAAAGACAAGACTTGGATTTTAACACTACAGTTTTTTTTTCCATTACTGATGTTAATCTGCTCCCAAGAAAATATAAAAAACTAGAATATTACACAAATAACTTTCAGAAAACAATATCATGAACTTTTTAACTTATGCAATTTATACTTACTTATCCATAAAACTTTTTTCTTTACGCAAACCGAATGCAAATCGATTTAGAAGAAAAAGTTTTCCCGTTGCTAATTTTCTATAAAATAAAATTTCCCTCATTGCAACGTAATTATATTTAACAATTATTTATACTGTGTGGGATGAAAATTTCCCCAAGGAATAAAAAACGGCACGGTTGACGTTTTGCTTTGCGAGAGAGTTCTTTCCTTTGAGTTGGACGAGATGAAAGTAAAAAGTTAAATGCTCCTTGAATTTTCAAGTAGACAGCTAGACGGTTTTTATGCTAAACAGAATTACGGCAAAACTTAAAGAAAGTTGGCATTTATTTGAAATTAGTGATTTCGCAGATTTTCCAAGCCGATCAAGCATCAAATATCTTTGTTCTTTTTAAGATTGTATGAATATTCTTCATTATTTATTCGCAGAATTAGTTAAGTTGCGTTATATAGGAGCTAAAGTATAATTGAAAATACGCACATAGCATTTTCAGAAACATATTATTTCTCTACTATTTAATAATATTAATATAATGTTTATATTAGTAAGCCATCCTTACATAGTGGTGCTACATACAATGAAAAAAATATAAATAAAAATAAGAGGGGAAAAGAGTGATGAAACGTTTAATGATACAAATAAAATTAAGTAGTTTCTCGTTGTTTGAGATTACTGAAAAACGGATAAGAGCAATTTGTGGAAATTGCCTGGAACACTAGCTGTCGTCCTCTTATAGAAAGTCTCTCGCGCCCGATGGACACAGAAAAAGGCCGGTCTAAGCATTTGTAAACTAGTTTAATATGTTTGAACGTATATTGTAAAATATTTATCTACATAGAGTGACGATTCGGTCCATTTCACAGCAATCGTGAAGCAATATTAGTTCGCTACAGGTTTGTTTCAGTTGAAAAGTACTCTATGACATCGATTCTTGTGAACGAATCGAAACTCCACAGCACACAGATAAGTCATCAAGAAGTAGATAAACCAAAAAGTATAAATTTAGTTCCTTTAACCTTTGATGGTGACCGCTTTGCTGTTGAAATTGGCGTTGAGTGAAAAAAGAAAGGTTTATTGTTAGGGTACAAAACTTTGTATTTATACGTCTGTTCCACAGTTTTCCCCAATTCGATATCACATTAGGTGTCATGCTTATTTTGCATAATCGGTATCTGATTTTGGCAAATTTATTAAATATCTCCACATTTATAAAAAATAAAAAGACAAAAAATATCAAAAATACATAAATACATAAATTTTATATTTTGGTAAGTTTAGGAAATATTAAAATTGACAGAATACGGAAAAAAACCTGCTAAATAATTTAATAGTTTGATCAACCATGAACAATTTTTTAAAATATAGTCCTTTATTAATATTAAAATTTAAAGGCATATTGAACTATAAAATAAAGTTACATATTACTTATAAAGGTTTAAACATCTTTTCAGCCGCTTTAGCAATTATACAAAATTATTCAATAAAAACATTTTATAATACATTAAAAGCAATATAAAAGATAGTTTTACTTGAGAACTTTATCAGATCCTTCAACTGATGGAACTCCCTAATAATATTATAAATTTCATACCTGCAACTGAATTTACGATTATAACGCGAAATTAATATCTAGGAGTTTCAGGGAAACCTAGCCCACAAATACCCCAAGTAGAGAGTTATGCTGTCATTCATAGGATAGAAATCACATGAAGCAGAATCGTAGTTGAACTAAAACTCCTCAAGCCAGTTATAATACAAGCTATTCGAGATTTTACAATCCATTGAACGTAAGACAATATATTGTTTCTAGTCGAGATTCTCATCAGTTTATACGTCCAAAATGACATTATCCCTGCACTTGATCAAGTCCTTGAACACGACAAAGGTCAAATGAATTTTTATAAACGGGAACTCCCATTTTTCATTCTGGATTTGTAGGGGCGCAGTATTGGATGATCACACATGCCCTTGATCTACAGTTAGCCTTGACCATAAACTTTAGGGTTGTATCAAGGTCAAATGCACTTTTACAAACGAGAACCCCATTTTTTATTCAATATTGGGAAATAGTATTTGGATTGTGTCGTTTTGTCCTAATTTTACAAACATTATAACTTCTGAGAATCCAAATATATCAATATGGTATTTTCGACACGCTGTGTTTGTACAGCTATTATGAAGCTAAAATAATTTTTCGACATATTCAGTGGAATTCCCTCTCGTGCTGGCCAACTAGATACAGTATTTTTCTTTCACATGGCAAACTGTTCGAAAACGTATTCGTATGTTGCCAACCGCCGTCGGCGCTAGCGACCCGAACGTCACCTGCAGAAGAAAATATCTCATAACGCTCATCATGTTGATTTATTTTTAAATAAAGTTCGCCGTTCGGCTTTTCCATGTATTTTCTGGGGAATCAATAACTCCCGCACGATCTGTTATGTCTTCTCCGGTAACAGGCTTTTCCCCAAAATTAAATTTCAGCTAGATTCTGGTTCTGGAAAATCCCTTAAAAGGGAGATGAGTTTACAAATATTGTTTTCTTCTCTTGTTGAAAAATAAAAATAAATACGTTATGGGAGTTATTAAATTTTTATTTGAATTCAAATTAGCTTGCAACAAAGGATTACAATTTGGATAAAGTGGAATATTTTACAAAAATGCCAGGAAGAAAGTTATACAGTTTTCTGCCCTAGAGGTGGAGTTACTATGTTTATTAAGACATGCTATTATTTCATTTTTATTCATTTGCAGAAGAAATGGTTGTAATTACAGTCAGTTATCAAATAATCTTCTGTTGGTCGTGAGTGAACAGTTTGAACGGTAAGAATTTTTTGGACATTATAGACCGACCTTATAATTGTACCACCAGCTACCATCTACTAGGGATATAAACTTCTTATAATAGTTATAGTATAGGAACAAGGAAAGTACAATACACACTAACATTGCCCGTTCAATGTTACATTTTTTTACTCGCCCACTAAATGTTTTCACGACTTAATATTATATATAAATGAGAATGTTTGTGTATGTCCTTTATAGAATCCTAAACGGCTGGACCGATTTTGATGAAATTTTTTGTGTATGTTTGGTTTAGTCCCTGGATGGTTTTGGATTCGATAGGTGGCACTAAGATCAGGTTCTAACTCCTCCTAAACGGCTGGACGGATTTTAATGATTTTTTTTGCGTATGTTTGGGTGGGTCTTTGGACAGTTTAGATTCACAATCGAACCGGTAGGTGGCACTACGATCGGGTTCTAACTCCTCCTAAAAGGCTGGAACGATTTTAATGAATTTTTTGTGTATGTTTTGAGTGAATCCCTGGATGGTTTAGATTCACAATTGGACTCGAAAGGTGGCACTCACTAAAATCGGGTTCTAACTCCTCCTAAATGGCTGGACGGATTTTAATAATTTTTTTTGCGTATATTTGGGTCGGTGTTTGGACGGTTTAGACTCCCAATTGAACCCGGTAGGTGGCACTAAGATCAGATTCTAACTCCTCCTAACAAGCTGGAACGACTTTAATGCATTTTTTGTGTATGTTTGGAGCCGATAGGTGGCACTATGATCGGGTTCTAACTCCTCCTAAACGGCTGGAACGATTTTAATGATTTTTTGTGTATGTTTGGGTGGGTCCCTGGATGGTTAGATTCACAATTGGACTCGGTAGGTGGCACATGGATTGGGTTGTAGGAATTACTTTTATTTTTGACGATTTTTTTTTCGCACATTAGTATAGAGTTTATCGAATTTTAATATCAAAAAACATTTGCTGAACCCGGTAATAGCTCCAAGTCACATTTGGACAGAACAACGTCTGTCGGGTCCGCTAGTTAATCATAAATGAAAGTTTTGTGTTCTTTAAGGTTAATATGACACTTTCAGGTTCTTATTAGATTATAGGTTCACTGTAGTCGTAAAAACACTATTTAAAGGAAACTTGAATTATGAGCAATAAATAAAAGAACGTTACAGAGCATAGGAATAATGTTTTTACCTTATATATAATTTCGTAATTAAGTAGGAAATAATAATGTAAAGTATTTCTTTCCTAGAGGTGTATGTTATAGTGATTAGTTCTATTGCGTCTCTTTGTATGACTCCCAAGGCTCTCCTAACGTCTTTAGTATGAACATATGTAGATTCCAAGGTAATATATTTATAGCTGCATCGATTTTAATATAAAAACTTGCAATAAACTAACATTGATAACATCTTTTTATAGCTTTGTATTTTTTTTAGATGTTTAATTCAGATATTTTACCAGCGCATCCACCAGTTATTTTTATTATCTGAATCGCGCTGAATATATTCGTGTATGACATGTTTTTGATAGCAGTATTTCTTGTTTTTTATATGATGTTTTTATCCAGTAACAAGAAATTTTAGCTTAGACTCTAGAGTGAGAATTAGTGTCGTAATTTTTCCTAGAAGCATACTTATAAGTCATATCCTTTCACATTGAATACCAAGTCGCCTAAGTATAACAATGAGTTAAGTATTGTATTTTTGTTAAATCTCTATTACATCCCCTATATCTCCATAGTGTCTTCTACCTTTTAGGTGATCCTCAAAAGGATCAAAGATAGCCTAAAACTATTGTATTGTATAATTATAAATATATATCAACAGGGTAGACGGTTACAGTTCTGGCGAAACTACCTTCATTTCCTTAACTAATCAGTCACTTCTGGAGCGTCTCTTCACTAACTTATCCATGTGTCTATGAATGTATTTGAAGTAGGGCCTTCTATATAACGATTTAATTAGATCACCAATTTACTTATAGCTAATCCTTCTCCTTTAACACTATGAATTTCTTTAAATCAATTATTTTTCTAAAAATCTAACACCACTCTGTATCTTCACGTGTAGTTGTCCAACGATTTTAACCGGGAGTCATTCATCGTGTCATTGTTATATATCTATATGTTAAATTAGGATAGACAATTTTATTTTGACAATTTTGACATTTCTTTTCATCTTTAATGCTCTTCTCATTTGATGTTATTCATGTTGTATACATTTTTTAGAATTCCCTGCCCCAAACCCCCTTCATAAATTGAGTGTTAGAGAATGGCAAATAATATATATAGTTAATCCTCAAAGAAAGGAGTCAATTTTTATGCCTGCGTTGTTTCAAATTCCCAAAAAATAGAGATATATTTTGAAAAAAATATTCAAGGGCCTCCCGGGCCCGATTAATATCATCAAATCATTTTGTTTTTTTAAGCAGCCAGTTGTAATTTGCTTTTTAACGAACATTCGAAATTATAAGATATTATTATTAGGATGTCTTCTGTATGTAGAGTGATAAGATTGATGAAGAACCTTTTCAACATACTATACCTATAATTTAACAACATTTCATGGTTGACGCAATCGAACGTCCTGCTGAGATCGCATAAGACAGGATGCTTACCACCCCAAGTACTCCATGATTATCTGGTAATCAAAGTGTAATCTTTTCAGAAGGTAAGACTACGTCAACTTTTATGACACTGACACTGGGAAAATACTGTGATGTTTTCCTTCTGCACTTTGGATTCTTGGATTATTTAAGCACCCTCAATCGAACTTAATATAATTTATCCCATACTATAATTTATATTCACACAACTATATTCAATTTATCTTGATCACCTGTTGCGAAAGCTTATGAATGAATTCTTTCATCGACTTCCCGTATTTATACGTTTCTTCTCAGAAGGCTTTAGATGAAGTCTCGAACACTCCAGGAATTCCGATAGCGTTAGCCGCCAGACAAACAACCTATTGGATTCCCCAAAATATCGGATGAATGCCAATTCCACGAAATATCGAATGAATTCCCGTCAGAATACCTATATTAAAGGAGAGATTAATTAAAAGTACAGGGTAAATATCACCATGTATGTAATTAATAAGAACGTAAATGTTGAATTAATAATATGGTGTATGTATAGGTATATCTAATATGAAAGGCCAAATATAACGAATAGCAAACAGTCATAAAGAGAATAAAAAATTATCTGAGTAACGAGGACTAGATTCAGATTCGAATCGTCGTAAATAATTATGTGAATTCATACGGAACATTAGAAGCGATCCGTATTCTTTTGATTTATTATAAACATCAGTTTTATTCAATCTTTTAATAAACTCCCAGCATTCGTTAACTTGTATTTTGCATAAAATAACATCCAACATCCGAAGGCTTTTACTTCAATATTCAGATGGCATTTATCTCCCTTTTTCTCGTGCGTCGTAACGTTCAAAGAACACCCAGAAAATAAAGGAAGAAGTACCTCGAAAGGGAAGCACGCTGTCGTTTTAAAGGAAAAACTCCACCTGCTGAACGTCGACTTTCCTTTAGGGAAATTTATTTCCCGCTGAGGATACATATATCGGGCAGAAACATGTTTGTCTGAAAAGGTGGATAAGAAAAGGTTCGGGGCGATACAATTGACGGAATTTCAAACATGCTCAAGGCTAAATTGGGGATGTTATAGATTAAATAATGTCTGAGGGAATGATATTACATCGTACATTCAAAACAGCAAAAGTCTCAACGGAGAAGTTGGAACAAAGAAGAATAGAACTTAGGTCTATATAAACAAGCACACTATTATAACAAAATTAAATAACTGAAAATTATTTTGGAAAATCTGAAAAGATACATAAATCAGTTTTTTATACCTTTAAATAGAGGTGGTATTTTATGTTTGATGAACAGTTTTATGGAGCTGCAAACATAATTAATAGTACCAGTAAAATGCTTGGGAACGTAAATTCATAGTTAATTAAAATCTCGTAGTGAGTTAATGCTCCATACTTAACCGACCTCAAAAAGAAGCAGGTACTCAATTCGTCTGTATATGTGTTTTGAATTTATGTGTGCTCAGAGATTACTCAAGACCGGCTGAAGGAATTTGGATCGTTTAAACTGAATTCGATTAAGAGGGATCCCGAAGTGGTTCCATATTTTTTTCAGGTACATAGTTTATTCCACTTTTCAGAAAGCGATTTTCTTAAATACTAATATGGGGTGTCATAAATTCAAAAGAGATTGGAATTGAATCAAAATAAACGTCGGATAATCAACTTCAAGATAGAGATGCTTATTGCTCTCTATATACAGTGTGTCTTCATAACTTGGTATCAACTGGAAAAAATTCTTAAGACTAATATTTACAGAAAAAGTTATTCTTCATAAAAAGATTTGCATTGTTTGTAATGAATTTCAGCTGTATACGAGCTTTGTCAGCAAATATTAATTTTGCTTAAAAGTGAAGTAGGTACCTTTATTTTTTACAATATCTAAAATTGATATCAAACAGAAGTAATTATAATTAAAAAATGCATTTTATTATACCTTATGACTAGAAATCGTATAATCAATATTCATGTAACTTTTTAGTGTCTATTAGGTTTGACCGAAAATATCAATTTTGTTTAAAAGAGACTATGAAATGAATGCGTTAGAATTAAATCTATATATTTGATCATTATCAAACCTAAAAAAGTTGATTTTCAAATCGTAGTCTACCTACGTTGGAATCATATCCAAAACTTTCTTAATACATATAAATATTTAGAAAACAAGTCAACAATTTTAAACGAAATCAAATTGGTAAAAATAATGGATGTTGCTTAAACGTGAAACTTATTTTTGGGAATATCGAAAAGGTTAATTAGATTTGAAAACTGCATCCAATTAATCTAATCGATTAATTGGATCACAAAAAATGTAAAATGATGGATTAAAAAATCAAACACCCATTTCGAAGGTAGCTTAACAAAAAAAGCATTTTTCCCTTGCAACAATTAAATAAATTCGGTGGCAAATTAAAATAAAAATAATTTGGGGAGTATATTTATGAGTTGTACTTTGCAACTTTGGTCAATTTTGCTATCGACTTCAGAAAAAGTATTTAGTTGTTGCAGTAAAAAACGTTTTTTGTTATTTAATAAAGTTATTTTTATGAAGTTTTTGTTTTTTAAAAAAATGTATTTTTAGAGTTCCCTGGACAGAAATGATAAAAATTTGGTAGCAGTACCCAGTTTGGTGATCTTGCGTAAATTAAAGAATTCTGATTTAAGGAAGTACTTCTGGGGAGAAATTATACAAAAATCGACTATTCCCCTTATCCCCGAAATTATTAAGCTCAAAATTAAAAAAAAAAATAGGGAAGATGTGGTGTTATCCAAAATTTACAGAAAATATAGTGCAAAACCCTAATGTTATTTTTACATATTTTTAAAACAATATGTTTACAAAATATTAAGTGTATTTTCTGAATGCCTCAGGAGGTAAATTGCTATTTTGATGTTCATTTTTTCAGAGACCATTATTAGGAGTGAAAAAAAAAACAGAAAATGAATAATTAAAATCACTAAGAATATTAACGAAAATATACCAAAATTGACTCATTTATCTTCAAAACTATTGAGCCTCAAATTTTGAAACAAATTACGAATATAAGACCTCACTCAAACTTTCTAGAAAAATACTAATATTAATTTTGAGGGCAAATTATACATATAAGACATCAACTGAAACAGCTCGTTATGAGAAATACATACAGGTGTATGTTTTTCATATTTATTAACAAAAATGGACCCTTTCCGCATTTATCTTTGTAGATATAATTTATAACAAAAGGATTATGGGACGCAACTCAAAGTTTATGGGAAGAATAGAGTAAAAATCCCGATATTATTCTGGGGACAAATTGTAAAATTAAGTGAAGAATAATACACTTTTTCAACCTCATCTCATAATCTATCAAATCAAAAAAGACAAATATATTTTACTTGTATATTTAAAATATTCTTATTCAAGGGTATTAAGAAAAAAATATTAAAAGTTGATGCATTCATTATCTCCGAAACTACTGAGTTAAAAATTGAAAATGAAGGAAATAATAAAGGCTCCCTGAAAGTTTTTTTCACAAAATAAAGCAAAAATCCTAATCTTAATTTTGAAGGCTTAATTAGAAAAATTACACGAACCTAAAAAATATATCTATCATAAGAAATTTGAAGAATAATAATCAGACTCTATTTAGCTTTCGTTTTGTGTTGTGTTCTTCTTTGTGTAATGTAGTAGTATTATGAAATTGTATTTTATGACTAATGTCCTAGGGATGTTGCCAACTCTTTTTAGTATTTCTGAGAGACTTCGTATGTATGTTATCGGACGTTTGAAAATAAACTAGACTGGTAGGTCATTAATTTGCACCTTTTGAGTATCCTTTATGTTTTACATTTTTCCTTTCAGTGTAGGAAACTAACAACTGTTTTGTTGATTTATGTCTACTTTGGAGTCATTTAATATTATTTTTTTATGTCAACGTCAAGTAGAGATTATTCATGATATATCACTATTTTGTGAGTCAACACATTATGCTAGTAATTTATTTTTATCGTCATCCATTATTCATTTAAAAAATACCGAAAAGGTGTTAATTTGTAATAACTGCAAAATACATAATACATCCCTGCCTACAAGATATATCAACACAAATCAAAAAAGTTTGAAACAAAACCAGTATAAAAACCAATAAATATATGCAATATTTTTGCCCGAAAGTGTATTTTACAGAATTTTAAAACATAATACAATTTATCCCATTTTATTTAATTTGTGGATACACCAGTGTATAATGTCAATAGTATAAAGTTTCAATCTTTTTTTTCTCAAGGAACCATATGTCAGTGTCTAAGATTTATTTTAAAATTAAAATTATGTCAATTTTTAGGGAAATAATAGTTGCGACGAACACTTATATATTAATGCTTTTTTGGATAAAAAAAAAAATTATATAAATTCCTACAAACTCCAGTTTAACAAACAAACAAGCGTTACGTGTTAACCAAATACCAAAACCTACTGAGGAATTCTATTTTTTCTGTATTTGTTGACATTATATTCGCATTTATTTCACCTGCCATAAAGTGTTAACACAACATATTAGATGTTCTATTTTATTACCACTGTATTGAATAACCCAAACACACCTCCATTCAATTGAGTCATGCTTCGGTAATTCCCTGGGCCCTTCAGAAAATCCTTTTAGAGAGACACACCGAAAATATAAAGCTGAAAGCCTCCACAAATTAGTGATATTTACGATCGAATAAACCAAAACTCTAAACCATATTTCAACGACGCCAAAACTCACGGCCCTCATTCGTTGCCTCTATATTATTGCAAATCGCTTTTTGTTTCTCTCAATTGTTTTTGCTTTTGTTTTACACATTTGTCCTGGCCGAATCAAGCCGGTTATGGCTGCGGCGAAATAATGGACCTATTAATTAAGTTCGGTCCCACTCAGACATGGTCGGATAGGTCGGGGAAATCTCCCCTTGTGGGGAGAACCGGGAGGCCCACTTGGAGATTTAACTGACCCCTACAGCGGACCCGGTTGTTCTGTCTGCCTCACTCTGCACGGTCTACCTGACCTTACCGAAGCCCGTATGCGCTACATGTGGTCCGCCTTTTCAGCCGGAAAAGCTACGTGGAAATTCGTTCCCATTCGGATGAATTACTAATTAGCTTTTGGCAAAAAAAGGAGGCGTTAACGTGGAGAATGAAAAATATGTTATAGGAAATTTTTGGGTAACATGTGGGGTAATTGCGCCAAAAGATTGGGTGGGTAATTTATTGTAGTTTTCGAAAGTGGTGGACTGGAAATGACAAGTATTAATGTTACGGGAACTGGACGTTTTCATATGATTTTCTAGAAAAATTACGTTGGAAATTATTTGAAGAGAAACTGCCATATTCACTCTTAAAAAATGATAACGAGGAGCTACTTGGAGCTCAATAAATTATTTTCCTGACCATACTTTTTAATATTTTTATATGTTATGTGTAAAATAAAGAAAACTGTCATTTGTAGAGGAATGAAGGGACTTCAAAAAGAAGGAGGTGCTCAATTCGTCTGTAAATATTTTTTTTATGTTTGTTCAAACGGCTTAAGGAATTTCCACCGTTTGTACTGGATCCTGTTAAGGAGGATAGCGAATTGGTCCCATATTTTTTTCATTAACAAAGCTTGTACTGTTTCTTAGAAAATGGGGAAAAACTTTTTTACCGAATTTCTTATACACTATGCTTTGGTGAAGTCAAGGCCGTAGCCAGGATTTTTTTTCGGGGTGGGTTTTCGGGGGGGGGGGGTGTTGTTGGACAATTTTTTTGATTGGTGATGGGCTAATTAGGACTGCAAAATGTATATTTTGTTCATGTATTTCCAGGATATATAAATTCGTATAAATATAAAATTTATTCTTATCAAAAACATGATTAATTGGTTAAAATTGAATCTCGAAACCAAAAACTCCAAAATTTCGGGGGGGGGTGTGAACCTCCAGACCCCCCCACTGTCTATGGGCTTGAGTGAAGTCGCTGGTATTAAAAATATGAAAACAAATTATTCAGAACATGGGATAAATTGAAAAGAAGTTGGATTAGTTGCGGGATATCCCATATTTTCTTCAATAACATCTTGTACAGTTTCTTAAACAGTATAATTTGGTGGAGTCGCTGGTTAAAATTTAACAGTTCGGGAAATGGGGTAAATTATAAATAAATTTAAGTAATCAAAATAAATGTCTGTTAATATGTATATACAGTGTGTATTCATAAATCAAACAATTTCTTTTTATTAATAATTTTAATAGAAGAAGTTATTCTTCATAAACAGTTTTGCTTGGTATAGCACGGAAACGATAATCATTCGATGTCACTTTTTTAACTGTAGACGAGGTTTGTCATCAAAGAGGAATTTTGATTACACGTTAAAGTATCTTCATTTTTGTTAAGATCTAAAATTATTATCAAATGGAAGTAATTAGATTTTAAAACTGCATCTACTTATGCCATTGCATATTGCATTAAAAATTGTATAATAAGTATTCTGTAACCTTTCCAACTATATACTAAGTTTTAAAAAATATATAAATTTTATTTAAAAGATATCTTAATTTTTTTATAATATCTGAAATTGTAATCAAACAAAGTTTATTAGAATTGAAAACTGCATCCAATTGTGCTGTATTATTAAAAATTGTAACAAATTGAAATTTGATTGGAAATGAATCGAAGTAAATGTTAGTTAATCAACTTCAAGGTGAAGGTTCTAAGTTGGTTTCTGTATACTCCATTGTTGAATTCAAACGGAAAACGTTCTTATGAATATTATCTAGAGAAAAAAATAAAAATTTGCATAGTCGGAAATGTATACTGTAATAATTACATGTCACTTCTTCAACACTATACGAGGTTTGTCAGCAAATATGAATTTAGCTTAAAAGTAAAATACTTTTATTTTTCATAATATAATAACTCATATTCTATTCAACAGTTAACGAGGTTGGTCAAGCTAATAAATGAAAATAAAATACCTTATTTTAGGCAATATCGAAAAAGTTAATTAGAATTGAAAAGTGCATCCAATTAAGCCATCGCATCACTAAAAATTGTAAAATATAAAGACATTAAAAAAACAAAAACCGAGTTAAAAAAATTAACTAAAAAGCATGAAATAATTTTTGCTACACCAATGAAATACTTTTTCTGAAGTCGGTGATCAGCGAAGTTGCGAAGTACAACTTATAAATGTACTTCCCAAAATATTTTCACTTTTGCTTGGCACCGAGTTCATTAAAAGAATTTAATTGTTGTAGCAAAAAAGTATTTCATGCTTTTTACTTAATTATTTAACTATTTTTTCTTGAAGTCGTTTTTGTTTTTAAAAAAATGTATTTATTAATGTGGTTGACATGTTGTCGCCGTCAAATTCACGGGTTATACCTGGGGGCCTGTACCGACTCAACAGCCTATCTTTTCCTACGTTTCGAGATTATTGCATTCATCGAACATGAGAGTACCATTTCCTTTGATAGTCAGTTACTTTATTGTAATTGAATCTATGTTTAATTCCCTTCTGATATCAGGGTTTCATAAATGATCTAGTTTATTACATAATTGACTTCTCTCTGAAATTTAATTTCAGCCGCTTGATTTGTGACATTCTGTTTCTTGATTCTCCACGTTTCACTTCCTAGAGTTATTTTGATCGTACCGCACATTCTATTAAACGTCGTTAGTTTGTTTTTAATATCGTTGCTGAAATTCATTTCGTATGCCACATTCCAAATATTTAAAATGACGAGATTGTTCTAAAAATATATTATGAATTCATAATTTGGATCGTATTTTATTTTTACCTTCGAATGCAATACTTTTTGTTTTATTTTTTGAGACTTTAGAGTTGTATTCACTGGCCATGGTGTTAAGAAGATGTACAGTTCTTTGCAAATCATTGTGTGACGTTGCGAAGATTGCGTCATCTGCAAAAAATTTCATTCCATAGTGGGTTGAAGTCTTTTGGGAGCCACTGTTTTCCTTACTTTAGTCAGATCGTCAATATACAAATTGAAGAGGTTAGAGTCTGAGCGAAGAGCCACTGCTTTCGCAGAACATATTGGATCTAGACCAGATAAAGTTGATAAACAATCCAATTGACGTAGGGTTGGTAGCCCTGCTTAACGGTAACCCTCAAATACTCC
The DNA here is from genome assembly GCA_034190945.1 of Octodonta nipae. Lineage (NCBI taxonomy): Eukaryota > Metazoa > Arthropoda > Insecta > Coleoptera > Chrysomelidae > Octodonta > Octodonta nipae. Next base: position 55,440,275 of record CM067216.1, on the reverse strand, counting down.
AAATCTCAACAAAAGGCTCGGAGCTTAGGAAATCTTTATTAAATGGTAATTTTCACCCGCTATGGACCTGGTGAACTCGAAGGCAAGTAGATGAATAGACAAAGAACAGTATGCTCTTGAAAAGAAAGTACCCTTAAATTCGAATAAACAAACTAATATATTATAATAAGAATAAAAAAAATACTTTTTTGAGAATTTAGTTAATTTAAAATGAAATATTTAAATAATTTGACAAGTTTGTTGCAGCCGAGTTGGTAAAGTTACCGGTTACATCCAGGCTTGTAGGAATTTGAATTTTGATAACTAAAAGTGCTTTACTCCAAATCTTAATCTCCTTGTCTAAAACCAATTATTAACAATTTTCTTCTAAAAGATGTTTTAATTCGAGAGACAACATTTTCATTGAAAAATGTTTATAATTTTTTTGTCCATTTTGTACAAAAATGTCCAGTATTATACAAAATCTACGTTCATTTATTGTTTTACGCTGTTCCGTTACTCAAATAATTCATGATTTTTCAAATAAGCATTTACTAAATCGTAAACACAATATTTTTCAATTGTTTTGAAATGAGCAAAATTTCATGTTGCAATTGTTTTGTCCTTTGATCTGTCTAATATTTCACTTATTGTAAATTATAATCTACCTACTCACTTCAGAGGTACATATGTATAATAAAATTTTTAGATTTACAAATGAAATATTATGTTGATATTAATACTACAAATTTATCAATGTTAAATCTAATAATGATAGTGTAGGATCAACCGGTTCACAATTTATTAATGATGACAGGCTAATACAGATTTATAATAAATAAATTGCCTTTCAGTTCCACCCAACAAAAATTCAAAAGTTAAAGAGTTCTTAGTTTTATTTATTGTTGATGTCTACTTTTTTATTAGTATACTTCTTAAATGCATTCAACGTTAAAAGATAAATTGCAGAGCAACATAACGTTATAATCGCCCAAAAAATATTTTTTAGATAACCACATCTAATGTTAAATTTATAATATTCTTACATTTTTTAGTTTTCAATTTATTTTAAAATAGTATATAACATATACAAATTACTGTTAGTTAATAGTAATTGCTCCGCCTTTTGATAAAGGTAAAGGGGGGATGTACGCGAAAATATGTTTATAGGAGTAAACGTGTTTCCGATTTCTTGGACGAGGGGGTTTCCTACCGAAAAAAGTTTAATACAATTGTTGTAGATAATTATAAGACCTAAAACGCTAACAACATAGTTTTATTTTTTGTCCACAAAAATGATTCAATTTTGATAAAATTTTGTATAAACGTGCATTTTTGTGTCTTAATAAACATTATTTTTTTAAAAGAAATTGATTTTTTTTGTAAAATTACTTTAAAATAATTTTATTTTTGAACCAAGAAAGTTCACGGTTTATTTTTTTTAAATTTCAGAACAGCATTTTGTTCTTGAAACATCTACTTTAAGAGTATACTTTTACTATGGAAAAAATCGACAAAAATTTGAATATTGATTTTTCCGTTAATAAATACTAATTGTTTTTTGTTCTTTGAAATGAGGATCTAAAGTAATATGTTATAAGGGTGTGTAACGTTTGGAGATATGGAAAAATATTGAGAACAACGATCATTTTTTGCAAGGTAAAAATTTTATTGCTTTAATTCAATTTATATATATATTATATATATATATATATATATATATATATATAGATATTTCAAATTATGCAAGATTTAAAAAATGAATTGTGGAGAAGTTTTTTAACTACTTGCTATTGAGTACCCGGGCACTTGCTTATCGTTCGTTTCTCAAACTGGGTTGCATTTCACCTGCCCATGCCTATTCATGCGTTTATATCTGGCAAGTGGTGAATATTTGGCCATCCAAAAGTATTCTACCACTAAAAACTGTTTTAACTCTAAAGAACACATCAGTTCAGTGAAGCTGTATGAATAATAATGAAAATAAAGATTGTGAGGAGCTTGAGGGCCTTGATGAAAATCGAAGATCCTCTGGAAATCGAACAATGTGTTGGGTCTCATGATAAAAACCAACTTCCCTAAAAAAGAAGAAATTTAAATATATTTTATGTTTGCGTACCGACAAGGAATAGAAAATATTTTTCCTTAGGGGACCTTCATAATATATAGCAGGCAAGCCAAAATTTTGGATTTTTGGAACCCCCTCCTGCTCGTCGTCACGCTGCGTCACACTTTCTGCGACCCAATATTACATCACAGAAGCTAGGTATATGATAAATTGCGACTATTACTAATATAACACTAGCATCTATCTATAATAACTATCTTGCAGTATCTTCTCCTTTGTTTTCGTTACTAGCATTTATTCATGTGCTTCTATCCATTCTGATTTCATCCCCCAATATGCATAGGAGATCTTCAGTTAAAAAAGAAACCACCTTATCTTTCTATTCCGTTTTGGGTATTACATTTTTAATTGCTTTTTCGGGATAAAATTTTTCTGTCTTTAATAACTGTCTTTATATCTAACTTCTGACATTAGCCTTTTTTTTCCAAAATCTTAACTGTTAAAACTAAGAAATCCTAACGTAGAGTAAGTAGTGTAGGTAATAACGAGCACAAAATTGAGAAATTTAAAGTATCAGTATTTGTTGACTACTAAGTGACGAATGAGATAAATATATAAAAATTAATATGTGCTTTTGTAAGATAAAATTGTAGTAGTACAAAACTTTGTATATCTAGAAAAACTAGCTTGACTAACTCATTTATTCGAAATTTTTAGCATTTTCATTGAAATTCGACTTAACCAGATTCTATTAAATACGAAAAATTATGTGTCTATAATAACACTATTATATATGCAACTTTATTTTATCATCGGCCGTGTAAAGTCTTGCTTTCCTATTGAATAGTGAGCGCAGCATCCGTGCATTCTCTTTTTCCTATAATATTGGATGTACACACGAACCGAAACGAACCGAATGTGACGGACTAAGGTAAATATTGCAAATAATAAGCTATTGTGACTGAAATATCTATATGTAAATAGGCAAAGACAAAACGATTAGGTACCATTTTCTCCTCTGTCTCTCAACCGATTTTCTTCATTTTTGTTTAGTAGCTACTGACGACCTTCAGTGCAGCATGCTAATATTAATTGATAATAAAAAATTTATTAAATAAAATATAATAAAAATTCATTATTTACGTCCATAACGTTAGCGCCAAACAACTGAATGTGCCGCCACCGCCAGACTCAAAACATTGAGTAATTATATATAGAGGGACCAATGATGTTTATACTTAGAGCATGTACTTCTGGAAGTGGCATGCAGCGTTGTTATTGTTTAGTGGTAAAGTAATCGTTGTATATTATAATTATACAGGGCGATTCCAGAAATATTAGAAATATTTTTTTTCGTGGGTGTCACATAAGCAGTTGCATATATAGGGTGTTTAAAATATAGAGTACATTACAATTATAACTAATAAAATAATTATATCGGGAAGCCCATTACTTAGTCTTGGAATAGAAGGGCAGTAGAATTACAGTTATACAGGGTGGTGCAAAAAATATTATACAGATACATATACAGGGTGGCGGAAATGGACATGCAATATTTTTAACCCATAAGCAGTTGTATATATACGGAAGATGAAATATAGGGCGAGAGGAATTATAGATATACAGGATGATAATAAAAAATGTTAGAAAAGGAAATGATTTATACAGTAGCACACGAAGAGTTCCATATATATGATGATTGAAATATAGGTCGGAGTAGAATTACAGTTACAGAAGATAGTTAAAAATTTTCATAAACAAAAAGAGTAAATACGGTGGCTCATAGGAAGTGGCATATACAGAATGCTTTACCGGGTGGTTCAAAAATGTTAAAAAATATTATGCGTGGTCCATGAGCAGTTGCATATACAGGGTGGTCCAAATATATAATGAGATGGAATTATTATAATGAGGATTTTAATAAATGTTAGAGAATTGAGTGCAAATATAGCTATACAGGCAGGTTAGAAAAAATAAATATGTAGGGTCGCCCATTAGCGGTGGAATTATTGTCATATTAAAGAAGATTACGAATTCGAACACAAAT